>CM062817.1:1390812921-1391543217 GCA_031772625.1 Pinus tabuliformis | reverse complement strand
GTTAGGAGTCCATATAGTTTGTATGTGTTTGTAACCTATGTCAGTTATCGAAGAAGCCCAAGTTGGAATATTGTCATAGAAGACCAAGTAAAAGTGTGTATTGGATAACCCAATACTAGTAAATACAGACGAATTTAGGAAAAATGACACATTCCACAAAGATTGTACATGTTTTATTTTTAATCTGGAATGTAGCTATGAGGGGAGAGTAGTGGAGAAAAATTTTGTGTAGAAGAAAAACATATGTGTATAGTAATTTTAATACTGAAATTGGAATTTAGGTTACTTTCCTTTCTAAAATTGGTGAGTATACAGAATACCCACCTTCTCTGTGGAAACAATTCCCTGACAGGACCTATATAAATAGGTCTCGGAAGGAACCGAACAAGGCCTTAGTGAGGACTTGTAAAAAATATTTTGCACTACAGTTACTAAGCTAAAAACATTTTAAAGCACATGTATATTGTGCATTCTACTTGTGTAAATATATAGATGATATGCAAAACTGATAAAGAATAGGAATATTCATAATGAAAAAATCTTTTTCTCCTCACAATTACTTTAATAAAAATAACATTCATAAAGGAAATTTTTCTTTACTCTCTATAGGATATTTAATGTAACCTCATAAATTTTATTAACAAAGTCAAATTGTAAAGAATAGTTATCTTCTTTAACATAAGTGAGGGACCATATAAAATTACATTTAAGAGAAATAACTTGAAGCATAGTTACACATTATAGGCTATCTTAAATTGAAATACTTGAAAACATTAATCTTCCAATCAAAATGGCTTGAAGCAATACAGCAAGGTCAAGAGAATGGCAACCAAAATTCTTGAAAAGATAATATATATTTTATTATATATTATTATACATTCTCGGTAGAGAAAGAGAGTGAGATGTGAATAAGCTTAATACACGGTCCTTTAAATATACATATCAGTAATAAGGCCAATCAATAGTAACCTTAGAGATAACTAAACAAAGAAATACATATGTGCATAGTCATTTTCTAATAGGAAAAACCTGGCAAGGGAACTCTAAGAGATGAACTTCCTTTAAGAGTATTTATCAAAATAACAATTAAGCCACAAAGTATGAATAAATCTCCAATTAAAGTATTAATTACAGTAGACATAGCTAAAAAGGGGTGTCAATTGTTTGCTATCAAAGTAGAAACTCAATCTCCAAATAAAAAAATAACTAAGTCAATAGAATAGCTAGAGCTGGTGAAGCGTTTTCCAGATACATTTCTAGATGAAATTCCTAGATTGCCTCTCAATGGGGAGATATATTTTTTACATCGAGTTAGTGCTAGGAGTGGCACCAATATCCAAAGTACGATATTGATTGACGGTACTAGAACTTATGGTATTAAAGATTTAACGCCATAATTTTTTGAGTAAAGGGGATACCAAACGCAATGTAGCCTTGTGGTTGCAATGGTCCTTTTCATTAAAAATAAGGGTGGAATGTTCATATTGAGTATTGATTATCGACAGTTGAATAAAATTGAAGTCAATAATAAATACCCTTTACCCCGTTTTAATGATATTTTTGACCACGTGAAGGGTCTCATTATGTCCTCCAAGATAGACCTTCAATCTCAATACCACCAGCTAAGGATCAAAGAAGAAGAATTACATAAAACAAAATTCATAAAATGATATATGCACTATGAATTTACATTGTACCCTTTGGGAACATGAATGCACCTGTCACTTTCATGTACCTTATGAACAAAGTCTTCAATCAATTCTTAGACAAGTTTGTGTTAATTTTCATAGATGACATACTGGTGTATTCTAAAATATTGGAAGAACAAAACCAACATTTGAAGATAGTATTACCAACCACATAGGAAAAAAAACTATATGCCAACTTCAATAAATGTGATTTTTTTCTCGACAAAATACAATTCTTGGGTCATGTTATTTCAAAAAAAGGGATAACAGTGGATCCGGAGAAAGTGAAGGCCATTCTTTATTGGCCAGTACCAAAGAACGTAATTGATATTAGATCATTTATAGGTATAACCAATTAGTCATTTTCCATGTTGGCATATTGTATAACCTTATAACAAAAGGAATGAGTAAAATTATTATGGACATAATAGTGTCAAGTGAGCTTTGAAAGGATAAAACACTTACTTACAGTTTACATAGTGCTCAAGATATCAGTCCGAGAGAAGGACATTGAAGTGTGTATGGACACATTTCTTTATGGTCTAGTGGGTGTGCTTATGCAAGAGGGGCATGTAGTAGCTTAGGAGTCACAGAAATTGAAAGAACAAGAAAAAATTATGTTATTTATGATTTAGAGTTTGCAGTAGTAGTTAATTCCCTCAAAATGTGTTATGCTCTTGACCTGCGAGAAGATACCAGAATACCAAATATGTGAAGAAATATACCCAGAACATAGAACAATAAGAAATAACAACATGTATTTTATTATTCAGAAAGGAAATCAATGTTCACTTTCCTCTTTGAGGGGGCAACCTCCAATAGAGCTAGGCTCAATTAAAAAATAAGACACGATGCTCCTCAAGGGGAGTCTCTATCCTTTATATAGGATTCATACATGCAATACTATGGGTTAGTACCATGGTTATTATTAATACCATATATCTAATACCATGGCCCATTTGCAACTAACTATGGTCCCTTCTTTAAATGCAAGTCGACCACTTACAATTACTAATATGGGCTTTATTGACTCTTTAACTAACTATAACTGTGACTTGACCTTATTACATAAATAAGGGGGTTAGGGTTGGACCCTAACATGCCCTGCCCCATAAAAATAACCTTGTCCTCAAGGCTGAAGCTACAGAAACTGTTGAAGAACAATGGCTGGTTCCCAGGTCGCATCTTCTGGAGAGGTGTCTTTCCACTTGATGAGGACTTCCTTGATCGTGCGGCCATGTAGGTGTCATTCTCACGTGTCAAGAACCCATTGAGGTTGGAGCCAGATTGAACCTTCTTCCTCCAATTCCGGTAGATTGGTTTGAATTCTGCAATGGTTCCTAACCGCTTTCTTGAGGCTTGAGACGTGGAAGATAGGATGGATTTTTGCAGTGGGTGGCAAGGCTAGCTTTTAGACTACTTCTCTAATGCGCTGAAGTATTTGATACGGTCCATAGAATTTTTGAGGGAATTTCTGACAACCCTTGTCTTTGAGTGATTTTTTCTTATATGGTTGCAGCCTCAGGAATACCTAATCGCCTTCTTGAAATTTGCGCTCTTAACGATGTTGGTCTGCCTATTGCTTCATGTGATTTTGAGCTTGAAGGAGATTCTCTTTGAGGTGGGCCAACATGGTTTCACGGTTCTATAGGAGTTGATCCACTGCTTGTACCTTCAAGAATCCTTAGATATAAGAAGTAGGTGGAGGGAGTTGACCATAAACTGCTTCATATGGAGTCATTTTGGTGGTGGCATGATAGTTATTATTATACCACCATTTGGCTAGAGGTAACCACTGTACCCATAGATGTTGCTTTTCTGAAGTGAAACACCTGAGGTAGGTCTCCAAACATTTATTGTCTGCTTCAGTTTGACCATCAGTTTGGGGATGGTAGGAAGAACTGATTTGTAGTTGGGTACCTTGTAGCCTAAAGAGTTCCTGCAAAAAGTTACTAGTGAGGATTGGATCACGATCAGACACAATGGAAGTGGGCATGCCATGCAATTTGAAGATCTGGTCCATGAAAGATTGAGCCACCAAAGCTGGTGTAAAAGGGTGGGGTAGGGTGCAAAAATGAGCATACTTAGAAAGTCTGTCCACAACCACCATGATGACTGACTTGTTGCTTGACTTTGGAAGACCTGTAATGAAATCCATAGAAACCTTCATCCAGATTGAGGCAGGGATGGGCAATGGTTGTAATGAGCCTAGGGATTTGACTGTTTCTCCTTTGTGGCACTGACACATATCACACTCAGCTACAAAAGTAGGAATGTCCCTTTTCATGACTGTCCAAAAGAATGAACGTCGAGTGCGAGCATAAGTCTTCTGAAGGCCTGAATGGCCTACAGTGGGAGATGAGTGCAACTCTACCAAAATGTGACTTTTGAGGGTGGATGTGGGTGATATCACTACTTTGTCCTTGTAGCGAAGAATCACATCCTGCCAAGAGTAGCCCACTGTGGAATTTGGATCTGCCTGCAATTTGTTAATGAGTTGGGAGAGCAAAGGATGTGAAAACCATTCCTTGCGAGCCTCTTCAATCCACTCTCGAATGGGAAGAGAGATTGCTAGCAGGGTGATTTCCTCCTCAAATTGGTGTGATAAAGCATCCGCTACAACATTTTCACGCCCTTTCTTGTAAATTATCTCCTAATCATATCCCAACATTTTGGCCAGCCATTTATTTTGTTGTGGCGAGGATAGGTGTTGCTCCAAAAAATATTTAAGGCTTTGATGGTCTATGCGGATTTGGAAACACTGCCCCAATAAGTATGGTCGTCAGGTATCCACTACATGCAAGATGGCCATCATCTCCTTCTCATAGGTAGATTGTCCTAGATTTGTCCCACTTATTTGTTGGCTAGTGAAGG
Organism: Pinus tabuliformis; assembly: GCA_031772625.1. NCBI lineage: Eukaryota > Viridiplantae > Streptophyta > Pinopsida > Pinales > Pinaceae > Pinus > Pinus tabuliformis. The sequence goes on along the minus strand of CM062817.1, from coordinate 1,391,538,655 downwards.
CCAAGGGTCGACCTCCCTACATTAAGATGGCCCCAATACCCGTACCTGAAGCATCACATTCAATCACAAAAGATTTGGTGAAGTTGGGTAGTGTCAATACGGGAGTGGAACACATGACATGTTTGAGGGCTATAAATTCCTGTTGCGCTTCATCATTCTGGAGGAATGAATTTTTCTTGAGAAGGTGAGTGAGGGGTCTAGCAATGCAACCATAATTGCAAAAAAAATTGCGATAGTAGCTGGTGAGATCCAAAAATCCTCTCAAGCTCTTCAAGGTCTTTGGTTGAGGCCAATCCTGCATTGCTTGGATCTTTTTGGGATCCACCCTAACACCTTCATGCTCCACAATGTGGCCCAAATACTCAACTTCTTCCATGCCAAAAGAGCACTTGGACAATTTGACAAATAATTTATGCTTTCGGAGCAGTTGCAAGAGTAGATCTAGATGCTGAAGATGTTTTTTGTGGGTGAGGTTGTAGATGAGGATGTCATCAAAGAAAACAAGGACAAATTTTCTAAGGTATGGTTTGAGCAGGTGATTCATGAGGCTCTAAAAAGTGGATGGGGCATTACAGAGACCAAATGGCATGACTAGGAATTCATAATGGCCTTTATGAGTTCAGAAAACAGTCTTTGGAATGTCTACTTCTTTCATGTGACTTTGGTGATAGCCTGAGCGAAGGTCAAGCTTAGTAAAGAATTGAGCCCCATTTAGTTCATCCAACAAATCATCAACAACTAGGATGGGAAATTTATCTTTGACTGTCAGTTTGTTGAGGGCCCTAAAGTTTGGACACATATGGCATTCTCCATCTTTTTTGAGCACCATGACCATTGGTGATGAATAAGGACTAATGCTAGTACGAATGACATCAGCTTCCAGGAGTTCCTTGATGATTTTTTCAATTTCATTCTTTTGGGCGAAAGGATATCTATATGGGCGCACATTTGGTGGTTGTGCCCCTAGGACCAAAGTAGTGCTATGATCATGTTTCCCTCTCGAGGGTGGAAGCTCATGAGGCTTTTCAAAGACCTACAAATGGTTTTTTAATACCTGTTGCATCTCAGGATGCATATGAAGGGAAGTGGGTTTGAAGGCCTGGATAGCATTAAATTGGGCTATAACTCCATGGTGGCCCTTTTTTAACAATTTTTCCATCCTATGCGAGCTGATGATAGAAGGATCACCTGCCTCAAGTCCACGGAGGGTATGTGTGTAGTTATTCTTCTTAAAGCTCATATATAACTCTTGGAAATCCATTGTGATTGGGCCAAGTGTGTGGAGCCATTCAACACCCAAGACAATGTCACACCCACCCATGTTGATGGAAATCATGTGGGTCTTTAGGTGATAATTTCCCATTTGAAGTTTGACATTTTCACAGCGGCCTTCACATTTCGTTGTGCCCCCATTAGCAATCTGGACCTAGAAATTAGATACTGCTCTGACAAAACAATGCACTACTTTAGCGACTCTTTGATGGATAAAGTTATGCATACTGCCACTATCAATCAATACTGCTACAGGGTGATGCTTAATAAAACCTCTGATTTTGAGAGTTTGGGGAGACGAAATTCCTACCAAAGCATGAAGCGAGATAACTGGTTCTTCAGGTGTAGCTGGGAGCTCATTATCTAGCTGGTTTTCCTCATCTTCCTCCTCTGGTCCCTCAAATGGTGGGGCTTCCTCAGATGAGCTGTGATCAGTAGCATCAATTTAAAGGAATTTGGGTTCCTTGCATTTATGCCCTAGGGAGTATTTCTTAGCACAATAGTAACACAATCCTTGCTTTCTTCTTTCTGCCATTTCCACTGGTGACACCTTTTGAACCTTAAGTATTTTGGTAATGCTCGGAGCCTAGGTGGGGTGTCCCTTTGCTATGAAATTTGGACGAGTCGACTGGGCGCTAACGCATGTTCTACTTCACGAGATATCTTACAAGATACCAGCCATGAGACTAGGTGTTGCAGTTGGACTTGGGCTTGTATGTCATCTTTGAGACCACTGACAAAACATTCCAAGTAGAATTCATCCACTAGACCTCTTGTGGAGAAGGCTAATGCTTCAAAGGCTTTAATATATTCTTGCACCGTGCCTGTTTGTTGGAGCTTAGTAAGAAGACCCGGAAAGTTAGATTCATGGTCAAAGCGATTAGAAAGGGCTTTTGAGAATATCTGCCAAGTCATTGGCATTGCATACCATTGTTTATGCCACTGCCACCATTGCCATATTTCTTGGTCCAAGTACAGGCTTCCCACACTTAGCTTAGTCGCATCATCTATGATGTGATTCAATGTGAAATATTGATCCATTTGTGCTAGCCATATGGCCGGATGAGAGCCATCAAATTTATGTGGTCGAGGCTGGGACTATTGGTGGTTTCCATAGAAGTGAAGAGAATGGCTAGACATGCCCTCAAGGTTTTCATTAAGATCATATGCCTCCGATTGTTCCCCCAAGTTGCCCTTTTTGATTGTGCTATTTAACATATGGATCTTCTTCATTAATGCCTCCAACTTTTGTTCAAGGGTGTCTATCTTCTCATTGGCCATAGCTTGAGCTCTGGTTTGTACCTTGCATAGATCCGGTGCACTTTTCATTACTGTGAAATAAAATTTGGGACCACCCAAAATTTTGACGCTGACAAGTGAATGGTACCACCTTGCTCAGCCTGTCGACCTGATTCTTATGGGCTAAGTCTCCTATAAGTGTCTCAAGAGGGTCTCAAAATTTTTTTTTCCTTTTTTTTTCCTTTTTTTCTTACACTGAACATAGGAATACTACAATAGCTGATTCCCAGAAAAATTAATTCTGCCCAATGTCCTGCAAGAATCACGCCTAGGTATAGGAGCCACACAAATAGTTAGATATGTCAGTGAAACCCTCAACTGTAGAGTATGAGTAGGAATGTGGTAGTGATCGAACCCCTGCTACTATATCTAAATGGTGGATCTGATTATTGCGACTGCTATAGAACCCATACTGCAGGATCTGAATGGCGGATCTGATAGATTTGATTGGCGAATCTGATAGATCTGAATGGCAGATCTAATAGATCTAAATGGTGGAATTGATTGTTGCGGCTGCGACAGAACCCAATCTGCCAGATCTGATCTAGCAGAGATGATGCATGATCTAGAGAGAGACAAGGGAACTATGGTCTCAAAGAGTGTTAAGTGCTACAGATCGCAATATACATAAGGATACAACAGTAGTACTCAACCCAATATTTTAGGGCACTAACCAAGGAGGATCAACTGTACCCTTAGCCGTACAACCTGACTACCCTATCGTACACACGAGTAATCTACCCAAGTGCTATTCTCGATTTACTATAGTAGCAAGATGACTGACGATTTATCTATGGCGAGTTTTCAAGAGAGTCTACGGGGCTTCCGATATACCCAGAGCATACTTGGAAGACAGTCTGTGCGTGGTTCTGTCTAATGTGCTACTACTCGAAAGGGTACCAACAGCGGTTACAAGGGAGTCCAACAAGCATGACCACCTCTTATATTTCCTGTGTGCATGCCTCCCCAAATCTGCAGTTTTATGCGCTCAATGACAAATCTCGTGGTTTAAAGACGCTGAAACACGTCTCTAGCCCAAAAAAGTTCTGCTAAAAATGGAGATCCCACCAGCCTTGGAAAGTGCTTTAATACCACTTGTTATGCTCTTGACCTATGAGAAGATACCAGAATACCAAATATGCGAAGAAATATACCTAGAACACAGAAGAATAGAAATAACAGCATGTATTTTATTATTTAGAAAGGAAAGCAATGTTCACTTTCCTCTTCGAGGGGGCAACCTCCAATAGCGCTGGGCTCAATTACAGAATAAGACATGAAACTCCTCAAGGGGAGTCTCTATCCTTTATATAGGATTCATACATGGAATACCATGGGTCAGTACCATGGTTCTTATTAATACCATCTATCTAATACCATGGCCTATTTCCAACTAATTGTGGTCCCTTCTTTAAATTAAGGTCAACCTCTTACAATTATTAATTTGGGCTTTATTGACTTTTTAAATAACTATACTATGACTCGACCTTATTACATAAATAAGGGGGTTAGGGTTGGACCGTAACAAAATGTGGAGGAATTACTTAATTGGAAGAAAATTTACCTTAATTATAGATCATGTGATTTTGAAATACTTTTTCATTAAAACCAAAATAAAAACCTCGCAAGCTAGGGTGACAGATTTCTTGAGAAAATTTGACTTTGACATTAAGCATATAAGAGGTAAAGATAACAAGATAGCAAATGCCTTATGTCAGAGATTAAAGAAGGTGTACAAAATTTCTATCAATCAAAGTGAAATAGATCTATTGGAAGAAATTAAGAGGGTAACATTGATATACCATAATTACAATCAAATATATACAAGTTTAGAAACTAAATTTGATCTCAATAAATGGGCTGAATATGAAATCAGAAAATATGGGTTGCTAAGTTATAAAATAAGACTTTATATACCTAATGAAAAGTAAATCAAGTAGTTGATAATGGATTAATACCATAGAAAACCTTTTATTGGACATTTTGGATGTCATAAATTAATTACAGTCCTTGAGCAGGGCTTTTTCTAGCCAAGAATGAAGAAAGAAGTGGTTGAATATTTGGTTAGGTTCAAGGAATGTCAACAAGTAAAAATTTAACATCAACACCTTGTATGATTGTTGAAACCCTTATCTATACTAGAATAGAAGTGGGAGATGATCTCCTAGATTTCATCACAGTATTTCCTCACACACGAGAACAACATAACTCTATAATGGCGGTGGTTCATAAATTAGCAAAGGATGTTCATTTCATTCTTGTGAAGTCGACATATAAATTTGCACATATCATTGATGACTTTAAGAGAGATATTTTTAAATTGCATGGGAGAATAAGAATAAAAATGCCTATGCCTTAATTGCAGCATAATTCTATTAGAAATAATACTGAGATGGGGGGTGAATCAGTATTTACAGTTAAAAAATATTTCATTTTCGAAATAGATTTATATACCCTACTTCTGTCAAGTGAACTGGCATATACATGATACTGTGATTAGAGAAACCAGTATATACCCAAAGAACTTATGATTTAGTCAATTTATCATGTGTTGGAATTTAATTAGTGGATCGATAACTTGTTAAACAATGAAGTAAAAACATAATAAACCATCACACATAAGAAACATACAAGAACACCAAGATTTAAGGTGGAAACCCAATGTGGGAGAAAAACCACTTGCTGCTATTGTCTCTGTCTTCTTTTAATATTAAGAAAATATGTTTACAATATTGTACTAGTGTAGACTTATACCAGTACGCAGGCACCCACCTATAGAAGGCTACAACCTTCTCTCATTTTCCAGCTTCTACTGGAAGGGAACTACAACCCCCTAGCTCTTGTACTAGCCAATGTGTTTACTAGTATGTAGGTGCTGGCCTACAGAAGACTACAACCTTCTCTCTTCCTCCAGGCACCACGTTTCATAAATTTTTAGACTGGATGCTCCTGGTACACAACAATACAAATGAAGGCCTTGTTTCATCAAATTTTCATACTAGATCCATGAAAACTTCCAAACTGCATCAACCAATAATTGCTTAATCCTAACAGTCAAATCGATGTCACCAGAACACTGTGATGAACCCAGAAACTGGCATCATCATTCAGAATTGGTTGTGACATAAGAAATCATTCATCAGAATGTATACGCTACTTTACTGAACCCAACCTGCATGTATACGCTACTTCTTTTAACCAAACCTACATATACCTTTAAAGCTACTAAAATGTAAAACTTCTGAATCAAGTCTGTATCAACCATAAATATATTGAACATCTACTGTCAAATTAGAGAGCTTTACACAGGCAGCAGTAGAGATAACCCTTCTCACTTAGACAATCAATCAGTCAGACAAAAAACTCCTTATGCGTTCGGTTTTACATTCAAATCTAAGAAGACTTCATTGACATACAGTAGTAAAACAACAAAACTAATCAGATAGATCAGTCATTTCTTAAGAATATGCTTTTCCTTTATATACACTACTTAGAAGAGTTGAACACGCATGTATATGTGCTTTTACCGAGGTGAACCAACATATAGATCTACAAATATTAACTCACAACTTTGTTGCTATTTCAAACTTTATACAAACCCAGATCATGACATTTAAAGAATAAAATAGGTGTATGCAATCAGATCTAGCCCAACCAATATTAGACATTCAATGATAAGTCATTTCAGGTCTCACGATCCTGATCCAACATTGAATTCAAGGTGCACAAAATATTTCAAAACAATTTACAAACATAGCACCTACAACATAAAATATACTTTAGATAGAAGTATTCTTAAGAAACCCTTTTCACTTGCACAGTTAGCCTTATGATCTTCTCCTCCTTATACAGTTTTAGGCCTTTCTCAATACCTCGGACCAAGACCACTTAGGACCTGTGTTATTCTTGGATGGGATCAAATTGTTGTTACTTTAGTGAATATTGTGGGCTAATACCATGGTATTGACCCCTGGTATTGTTTCCTCTTTAATTTCCTTGATTTTACAACATATACATGCTTTTCTTCTTGTGAAAGTGCATGTATATGTATGCACTCTTTTTGTTCTGTGAATCGGCGTGTATATGTTGTTTTGACTAAGTGGACCTGTGTATACATCTTAAAATTCTTTACACAATCCTTTTTCTTCAACTTCTTTATTCTGATCAATAAACCTTAGTTCCATCTTCCTATTCTTCTGTACCGATGCTTAGTTACCTCTAAAATGATCTGTTACACTGTGAGTTGCCTTTCATCAAAACTAAATAGATTTGTGAGTGAGTTTCCGTCAAGGACAACACTTTTATCATAATGCCAACAATCTCCCCCTTTGGACTTGATGGCAACAATGTTGGTGTTGATTATTGCAAGTTGTAGAAACTGTGAAAGATAACAAGCAACACCAAAATACTCTCCCCCTTTGACATCAAGGTAAAAGAGAAGACCAATATACTCTCCCCTTTTTATATACGTTATCTTGTCCATGCTCCCCTTGAGTACATGTTGATTCTCAACTAAGTGAGTATGACCTCCCTAAGACCAATGACTCATACATACATCAATCACCCAACCACGTGGGGATACACCACATTTGACTCATCCACCTAGCCAAGTGGGGCTATACCAATTGTTTATACATGACTGAAATACAATAATTATTACATCACCCATCCCATACATAGTGGTGCTACAATGTACATCATGTTGAGAATTAGTTTTGGTCTTATTTTTGCTCAAAGAAACTTACTTATCCATCTATTTTCCATCCATTTTTCCTTCATTTATCCCATTTTGATGTATATTTGATATCCATTCAGGTATTTAATTTTAATTTTTCAATTTCTAAAGTTTTTATGAAAATTTGGTTTTTAGTGCAAAATTGGCAGTTTCAGAAATTCCCGTAATAGCTCTATGGTTGATATGGTTGCAGGACACTTGGGCACGAATGGAATGCATGGATGGACATCATGGGAACTAGGACTAAGCTAGCAATGCTTAGTTCGAACTGAACAAGCTTTATTAGGCCCATTTGGTGCTAGTCAACCATGACTAGTCATGCAGGAATCCCATAGAAATAGGGCTGTTTTGAGTTTTCATAGGAATGGTCATCTTTCTTGGGTTGGGGATAATGAATTCGACTTGGATAGGTGGATGAGAGTAGATGGGTTTGTTTGAGTGATTATAGATCAGTTTGTTCATGAGACTTCTCATTTAAAGCCAAAACTTTGATGGCTTATGTATTGATTTTGTGATATACTTTTATGCTGTGACATCTTTGGATTGAGAAGTAATTTGAAGACTTGTGTTATTATTATTTTTCTGTGCAATGCTATGGATGTGTGACTAATCTAAGCTTCTGATATCACCCCTCAAAGTGTTCAAGGCAAGGGTGGAGGGCCCCCACTCCAAGCTAAGTACACTTCCATGTTAAACTAGTTTTATTTCATTGTAATTTGGTTGATTGTAGTACTAGTTTTTCAAAGCTTTATTTCAGTTTGCTTTATGGTTTATGCATGGTGATTTATTTCATTTTTTAATAGCTTATTCATCACTTTATTGAGTTGGAAAAATAGATGATCAAGTTGGGCATCCCTTCTGCTAAATGATGAATCAAAACTAGCTTCTTTTGTTTACATGCAAGCAGTTTTATTTCCATTTAGATTTAGATATTGAGATGAATGAATTATGATGGAATATCTTATGTGTCTCTTAAGTTAAGAGCTTCTTTCATTTATAATTTATTTATCTTGAGCTTTTGGTTTCAATCTCTGATTCATTAAGTGATAATTGAGGTGAAGGTGGACTTCTTGAGGTCAAGAACCCTTTCAATGTTTCTCTCTTTTTAAGCTGATTGAGTTAGAGTTATAAGATGTATTATCTTTAGCTTTTGAATAACTTATCTTTCAAGGTTTGGTTATATCTGATCTTCACATATAGTGAACTTTCCTCAAAGCATAAACAACCCGGATTGATAAGAAATAATTGTGTTAATTTAGGACCATAAATTAGCTCAACATTTTAGCGCCGTTGTCGGGGAGGCAAATATCGTCATAGTCAATAGAAAGATAAAAAAATTCGAAATCACAAAAACATTAGTTACATTCCATTTAAGTTATGTTTCTTTATGCCTAGATATAGAGTTCCTCAAGGTAGATTTATTAAAAACCCCCCAATAGTAGAAATAGGATCATCACACACTCCAGTTACTGGTAATCCAACAATTGAGGAGTTGGTAGAAAAGCAAAGAACTGGCCAAAGATTAACCTTGATTGAAAGGCAAACTTTGTTAGCTTGGGAAGCAAAACAAAAATTCTCCACTTCCGGAAAACAAAAAGAGAAAGGAAAACAACTTGTTTTTCCATCCATCGATCCTCCTATCTTCCAACAATTTGAAATTCCACTTGAAATTGAAATAAATCAAACAATGGCAGAAGAGGGACATGGATCCGTTATTCTCACTCCTGAACAACAAAGGGCTGAATTTGAAAGACAACAGAGAGAATGGAGAAGGAAGAGAGAGGAAGAGGCAAAACAAGAAAATGATAGGAAGCTAGAAAATGACTAGAAAAGACAAGAAGATGGACTTGACCAAGAAACTACTTTCGGTTTTCCGATAGTCGATACAAGTGCAATATTGGGAGAAGAAGTAAAAATGAAAAACATTCCACCTTCTGTATTGCCAAACTTCTATGGAATGTCTATAGAAGATCCTGATTGATTCATGTTTGAATTTGATATCTTATGTAGAACATATGGATATACTGATGATGTTCATAAACTTCGTATTTTTCTTGCAACATTAAAAGCAGCAGCTTTAAAATGGTTTATGGGTTTAGGAGAACAAACAATAGCCTCTTGGGATGATATGCGAACCGTCTTCCTTAAGAAATATCAAGCTTATTGTAGATCTAGAGATTCAAAGGAAGATGTGTTTAGAATGACACAACAAGAAGATGAAAGTTTAGAAGAATATTTAGAAAGATTCGCATATAATCTTCAGAAGTCTAAACAACATTCTCTAACTCAAGAAACTGTTCGCACAATCTTTCTCAAAGGTTTAAGGGATGAATACCTTGACATTTTGAATGTGATGGGTAAAGAAGATATTTCAAACCTTCCATTCGATGAAATTGTCAAGTTATGTCAGAAATATTCTAGAGGAAGATCAAAAACCGGAAGAAGGGAAGTGAGTTCCAAAGCAGCAAAGTCAGCTGTAGGAGGGATAACCAGAGCTGAAATAGGAAGTCTATTGGAAAATTTCAAAACAGATCTTTTGAGTACATTAGGGACACAAGTAGATGTGCTAAAGGCAAACAAGAAGAAAGAAGAATAAGAACAAGCCTTAGCAATATTTTGTTCAAAATGTAAAAAGAAACATCCTTTGCGAGACTGTCCTTTGGATAGTATTTAGGTTTGTGGTCTTTGTACAGGAAATCATTCCACGGAGAGTTGTGTAAAATTGAAAGAGTTACAAATGAACTCAATGGAAGAAGTGCCAGGAACAGAAGGTTTCTATTATGTTGCACCACGAAGACCATGGCCACCTAGAATGCCTCAACCAAATCAGCCACAATTCCCTCGGAAAAATTATGCTTATCCACCTTATAATCCTTGGACCCCTCCAATGCCATGGCAAGCTTGGCCTCCACAACAATATTCACAACAACCTGCACAAGGTTGGAGAGGATATAGTTATGGAAACCAGCAACCTCAACAGTATCAACAGCAATACCAGAAACAAAACCAACAACCATTTGCATATCCACAATATCCGCAATCCATACCCTTTCAACAACAACATTCTGTATATCCGCCATCCATCCCATTTCCACAACAGAATCCTCCATCATTGTTGACCCAAGCACAACAATTACAGCTACCTGCAAATCAACCTAGACCAACTCAACTGCCAGCCCAACCAATGGCCAATCCAAATAACAGGGTGGACAAATCTGCATACGCTGTAGAGGAAGCAGCATGTTTTCCTACATATTCAATCCTTCCTCTTGATGATGTCCATCTAAGGTCTGGAAAAGTGCTTAAAAAGGATTCTCCTCCAATTATAGAAGAACCAACTGAACAAGGAGAATCATCCGAAACATCACAAACTGAGGTACAAAATCAGAAAGGAACAAATGTTACAACACAAACACCACCTTATCCTGAAAGGTTGGTGGAGCAATAAAACCAAATAACCCTTCCTGAATTTGATATCTTAGATGAGTTAAAAAATGCATATGTCAAAATTCCTTTGTTAAAATCAATTAAAGAAATACCAATATATGCAAAAACAATAAAGGAATTGTGCATTCGGAAATCAGAAAGAAAGAAAAAGGATCCTACAACAATCCAAGTCATTGGTAAATTAGCAAGTCTCATGTCTACACAAACCATAGTAGAAAAATATATTGATCCTGGTATCCCAATGGTTACCATATCAATAAATAATTTCTCTGTACCAAACACATTAATAGACTCTAACTGATTCAGTTCCATGATCCTCTGCTATTGTGCTTCTGTCAAGTCGAGTCCTAGTTTAGCTGCTAGTCTGTATGTATGTATCTGAAACTCTATAGGAAGTAGAGCTTCCTTCCCATATACTAACTGGTATGGACTGAAACCAGTTGTTGTTTTCCAAGTGATCCTATAGGCCCAGAGCGCATCCTTTAATTTTTCAGACCAGTCTTTTTTATTCATCTGTGCTGTTTTTGTCATAATATTTTCCAGGACTTTATTTGTTGATTCGACTTGACCATTTGCTTGTGGATGATATGGTGTTGATTTCCTGTGCTTGATCTTGTATTTCTCTGTTAGATCTCGTACTAGCTTTGATGTAAACTGTGTTCCTTGATCTGTTACAATTTGTCTAGGTACTCCATATCTGACAAAGATTTCTTCAAAAAGAAAGGTGACCACTGTATCTTCTGTTGCTCTGTTAACTGCTTTTGCTTCTGCCCATTTGGTTACATAGTCTGTACATACTAAGATGTACCTCTTCCCATTTGAAGGTGGATTGATGGGTCCAACAAAGTCAAGTGCCCACTGCTCAAATGGTTCTATGAGAACCTGTGGCTTCAGTGGCATTTTATCTGATGTTATTGGTCATCCTGTTCTCTGGCAGCTATCACATTGCTTGACATACTTCTTAGAGTCTCTGAAGATGGATGGCCAGTAATAGCCTAGCTGCAACACCTTATATGCCGTTCATTTATCTGTAAAATGGCCACCACAGGGTTCATCATGACATGCTCTTAGAATATCTAATATTTCATCTTCTCGTACGCATTTTCTAATTATTAGATCTGAACTAGTATAAAATAGATCACCATTGACCCGTATATATCTAGAGCTTGCTCTAACAATTTTGTGTTTTTTCTTTTTAGTGAATTGAGCTGGAAACCTTCCAGATGACAAATAGTTTGCAATATCTACAAACCATGGTGTTTTAACTGTGATGGCAAACAGGTGTTCATCAGGAAAGTTATCTACAACTGGATTTGGATCAGAGGGTGAGTGTATGCGGGACAGAAAGTCAGCCACTTGATTTTCTCTTCCTGGCCGGTCTTGTATTGTGATATTAAATTCTTGTAGTAACAGTAACCATCTTGTTATTCGTCCATTGGTGATTGGTTTGTTCATCAAATATTTGATTGTTGAATGATCAGTATGGATGAAAACTTGATATCCTGTTATATAGTGCCGGAATTTATTTACTACATGTATAACAGCTAACATTTCTCGTTCTGTGACTGTGTAGTTCATTTTTGCAGGTGTTAGATTTTTGCTGATGAAGTATATTGCATAAGTAGACAAGTTCTCTTTTTATCCTAGAGAGGCACCTATTGCTGTATCAGATGCATCAATTGAGATATGGAATGGTAATGACCAGTTTGGCCCACGTAGAATGGGGGCAACAGACAATTTCTCTTTCAGAATTTGAAATGCATTTTGACAATCATTTGTCCAATGAAATTCAATGTCTTTTGCTAATAATTTGAACAGAGGTTGGGCTATTTTACTAAAGTTTTCAATAAATCGTCTATAATAGCCTGCATAGCCTAAGAAACTTCTAACCTCTTTCTGTGTTGTAGGAGGCATTAAGTTTACTAAGACTTGGATCTTGGCTGGATCCACCTTTATTCCTGAAGCAGAAATGTGGTGTCCCAGAACTATTCCTTCTGTCAACATCATGTAGCATTTCTCATTGCTTAATGACAAATTTGTTTCCATGCATTGTTTCAAGACTTTCTCAAGGTTATTTAAACAATCATTGTATGTGTTTCCGTAAACTGTGAAGTCATCGATGTAGACCTCTACACATTCATGAATTAGATCATCAAATATTGCAAGTACTGCTCTTTGAAAAGTTGCAGGTGCATTGCATAGACCGAATGGAAAAACATTATATGCATAGGTTCCCCATGGGCAAGTAAATGTTGTCTTGTCTTGGTCTTCTTCTGCTATTCTGATCTGATTGTATCCGCTAAACCCATCTAAGAAGGAGAAAAATTTCTTACCAGCTAATGAGTCTAACACTTGGTCAATAAAAGGTAGAGGAAAATGATCTTTGAGTGTAGCTTTGTTTAATTCCCGGTAATCTACACATACCCTCCATTTTCCATTTTTCTTTGGCACAATAACCAGTGGAGAAACCCATTGACTATCTGAAATAGGATAAATGAATCCAACTTGCAACAATTTTTGTAACTCCTCTTTCACTATTTCCTTCATCATCGGATTCATTCGTCTTTGAGGTTGTCTTACAGGTTTAAGCTGGTCATCTGTGTAGATGTGGTGGATACATGTGCTAGGATGAATTCCTTGCATATCAGTATAATCCCAAGCAAAAGCTTTTGAATATTTTTGTAATAGTGCAATTACCTCTTGCTCTTGTGCTGATTGCAATTGATTTCCAATGTTTAATTGCTTTCCAGGATATACCTCAATTGTTTTTGTTGTAGGAGTGGAGACTGTGTTTACAGGAAAGATGTCTATAAAAGATTTCCGCAAAGTTTGAACAGTACAGGTTTCCTGAAAACATTGATTCAAAAGTTCGCTTGCAGCTTCATATTGAGCTTCTCTAATCTGCTATGAGATACTTGGTTCTGAGATAAAAAGGTCCATCAAATCTTCATTCTCTTCTTCTTCTCTAAAATCAAAGAATTGATTTATACTTAAAACTGCTTTTGTTTGTTGCTTTTCATGAGTTTCAAGTATTGATTCTAAAGAAGTGGATTGTGCAGGTGAATAAAGAGTGATATGTTTCCTTTCATCTCCATGTGAAATAATCATGCTTCCAGATCTGCATCCTATGAAGGCATCAGTAGTGGCTAACCATGGTCTGCCTAAAATGAGAGGATGTCCTCCTAAGTTTGTCTTTGGTTGCAAGATCAGGAAGTCAACAGGATACTCCCATGAATCCAAGGAGACTATGATATCTTCTAATATTCCTTCAGGAACAACTTTAGATCTATCTGCTAATTCCAAGATTGTAGAAGTTGATCTAATGTTGTTTAATTGCAAAGTTTTCATTGTCTCCATTGTCATTACGTTTATAATAGGCCTATCAGTAAAGAAGCATTTATGAAACAACTGATCCAAGACACAGAACTGGAACTCATGGTGCTAGATTCGCCATCTTCCAGACTACTAGTTGAATAAAAATATATATATAATAAAATAAAAAATAAAGAAATAAAAAAGAGAGAAAAAATATATAAAAAAAAAAAAAAACATCAAAATAAATAAATTGTTTGCAAGTGAAAACCAGGAAACTGGCACATTGCAAGTATGAATTCATAGGGGAAAACCAGGGTCACTTGGACTCTATGAATTCTTTCTACTTGTTCTACAGTTCTCTGATCTCTTTACTGCAGGTACACTCCACCAACCAATGACTTGAGGACAAGTCAACTCTTCAACAAGGGGGGAGACTTGCATTTTCTCTTTAAGTGGACAGCTGAAGTTGCAACCATCAGCTCTTTAGCTAGAAACAAGACCTGTATTGTCAATAGAAGGACCTGATATGCCAAATCATTGCTAGGGGACCTAAAATACCTGCCAATGTCAACACAACATGTGCATCTTTTGTAAGCAGAAAAAGGGACCTGAAACAATGCATCATTACAGAGGTACCTGATTATCAATTCAAGATTAGAACCTGAAGAACAAGGAGCAGCAATAAAGGCTACATTTGAATCCATCTACGATCAATTAATTTCATCCTACTTGCACAACCATCATCCAGGGGAGTATACATACATGGTCATTTTGTACTTTAAAAATTCAAATTTTTCTTAGAAATTCTTAGTTTTTGTTAAGTTGAAATTAGTACCTGGGGATATTCATTATCATTTACATCCTATATTCCTATAACCCCTATACATTATAACCCTATTCCCTTTTATTTCCATACATTTCCCTCTTTTCACTAACCCTAATACCCCTAAGTAGTTTTCTTTGCAAGCTTAAAAAGGCCAAACTAGGACAACTTTCAACCTGCACATACAAGTTCATGCAACTCAGAGCATTAGTAATGGTAATAATTTTAAACATGACCCCAATGGTCATTTTAGAATTATAGAACTATGTTATATAAAGTCAAAACAAAAGCAAAACCTATGCTCTATATGGAAATCAAAACATATATATACCATAATATATATGGAAATATCAAATAATACATATACCAAAGGTTGACAAAAGGAGCGAATGCGCTATAATCATTATCAAATGCGCATAAGGTATATGGTAAGGGGTATATATATTCATGTTGCATATAAAGAAATTCAAGTAATGCGCATATGGTTCATATGGTAAGGCATATAACATGATCACAAAGCAAAGGTTCATGGACGTTAATGAAATATGGTGGATGGCCGAAGAATGAACAAACATCAGAACGTTACGGTGGGCATCCAAACATCATAGCATAAGGTATCATTACACAGTGAGAAAGGAATACATGGTAGTGTAGCATACGGCGGTAGGTATGATTATAAACCATTGTAATGAACCCCATACGACAACCGGCCAGCACTTAACACGGTGGCATGGCGATCTATTTACCCATTGGTTGAGACAATACACAGGGATCATGCGTACCAAGCCACGACTCGGCGTCCTCATGACACAGTCGGGCGACTGGTCAAGAGGACGGCCATGTAAGCCATGACTTTTCAACCACCAATGAATGCACATTGCGGTACAGCCGAAACGGTCATGAACACTAACCGAGCCATGAACAGTTTAAACCATAACCCTGTGTTGTGTTCAACCATGATCTTCATCGCTGCATAAGCTCAGAAATGGTGTTTGAAGCTGCCACCCAGTGAAAAGAGAAGCGAATTGAGTCGGGGGAATTTAAAGTAGAGAGTTGTTCCGGAATTGATGTTTGCATAACGGATTTTTAGGGATTTATTAAGGTAAGGTGTTGGTTGTTTTAAAAGCTCGGCACAGTGAATCGAAGTTGGACTCTCAGTTGTTTATGATAACGATTGTTTGTCTTGCCACCAGTCAAATTGAAACGGTTAAACCGAGGTTTGGAGCGCCGATATTCCTCCAGGTGCTCGGTGATCTAAGGTAAGCCGCAAACATAGCCTCAACTCGGTGATTTGCTGCATAAAAATTGGTATGAATCCTTAGTGGATCAGGCTTCTTTTAAATATGACAGGTTTGCATGGTTAACACGTAGATTTTGGCAATAAATATGGAATTGTATGACTGTGCCGTGTCAAACATAGCCCATAAACTAAGGAAATATACAGTGCAGTATTGTTGAATGTTGAATGGAGGTGAATGTTAATAGGAGCGCTGTAGAATGCCATATGGTTGTGCGCCGATTTAAAACAAGCAGTCAAACACAACATGCATCCCTTGCTGCACACTGATTCATATCAAAACAGAGGATTGTTATGTTGAATGCCTAACTCCATTTTGATGAAGGGAGTGTATATCAAAATCGTTTGAATATGCTGTGTTTGTTTAGTTTTGGGCCGAGAATTTTTATGAGACAGCCGAGAGCAGTATTTGCAAACCTTTCATGAGCCAAGGATTGTATTTTTCCAAAATATTTGTGATTTTTTAAAAAGGCCGTGAGCATGATTTCAAATGCAATTATGTTTATTTATTTTTAGAGGCTGAGCGTATGTGAATAGCCCTCTAGTTGCCATGCTAAGATTGAATCGCCTTCGTGCTCATAGCTCTGATTGCACCTGAGTATAGTTGATATAAGATTGAGGCCGTGTGCATAATTTTGGCACATTACACAGTCAAATTTTTTTTAAAAAATGATGATATATTGGGTTAGGACGAGAACATTTTTGTACATTTGTTGGTGAGGCCGAGAGCCAAATGTAGGTGCATTACAGAGTTTTCTTTGTTAAAACATAAGCAGTCATCAATGATTTGAATTTTGGCAAAATAAAAGAGGATCAGGAGCATGTATAAACATCGTTTGTATGTATATTTTTGTTTTCAAGAACAGAGGGAAGCATATTAACAGGGTATACAGACATTTCTTGCATTGAACAGGGGTTAAAACAGTGCTGTTGCAGAGGGCAGAGTCAAACAGAGGTGAATTGAGTTGATTGAAAGGAGGAAGGTAAGGTTCTTTGCCTTCAAAAAAAATTCATTTCGAAATCGAACAAATAATTGCATCTTTCTTTCAAAATGAAATTAGTAACAGCAGAGGAATTTATTCATTGGTTTACAGAAGCAATGTCAAACAGAGTAGAGCCAAAATTCCAGATAGAGAGTTGGGGGAAGGAAACAATAGAAAAACTTTACCAAGCAGGGATGATCAGTTTCCTACAAAAATTTGATGGCCACTTTGAACAAATAACCAGAGAGTTTATAAACAATTTCAATCAAGACCAGACACGGGTGGGAGATGTCATTATTCCTGTAACCCAGGAATATCTTTCCCAAGCCTTAGATCTGCCCATGATAGGTGAGAAGTATTACAAAGGCCTGCACTTTAAAGAGAAAGCTTGGACTTTCTTTCTTGAGAAGAACCGAAAGGGGACATTTGACAGGACAAAAGGGATACCCAGGGAATGGTTTAATGAACCATGGGGTGAGTTGGTTTTGGTTATACAAAAGTTCTTGACCTATGATAGGGGGTATAGCATGGCTCACTTGTATCATGTCAGACTTCTGTAGCATATAAAAGGGGAGGATAGGATAAACATGCCTTATTTCCTATATAGGAGCCTCTTGAGAATGATAGAAACAGTCAAACATGAACACAGGCCTAAAGCAGGACAGATATACCATCAAGGATTAATCAAAATCCTAGTTGAGTATCAGGTGAGATCACAGGGCATAGTGTGGCGAGAATTCATGTCTAGAAATCAATTCATTGAACAGGTGCATGAGGTACAGGACAAAACAGAGTAGGAAAACAGAGGAGTGATGAACTCACCCTTATATCCTAGAACAAGAGCCAAACAACAGAACAGCATGGCCATGCAAGAAAATGAAACATCTGTTATGTCTATTCCTAGGCAATTTAGGAATAAGAGTCCTATTGACTTAGAGAAGGAAGTAGAAACATATTCCCCAAGACAGCAAGAAGAAAATGATTTTGCACAAGAGGCATTTGAGAAGGATTCTTCCTATGATGGTGCAGCAGTAGCATCACTTATGAAAACAACACAAGATTTTGAGAAAGAACTTAACTTAGGAAGAATCAGAGATCTAACTAACCAATTGGAAATTAGAAAAATCTTAGAGAAGCAATTAAAGGAAGAAAATAAGGAAAATAAGAAAGATAATGCTAAATTGGTCAAAGCAAATGAGAAACTGAATGAAGAATTGGGGAGGCTAAAGAGGAAAAATGATCTACTCTCTAAGAAAGCATTTAAGTGGCTAAAGGAAAAGAACATGTGGCAGGAAAAATATGAAAAACAAAAGGTCAAAGCAGCTTTGTTTAGGGAGAGACATGATACAGGTTTGGATTGTTTGGCCAGGGCAGCACAGCAGGAGGCATATACAGGTACAACATCTACTACAGAAAGGTGAAGGTCAAAGAGGAACAAGCAAGCATGGGGACATGCTTGATGATAAGCAAGGAAGAGATGTTGAGCCTTAGTTTTGGTCTTTTTTTTGCTCAAAGAAACTTACTTATCCATCTATTTTCCATCCATTTTTCCTTCATTTATCCCATTTTGATGTATATTTGATATCCATTCAGGTATTTAATTTTAATTTTTCAATTTCTAAAGTTTTTATGAAAATTTGGTTTTTAGTGCAAAATTGGCAGATTCAGAAATTCCCGTAATAGCTCTATGGTTGATATGGTTGCAGGACACTTGGGCACGAATGGAATGCATGGATGGACATCTTGGGAACTAGGACTAAGCCAGCAATGCTTAGTTCGAACTGAACAAGCTTTATTAGGCCTATTTGGTGCTAGTCAACCATGACTAGTCATGCAGGAATCCCATAGAAATAGGGTTGTTTTGAGTTTTCATAGGAATGGTCATCTTTCTTGGGTTGGGGATAATGAATTCGACTTGGATAGGTGGATGAGAGTAGATGGGTTTTTTTGAGTGATTATAGATCATTCTGTTCATGAGACTTCTTATTTAAAGCCAAAACTTTGATGGCTTATGTATTGATTTTGTGATATACTTTTATGCTGTGACATCTTTGGATTGAGAAGTAATTTGAATACTTGTGTTATTATTATTTTGTTGTGCAATGCTATGGATGTGTGACTGATCTAAGCTTCTGATATCACCCCTCAAAGTGTGCAAGGCAAGGGTGGAGGGCCCCCACTCCAAGCTAAGTACACTTCCATGTTAAACTAGTTTTATTTCATTGTAATTTGGTTGATTGTAGTACTAGTTTTTCAAAGCTTTATCTCAGCTTGCTTTATGGTTTATGCATGGTGATTGATTTCATTTGTTAATAGCTTATTCATCACTTTATTGAGTTGGAGAAACAGATGTTCAAGTTGGGCATCCCTTCTGCTAAATGATGAATCAAAACTAGCTTCTTTTGTTTACATGCAAGCAGTTTTATTTCCATTTAGATTTAGATATTGAGATGAATGAATTATGATGGAATATCTTATGTGTCTCTTAAGTTAAGAGCTTCTTTCATTTATAATTTATTTCTCTTGAGCTTTTGGTTTCAATCTCTGATTCATTAAGTGATAATTGAGGTGAAGGTGGACTTCTTGAGGTCAAGAACCCTTTCAATGTTTCTCTCTTTTTAAGCTGATTGAGTTAGAGTTATAAGATGTATTATCTTTAGCTTTTGAATAACTTATCTTTCAAGGTTTGGTTATATCTGATCTTCACATATAGTGAACTTGCCTCAAAACATAAACAACCCGGATTGATAAGAAATAATTGTGTTAATTTAGGACCATAAATTAGCTCAACACATCATATGTCCAATAGGACTCATTCAAGCATAGACTATAACAGAAGGAGACATAGCATACCCTACATCTTTACATGACTTATGCAGAAAATGATATAAGTATCTAAAACCATAATTGAACTCAACAACCATAATGCCAACAATGTAGAATGTGAGTGAAGGCTAATGCTCCCCCTAAACCTGTGCTACCTGTGAATTGTCAACAAGTCACTAATCAAGGCATATTTTTCATTTAGATAAAAATCAATGAACAAAGAATATCGTCAGACTGTAATCATCAATATCAGACTGAGCACCCATATTAGAGTCTGACCCACTATTTTTCTATCAGAAAAACATATATGCTTCTGCAGCCATAGAAACTCATGTATATATGCGACCATAATTCAATAAACCCAGGTGTATGAACCCTCCTATGAAATTGGATTTAACAACAGGATGATGCAACAACTACTCCCAGCTTTTGTCTGAGATATTCAAATGTTTCTCTGGGAAGCAGTTTGGTGAATATGTCAGCAACCTGTTCTTTGAAGGGAACATACTCCAATTTAACCTTTTTTTCAAGCACTTGTTCATGCAGAAAATGGTACTTAAAGGGTATGTGCTTGGTCTTGGAGTGCATGACAGGATTTTTTGAGATATTGATGGCACTTCTATTATCACATAGAATGGAGATGGGTGAAGTACATGTGATCTAAATGTCTTGCAATGTTTTCATCTTTCAAAGTAGTTGTGTGTAGAAAGATGCAGCAGCCACATATTATGATTCAGATGTAGATAAGGTAATCGAACTTTGTTTCTTTCTAAACCAAGACACTAACCGTGAACCCATATAGAATGCACCTCCACTAGTGCTCTTTCAATCATCAACATTTCTTGCCTAGGCATCTGTATATGCATGAAGAGTAAGGTCTGTATCTTTAGGATACCATAGTCCAAAGCCTTGAGTTCCTTGAAGATATTTGAAAATTATTTTAACTGCCTGAAGATGTGATTCCTTTGTATTTTCTTGGAACCTTCCAACAATTCCTACTACATGCATGATATCAACTCTGGTACCTGTTAGATAAAGCATACTTCCAATCATAGATCTGTAAGTTGGTTGGTTTAATGCTGGTGATTCATCGTTAGAACTGATATTGCATCCTTCTACCATTGGTTTACATACTGGTTTAGAATCTTCCATTTCATACTTCTTCAAAATCTGCTTGAGATATTTGGTTTGTGGAAGAAAAATACCATCTTTTGTTTGTTTTACTTGTAGACCAGGAAAATAAGTAAGTTCACCAAGTAAGGACATTTCAAATTCTTTCTGCATTACCAAAGAAAAATTCTGACTCATAGATTCTTCATTGCTACCAAAGATGATATCATCAACATAAACAACAATAATTAGCAATTTATCATTTTCAATATTTGTGTATAATTTGCTATCTACAGAACCTTTTGCGAAACCTTGTTGTTGTAGATATTTGTCAAGACAATAATGCCAAGCCCTTGGAGCTTGTTTCAGACCATAAAGAGCCTTTTTGAGCTTACATACGAGTTTTGAATCATTTCCTAGAATGAATCCTTCGGGTCGCTCAATATAAAATTATTCTTCTAAATCTCCATTAAGCAAGGTTGATTTTACATCCATTTTATATACTTTGAACTCTTGAAAACTAGAAAGAGTAAGAAACATTCTTATGGCTTCAAGTCTAGTAACAGGTGCAAAAGTTTCTTCAAAATCTATACCTTCCTGTTGAGCATACCCTTTACAAACAAGTATTGCCTTGTTTCTAATAAATTCTCCATTTTCATTCAACTTATTCTTAAATAACCATTTTGTTCCTATAACATTTTTATCATGAGGTCTAGGAACTAATTCCCAAGTATCATTATTTTCAATTTGGTCAAGTTATTCACCCATGGCATTAACCCAACATTCATATTTTCTAGCTTCATTTACATTATGTGCTTCTGTGGAGGATAGGAATGCTAGATAACTTGAGGTCCCTGTAATATTTATTCTTGTTTGTACTCCAGACCCTTTTTCTCCTAGAATTTGAGATTCTAGATGATTCTTTTGAAAATACCTAGATGGAGCCTTCTCCCTATGTCTTCTTCTAGTGCTTCATTGGTTTCCTCCTCTATATCATTTTGATTTGATACAGGAAAGCATTCCACATATTTCTCGTTGTCATATTCCTTTGTTGATTTCATTTGTTCCAGAATTTTGCATGCTTGATCAATTACAACATCAATGCATTCAACAATTTTCCAAAGTCTTTTATTATAACATTTGTATCCTTTACTTCTGGATGAATAACCAAGAAGAATTTCTTATTCTGATTTGGGTTGAAACTCACAAAGTTTTTCATCAGTCCTTTTGATCAAACATTTTCTTCAAAAAAATCTAAGGTGTTTTATGGTAGGAAGCTTACCATAACAAAGTTCATATGGAGTTTGATCACTATTTACCTGAACATTTTCTTTGTTGAGAATAGTCATGGTAGCAAATGTTGCTTCCACCCAGATGGTTGCACGAGTTCCAGATTCATCAAGCATCGCTCGAGCCATTTGTTGAACTATTCTATTCATTCTTTCCACCACCCCATTTTGTTGAGGAGTTTTGGCAGCGGATAATTTCCTTTTTATTCCATGTTGTTCACAAAAGTCAAAGAATTCATTTGATATGAATTCTCCCCCTCGATAAAAAATAAGACATTTTATTTTTTGATTTGATTCATTTTCAACTAAAGCTTTCAACACTTTAAACTTTTCAAATGCTTCATCTTGATGCTTTACTAGACCTATCCAACACATCCTAGAAAAATCATCAATAAACAAAATAAAGTATTCTTCTCCACAAGGTGACTTTTTCCTTGTAGGACCAGATAGATCAGTGTGGATGAGTTCATGGGGCTTACTTGCTAATCCTTCTTTTTCATTGAATTGAACTTTGGTTTGCTTACTGGCTTGACATGGTTTGCATATGGTATTTTCTGGGATGCTGATACCTGGAAGATCATAGATCACCTTGAGCCTGCATGATTTTCTTATTTGAGAAAAGTTAGATGCCCCAATCTTCTGTGCCATAGCTAGTTTTCAGCTGTTTTGTGTAGATAGAATTCTTGTTTTTCTCCTTTGAGTATGTATAAATTGTTTGGATTTCTTGTACCTTTGATTACGGTTTATCCTGTATCAATCACATGAACCACACATCCGTTTGATCGAAACACAAATTCATTTCCTTGATCAGACATTTGACTGACACTTAACAAGTTATGCTTTAAACCATCTACATACATGACATTTCTAGGTTTAACCTTTTATTTCAAGAAAATAGAGCCCTTACCTTTAATGACAGTTGGTGTGTCATTTCCAAATGAGACATTATTTTCCTTTTCTAAAGCATTATATGAATGAATTTTCTTTTTATCATCTGTCATGTGTTTGGAACATCCATTGTCGAAGTACCATTGATTCTCTTGTCCTTCTTCATATAGATCTATGCCACATATTTCTGAATGAGATTCTTTCTCTCTCCATATCATGGAATTTGATGATGTTTTCTCCTTTTAAAATGTTGGCTGAAATTTGCTCCTATATTCAGATTCTTCATACCAAAGTTGTTACAAATCGAACACCCTATTTCATCTTCAAGAGGAGAAAAGTTATTATAGGAAGTTTTCTTTATTCCTGTTACACTTGTTTGATTTCTTGCTTGTCTAGTCATGATGGTTTTGTAGGCAACACATTGAGCAGCCTTGTGTCCAAAGTTATGGCATGAAAAACATTACCCATTAAAGAAGTTTCTATGATCGTAGAATATTTTGGCATTATTTACCTGTTGGTCGAAGCTTCTACTAATATTCATCCTTGGAGCAAATTGAGTATGATTTTCCTAATGAGTACTTTTCGGCCTTTTCTAATGATTGACATATTGTTCACTTGTCCCTACTGCATCAAGATAGCTTTTGGTGGAGGCTGATGACTTCTATGATTGATATATGATTCTTCAGTATATCCAAGACCTATCTTTATTGGAGGAGAACGTTGAACTTTGATGATTTCATTTAAAGTTTCTCATCCTTTAGCAAATCTAAGATTAAGATATTTTGTCTTCCAAAGTTCTTTTCTTAGACCCACAAATTCACATTCTAGATTTTCATTGTATTTTTATATTTTAGTGAGTTGACGTGTCAAAGTATCTATGATCATATTCTTTTCTTCTAAACATATTTTGAGTTTTGTGATTTCTTCAAGAAATTCTTCCTCTTCTAAGGCATCCAAAAAATCATCATTGTCATAGGCCATGAGAACTCTATAATCTTGTTCAGTTTCATATTCATCACTATTAGATAAACCATCACTATCTTCATGTGTATAGTAACTCCTTCTATTGACAACCCATTTTCTATTGCCTTTTTCATATTCCTTTCCCTTTTCATATTTATGAGGACATTTGGTAGCATAATGGCCGACTCTACCACAAGCAAGGCATTTGAATGGTAGCTTACCTCTGAATCTTTTGGAACCCCGTTGAAGCTTCTTGATAAAATTTACCTCATATTCTTCTTCTGAAATGTATCCTAGTTCATTGTGCTCTTCCTTTTCTTTTCCCTTTGTTGAAGCTTTAAAAGCGGCTTCTCTCATATCTGATAGACCTACTTTCCTCATTTCAAAGGCAGTTAGGATTCCATGAATTTGAGTCACATTAATATTTTGAAGATCCTATTTTTCTTGTATGGAGGATACTTTTGACTCAAATTTAGAGGACAAAGATCTCAAAATTTTCTCAACTAAAGTAGCTTCCTTTATCTCTTCACTCATATTCTTCATACAATTAACAATCTCATCTACACGTAAAAGGTAACTAGCAATACTCTCATCACTATGCATCTTAAGAGTTTCAAATTGAATTATGAGAGTTTGAAGCTTAGCATGTTTTACCTAGGAGTCTCCTTTGTAGCTTTGAATGATTTTGTCCCATATCTCTTTGGTTTTCTTGAGCTGCATGACTTTGACAAACTCTGATTCTGACAAACTTCCCAATAAAGTATTGACTGCTTTATCATTGGTTTTGTATAACTTCTTACCTTAAGGGTCTACAAGTATTGTTGTTGGAAATTGATATCCTCCTTTCACAATCTCCCAAACATTGGCTCCAAGTGATTGATGATAGGGTTTGGTTCTTATTTTCAAATATACCAAGTTGCTCCGATTGAAGATTAGTGGTCTGATAGATCCCATGCCTTCGTGATTATTCATCTTCAAATATCTTCCTTCAAGTGATCAAGCTTCTTCTGAATGACCTCCTTTGATACCAATTGTTGGAAATAATACTGAGAGGGGGTGAATCAATATTTAAAATTCAATAATATTTCATTTTCCAAACAAATTTATATACACTACTTCTGTGAAGTGAACTTGCGTGTTCATGCTACTGTGATTAGAGAAACCAATGTATACCTAAAGAACTTATCGTTTAGTCAATTTACCATGTGTTGAACTTCAATCAGTGGATTAGTAACTTGTTAAACAGTGAAATGAAAGCATAATAAACCATCACACATGAGAAACACACATGAACACCAAGATTTAAGGTGGAAACCCAATGTGGGTGAAAAGCCACCTACTGTTGTCGTCTCTATCTTCTTTTAATATTAAGAATTTTTTTTTACTATCTTGTACTGGTGCAAACTCATACCAGTACACAGGCACCCACCCATAGAAGGCTACAACCTTCTCTCATTTTCCAGCTTCTACCGAAAGGAAGCTACAACCCCCTAGCTCTTGTACTAGGCAATGTATTTACTAGTACATAAGCGCTGGCCTACAGAATGCTACAACCTTCTCTCTTCCTCCGGGGACCACGTTTCATAAATTTTCAAACTGGATTCTCTTGGTACACAACAATACAAATGAAGGCCTATTTTCATCAAATTTTCATACCAGACCCATCAAAACTTCCAAACTGCATGAACCAATAATCAGTTAATCTGAACAAACAAATCATTGTCACCAAAATAGTGTGTTGAACCTAGAAACTTGGATCATCATTTAGAACCAACTGTAACCTGAAGAATCATACATCAGAATGCATATGCTACTTTACTGAACCCAACATACATGTATACGCTACTTCATTTAACCAAACCTGCTATACCTTCAAATCTACTAAAACATAAAACCTCTTAATCAAGTCTATATCAACCAAAAATATATTGAACATCTAGTGTAAATTTAGAGAGCTTTACACAGGAAGCAACAAAGATAACCCTTCTCACTTAGATAATCAATCAATTAGACACCAAACTCCTTATGCATTCAATTTTACATTCAGATCTAAGAAGACTTCATTGACAGACAACAGTAAAACAACAGAACTAATCAGATAGATCATTCATTTCTAAAGAATAGGCTTTTCCTTTGTATACGGTACTTGGAAGAGTCGAACCTGCATGTATACACGCTTTTACAGAGGTGAATCGACGTATAGATCTGCAAATATTAACTCACAACTTTGTTGCTATTTCAGACTTCAAACAAACCTCAATCATGGCATTTAAAGAATAAAATAGGTGTACACAATTAGGTCTAGCCCAACCAGTATCAGATCATTCAATGATAAGTCATTTCAGGTAAGATGCACAAAATATTTCAGATCAAATCACAAACATAGCACCTACAACATAAAATATACTTCACATAGAAGCATTCTTGAGAAACCCTTTTCTCTTGCACACTTGGCTTTATGACCTTCTCCTCCTTATATAGTTTTAGGCCTTTCTCAATATCTCAAACCAAAACCACTTAGGACCCGTGGTATTCTCAGATGGGATCAAATAGTCATTACTCCGCTCAATATTGTGGGATAATACCATGGTATTGACCCCTGGTATTGTTTCCTCTTGAATTTCCTTGATTTTCCAACATATACATGGTTTTCTTCTTATGAAAGTGTGTGTATACATATACACTCTTTTTGTTCTGTGAACCAGCATGTATATGTCGTTTTGACTAAGTGGACATGTGTATACATCTTAAGCTTCTTTACACCATCCTTTTCCTTCAACTTCTTTATTCTGATTAGTATACCTTAGTTCCATCTTGCTATTCTTCTGTACCATTCCCCTATTACCTCTGAAATGATCTGTTACACTGTGAGTTTCCTTTTACCAAAATTGAACTGACTTGTGAGTGAGTTGCCATCAAGGACATCACTTGTATCATAATGCCAACACATTCAATGGAGAGGTGATTCATCATATTACGCCATTTTCAAATGCCTTTGAAGCATTAAAGATGAAAGACATATATGACTCACACTCTTAGCTTGAAGTAGTGAAATTAATGATCAAATTGTTTAATCTTGAAGTAAAATATGATAATCCCATTTCGCTACCCTCTAAAATAAGATCCATTATGCATGATATAGATTCATATACAAGTTTTAAAATATATGTTCCTATCATAACCTTCATCAAGGCATTGTATTCCACATATTCTCATTACCTTGAGTCATTACAAGCCAGTGGAAAACTTAAGCCAATTTCCTTTGACTCTTTATGGAGAAGTATTTTGTTGAAAGAGAGAAAGCCTATGGGAAGAAGAAGAGAACTACTCAGTATTCTAAAGAATTTTTTTTCCTTGCACAACAAGAGAATAATTGGGCACATGATTCTTCTAAAGGAAGAGGTGGTCAAAGAGTATGTGGAAGGAAGAATAATCGAGGTGGGGGAACAATAAATTATCAAGGAAGAAGACATGATCTTCACTGTATTCGATCAAATAGAAATGGACATGATGATTCAACATGTAATATCTGTTAGGTTAGAATCATATAGGAAAGGAATTAAGCGAAAGGAAAATAACCATATAAAGGGAAAAGTAAAGCACCTGAATTCACTCATTGTATTTTGGCACATTGATATATTGGATTCACTGAAGACTTGTTTAATTCTTCACTTGCTTCATGAAAATATGCATGGTTGCTTGATTCAGGAAAAAAATTCCACATGAACTTTAGAGGAGATTTCTTTGATGAATTCAATGATACTATTGATGGAGCAGTCTACTTTGCAGACAAGTCAAAATTCAAGCCATCTAGGAATGGCACCATTAGGGTCAAATTGCTTGGTTTCCATGACTTTCTTCTATATGATGTTCTCCACCTCTCGGAGTTATGGAGAAAATTATTTCCCTAGGTTCAAATCCACTAGAAAGGAAACTCATTTCACATGTTTTATGGAAAGGTTAAGGACATAAACTCATTAGATAACTCACTTGTCATGATTGGGATAGAAGAAGAAATATTATTGAAGCTATAAGGAATCTCTACTCATGCACAAAACTTTGCATACGTTTCTCAATATGATTAAGGTACACTACCATCCAGACTCTTATGGCATGCCAGACTTGGACATCTGAATTATCACAGTCTTTGTATATTGAAGAGAAATGGTGTTACTAGTTTTCCATCCATTCGTAGGAAACTTAGGAAATATGATGCTTATATCATAGGAAAACACAACAAATAGTATTTTCATGATTCTCATTCCATACCACATAGAAATATTGAATTGATTCATTCCGAATTTTGTGGCCCTATGCTTGTTAGTTTTGCAAATGGTAATAAATACACGATTACTTTTATTATTGACTAGACCAGAATGTGTTGGGTATATTTATTGAAGAACAAATATGAAGCTTTTGAAACTTTCAAAAACTTTCATGGCCGGATTGAAAATGACACAAAATCTCACGTTAGCTCTATTCATACTCATAATGGAAAAAATATACTTCAAATGAATTTGAAAACTATCTTCGCCAACATGGGATAAAACATTAAACAATAGTGCCTTATAATCCTCAATAGAATAATGTGGCTAAAAGAATGAACAAGACACTGTTAAATATGGCATGTTCAATGTTTTTTTTTAAATGTAAAGTTCTTGCTTTGGGTTGATGTAGTTAGATGTGTAGTGTATATTAAGAATAGGTGTCCATATCATGCAATGAAAATAAAGTCTCCCTATGAGACGTGGTATGGCCACATTCCTTTGATGAGGAATCTCAAAGATTTTGGTTCCACCTATTATGCCTTGACATTGAAGGAACATAGAAACAAACATGGTGCAAGGAGTCAAAAATGTATCTTCTTGGGGTACTCGGATACCTCCAAAGAATATCCTCATGATGATGTAGTAAATAAGAAGTTTATATTATCTAGTGATGTGATATTTCTTAAAAGTTGGAAAAAGAATTTTATATATCATGGTGTATTTCAGTGATATTATGATTACAGGGAACAATGGAAATTACATTGCATCATTAAATAAATAATTGAGGAAATGTTTTGAAATGACATATTTGGGATATTCACCACTATATGGGTATTGAAGTAACTCAACATTCGAAGTTTATATTCCTCTCTCAAACGAAGTACAATGAATATTTTTTGAATAAGTTTGGCATGGTTGAGTGCAATCCTTTGACCACTCCAATGGAAAAAACTTTAAAACTCGCATCCACAAAAGGAAATCAATTTGAGGATGCTATAAAGTACAAATAACACATAGGAAGTCATGACTACCTGACTCCTATTAGAATAGATATTTCATTTCCTATTGTAATCCTCTCTAAGTTTATGCCAAAGCCTTATGAGGGCCATTGATTTTCTACAAAAATATTTATAAGTATTTGAATGAAAATTAAGACTTTGAACTCAAGTATATACATGTGGATTACTTTAGCCTTATTGGATACTCTACTTTAGACTTTGATGGAGATAAAGAAAATGGAGTATCTAATTTAGTTTATGTTATGAGTCTTGGATTAGGAGTTGTCTCATGGAGGTCACTCAAGCAATTAGTTCCAATAGATTCCACAACAGAGGCAAAATATATGGCAGTAGTTGAAGAAATGAAGAAAATTATGTGGCTCGTGAAAATTTTTGAACTCAAGAGGAACAAGTGTAATCTAGCCGTCTTTTGGTTGAAAACAATTATGTAATAGAGTTTGCCAAGAACCCAAAGTTCCATGATAGAAACAAGCATATCCATACAAAGTATCCTCTGATTTGACATCATGTTGAGGCCAAATCTATTCACTAATGGCATTGTTCCACAATTGAGAATATTGGAGATCTTCACCAAAGCGCTTGGAAGGGAAAAGTTTGAAATATTTAGAACGATTCTTTGACTCACCAACATCCCTTCAATTTAAGGCAGGGGATGTTGATACCTAATATTTTGGATTAGGAAATTCTTGTCAATAATGTAAATAAGAAATAATGTAGATGGATATACATTGGAATATTAATTCCAATAATATCCCTCTCCTTATATATATATATAAATTCATGATTTTACCTTAATGCAAATCACTTATCCCTAGAATTACCCAAACTTGGCCTAACAATTCCTTTAATTTCACTAGTAGTCTCTCACAAAAATAAAATATTATTTGGGCCATGCATTGAACTAAAAAATCCATTAGGATTTAGGATTTCAAGTAGGAATTAGTTGTACCCTCTCTTATAGACATATTTGGGCACTTCAACCCCAATCTTATATGTTGATAAACTAGGTCTTTTCAACCCCTAAAAGAGTTGTTTCATACCCTAAAAGAACATGGTCATCTGATTACATCATTTCCCAAATGTTCCACCTGAAAAACCATCTAGAAATGGCCCAAACTAAACCATACTGACTGTTACACTGACCAGGTGTGATGCATACTGAGTGGTACACTACTCATGTCCAATGCATACTGATTAGGCCTTCTGTACGGTACGATGAGCAAGGATGGAAAAATGTCCGAGATAGTTTGCTAAGTGGATGCTCATGGAATCTTCTAGAAACTTCTCTTATGACACTTGCCTCTCTGAATTTTCCCAGGGATGAGTAAGAGATCCAAGAAATCTCCGAGTGGAACCAATTGTAACAAGTGGAATCAATTGTAACAAGTGGAATGACACTAATCCAAACACCAGAGATGACTCACACCCTTGCACACATCTATAAATGGATCCCTCATCTAAGAGATCTAGGGGCTGGAATATTGTGAATTGCAAGGAAGTGCTGATAGTTTGTATTTGAGGAAAAGAGCATTGTATTGTTGGTGTGATCTTGCTATTTCATGAGGTGGAGAGGGATTGATGCTGGGAGGATGATGCTGGATCAGAAAAATGGGTTGTAATTCTCCCTTCTATTTAATAAAGTTCTTCAAGTTTGTTCCATATGATTGTGAAATTATGAATGTTATCATTTGTGAATGCTATTGTATGTTCATTGTATATATGATTCTATAGTTTTTATGTTACATTAGATCAAGATGCTTTGATGGTTCTTTGCTACTATGTTTCTACAGGTACTCTTCAAGCGGGATATTTATGGAGAGGAGTTGCAAGCTCTATCAAGGGGGATAAAGATCAAGCAAAGGATTAAACTGGAGTTCCAGGTTGGTCCTCTCATCTCTCTCTAATCTATTGTGCATAGAAGAAATCATTGAATTACTTTGAACTGTTGTTTCTAGGGTAGCTGCCAAACCTAAAGGGCTAGTCGATCGAAAAGACACTAGTTTTCCCAGAAAAAAATGGCGACTCCACCGGGGACCAAATAGATGTTTGCTAGTTGTTATTGTTTTTTTTATAAACTATAGACAGAGCCCGAAGTCAGCCAAGTAGCCTTCGAACTACTCTTGCTCTGCAATTGCATAGTAGATGAATGCTACTTCAATAAATCTCTGGTTTAGTTTATGAATTAAACATTCACTTACAAGCATTCTAGATCCCCTTTTGGTAGCTCTGTAACCTCTCAAGACTTGCCTCTGTACTTTTCTCTTTACTGTCCATCATAGCTTCGCTTAACTTAGTGAAAGCAACTGCTCATATGAGCCAAAACCCATTTCAATTGCGCTCCTTGGCCGATCACATTATCTGTCACTGTGACCTAGTATGCATCACACCTCCCGAGTCTGTAAAGTGCAATGCATCCCTATTTTTGTGAAGCCTAGGTGCGTTGACTAACTGAAGCTATTTCCATTCTAGAAATTTGGGGTTCTTATCCTTGTTTTCAGTCTTGTTTAATTGTTTTTCTGCTCTTGAACAATACTTCCTTACTAAAGCCTACTTGCATCACATAGATCAGCCTCCATTGAATAGGATTAGTAAATGTTTTTATGTATTTGTTAATCATTTACAATCCTTCATCGAAAAGTTGCTTAAATAGATCTGTCACTTTGGTACAAAAAGTGTTGTAACTGTCAGTTTATGTCAAAAAGAGAAGTGTCGTTCCTTCTTCCTTCCCTGAATAGTCGATTGAACTTTTCGTAATGAATTTGGTTTGATTTGTTGATATTCGAAGTGTCGAAAGCATTTTTCATTCAAAATTGAAAAGTGTTGTTTAGTCTTCCTTTCTCTTTTGAAGAAGAAATTGTTGAAATGTCATTTTGAAAGAAATATTTTAGATCTTTGCTACATTTGTTTTTCCTTTTTGGCATTTTTTACATTAAGGAGAGTGAAAAACAAATACATGCATTTGCATTTGCATTTAGTTTGTGTGTGAAATATGATTTAGGAAAATGCACTACTGTGTGCTCTTTGCTCTTTGTTTGAAAGAATTGTAATCTTCTTTCCCTAGTAGCTAGGATTTTCATTGATCAAAATAAACAACGATTGTTTATCATTATAGATTACATTTTTAGGAATTTCAAATCAACATCCCATGGTGAACCATTGAAAGGAAAACTTTAAACAAGATCAACTCTAAAATAAATCTCAATGAACCTAACAACGCTTTGGAATTTAACGCAACACATCTAGAGGTCTAGGCTAGACATGTGTTCTGGTGTCGTAAAAACTAATAACTATCATTTTCATCGAAGGTTGGGTGATTCCTCCTCATTGATACAACAAGTTCTAGCACAGACTTGTTCTCCCCGTACCGTCACGTATATATTGGGAGACCATAATAGGCCTATATCCTTTATCCATAGGAAGCCAAGTCTACTTCCCTATCGATCACAACGTAGTGAACACAACATTCAGGAAGATTGACTATCGTACATAAGTCCTTGGTAATTTCTCTTTAATTTATCACCAAGGTGTATATTGCAGTTTTGCGATTGGTTTGGTAATCCCTCTGTCTAGATTTTCCAGAGTAGTCACTTTCATTCCTTTTCGACTCTTTAAAAGAAAAGGTCCATCTAAGCACTTGTCACTTTAAAATCGAAGGAGACTAGAGTCATCTTTAGCTTTTTCTTGACTCTTAAAAACCAAAAAAGCAAAGCTGTATCAAAGTGTCCTTAAAATTAATTGAATTTGGAATAACATCCATGTTCCTTAATTGATCTTAGGTTGAGACATATGGTGATGAATACGGAGTCCACTGATCAAGGAATCCCTTTTGAAGGAAATCCTAGTCCTTTTCCTTCTTGGGGATATATTGGTGCTCCTCATATGGCTACATTGTCCCTTTCGGGAATTACCATTAGCCTGCCAGTATGGCTGTTTTCAACCTCTGTGGTTCAAAATGCCATGATTCCTCCACAATCGAGTACACCTCCAACTAGACAAAATCAACCCCCAGTTGATCCTAAATTTGACTCGTTGCCTTCTTCCTTGTCTGTTTCTTCCTCCCCTTCTTCCTCTTCGCTTGGTGAAAGTATTGGTACTAGAAACCAGGTGGCTAAGAAGAAGAAGAAAGGGAAGAAAAAGAAGAAGAAGCCAATTTAGCAAGGGGGAAACTAGCCAATCATTGCTCTGAATGCAACATCTGATGAAAATCCATCCGTTAAGCTTCCCAAAGCCAAATATCGATGCATAATTTGTACACGAGACCATTTTCATCAAGATTGTCCTTACTTTCCTCAGATCATGAAAGAATGGTCTTCCTGTTCACACCATCCTGTGTCATCAACCTCTGGAGATCATGTTGGTAACACACCATCAACTACTGAAAGTAAAGTTCATGGACAGAGAAGAAAGGTTAAGTTTCCATGTAGGTTATGTGAAGGTAATCATTCCTTTCACCTTTGTCCCTTTTTAGATGAAGCCAAAGACTATTGGATAATCATCCTGCTTCACTGCAGCGACTTCCATTTGGTTCCAGGGAACTATCTCTAAATCCTTCACTAGTTGATGAACCGACTGACCAAAATCAGCCATCGGTCGCAACCACTCTCTCTGAAAGTGAATGCTATGAGTCTATACCTGACCAAAATCAACAGGTCAAGGTGACAGTTAACTCGATTTCACCTTTAGCTGATCATACATTTCCCGAAGAGAGTGAAAATGATACCACTCAAGTTCTTTTTGTTACCTCAGATTCAAATGAGCTTGGGGGCAGTCCACCTGCTCCATCAAGACAGGAGGAAAATCCTCTAGTCCTCATAACTCAAGGGGTTAACTCTCCCATTTCTATAATACCCCCTCCAAGTAGTCTAGTCACTTCCTCTGATAGGAATCGACTGGCAGGATCCCGCCTCCCTTCTTATGTGCCTTTCTAGATCATAGTAGAAGTTTGTAATATGATTGTATCTGGCACTATTATAGATGAAGGTGCATCAGTGAGTATCCTTTCCTCAACTGCTTGGAAAGCACTCGGTTCGCCATAGCTTGTGTCTATTACACAGAATCTTTTGGGCTTTAACAAAGGAACTAGTCGACCGTTAGGGACCCTTCCTCAGTTACCTATCACTTTGGGAGAAAAAACTATTTATCTGAATGTGATGGTAGTCCCAGGACCTTTAGATTACAATTTACTTCTTGGGTGTGACTATGTTTATCACATGGGAGCTATTGTTTCAACACTCTTTTGAGTGATTTGTTTCCCGCATGAAGGCAGGACTGTCACCGTTGACCAGCTTTCATTTACCAGTCCAAATATAACTCCTAGTCAACCATCATCCCTAAATGGTCCATTTATACCATTGGTATCATCCCTGCCATGGGTTAATTATGTGGAAACTTGTTCCATACCTACATCGACTGACGATCAATTCAGTGATGTTGCACATCATGTACTGGGGCATTGGAACCAGATTTCTCTTTCATGTCCTTTTACGAGTTATGATCGAGAACTCCAAGGACAATTCATTGTCTTGTGTCAACCTCGTTAAAAAATGAAACCAAGAATCTGAGCAGAGTTCCTTGTCTTGTGTCAAGCTTGTTAAAAAAATGAAACAAGGACCCCTTGAGCAAAGTTCCAAGTCGAGTCTTTGATTAGATCTCATAAAATTCCAGTCAAGTCTTTCACTTAATCTCGTGAAAGAACCTTCATTCCATCCATATGATAGCCATGAATAGTCTGGTGAATGTAACAAAGCTTAGGGGGCATGCACCCTTGTCTATTCTACGGACGAACCTAGTTGAAAAGATAAGTTTCCCTATAGGTTATGTGATTGGTCTGACACACCATTCACCTTTGTCTATTTTGTGGATGAAACCATCCTACTTATAGTAATTTCCATATGGCTACTGGAAACTCTCCTTTTCATCATGCTGGGGGCATGCAAACCTTTTTTTTTCATTTTCAATTTTTAGTTTTTGTCATTTCTAGCTTTTTAGTTTTGTCATTTCTAGCTTATGTAAAAAACATGAAACCAAAAACCAAGCATAGTTCCCCCCACATTTCAAGCTCGTTAAAATATGAACCCACCTTTGGTAATTAACATTTGTGATTGCCATGCTATCAGCCTTTTGAGCCTTGGTTGTGTACCTCCCATCAACTCAATTCTTTTGGCCGATCATACGCTTGAACTTGGTTGTTTACCCTTTTTGAGGAATAATAGCGATGAGTGGTCTTGTTAGCCAATCTTTTCATAGAAGGCACCATGTTTTGAGAAGTCCAAGCTTACTCGAAACCAGTTGCTACCCTAGACACCACTCATTCCTCAAAATCGAGTCTCCTTTAAACCCTTTTCAGACTCGTTAAATATGAAAAGATTGTCAAGCACCGACATTTCCAGCTCGTTAAAGTGATTGGAAACGTCATCCCTCCTATAGATTTTAATTTTTCTCAGACCTAAGGGATTATCTCATAAAAAAGATCAAGAACTAGCCTTTCCATCTCGTTAAAGTGATTGGAAACGTCATCCCTCCTGTATATTTTAATCTTTTTCAGACCTGAGGAATTATCTCACGAAAAAGATCGAGCGATTGTCTTTTTCGGCTCGTTAAAGTGATCGGAAAAGTCATCCCTTTTTTATTATTTTATCCTTTTTCAGACTTAAGGGATTATTCTACGAAAAAGGAACTTTTGGAGTCTTCTTTTCATCCTTTTTTCAAACTCTCTAAACATGAAAAGGACCAAGTTATCCTTGTCGTTAAACTCGTTAAAACAATAGCAACAAACTTGTCCATTCTAGACAAGACCGAGTTTCACTGTCGCTAGACTCATTAAAACATAGCGGCAGGTTTTCCCGAAGGGAAAATTATAGAACACGCATATGTTATCCTCCTCAAGCTTGAGAAAAAGATAAAGAGGTACTGGTCAACAATGACTGGGGAAAAAAGGAAGAAACTTGAAGAAACTTATGGTAGCAGGTCGCTCTTGAACATGACACTTTCACTCCATCACCATTATTGAGTCAAGTTGGGTTATTTTGTTCATTGGTCATCTAACCATTGGTCTTCCATACCATCCATATTTTGGGGTTAACGCTACCAATCCATCTCAGTGTTGCCCACACTTTTAAGAGAAGTCATTCAGTTGAGAAACCACAATCCAGTTAATGCCTCATCCATTGCAATACCTTCAACCTTCATTTTTCATGACCGTCATTCTTGAACCTTGTGTCGTCAAATCGTTTACACCTCCAGAAATCATTTGCTTCATTTCATGTCATAGATGTGGGATACATCAAGGCCCTCCTACGAAGAGTCGCTTCTTGTCAACATCAGCTCTTTATCCAAGAAGTTGACTTAGAAACACCCCTTTCAATGCTTTGAAGCTTGCATGCCTCAATGGCATGTTTCTCACTTCCGGCAGTAGGTTGACATCAATGGCCTTCGACCGAAAGATTTTGCATGGTGTTCGACATCGGATCATAAATTCACACAACATGAATTGTATTGTAGTACATTGAGGGTCATTATCATTATCGGTGATTCCTCTCACGCCTATTAATAGCTCACATTACCGGCTGGTAATCAAGTGATGTCTTTCCATGTTCGACTTCAGAACATCTCTTCACATGAATTGACTTGTACATCGGGTGAGGATTGAACAAGTTTGAAAACCCCGGATCTAGTTTCATCCATCTGGGCTATGATATATTCAGGGATATAAATACATAAAATTTACAAAGACGTTGCACAGGCGGTCATCCGAACCAAGGATTATGACTCTACATCTGAGGAATCATCAGATGACTATCTGATCTATGTACATGAAATGAATTTATAAAGCTGAGCATGGGAATTCCCGTCTCAGCTAAATCATGAAAAATTATATTATGATGATGTATTGTGTTGTATCTTATACAGGTCACCTTCGAGTTTGAAACCTCGGATCCTCATGATAAAGCATTTCACCCGACATCAAGATTTACGACTTCATGCTTCAGGGGGAAATTGTTATAGAAATATTTGGGCAGTTCAACCCCAATCTTATATGTAAATAAACTAGGGCTTTTTAACCCCTTAAAAAGGTTTTCCATATCCTAAAAGAACATGGTCATTTCATTACATCATTTCCAAAAAGTTCCACCTGAAAAACCATCCAGAAATGGCCCAAACTGAACCATACTGACTGTCACATTGGCCAGGTGCGATGCATACTGAGTGGTACACTGCTCAAGTCCGATGCATAGTGATTAGGCCTTCTGTAGGGTGCGATGGGTGAGGATGGACAAATGTCCCAGATAGTTTGCTAAGTGGATGCTCATGGAATCTTCTAGAAACTTCTCTTATGACACTTGCCTCTCTGAATTCACCTAGGGATGAGTAAGAGATCCAAAAAATCTCCAAGTGGAACCAATTGTAACAAGTGGAATCAATTGTAACAAGTGGAATGACACTAATCAAAACCCCAGAGATGACTCACACCCTTGCACACATCTATAAATGGATCCCTCATCTAAGAGATCCAGAGGCTGGAATATTGTGAATTGCAAGGAAGTGCTGATAGTTTGTATCTGAGGAAAAGAGCATTGTATTGTTGGTGTGATCTTGCTATTTCATGAGGTGAAGAGGGATTGATGCTGGGAGGATGATGTTGGATCACACAACTGGGTTGTAATTCTCCCTTCTATTTAATAAAGTTCTTCAAGTTTCTTCCATATGATTGTGCAATTATGAATGTTATCATTTGTGAATGCTATTGTATGTTCATTATATATCCGATTCTGTAGTGTTTATGTTACAATAGATCAAGATGCTTTAATGGTTCTTTGCTACTATGTTTCTACAGGTACTCTT
The DNA here is from genome assembly GCA_031772625.1 of Pinus tabuliformis. Classification (NCBI taxonomy): domain Eukaryota; kingdom Viridiplantae; phylum Streptophyta; class Pinopsida; order Pinales; family Pinaceae; genus Pinus; species Pinus tabuliformis. The sequence continues at coordinate 1,391,500,280 of CM062817.1, read as the reverse complement.
CAAGCGGGATAAGTACGAAGAGGAGTTGTAAGCTCTGTCAAGGGGGAGAAAGATTAAGCAAAGGATTAAGCAGAAGTTCCAGGTTGGTACTCTCATCTTTCTCTTATCTATTGTACATAGAAGAAATCGTTGAATTACTTTGAACTGTTGTTTCTATGGTAGCTACCAAACCTAGAGGGCTAGTCGGTCAAAAAGACACTAGTTTTCCCAGAGACACCCTCCACTCAAACCATAGCAAGGAAAATAGTGTGAAAAGGGAGGTTCACCATATCTTTGATAAAGATTTTCTGATAGCTAAAAATTTCACCACCTTGGGTTCATTAGGGAAGAACATCAGTATGAAGAATTGAATGGAAAAATTGGTCCATGGAAAATCCACAAAAACTAATATTTTCCTCCTTCAATTCACATGATACACTTGTAGACAATATTGTTAGGCCTAAAAACACTCCTCATGACTTGAAAATGGGATTTGAGGGGCTCAACAACTCTCAAGCTACTTATAAAAAGAGAGTTGAAGCAACAATGCAAATGGATAAGAGCGGACAATGAAAAAGTTGATCACCTTTTAACAATAAGTATTAAAGGACCATATCAAACATGGTTAAAAAGGTGTTTGGATGCATTGCCATAACTCCTACAATCCATATTTAAAAGAAAATCCCTACATGGAAAAAAGAGACAAAAGTCCATTATAATGAAGTGTTGTCGGATTGGATACTTATGTACCTACTTGTAATAAGTTACAATTTTCATGTGCCTTGAAACTGAGCTACGGTGAGAGGAGTAGCATATACAAAGGACTATGGAGGATAAAATTCTATATTTGTTATAGTATAATATAAAACATTCACTCCCCCTAGGATTTTTTTGTTTTGTAATGATCAATGTATTATTATTGGGTTTATTGAACTGATTCTAATGGGTGTCAATGGCTGATAGATTTCATGGTTATTTTTATTTTTGTGCATGAAGAAAGGTAAGGGAGAATAGGAGAAAGGATCTATGGATTAATTCTAGATGGATTCACGAAATATCTACCTTCTGGGAAAAGTTGTATATTTTTATATTCCCAACTTCTATATTTTTTGCATTGTTGTGTGTTTGATGGAGCTAAGGGAGTTGAAAACTTGCTATGTATGATAGGACATAGGCATGCATGTGGGTTCAAAGTACCTTTCTACTATAAAGGAAATTATACAAAACATCAGGACCCTCACATTGTCATGTCGTTTTTTAAATCACCTACCACTTCCCTTGCCAAGTCACTCTCTAAAACTAACCTAATTCTACGATGTGTCTTGGTGCTCACCTATTCCTTCCACATGTCACCTTCCAATTATCAAAATGGCTAGCTTAAAATGGAAACTTTTCGTACCACATGTCATATGTTACTAGTAAGACATCATTACCTTCACCAGCTATTTGTGGTGTCACTAAAAGTTGCCATAGTACCACTTTTCCACTATATGGTGCCCACTTGTTGGCCAAGACAAACAATTTTGGAATCTATGTACTTTGATAAGGTGTTACTTTGGTGCCCCACTAGATATTCAAATGCCTAGATACATCTGAGAGGCCTAGATGCATAAAAGAGGCTTGAATACATATAAAGAGGCCCAAATTCATGTAAGACATGTGGATACATGCAATGAGGCCTAGATATTTGAGAGAGGTCTTGATACAAACAAAGTTTGAAATTGAACTAAGTGGTTAACTTGTGAAAATATCCCATTAATTAGGGTTATACAATGGCTTAGTGGGATTTGTTGGTAACTCCCTCTGAACTTAACTGTCATGTGTCTAATGTGAACTCCACATGAACTTGACATAAATTACAACATTTTGGACATTAATGACTACAACTTTGACATCAATGACAACACATGGAACAAAATATTTCCAAGAATTTCAATGGTAAAAGTCTACAAATTCATAATCATGTAATTATGCTAGGAAACATGACCAATTTCCAACTACATTTTGGTAGCGTGACTATGTAATTATTCTCCTCATTGAATTGGTCACCGCATACTAGTATTTATAGATTATTTTCAAGGTTTCATGGTGGTTGACTCATCAAATGGATGTTCCTTGCCTTTCATATTTGGAATCAATATGATGGAGTAGTGGGGGACCTAACTACCCCTCCATAAATTTCCTTCTGTCATTAACCTTCCCATTCACGTCTTGTACTTTCTATAGTCCTAATTCAATGAGACTTTCCATGTGCTTTGATGTGGGTTCATCATTTCTATATATTTACATGCATGTTAAATGAATATTCACAGGGATCACACAAAAGATGAATTTTTCTATGTGCATAGATGAGGAAAGAGACAATTTATAAAATTAATCACTTACTTTTTAAGTTGTTGACCAATAACCTTTAGGAAGCTTTATCTGAATGGTTTCATGAGATTATCCAGCAATCAACTTTAATCCTTTGTAACTTTTTGGTAATATCAGGTTCCCCATGATGTATGAGGTTAGGAGAAAAGACGTACATAAAATACATCATTGCTTTCTATAACACACACTATCTGTAATGATGTTCTCATAGAGAAAGGATATGATGAGGGAAGAACATCCTATAGAGGACGGAGAAGGGATCGCCTACCAAACATGCATTTTTGAAGAAATACATACAATATACAAATGAGAATGGAATGCCATAGCCTTGTGATTGTGACTTCATATAAATGGTTACACTATTGTATGACATAGTGAGGGATATTGTTATGTGTGGCAAGGGGTATAATAACTAGTGTGTGATGAAGTAGATACTTAGATCACCCTTCAAGGTGGAAATAGAAGTATGAGAAGGATATGATGAGAATTATTCACAAGACTTGATATGAACAACATATGTGAAAATTTTATTATATTTAATGGCAACAAAGTCTAGGAGCCTTTAACAAAAACTAAAATCTACAACTACAATAAGATAATACATACCTTGATGTGATTAATTGTTCAAGTAAAACAACGAGGGGGCTGATGGAAACAAAGTGAAATATTTATTCTCTTCATTCCATTAGATCATTTTTATTAGTCATGGGAATGAGAAAAAATACACAAATTCATTCTTCGAATTTGTAAGATGGAGTTGAAAAAAAGGAATACATGATGGCTAAGGGCAGAGGACCCTTGGATGTCAAACTTACACCTAAGCCAAGTATCGAATTCTAATGAACTAATCTAAGGTCATTATTAATGGGGTCAATAGGGGGGTGGGAACTTGTTAGAAATTGTAGCAAGAAAGATTCAATTTTGACTTGTGCCTTAGCCAAATTAAGTATTTTGATTTTCCACATCAACGGGATGACTTGGATTTTAATTAGCTTGTGTGACATGGCCTTGTCTACTAGTTAGCTAAGTAAATTTGAGTTAGAGGCTAGAAGTCAATTTTTGCATGTAGTGATTGCTAAAATTTAGTATTCTAATTCAATTCTACTTAGTTGATATTAGTTAACTAAGATCACATCCTTAGTTGAGTTAGTTGAATTTATTTCAATAGTAGAACTCTTGTTAACTCAATGATCTATTAGTTAACTAGTCAATCAACTATATATAGCCTCGACATGCATGGAATTTGAATTTCCTAGCTCGAGTGGAGGAAATGACACATTATAATTGTCAAATATATACTAGTTTCACTACAACAAAACCAGCGATTAGCGTCCCTTTTTACTTCTTTTTTTGCATCTAGAGCCCATTTTTGGTGCTATTTGCATCCATTTATCAAATATGGTGCAAAACTTGACACAAAATTTGCATCAAGTTTTGCACCAAATCTTACACCAATTTTAGCACCAGGTATTGCAATAGGTTTTGCACCACATTTTGCACCAAATTTTATGCCAAGTTTTGTGTCATCCTTTACACCAGGTTTTGTTCCAGGTTTTGCATCAAGTTTGGCACCTAATTTTGTTTGACATACTTTTGCATCCTCATTTGCATCCACTTTTTGCACCTACACTTGCATCAACTTTTGCATCGACTTTTGCATCCTTTTTTGCATCCTTTTTAAAATCATTTTTTGCATCCATTTTTTCATCCATTTGTGCATCCCTTTTGCGCCAAGTTTTACATCGAGTTTTGTGTCTACTTTTGCATAAAATTTTGCATCTACTTTTGTTGCATCCACTTTTCCCTCTTGTTTGGCATCCATATTTACATCCTCTTTTGCATCTATTATTGTACCCACTATTGCATCTAATATTTTTGTGCCACAATTAGTGCCTAGTTTGGCACCTCCTTTTGCACCCACTTTTGATTATAATTTTGCATCCACGTTTGCATCCTCATTTGCGTCTAGGTTTTCATCAACTACTACATCTATTTTTGCATCCCTTTTTGTATCCAATTTTGGACCGGGATTTGCATCAGGTTTTGTGTCTCGTTTTGCATCTACTTTTGCATCGACTTCTATTGCATCCACTTTTGCACACAATTTTGCATCCACTGTTGCACCCATTTTAAATTTCACTTTTTGCATCCCTTTTTACATCTTCATTTGCATCATACTTTGATTCTTTTTTTGCATCTATCATTACATCCACTTTTGTTACGCCACAATTTGCACCATATTTTGCACTCACTGTTGTATCCATGTTTGCTTCCAATTTTGCATCCATGTTCACATCCTCTTTTGCATCAAATATTGCATCTATTTTTGCATCCACTTTTATGTCAGGTTTATGCATTGGGTTTTGCATCTCGTTTTGTATCTACTTTTGCATCTACTTACATTATATCCATTTTTTGCATCCAATTTTGTTTTGCCTATTGCATCAATGTTTGCTTCCACTTTTACATCCATTTTTGCATCTTATTTTGCATATTTTTTGTCTATTGTTACATCCACTTTTGTTGCACCATATCTTACGCCTACCATTGCAACCACATTTTCTTCCACATTTGCATCCACTTTTGTTTCATCCATTTTTGCAAATACTTTTGTTTCCGTTGTTGCATCCACATTTGTTTCACCACAATTTGTGCCAAGTTTTACACCTACCATTGGACCCATGTTTACTTCCACTTTTGCCTTCATGGTTGCATCCAAGTTTGCATTGACAACTGCATCTACTTTTGCATCCACTTTTGTGTCAGGTTTTTCATGTTGTTGTGCATCTACTTATGTTGTATCCACTTTTCATCCAATTTTACTTCTATTGTTGCCCCCATTTCTATGTTCGCTTTTGCATCCCTTTTCCAACACTCATCATATTTTCTGCATTGATGATATTCCTTATGGCATTGACAATTATGAACAATTGATGACAATGTCAATAATATTGACAATGATGAAAATGAAGATGATGGCGATGACATGAATTGTGATTATGATGATAAAGACGATAGTGGTTACAATGACAATGATGATGATGGCAATGATTATGATGATGACGATGCTAATGATGTTGGCGAATCTTCCCAATTTTAGATGTTGTCATTGTCATAATCATAAGCATTATCTTTGGTGTCATGATCATCATTTTCATCTAGGTCATCATCAAAAACAATAATGGCATGAATGATGATGATGCATGATTACAACAATGTCGATAGAAATTACATTAATGATGATGATGGGGATGATAAAAATGACAATGACGATGATAATGGTGGTGATGATGATCATCATCGATCATCTGTCAAAAATAGAGTTGTTATTTCTCTTACGTATATCAATGTGTCCTAAACAACCCTTTTCTAGCACTGATCACATTTTTTGGGTTGATGATATTTCTTACAACATCTACAATTATGAACAATTGCAAACAATGTCCATAATGATGATGATGATGGCATGAATGGTGATTATGATGATAATGTAATGATGGCAATAACAATGACAAGGATGATGGTGATGATGATGACAATGATTATGATAATGAGAATGACCTTACAATCTTATGGATTCGTGAACAATTACTAGTTTCAATACCATCTTCTGGATACGTATTACTATCATTCTTCATGCATTACATTTCCATCGACATCTCTACTCTGAGTAGTGGATGGCATGTCATCAATGTATGCTAATTTCATCAATTCCTCAAATTTTTCACGTGGTAGTGCTCTCTTTAATGCTTCTCTTCTTCTCCTAGTATGGTTTAAAGGATGAATTGGATCATCTCGTTGAATTCTTAATGGTCTAGTTGGATCTTGATCATTAATAGGTGTATCATCAACATCGTTTACCTATAATTAAATGCAACCATTATTTAATGTTAGATAGCAATTACTGTATAGAACATGGATCCATTTCAAAGATATACACAATAAATTACTCAACAAAACAACATTATACATGTATACAATAAATTAAAAATATTATTTTTGAACACATTATTTTAAAAACAAGCCACATTAATTTCATATTCTTAGATTTTCTACCTTAGGAACATCCAAAAACAACAATTGTCTCAAATTATTCATCTATGCATGTGGTATCATCATGACCAACCTCTTGTTCATTGTGTTGATTTTCTATTTCATTTACAAACTCCATTGTCATATCCTCTTCCACCCATTTCTTTTTGCGTGATTTAATTGTATGGCGTAGGCCACATCCATATGCAGGTATTTGTATTGGTCTATCAAAATGATTAAACTCCTCATTTGTTCTGATTCCATTGCCAACCTAAAATAATTGATACATGCATTATTTTTTCCAAGGTTAGAGATTAGACTATATGATGTACTTATATCGTCCATTAATTTATAACTGAACTTATTTATAACACCCACAAAGTATAACAATTGTATCAAAGTATTCATTCCATGTATTATCATCATGACTAACCTCTTGTTCATTCCCAACTTTGGTTGAAGATTAAGATGTCATCTAAATACACCACCACAAATGCATTGGTGAAGGGTCACAAGATGTCATCCATCAACTTCATGAAGGTTGCAGTAACATTCGTCAACTTGAAAGGCATGACCAACCATTCGAAAAGTCCCTCCTTGGATTTGAAGGCAGTCTTCCACACATCAGAATTAACCAAACTTCAAGTTAATATTGCTGGAATATTTGGCCCCCTTGAGCTGGTCCAGAAGGTCATCAATCCATGGGATTGGGTACCTATTATAGACAATGATTTTGTTTGGCACCCGATAGTCAATATAGAGTCTCCAGGTCCCATCCTTCTTATGTACCAATACAATCAGACTCCCACAGGGTGATGAGCTTTTCCTAATGTGCCCTTTCTGCAACAACTCCTGAATTTGCCTCTTGATCTCATTCTTCTCCAGAACACAATGTCGATATATTGATCCATTGGGAATGACGCGCTTGGGGTTAGATCGATGGAGTGCTTGACCTGACAATGGAGAGGTACCCCCGCAGGTGAGGTGAAAATGTCCGTGTACTCCTCCATGACCTTGTCCATCTGCTACTATTGTGCGGAGGAGCCATGTTTGGAATTTGTGGCCACAATCTTCTTCTTGTCCTGAGGGTGAATCATAAGGAAAACAAATTTCCTAGTCTGTGAAATGATCTTGCTACATTTCTTTGCAGAGATCAAATAGATGGTGGTAGGCAGGGCTACTCGAGCTAAAGGAGTTGGAGACTTTTGGCTAGTCTAGAGAATATCACAAAACAACTCCTAAACTTCAATGCACTCGCTTTCCAACACATACTAAGAAAGGGCAACAAGTTGGTAAACATGCTTGCCAATGAAGGGCTCAACTTCACTTTAGAGGTCATGGAATCTCTATGGGAACAAATTTTTGTTGCTCAATGGAAGCATGAATGTCAGGACATTGTTGAACAAGACAAAGTTCCCTAAGGTGGGTGCACAACATTAATTTTCTTGATTGACCATGATCTGTAGTAATCATATGAGAGGGAGGCAAGATGCCCACACCTAGCGACCTGCATGGCATATCTGCCACCACCATCACAATTCTCAGTAGAGGATTATATTTATGGTATTAGAGGCATTTGTACGAAAGGAGGTGGGCTACTGTCATTTCGTAGATATAAAACTCTTCGAATCGAGCACACATTCATGGTTTTGTGTAGGTGAGTACACCACTGTCATTTAAAGAAGCAAAGCATATCATGTTGGATCATTAAGAGAAAAATACAGCCAATTCTCGAAGCCTTTAAAATAGGGCATATGGTCATGGGGTCCTGCAACACTCTATCAATGACTCTAGCTTGCAAGCGCCATGTAATCCCCGACGTTTGCACTTGCAATCAACCCCTTAGGATCTCCACTTTCGGTTATCATCCATGCCTCTCCTTTACAAGGATCTCTATCAATCAAGTTTGGTCTTCTCCTTTACTCCCCTTGCAACTCACTTCAAGATTGGTTCTTTTCCACAACCTCTCTTCTTGCTCCGATTTGGAATTTCGGAGCTTGTCTCTCTGTCCCCATGCTTGGCTTTATTTTTGTTGCAGGTTTCCTCACCTGAGCCTCCTCACAATTTTAACCCCCCCCCCCACTTTCAGTTAGAAAGGTTAACCTCTATCTAGTTTATTTTTACCCACCATCGACTTGTTCCTCCTTTCAATCGACTTTCTGCCGCCCCTACCTCTCACTCAGTCATGGTTCGATGTTGCACCACCATCTCCACAGAGGCAGAACATAGGGGCAGATCGAGTCAACTCCCCTCTCCTACTCCTCCCTCCCTGCATGCCTCCCATGCTCAGGATTCCACCGGAGCCATCGTGGACCATTATCAACGTCTCGTTCTTGAGGTCATGTAGTGAGCTATCGCTTACATCAAAGGGCAAGTTCGCTAGGCTAGAAGATACGTGCCAAATCATCACGTGGAGCGAGAAACACAAGATTATATTCATGATAATAGAAACTCCACCAGGGCGAGGGCCTTTGCTTAAGAATATCAACCTGTAATGGCATACTGAGACACTCATGGGCCGGGTACTTACTGACAGGGTTGACACCTAACAAGAGCTCCTTATTTGATGTTAGAACTCCTGGACATAATGAACAACATGGAGAACATGCTGAATGACATGGATGACAACCTCAACCAAATTCTATCTACTACCCAGCCTCCATCAACCACAGGAGATGACTCTCACCCTCGAGCTCATACTTAACACCCTATAGAATGACAACTCAAGTGCAACTCTAGGAAAAATGATAACTCTCTCTATATCGTCTCTATTCTTCTACTTGTTTCAGAATGTATTTTGGTCTCTTAGTTTATGTAATTTTGTCTATGTATATCCTTGTTTTTGGTTTAAATTCCCAGACTCTCAGGTCAGAAAGAATGCGAGCAATATGAAAATTTTGTTTATGTGCTATTGCTTTGACCTCCCTAACGATAGACCAAACCAATCCATCTTTGTTATAATCACGTTTTTTCTCGCAGTAATATAATCTAAATCCTCTAATCTTACAAAAATATGTCATTATTAGCTCAAGGCTGAACTCTTATGGGATTAATACCCTTACTTACCGGATTTTATTTTAAAATACTCGTTTATCTAACTTACTTGCTACATTAACCCAACTACCTTGTTATTTACTGCGCTAAGCGCATGAAATAACTCCATTCTTTCAAACAATTCTATCTCTTTATTTATCCTGTAAACTATTTATAACAACATTCTTTAACCCTACCTTATACCTTTATAAAAAGATTTAATTATCATTATAAATCTCCATCAACAATTATATTTTTATAATATCTTTCCTCAATGATCTTATTACCTTAAAATAAAAATTAAAAACTATCCTAATCCCTAAATATAAACCTTTCCCTTTCCCTAGAATGGAAAATGGTCCTTCGCACTCTTATAACCCCTAAAAACATATTCTTTTAAAATATATAGCTATCTCAATTATCACTTCCTTTTAAAAAACACCCTAACATCATATTCACCACTTTTAAAGATTCTCTGCAAAGATTCACCACTTTCGAGGATTCCTTGGGATTGGACTATTCGACATACATAACAAACAACTAAAATGGTCCAATATCAATCAAAATATCCACAATATGACATATTCCATAAATAACTAACACCCCTGAAAAAAAAAAAACACTTTCCTTTTAAACACACCGAGATTTGCAATGTTTAAATACATTGTAAACTAGTCTGACCCCTAACCAGAGTTTGATAAAAATCTCCTAATATTATTAAATTTATTTAAAAAAATAAAATAAAAAATATCTCTATTTTATAATAACTTAATTAACATTTGACCAACTGAAAATTTCGATCACATGATGTTCCATTCCCGAACCTCGTCCCCCCAAAAGAGGGATTTCTATCACGAGCTGTCTGATTGTCAATAACTAAGAATTTCGCAATAAAATAGATTAAACCAAAGCCCTGCATAGTACCGTGAGGCTTTAAAATCCCTTTTAACAAATTCGTATCCACACATCTCCATTGATTCGGCCTTTAAGCTCTGGAATCTCCCTCTTCTTCTTCATCTGCCTTCAGCTTGCATTCTTTCAGTGTTACCAGCGGCAAAAATGAGTTCTGCAATGCGACGATTGGTGGGATCTGCACTGAAGAATGCATCATCTTCTTCTTTCAAAACTAATGTTATGCTGAGAAGGTTTTATTCGAGTGGTGGAAGTCCGCCACGCAAGGTTGTTGTGTTGGGAGCTGCTGGGGGTATCGGGCAGCCATTGGCTCTTCTGATGAAACTCAATCCTCTGGTGTCAAAGTTGGCGCTCTATGATATCGCTGGCACTCCAGGTGTGGCTGCAAATGTCGGCCACATCAACAGCCGTGCTGAGGTGGGTTCCTCTTTTCCTGCCGCGTTTTTTTCGTTCTCTGTATGCTGGATCTGTTCTCTCTGCAAACGATAGAGATGTTTTGATTTTAGTTTCAAGGGATCTCCATTGGGATCGATCGTACGACGACCCACTTGGTAGGATCTACTTTTCGTTAGTGTTTTACCTGTTATTAGTTCTTTGATTTTACGTTTCTAATATTGTCCATGGTCAGATAATTTATTTATTTTGGTAAGCGCCTATTTTTTTAAAGGAACCAGGCCTTATACTAGGCTTAGACTCCACTGCTATAACCTGTCAAGGTCTCTGGGATTCTTCGAATGTGGAATTTATTCTTTTGGCCACATTTTTGTAGGAAATATGCCTTCCGGGGCTTTTGAACGTGGGTTTGAGCCCTGAAAGCGCAATGATTTAATTTCTTAAACACAACCCAATTCACGTTAATGGTCAACTCAATTCACTTTCATGGTCAGTTTGTAAATGTGTTTGTGCATATTTTGATTGATGAAAAAAAGCACCTAGATATTTATTTCATGGAAATCCATGGCTGCATCATGTGCACCTACTCGATTAGGGTTTTTTATTTTATGGATCTAGGTGACATTTGGCCCAACAATCCATTGAAGCAACGCCCATCGCATTGTCATTCTAAAACGATTGTAATGTACACCGTGAATATTGGATTTGACTATACCTGACATTCTTTGGGCCATTTCAAAAGAGGCAGATATTGAGGGCTACATTATTATTATTTTTGATTGTTTTCTTGTTGGCAAATGTCTTTCTGTTAACATAGTGGGTTTTGCCCTCATTGTAGATGCTACAAACATAGAATCTCTATTCCACCAATTTCATGCAGGATTTGCTCCTGATCTTGTCTGTTGAATCTCAATATGGTAGTTAACTCCGATGGTGAGATAATGCCGCAACATACTTCTAAGAGGGCACTGAAAGTGCTATGATTTAACTACTTGACTACAATCTGCCTGACATTTATGGCTAGATTGAAATTTGGGCTGTGCTTATTATTATTATTAGCAGTAGTAGTATTTGCTATTGATAGGAGAAGGTTGAAATTGAGGTTGGGCTCACTATTATTGTTTTTGTTTGGTCAAGGCCTTTTGACTGGTGTGGGTGAAACACCTTAATTGCATCTATTCATCAAAGTCACGCATGACTTGCAGATGGGCTCATCTGTGCAAACCTCAATAGCACAGGGGTCATCATTAACAGCACCTCTGCATTATCATTGAATTGGTGTTTATCACGTTAACCTGACTTCATATTTTGGAATGACATGGGCAGCCGCATTATCATGGGAATATGCCTCCTGGGTTTTGAACCTGGGTCATCCTCATGACAAGAACCCTACAACTTGCCACTAAACCACAGCCCAATGGACGAGGTAGTTCATATTTTTTTGATGAAAAGTGCATCTATATTTTTAGCAGAATCCACGACTGGATCATATGCCTCTACTTAATAGGACTTTTTGATCTGATGGATCTAAGTCATACTCGGCCTAATGACTACTTAGAAGTTAGAATAGTCTCATTGCATTGTCAATTTGTTATTTTGTGAGGATTGAATTGATGACCCTCTGCATATTGGATTTGCCTCTATATCCAACCTTTTTGGGGTCGTTTAGATTTGCCTCTTTACCCATGAGTAGATTAAATCAAAATAGTCTTCGCAGCGTAAATTAAACTAAGGTTGAATAAACTCCCTAAAGTGGCTTGTGAGATGCTAATTATTTATCACAGCATCACTTTTATACCTGGATTGGATAAGACTATACCCTGATTGAAATGTCGTATACCTGGATTGGACAAGATTATACCCTGATTGAAACGTGGGTTGGTATAGGTCTTCAATCTCCTACGAGCATAATCATTGCTTTTGGTGCTCTATCTCCTCGGTAAAAGCCAAAAGGTGGATTTTACTATAGAATACAAATAATCCTATTCTTGTTCACTATGAGGAGGACATACCATTGCTTGGGTCATGGAACAAGGATAACAAGTTTTACTTCTTTTGGAACTTTGCGATAATAATTTCTTTTCTTATTTTTTGGTCTACATATTTATCATTTAATTTGGTACTGCCATATTGATTTTATCATGCTTGTGTCATGACCTTGTCAGTAATTCACAGCAGTGTGACCTGGGTGCAGGTTGCACGATATATGGGAGAGGAACAACTTGGCACGGCATTGGAGAATGCAGATGTTGTGATCATTCCTGCTGGTGTGCCTCGAAAACCTGGCATGACCCGTGATGATCTCTTCAACATCAATGCAGGGATTGTTAAATCTCTTTGCTCTGCAATTGCAAAATACTTCCCAGAGGTAAGTTGTCATGATTTATGATCTTCTTTGAAGTTTTTGTTTTCATGCGATTTTCTTATTGACTATTTCATAGGAATAAGCATGACGTTGATTGTAAGTTGCTTTGTCGAAGGCTTTGTATGTTTGAGATCTATAGAGATGGCAATATATACAAATACATATTTGCAAGAATCTTTAAGCAAGTTGTTGATCTAGATTTACATACTGTTCTTGTATATAATCAATTCTACTGGAGAGGTTAACGAAGCTTGAAGACTTCTTTGAGTCAAACGAATAGGTGATTGACTCATTATTGACTCTTTATTTAGACAAATTGCAGCTAACTTTTGCCCATAAGAAGGAAATACTAATTGAAATGAACTTAAGAGTAATTAGCTGTGTAGTCCAATGCAAGTTTGCAGCCACTGTTAAAGCCCTGTTATTCTTGTTTCTCCTCTTGTAGTTAGTAACTTAGCTTTTGAACTTTTGAGAAAATTGGCATATGAATATCAATATAAAAAATATCCTTGGTCTTCTATTTAACTGTGCACAAATCCACTTGATCACGAGGTATCCTCTATAACATTATATATTACATACAATCAGTATGTACTACCATTAGTGTGGCAATTTAATAGATAAAGAAGTATGTTTCACAATTATTTGTTTTGTTCATGTACTGGTGTGTGTGTACAGTATGTATAGTATATTGTTACATATTATATAGATAGAGATATGGAGAGGGGGGAGAGTGTACTGGATAATGTTTTCCTTCTATCAGGAATGGTATATTTGGATTCAAGAAATCATCTAGAATTGGTTTTTATGGCATTGCTGAGGACTTGATATCCATGGCAGGCAATTGTAAATATGATCAGCAATCCTGTAAATTCTACTGTACCAATAGCTGCTGAGGTTTTTAAGAAGGCAGGGACCTATAATGAAAAGAAACTCTTTGGTGTTACTACTCTTGATGTTGTCCGCGCAAAGACGTTCTATGCTTCAAAAGCAGGAGTTCCTGTTGAAGGTATTTAAAATTCTGGCTTGTTATGCTTAGCTACTCTCAAATATTTAGTATTCTGTAAAATATTTTTACTTTTTATAATTTAATCATGAAATATGCATCCTGGGCAAACATGCCAGGCACTTCTCCTCATTTCAAGGATGGTATCATAGGGCTCAAGGCCATCAGAAATATAGTCAGCTCAAGATGTCACTTGAGGGAATTGAACCCGGGTGGGAAGGATAACAGTCTTTGCACACAACCATCTGGGCTAGACCCAATACATGATATGCTGCAGGATCTTACCAACATCATGCTTTTATTAACATTAGATACAATTCTCAGTTTTATGTTTGTTGTTGATGTCATCCTATGCTGTCTGCAGAAGTTGATGTTCCTGTTGTAGGTGGACATGCGGGTGTTACAATTCTTCCACTATTTTCACATGTATATGACTTTGTTGGATCCTCATCTTGAGTTTGTTCTTTACTCTTGGATATTAGAAGATTAATTTATCAAAGATAAAATGAGATCATAATTACCTACCCTTCAATACAGTTAAAAAGGGAACTAACACTTTTTTGTTTTGATAATTTTTTTTAGGCAACACCAAAGCCAAACTCTGTATTGTCTGAGGAGGACATTAAAGCCTTGACAAAGCGCACACAGGATGGAGGAACTGAAGTTGTTGAAGCAAAAGTAGGGAAAGGTTCAGCCACACTGTCTATGGCGTAAGTTTATGTTTTGGTCCTCTATAGTGGCTAATATGCATTCATATCTTTTGAATGTTTTTTTATTCTTATGTGACTGTCTAGAGTGCTGAATTTTTCATCTTGATGCAGTAGTTGGAGTCAGCTAATCTTATCATGGTGTGCGCTTCATGATTTCATGCTTGGCATGCAACATGATTTTATGCTTGATAAGTACCTAATCTGAGATTCACTGTCAGTGAGAATATGGCATGAAGGAGCTTCTTTCTCTTTCTCTGAATCTTGTACTTCATACATTTGCATGTCTCAAATCTTTTGCCTTAAGCTTAGGTACTTATCCTACATGAAATCATGTAGCATGCATGTCTCAAATCTTTTCCCTTAGGCTTTCTCATTTGTGTGAAACTCAGCGGGTGCTTTTAACCTGTGAGGTTTGACCGATGGATTGTTGCCTTTCATTTACCTTAGTTTGATTGAAATGTTCAGAGTTAATCTAGATTCTGCATGCAAAGATCCTTCCCTAAGAAAAGCCATGAGTCTCTTCAAGGATGTTATTCCTTCTTAAACATAAGATATGTCAAATGGATCCCGCGAAAGTTGTGTGCTTGATGATGGGTAAATCTGGGTATGAGATTTACAAATTTGCACTTACATGTATGCCTGTGGTTGCAATTCACAGATAGGCGCATAACATCCATTCATTACCTCATCTTGAGCATTTGAGCATGGTTCATGCAAAAAACATTGCTGGTCAGTTAAATCCATTAGTTGAAAACTTGGAAGTGAAGAGTAGTGTTGTAGTCTTCTCTATGTTGATGAATGCTTTTTGAGACTTCAAAATGTTTAGACATGCAATTCCTTTTTCATCTTGCTCCTGTGTTCTCAATTTTTTTTTTCTACTGTTTTTTAAGGCCAAATATAAACCATGGGATATATATTTTTACCCTGAAGACCTCCAAATCATTTGGAAAAGGAGGTGCTGCAACAAAAGAGATGGGTTGAATTTGTTGTTTGGATGGACTCTATGGTATGTAATCTTAGTTGGATTTCCAATATACTTTTAAACCATATTTTCATTTTATTTTTTAGTACTATTAGATATTATATCTTACTTCATTTTATGGTTAACATTGTATAACAAAAACATGCATTGTGTTATGTAATTAATACTAACATGTAATATTGATTTTTTTTGTCAGAATGCTATAGGTAATGATTGCCAAGACGATGATCCAAATTATGTTCAACATATATCAGGGGATGATGAGGATGAGGATGAGGATGAGGATGATGGTGGTGAAGGAGGAGATGATGATGATAGTTGCGGTGTTGGTGATGATGTGGATCAGAGTAATGAGGATGGTCAAGATGATCATGAGGATGATCTTGGTGGTGGTAGCTAGGCATGCACATGCATTGTTTTTTATGAAGAATTATTGTGTAGAATGACATTGTTATGTTTAGATGGGTGTTGTGAATTTACCCTATATCAATGAGACATTTTGATTTTGTAATCATACGACGAGTTTGATTTATGTATGTTTTTAATTTATCATAACGATATTCATGAAATATTTTGATTTGTTAATCTATTTGAATTTTAGTTGGTTTGATTAAAAATAATACTGATTTTATTAGTATTATGTTGCTATTTTATACATGTTTTGAAAATTGTTAATGACACATTGTTATTTTTTTGGATGGATGTTGTCAATTTCTCTTAAATTTCTTTACAAATGATTTTGAATTGTGATATCTGCTTTAATGATATTTAGAAACTATCATATATTTCACTATGAATCTATAAAGGGGGTCATATATGTAAAGAAAAATATACTCTATATAAGAAGTCAAATGCGGATGTAACCATGGATGCAAAATTGAAAGTAAAATTGGATGTTAAACTAGGAATTAATACAAAATGCAAACAATTGACATACAAAGTGTTTTAAATTAGAAGTGAAAAATTGTGCAATAGTTGACACAAAGAAGGGAACAAAACATGGCATACAAAAGGATATCAAATTGGGCAAAAACAAGGACACATAAATGGGCACCAAATTAGATGCAAAAAAAGACAACAACTAGATGTAAAATAAGATGCAAAGTTGAGCATTATAGAGAAACAAAAAACGTTACAAATTAATATGCCTAATGATGATGCAAATAATGGTGTAAATTTGGGATGCAAACTTGGGTGCAAAAAAGGAAAAAAAAAAGATGTAAGAAAAGACATAAAACAAGATGCAAAATGGGGCTGAAAAAAGGTGAAACCAAGGATGCCATATTGGATGTAAAAAATGATTCCTAATCACATGCAAATTTAGGCTCGAACTCAGACACAAAATTATATGCAAATGTGGACACAAAATGAGGCAAAAAAAGATGCAAATTTGGATGGTGAAAACGATGTAAAACTAGACACCAAAAAAATGCAAAATTGGATGAAAAAGTCGGTGTAAATAATGGTGCAACATTGGACACAAGTAGACACAAAAAAATGGTGCAAAAAGGGGCATAAAATAGCTTAAAATTGGATGCAAAACTTGGTGCAAAAACAAATACAAAAGTAGACGTAAAAAATGGCTCTAAATTGAATGCACCATTAGACACAAAATAAGATGCAAAGGTGGACACAACACATGACTCAACATAAGATGCAAATATAAATGCAAATTTCGATGCTCAAAATGATGTAACATTAGATGCAAGAGATGGTGTTAAAAATGATGCAAAATTGGATGAAACAAATGACGCAAAATATGGTGCAAAATGAGATGGGAAAAATGGAGACAAATCAAACGTAAATGTGGATGTAAAAAATGGTCCAAAAAAAGATGCAAAAATGGGCACAAAAATGGATGCAAAATTTGGTGCTAAATCAAATTCAACACATGGTGCAAAGATAGGCACCAAAGTTGGTGCAAAAATAGAAGCAAAAACTAGTGTAAGACTAGATACAAAACCTGGCGTAAGACTAGATGCAAAAACTGACACAAAATGGATGCATAAAAAGACGTTAAATTGGATTCAAAATACAATGTAAACTTGATGCAAATGATGGTGCAAAAATGGAAGCAAAGAATGACACAAAATAGGAAGCAAAAGAGAATGAAAAATAGATGCAAAAAATGACACAAAACTAGAAGCAAAACCTGTCATAAAATAAGATGCAAATCTTGGTTCAAAATTTGACGCAAAAAATGATGCATAGTTTGGTGTAAAAAATGATGCAAAATCTAGCGTGAAAAGGGATGCAAAATCAGGTGCAAAAAAGGACGATTTAAAAATTGTACAATAGAGCCAGATTTAGCGCCAGGTTGCTCATCACAATTACAAAAAAAATGCACTAAAATCTGGCGCTAAATCTGGCGCAAATCGCTGGTTTTGTTGTAGTGTTTAGTGTATAGAGTTTTCAGGTGATCAATTCCTTGGGAACTGCCCAAGGAAATGGGGAATTCTCGATTATTTAAGAGGTTAATTTTTCCTGAATTATGAAACGCATCAGGAGGAAGTCAGGGCCTAGAATTGGCTAAGTGTTGGCCACATTAGGACATTCAGTAGGGAGAACAAGTTTACCTTTGCAAGTGGTGCTCAAAGCTAGAGCATGTAATTGTAATAGTTTCTCTATTCAACTGATTAATGAAAAATTTCTTGATGGGTTTTTTCCAGGTGAGTCCCCCTAGAAATCATTGTGTACTTTTCATTTTATTTCTTGCATGTCTTTTCATGTGTCTCTAAATTGTGGTTTCCATTCCATAGAACTGTAGAATTGAATTGTTTCTCTTGTTTTTTAGTTTGAAATCTTGAGTAGTTGCAATTTATATGAAATTTCTACATGGTATCAGAGCATAAAATCACATTAGAAACCATTCGTCAAACCTTCTCCTTCATAAATTTTGAATACCATATTTGTGGTGCATGAATTTTCTTCAGTGCAGGAACAATGCCTTTTAGTGGATTGAGGCTTGAGTATGCATGGGAGGGAAGTTTGAATTTCTGAGTTTGGAATAGATTTTGGATCATCACAAGTGCCATAGGAGAAACATTTTGGAGCATCCAGAATCTTGAAAAGTGGGTTGTCCTTGAAGTCATGTACAATGATCATTAAAGAACTAATGAGTTGTCAGGAGGGCATATCTAGAAGACCCTATATGCAAACATCTTAATGGAGCTAGAAGGCTACTAGTGGGAATATCAGTGAGCCAATGTTTAGCGACACAAACAAGAGTTTTGATCATTGATATTGGAAAATTATGGAGAAGCGAGATTTTCCATAGGGGGATCACGACTAGGAGGGAAACTAGTTTCAAAGGGAGCAACCATATGGAAGATAGTACTTTAGGATTTGGGGAGATCAAACTCATTATTACAACAGTTGTAGCTATAATGCGGAAGAAACAACAAAGAAGTAACAATAATAGTATGAGTAGATTAGAGTTAACTTTGCATGTAACTATACCTCTAGGAGTGAGGTGGGGCCATCTAGTGCCTTAGTCCAAGAGTTGTAGAAATTGGGTAGGATCCATAGGAGAGTAGTAGTAGGTGCATATAATTTCCTCATTGATCATTACCTTGCTACAGGGGCCCAAAGTATTTAGTAGCATAAGGATCAGTGCCAGTTGGTGTAGTCAGATGTTGAGGAGAACATACCAGTGCCGATAGCAGTGCAGGAGGCACAACGTAGAATAAAAAACAATTCAGTTTCCCAGTAGAAAGATGTAGAGACATAGGTGATTCAATATTTTGGATGCTTATCAATCACAGTTGTTGCAGTAACAATGATAACAATGAGAGGTATTGCTACAATAAATTCCACAAGAGTTTGATTGGAGTTGTGTAAAATCCATTTCTTTCTAAGAGGCAGCAATAGAACTTATAGAAATAAAGGATTAGTTTTGACTTGTGCCATTGTAAAATTGAGTAATTTGATTTTCCACATCCGCATGATGGCTTGGATTCTAGTTAACTTGTGTGACATGGCCTTATCTACTAGTTAGTTCAGATAATTGGAGTTAGAGGCTAGTTGTAGAGTTGTACATGTAGTAATCGCTAAAATTTAGTAATCTAATTCAATTATCATTAGTTGATCATATTTAGCTAACCTCAAGTCCCTAATTGAGTCGTTTCAAGGTTAGTTGAGTAGTAGAAGTCTTGCTAACTCAGTAATCTATCAATTAGCTAGTTAATCAACTAAATATAGCCTAGACATGCATGGCATTTGAATTTCCTAGCTCGAGTGGAGGAAAAGGCATATTGTAAATGTCAAATATATATTAGTTGAGTGTGTAGAGGAAAAGGCATATTGTAAATGTCAAATATATATTAGTTGAGTGTGTAGAGGAAAAGGCATATTGTAAATGTCAAATATATATTAGTTGAGTTTACATAGTTTTTACATTGATTGGGTGATCAATTCGTTGGGAATCATACAAGGAAATACAAAATTCCATATTATTTAGGAGCTCAACTTCTCTTGAATTGCACAAGGAAAGAGGAGGAAGTTGGGGCTTAGAAATGGATAAGTGTTGGCTAGAGTACGACATTCATTAGGGAGTATAGTTTACCTTCGTAGGTGGTGCTGAGAGATGGAGCATGAAATTGTAATATTTTCCCTATTCAACTGATTAATGTAGAAAGTCTTAAGAGGTTTTTCCTAGTTAGGTTCCCCTAGAAATCATTTTGTAGTAGTAGTTTTGCTTTTTTCATGTTTTTGTAAATTGTGATTTCCATTCCGCATAATTGTAGAGTATAATTGTGTCTATTTTTTTTTCAGTTTGAAATCTTGAGAATTTGAAATTTCCATCAAATTTCTATAGAACTATGGAAGTTCCTTGGTCATATCATAGCTAATAGGTTTCAAGAGGGTGGAAACCTCAACATAATAGAAAGAACAAGGCTCTTGAGTTAGGAGAATCATTAGAGAGGAGTTGTCTATATCAATGTTATGGATGTGATTATGAGTATATATAAGAACACAAAAAATAATGAGCTACAACTAGGGGACTAGGGACATAAATAATGGCTATTATGAGAGGCCAGGTAGACATAGGAAACTTTTTATTTGAATGCACCTACCAAGGGAAATTAGGATTACTACTGATTTAGGTGGATGTTGGCGGCCACCCAACTATCTCATTTGGACCCCCATGACTGTCTCTTTCAGTTTTTCAATTTCCTTAATTGTAGCACAATTTACTATTTTTAGCAGTTTTTCGAGTCCTAAACTTTCGGAGTCGTTTTGAGGCCCTAAACAACGTTTTTTGGAAAAAAATAGGAGCAACATTGGCCATAGTCTTATGTTTCTCACTAAAAAGTTGTAGTCCTTGGATAGATCTTTCTAGCGAGGTATTGTGCGTGTCAAATGAAGATTGTATGCCAAAGTTATGACCCCAAGAAGTTCATGTACCAGTTTACCCCAAAGGGGCCAATAGTTTGGCACTTCATCTCCTAGGGCTAGGTTTTTGGATGTTTAGGGTTTTCCATTATTTCTCAACAATAAATAGGCCTTTGAGCCTCATTGTAACACAGTTCAGAGGCATGTAGATGGCACATCTCTCCTCAAAGATAAGCTGCCATCGCCTGAGCTAGTTTATTTCCATTTCTATTTGGAAGCATATTTTAGTATTTTACATTAATGAAATGAAGTATTTTTTCTGCTGCATCTCTATATTATGGTTATATTTGTCATTTTTTGTGTTCCTATTTAAATCTAGATTAGTGGCATTAGAGCAATTTTCTCTTTCTCTATTTTTCTATGCATGTCCCCAATGAGGTCAAGATATAAGGAGTTAGGGCTCGATCTGGTTGAAAATTTGCAAGATTAACCTTTGCAAACCCCAACAGCATCCCATGGTTGATGAAAAGAAAGACGAGGGGCAGGAGATCCTATCAAAATCTTACTCGAAGAAGCCCTTGAGCGACAGAGGAACGCGATGACTTTGTCTAAATCCTTCAACAGCTACCTAGGGGCAACACATATACTACTGGCAGCTACTCTCGAAACACCACACCTTTTAAGGTACAAGTAAGCTTTGACATTCCCATATTTGAGGTCCAAATAAATGCAGCTGTGGTAGATAAATGGTCAAATATGCTAGAAGGATATTTTCTGTTCATGATTTTTCCAGCTGGGAAAAGATTACTTTTGCTCTTCTCAAAGCTACCCCCCACGTCAAGGACTGGTGCGAAACCTATTGTGAGAAGAAGGATGAAAGTACGACCTCATTGCTTTCAGTCACACCCACTTGGAATTAATTTTGGGATGCCATAAAGGAGTAGTAATACCCTATTGGAAGCTATGAGGATAAATACATAAAGGGGACCATGTTGCGGCAGGGAAGGGACCAAGACGTCACAGAGTTTACCAACATTTTTCATACCCTTTACACGCAGTTGAGTATCAAGGATTCTGAGTGGCATTTGGTACTCAAATACCGCAGCTTCCTACACAGGTACATCCAGGACGAGATGGAGTTCCTAGACATCTCCTCGCTTGACACGGTGTACCGATACGTTGTCAAGATTGAGGAGAAGTTTAAACAGAAGAAGCAAGACTTTGAATCCATGAATCCGAAGCAAGGGAAAGGCTTCGCAAAACCACAGAACCAAGAACAAAGCCAGAACGGGTTACCCAAGACAACCAGTGAAAGTCGCAAGAAAAGAACAACACCAAAAAGTCAAAGAAGGACACAGGAAAGTGGTGTGAGCTCCACAAGAGCCCCACTCATAACACAAGTGAGTTTCAGACCAAGGAGTTGGTGGTGGCCAAGTTGAAAGCTTCAGAATCAGATGCATGTCCTGAACTTGAGTCAGAACTCGACGAGAGGAATGAAAAAGGAAAGTAGATCATTGATGCAAAGCCCAGTGCCACTGTTGCCATGGCCAAGACGTAGAAGAATGAGATCGAAGATTCAGAGGAGGGGGAGCGTCTTTTCCACTCATAAATGTGGGTGAAGGGTTCGCCACTACAATTCATTATCGACAGTGGTAGCCAAAAGAACCTCATTTCAGCAGAGAATTTGAAGTAGTTGGGCCTACCAACTACACCAGACCTGCAGTTGTATAGTATCGGGTGGCTTCACGAAGGACAAGATCTCCGAGTCCACCAGTAGTGTCACCTTCCCTACAACATCAAGCCCTTCACAAATGAGGTATTGTGTGTTGTTTCACCTCTGGATGTTTGTGATGTATTATGAGGCCAACCATACTTATGGAAGTGACATGTTGTGTATGAGGCAAGGCCTCCTGTTGTTGTTATTTCTTTGGGTAATTCATTATATAGGATACGGAAGGTAGCCCCACCTACCACCAACTTTTTGATCTCTACTAAGAAATGCCGTAAGATCATCTCCGAGACTAGGAAATTTATTTTCTTTCTCTTTTTCTCTTAAAGTAAGGGGAAGATCGTAGCCAAATCCATGGCCCTCGGGAAGGGTTCCTCCACACAGCAGAAGTAGGTGGATACGATCATCAAAGAATACAAGAACATCTTCTCCTCACCCACAGGGGTACCATTGCACTATCAGGTCAAGCATTCCTTTGATCTAACTCCCAGAGCACCTCTACCCAATGACCAATATATTATCAGTCCATTCTAGAAAATGCCAAGTACAAGCAGCGACATGAACAACATCGGGTGCCACACAAGTTTCAACTGGGCGACAAAGTCTGGTCGTATCTGTAGAAAGAACATCATACAAGAGCCCATCGGAATCTGGGACCACTCTGAGATGGTCCTTACACCATTACCAAGGTTGTGGGAAATAATTCTTTGCAGCAAAACATTGCCCCATTCCTTGGCTTGCAGTGAGTGTTCAATGTGGACCACCCTCGACCATGCTTCCCACCATTACTAGATACATCAGGTATTGTAGAACAACTCACCATGGACCAAGTTCAATAGAAGTTTCCACATCTCATGGAGGCACTCAATGCAATGGGAACCATTTCCTCCTAAGGGGAGAGGAATGATCGAAGTGGATGTTGGTGGCCACCTGCCTATCCCACTTGGACCCCCACTACAGTCTCTTTTAGCTTTTCAATTTCCTTAATTGTAACACAGTTTACTATTTTTAGTAGTTTTTTGACTTGTGACCTTCCTGAGCCATTTTGAGGCCCTAAACGACTTTGTTTTTGGAAATCCAAGAGTATCATGGGTGACTGATCAATGTTTCTCACTCAAAAGTTGTAGTCCCTAGATAGATCTTTCTAACGGGGGATTGTGCGCGTCAAATAGAGATTGTATGCCAAAGTTACGAGCCCGGGAAGTTGATGTACCAATTTACCCAAACATGGCCCATACTTTGGTGCTTCATCTCCTAGGGTTAGGATTTTGGATGTTTAGGGTTTTCCATTGTTTCTCAACAATAAATAGGCCTTTGAGCCTCATTGTAAGACAATTCAAAGGTATATAGCCGCCACTTCTCTCCTCAGAGATAAGCTACCATCACCTGAGGTAGTTTATTTCCATTTCTGTTTGTAAGCATATTTCAGTATTTTACATTAATGAAATGAAGTATTATTTCTGCTGCATCTCTGTACTTATGGTTATATCTGGCATTTGTTGTGTTCCTGTTTAAATTTGAATCAACTACAAAAAGGTGAGGAATGGGTGAGAAGAAAAAAGAGGGGTTCTTCCTAAAGAATTATTGTAAGCTTACAAAATGAATATAAAAAATTCTAAGGGGGGTGTAGAGATATGGATACACGTGCCCCAATGAAAATGGAAACTTATGAGATGGAGCAAAGGGGAATCCACGTAGGGTAGGGACCCCATTGGTTGATGTTCAAGTGGGTC
Source organism: Pinus tabuliformis (assembly GCA_031772625.1). NCBI lineage: Eukaryota > Viridiplantae > Streptophyta > Pinopsida > Pinales > Pinaceae > Pinus > Pinus tabuliformis. The sequence goes on along the minus strand of CM062817.1, from coordinate 1,391,475,699 downwards.
TATTAATGGAGATTGATCAAACAAATGGTTTAATGATGATGTGGGAAACAATGTTCAAAGTGCTAATGTAATGGTGCATCTTGAAGTACCTAATTTACTTATTTCCTAAGAGCCAAATTAGAAAGTCTACTAACATGATGATAAAAGAGGCATGAGGTAGACTATTTATAGATCCATCTTATTGATATTGTACTTGTTTGGATCAATACTAACTTTATACCTATTGTGGTATGAGAGGATGAAATCACTAAAGGTGAAAACCTTTCTTCATATTTCCATCCCTCTTATCACATGGTATTACTATAGTCAATATGGATCTATATTAGTTGCTAATATAAAACATATGAAACCTACCTTGAGCACAAGAGGAATTGAATATCTCCCTCATACCAAGCAATGCACCATTAAAATGATACTTAAAAGAAATATTAATAACCAAAAACAGTTCAATATGTACCATAAATAAAATATTTCAATGTCTTCGTAAATTGAGTATCATGAGGAAGACCATAGTATAATAGGGATATAATCCTATCTTTGTGCCCACTCCACACAAAGCTTGAGATGCTAGAAGTCACTCCCTCCAACCATCCTTCACATGCATAAAATAATTCTATCATGACACTATGTTTGTGTGATATCAAGGTTCCTTCCATTATGGTTGTACTAAATACAAGTAGTCACTTTGCTACATGAATTTGGTGGTTTCAACCTTGACCTCCAATTATGATTGTTCAATTATACTATACGACATAAAAATAGACCCTTCTATTCTACCTTTCCAGGCATCGTTAGCCTCAATCAATCCTTAGAGCTAATGTCATGGAGAAGTATTGATTCCCTCCCTCACTCTTATTGTTTGTTATTACTCCATTTCTCCCTTGGCTGTAACTTTTCCTATGTGCATACTTGTCATTATGTAGAAAGAGTTTGTTTTTCTAGCAATATTTTTTTATCAAGGGGCCACCATCTATCATGATTACTCTTTTTGTCTTTGTCCCCTTACTTTTTTCATTTCGATGTTTTGGCATGATGCCTCATGTTATTGTGGGAAACTATAGCTAAAACCATCATTGTATGGAAACTACCACTAGTTCCTACCAAGGAGAGAAAACCTCGTTGCAACTTGTTGTGATCAAGTTCCTTTGACAACCTAGGATGAACTCAAATCTATGGTGGGGGAAGCAAGAACGAAGTGTAGGATTACTCTAGATGTGTACATATGTAATAATGCAGCCGTTGAATTGAGATATAAGAAAAACCAAATATTATCAAATTATTTATTTTTATTTGCATATTGATACTTTCACAGGGAAAGTGATTTTAGAGATAAGTGAATCCTATGAGGAAATACTACTTCCACCAAATGACATACACTTACAACTCAAAGTAGTGAATAGCAAGGTTTTAGCTATGACCAAGGGAATCTTAATCATGGAGTCACAAGAACTGAGCATTCTCCTGAGAAGACAACTAAAGCTCCTATCAACATTCATTCAAATCTAACCCTAATATGTCTTTCCTTTTTTCTTTCACATTTAAATTCTTATAGAAATTAGCAAGTTTAGTTTTTTTACTATGGATATATTTAAGCATATGATTTGTTTATTTGTGTGTGACATTTGAATAAACATTTCTCTTAGACAATTTGGATACAAGTTATTATTTTTCTCCTAGGAGCTACCATAGATTTTGCATAGTATATCATTTTTTCCAATTTAATATAAATGTTTGGCTAGTTGACTTTTTATATATTTCAATTTCAATTTAAAAAGGAACCTTTAAAAAAAATAATCTTACACACACACATATTTCAATATCAATTCTCTCTTTTTTCTCTATAAACATTTTACAAGTAAAATATTCTTTATATTAAATATTTTAATGCTTTGTTTCTCATTATAAAGAATATGTGTAATCCCATTTAACATGAACTTGACATGTGACATATACATAAATAATTAACGTAAATTCATCTTATTTCTAAATTTCTTCTATAACAAAGAAAATTAAACTATGTTATCTAAACACTTTAGCATTCACTCATTTTCTTTGTGTTAGACTCTAAAACCCACTAGCATTCACTCATTTTCTTTGTGTTAGACTCTAAAACCCACTTCTAAATGAAAATAAAAATTTTTAAAATTATGATATATACATTCCATTAACATTTTTTTATTACTTTTACATGGATGGCATGACTATTTCAAAATATAACTTGTAAAGTTTTAATTTAACTATCCCTAATTACTAAGGATTTAATTTCTATTGAATATTAATTTATTTATTTTAGAAATGATCTTGTTTTCAATTTTAATTCAAAAAATAATATATCAATTACTTTATTAACCTGATTGTACTACCTACCATGCGTAAACAAATTGTTTTCCAAAATGTTAATCCTCTCCAAAATTGAAATTCAAGATTAATCCCTTTAAAAAAATAATCCAAAAAAAACATCTAAGCTAGATGGATATTCACACAATCCGTACCAATAAACACACAACATCAACATTCCACTCAAAACTGCAAATAGATAAACACACAACATCAACATTCCACTCAAAACTGCAAATAGATAAACACACAACATCAACATTCCACTCAAAACACATCCCTTATAATGCACGCATATAGAGAGTGACGGAAGCCTTTTAAAAAGATTAATCCCACAAAACATATAAGCTACATGGATATTCAAACAATCCATACCAATAAACACACAACATCAACATTCCACTCAAAACACCTCTTATAATGCATGCATATAGAGAGTCATGTCATCCCTTACATCCGTCAACCCTCTTGTTCGAAATGTGAACTCCCAAAGACTCCGTGTTCGTATCAATGGCAAGTTGTAAGTCGGTAGTAACACGAATCTAGGGCAAGATCCGTCTAACGGTACAACAAATCTAAATCCATGGCTGGATCCAAAAAAGCAATTGCATCACATTTTACGGAGATGAAAGGCATCACATGGCACTGTCAGCTAGGGTACCGGGAAAATGTGATTAACAGAACATTTTTTCCCGACATATCACCAAATGTGGCACTGTACTTCTCCCGCAGGGTACCCACGAGTGCAAACATTTTATGGAAACTCTCCACTTATGATTGATTCCTTAATCACTGTATGTGTTTCTCTCCGCTGCGTCGGTAACGATGTAGAAACCATGGTGGGATAGATGAAACACGTGATTGACCACGGTCAATGACTCGTCTCGTGATGACTGGGGAATTCCCTCATGCCGGATATGGTATAATTTTTTGTGTGGTGTTTATAAATTCATTCATCTTCACCTCATTCTCGTCGGAATTGCAGGCGGGCTGGTGGCTTTGCCTTGAATGTGTACAGTCCATATGGTGAAATTAGTAACAGATTTCATAGTGGAAGGCCGATAATTTGAGAGCTAGAAATCCAGAGAATGGCCAACAACTGCGGCATTTGCAACATGAAGAATAATGGTAGTGTTGGGCATGTCCAACTGAGGAACTTCTGCGTAGAAGACTTAGATGACTTTTACGAGTGGGCGAGCGACGAGGAAGTGACCAAGTTCATGACATGGGAAACTTTTAGATCCAAAGAGAAGCTGAAGGAATTTCTGGTGAAGATGGTAATTCCTCACCCATGGTTCAAGGCCATATGTTTCAACGGTAAGCCCATTGGCCATGTCATGCTCAAGCAAGGAACAGGTATCCACAGCTGCCGAGCTGAGATTGGGTACGCCATCGCCAAAAGGTACTGGAGGATGGGCTTCGCCACCCAGGCGATCACAACAGCAGTCAAATTGGGCTTCAGAGATTTGGAGGGAGTGAGCAGGATTGAAGCTTTTGTGGTTTCTGAAAATGTTATATCAGCAAGAGTGTTGGAGAAGACGGGATTTTCCATGGAAGTTTTGCTCCGTAAATACGCTCTTGTCAAGGGGACCATTAGAGATTGTCTACTCTTTAGTTATGTCGTTTGAAATTTATAATTTCATATAAGCACATTTTGTTGGATGAGTTTGGGATTCTGATTCTAGGTTTTTATGGTCTTTGAATGTTTCGGTCTTACACTGAATGATGAGTTGAGTTAAGACTTGCAGACTATCCCATATAACCAAAAAAAATGGCCAGTTCCTATCAAAATTTCTGTTGAAAAAACAATTTCAGCGCAAGATTCGTCCATAAATGTTTCAGATTGTCTGGGTGTATATATATATATATATACATCACCGATTGTGTTGAATCATATGTGAAACAGTTTGCTAGTGTCTGGCTGAACGGACGCTAAAAAATCATTTTAGTCTTACTGGGCTTAGGATTATATATTCATTGGATTTTGTCTATTATTTTGGATGGGTGAGTTTCAGCGTTTCTGTAAATTATAACTTTTTTGGTAACTATCGAAATTCATTTAAAGCGTCGATTCATGAAGCATAGGGAGATTAAATCTTGCAACTTACCCTGTCAAAATATGGTACCGTAATTAAGCATTATATATATAAAAGTTTATATATAAATTTATTTCAATTTAAGGTCGATGAAGATCTGTGGATTTTTTTCAATCTTTTTAATTGAGGGAGTAGATTGGCTCTCAAGGGAATATGCTCAGCGTATGCTTAGTCTTAATTTTTATCAACAGTTGTAAAGTATTACAAGGTTTGTTAAGTTCTATTGATTTTTAGTAAATTTAAAAAATTAAATTCATGCCATGTGGTTCACACCACCAATTTCCTAAGATTTGAAATTATTCCAATTCTAATTGACAAAGAATGAAACTGAAAAGTGAAGCAGAGATTGTTCTTCTCAATATTCTAAATGATTAAATAGATTACATTGTAAACATCAATAACCTATCTCATGACACCTAACCAACAACTAATTGAAAGTGAGATTAATATCTCAACATCCCCTCCTAATCTCAATTGTTACATGTAGTGACACTTATAATGCCTAGTTGTTCTCTTTGAAATTCAAATATATTCTTGCTCAATGGCTTGATGAAAATATCTGCTAGTCGATCTTTAGAACCACAGAAATCAAGTACTATGTCCCCATCATTGACAAGCTCACAGACAAAATGAAAACGAGTGTCAATGTGCTTGCTCTTTTTGTGAAAAACATGATTTTTTGATAAGGAAATCACTGAATTGTTATCATAGTAGATTGGAGTTGGCTCCTTCGGAATATTTGAAATATCTTTCAATAATCTTCTCGACCACAAAGATTGACAAGATGCTGAATTTGCTACTACATATTTTGTCTCTACAAAAGATATTGAACTGATTGATTGTTTCTTAGATCCCCATGAAATCAGATTGGTTCCAAGATGAAAAGCATACCCTGAGGTGCTTTTGTGATCATCTAAACTCCCTACATAATCGTTGTCTTTATAACCTGAAAGTGAACAATTTTCAGAATGTGTATATAACAAGCCATAATCTATTATGCCTGCAATATACCTTAAGATCATTTTCGCAACCTTCCAATGAGAAATCTTAGGTGACTTCATAAACTTGGAGACAAAACTTGTCGCAAACATAATATCAGGTCTAGTTGAAGTGAGACATAAGAAGCTACCAACTAGACTTTTATACAGTGTGGAATCAACTCGTGGTGCTACATCTTCTTTGCTCAATTTTTTGCCTTGAGCAATTGGTGTATCTGTAGGTTTTCAATTTTTCATTTTGAACTTTTTGATGATATAAGTGGCATATTTTCATTGACCGACAAAAATTCCATTAGCAGATTGGTGAATTTCAATGCCTAAGAAGTACTTCATGACTCCTAGATATTTCATATCAAACTATGTTTGCATTGTTGCTTTGAAATCTTCTAACATCATATTTCTTGTATAAAGAAGATCATCTACATAGAGACATACAATAATAATTTTACATTTATGCATTTTGGTATACAAAGTTGGCTCACGATTGCTTATGCAAAAAGCACTTTTGATGAGATAGGTGTCAATGCAATTGCACTAAGCTCTTGGAGCTTGTTTCAAACCATACAAGGCTTTCTTCAATCTATGTACCTTATTTTCCTATCGTGGCACTTCAAAACCAAGAGGTTGCTCTACATAAACTTCTTCACGCAGTATAACATTTAGGAAAGCAGATTTACATCACATTGATAGACTTTCCATTTGTGGTGAGATGTTGTGGACAAAATCATTCTAAGGGTGTCTAACCTTGCTACTCGAGCAATGGTTTCACCATAGTCGACCCCAAACTATTGTGAGAATCCTTTGGAAACTAGCATTGCCTTATGTTTCTCAATTTCTCCTTTTTCATTCATCTTGGTCTTATATACCCATTTTACACCAACTCTTGTTTTGTCTCTTGTGAGATCAACTAATTCCCAACTCTGATTCTTCGCTATGGTAGTAATTTCTTGGTTCATTGCATCTACCCAATGCTTTTCTCTAATGGCTTCTTCAAACTGAGTTGGTTGATATGAAAGAAATGTAAACATATTCTCCTAGTCGAACTCATGCTCTTGCTCATATATTTCTCTCACGCTTTTTGTCTTCTGAAGATGTTGAATCACTCATGGATTCATTACTTGAAGATGTACCATTTTCAGAATGGTATGGTTCTTCTTCAACCTACAATCTTGGTAGCTGTGGTGAATAAAAATACTGACTTGAAGCTTCATCGACATGATCAAACCAAGATTTTTTTTCCAAAAAAATTTACATCTATGCTTAAAACAAACTTCTTGGTAATTGGATTATAAAGTCTTTAGGCCTTCGACTGCTCACAATAGCCTACGAAAATACATCTTTCACCACTATCATCAAGCTTCTTTCCTAGCTTCTCAGGATCATACTGATCCAAAAATTTTAAAGTGAGATACATTTACTTTTTTACCATCCCATGGATCTTGAGGTATTGCATCTTGGAGAGTGGATGTTGGAGATTTGTTGAGAACATACACTGTTGTCGAAATTGCTTCAACCCAATAATTGTTTGACAACTTCTTCTCATGAAGCATACATCTGGCCATGTTCATGACTGACTAATTTTTCCTTTCTGCTACTCTATTCTATTTTGGAGTATATCTTGTTGTGTTCTGCATTGTGATTTCTTTTTGTTGACAAAATGCTTTGAAGTGATTGGAGTTGTACTCTTCTCCTCTATCAGATTTGAGTAGTTTCAAAGGCATTCCACTTTGCTTTTCTGCTTCTTCTCTGAATTCTTTGAGCCTTGAGAATGTATTTGATTTTTTTTTGGGAAAATACACCCATGTATTTCTGCTATAATGATCAATTAATGTCAGAAAATAAAGACTACCACCAATAGATTGTGTCTTGATTGGGCCACATATATCTATATGGACAAGCTCTAAAGGCTCCTTTTCTCCAGAGGAAGATGTGGGGAAGCTGTCTCTTTTCTGCTTGGACAGAACACAAATTTCACAACTACAATATTTTTCAATCATAATAGGTATACCAATGACGATTTACTATTTCTAAAGCTGACTTAGACTTTTGAATGGTATGTGGCCATATATAGAATGCCATAGTTGAGACTCATCTATTCTTGACACGTTGTGTATAAAAGGATGTGAGAGATTTTGACTTCTATGAGTCAAAGAAAACATCATATTCATGGTTTTTTCAACCTTTGCCATCAGTCTTCTATTGGGTGGTTTGTTATAGATATAACATGTGTTCTTTTGAAAGATTAGGAACATAATAAACATCAGGAATGTATTTCTGCTGATTCTATTTGGTAAGAATAGGACCAATACCTTTTCCTTCAGCTTTAATGAGAGAACGATCTCCAAGAGTAATTTATGATGTTATGGAAGAATCAAGATAAGAAAGTAGACTTTTGTTACATGTCATATGATTGCTACAACAACTGTCCAACAACCAAATATCCTTGTTGTGAGCATCTTCAGAAAAATTGCATGAAAGAAACATTGTTTCAGAGGATTCCCCTTCATTGTTGGAGAGATGGACATTGCCTATATGTTGATCTGACTATTTGTTTTTGTATTCATGTTCATAATGACCAAATTTCTTGCAGTAATAACACTGAACATTATATTTTCTCTAAGGTCTGTTTCTCTGAGTTTGTTTTTGAGGAGGTCTTTGCTGTTCTGTTACATGATGGCGTTCTGATCTGCCTCTGCTTCGGCCTCTGCCTCGCTTGTTTCTGCCTCTATATCCTCTGCCTCTACCAAAAGAAATTTGTGCTTTGAAAGCTTAAGGAATCTTCTGTCAAGTTGAGTCTTGTTTCATGTGCTAGAAGTGATCTAATCAACTATTCTACTGAGAAAGTTGTAAAATCTTTGGATTCCAGAATGGCTATTACAATCATGTCATATTTCTTGGGCAGACTTCGAAGGATTTTCTGAAAAATTTTATCATCTGAAATGGTTTTACGGATGAGTTTGATCTGATTGACTATTCCCACAACTCTAGTCATGAACTGATCCACATTTTCTGTGTCAGTGATTTTTAGGGTTTCGAACTATGATCTCAATGTGTGTAATTTCATTGTATTCACTATATCATTAACTTCATACGTAACTTTCAAAATTTCCCAAGCCTCATGTGCTATGGATATGCTAGTTATCTTATTGAAAATAGAGTCATCGACGGAGTTTTGAATCCAAGATTTGACTCTATGTTCATTCTTTCTGAGTTCAATCACTGATTCCTCTAAGTATTAATCATGGCCGCCCATGCTTCTTGAGTCGGATGCACATAGGGACTCTGAAGTATATCTCAACACTCTTGGGATTGCAGGAATGTCTCCATTCCTAAAAAACCAAAACTGGTAAGTTTTGCGAAGCAGAGGAAGCCATTTCTTGAAATACATATTTGCACGCCCTTTGTCTTTTAAATCTCCTTCTGAAACTTAAAAAAAAAAAAATCTTTTCCTTTACAAGTGTTTATTTAGAAAAACTGGAAAAAAAAATCTTTTTCCTTTCCGAGTTTTTATTTAAAAGAAAACCTAAAATTATATTTGCGTTTCCATGCTTTTATTTAAAAAAAAAAACCTTTAAAAAAAAATATAACAAAGTCTCTTTTAGTACTCCCTTTTAAAATATTATAAGGCAACTTTCATCTTTAAATCATACGGTTTGAGAAAAAAAATCATTGAACATATAAACGTATTTTGGAAGGAGTCCCGAGTAGCTTTCTTACAACTCATGAAGATTGACTTTTGAATCAAGAATCAAAACTGAAGCGTTTTGTTTGGTGGATTCGTCGTAAATCAGTGTAACGCACTGTTCATTGCTACCATGGAGCGTTAAGCCGAAATCCGTGTAAGGAAATCTGACTAATGCGAGCTCTCGTCTCACTGCTTAGCGTTAGTAATGCTATCGTTCCTCTGGTGCTTTGGGTGAGCGTTAATACACTCTGGTTTGACCTGTGGACAAGATTACTTTAAAAAAAATTACATGTTTTCTTTTAATGGAGACATTTGACTTATTCTTTCTCTTCAACGACTTCGTAGCAACTTTTCAATGACTTCACAGTAACTTTCTATTTTGCAGTAAGAGGCTTCACTTCGCTGCGATTTCTGCTTTTTTTTGTGAATACACACATGTATTAAAAGCTACTCTGAAAGAGTCTTATGCAACTTTATTTTATGTCTAGTGTTCTCTCAAAGAGTCTTACACAGTAACCCAAAAGCGGAGAAAAAATTGATCTTCTCAATATTTTGAATGACTAAATAGATTACATTGTAAACAATAATAATAAACTACTGAAATAAAAATAAACATTTATGGAGTAGAACTCAAGTAAAACTAATTTTTTATGACACCTAGTAGAGAATAGAATCAAACGTGATGACACCTAACCAACAACCAACTGATAGTGAGATTAATATCTCAACACTAATAAGTTTCTCTATGATAATTTCTTCATTATTATTTATAGCTTTCATTTATATATAAGCAAATTTTATTTACCAAAATGGTCCACTACATTTAATAAATTTAAAAATTTAGATTTGTGCCATGTGGCTCCCCACCCACTAATTTCCTAGGGATTTCATATTAATAATCATTATATGAATGAAAGATTTTTACATTGATATCTATTTAAACTTGTGCCATGATCTGTTTCTTCATCTTGTCATGACAATGAACCACATTGGATGGTTCAAAAATCCTTTGATGTGATTTTCAAAGAAAAAATTTCTTTCCTAAGTTCCTCCATGATAAGTTCCTCATTATTACTTATAACATTCATTTATATATAAACAAATTTTATTTAGCAAAATGACCCATTTTACAATAAGATGTGTAATTCTTTTTTTTTCTTGGGTTAAAGTTGTCTGACTTAACGAGGTAAATGTGTGCATTAATAAGGCATTCTACATGCTACAATAATTTTTTTGGTTATATTTATGAGCTATATCGACCACATTAAGATGTTTAATATGGTTGTACTAGTTTTAATTCAACTATTAAAAATTATTAGGTGCATGATAGGATTTTAACCTTCATGAAATGTTCAACAATATTTTTACTAGTAGTCACAAAGATTAGGATTAACCCTAAAAATAGTTATGCTCTTTTACTTAAATTGATTAATTAAGAAGAAAACTTTATATGAACATGAGTTATGGTTTTCTGGGCATTTGATTTTTGCAAGTCATGTTATTGGTTTACTAATTATTTTTATAATTGATATTAGCCAACCTACATCCATCCTAACTACAAGAACCCCGAGAGATCAAAACTCTTTTCACTCTAAAAGAAGTTTACATATGAAGAGATTTGATCCTTCTCTCGGTTTGGTAAATCCTGAACTAAGATGGATCTAGGATGGTTTAATTATTAAGAGGTTTACATATTAAGAGATTTGATCATTCTCTGGGTTTGGTAAATCCTGAACTAAGATGGATCTAGAATAGTTTAATTATTAACTATAATTATAATTATTAATTTTTTAATTTAATTTAATTTATCTTAAATTTATTTTTATTTTATTGATTGTTTCAAAATGTTTGAAGGATATTACAATAAATTATAATATCTCTACCATTCTGGATTGAAGAATTCATATATATGATAAAGTAAATTTTTGTCTTTTTATGTGTATAATAGTCATTTAATTGATATGACGGGCTATTAAAGTTTTGATTAAGGATAAGATATTCTTTAAAATATAATATTATATATGATAAAGTAATTTTTTTAATTTCTTTATTTGTATACTAGTCATTTAATTGATATGACTGAGCTATTAAAGTTTTGATTAAGGATAAGATATTCTTTAAAATATAATACTATATATGATAATTTTTTTGATTTCTTTATGTGGATACTATTCATTTAATTGATATGGCTAATAAAGTTTTGATTAAGGATGAGATATTCTTTAGAATATAATAACATGACACAATGCTCAAATCACTTATAAACAAATAAATGAGACAATAATCATTCCTCCTAACTGCCAAAAATAAATATCATTCATAATTTATATATATATATATATATATATATATATATATATATATACACACACACAGAGAGTTGTTTACTAAAAATTGGTTAATTTTAATATATATATTTTTAAGATAAATTAAATTATTTGAAAAAATTAATTGATATCTATGTTCATAGGTATGTCTATTTTGGAACAAGTTTCATGTTACCCAATAAAAATTACCGTTAAATTTATATAGTTAAAAATCTTATAACATGTTTTAGTTTATATATCTAAATTATATATTAATTCTTTTTATAATTAACAACAATTAAATTATAATTCAAATTTAAGATATAATTATATATTATAATTTTAGTAATGTAATATGTTTTAAAATCAATTTTTTTATTTTTTATTTTAGTAATGTAATATGTATTATAAAATCAATGTTTTGATGTTAGATATCTGTATAGAAGGAATTTAATTCATAGTTATTATAAAATTCAGTGTGAAATAATATAATAACTAAACAATATTCATCCCCTAAATGGTATCACACGTTGTTAGCCCCATTTAATATGAATAGTCGTCGTAACCTGCTTATCGTAGACAAATGGTGAATGTAGGAAATAGGTTGTGCGTATAGAACGTTTGTGGTTAGTTCATCGTAGACAAATGGTGAAAGAAGGAAATAGGATGTGTATACAGAACATTTGTTGTTTATGGCCACTGGTACCTCACTTCACTGGACCGCCTATGTAGTTTCCTTTCTGTCCTTCGATATGAATTAGTGGATACTCTACCCTGATGCTTGTCCATTAATGATTGTGATTTCGACAGTACGCACAAAAATGCATGCTGTTCCGGAATTGGGTTTTCTATCACTAAAAAGGAGGTAAGTTCTCCTCAATGGTTGATTTGGTTTTTAGTCCTTAGTGTTGTCATGGTATTGGATTATCTCCGGTTTGGAAGTATGACCAATCCCCTCTTCTTTGGGCTCTTTTATTTTGTTTTTCCTCAGCAACTCAGTTACACTTCAAGCGTTACTCTGTTCCTCTCCTTTGGCCTATCACAATCACAGCGAAAATCCTTTGCCTTGAACATTTATGTACTTAGTTTTGAAGTATTGCCAGAGAGGTCCACCCTCCCGTTGCTTATTCTTTATTTAACGTCATTGAAGAAAATATTTGACTGAATGAAATTCTTTATTTAACGTCATTGAAGAAAATATTTGACTGAATGACATCTCTTTTTCTATAGAAGCAGTCTGATACCAATCCAATCTTACTAGTCCAGTCTAGTTTCCTCTACTCTACTCATCACTTATTAACTTTTTCTTTTAACTTGTTTCTATCTTAACGACCTTTTGTCTCCCTATAGTGTTTTAGTTGTTTGTTCTTGGAATGTTGGTTCTTTTCCAAGAATTCCTTGCCATGGTGGAGCCCAATACAACTGATCTAGGATTAGTTGTGTCTCTATGTTGTTTTAGTTGTTTGTTCTTTTTCAACAACTCAATGCCATGGTGCAGGCCAATACAACTATTCTAGGATTAGTTGTAGAGGTCTTCCCCGCACCATAGCTCAAATTAATTTTGAAATCTTTCCCTCCGAGAGCAAACACCTAAAGGTCTGAAAAACTGAAATTAACCTTGCATAGGAAAAGTTGGAAGACACTTTTTACAGGATGAAAAAGAAGAAAAAATGTGACACTGTAACCTTGATACAGAAACCAGCCAAGGAAGATATAATATAGGAATGATAAGAGGAAGATATAATAGATAACTTTCCGCAATGCGCATTTACTCATAAGATGAAAACCATAATGAGTAAAGTACTATCCGAGAAAAGTAAGGCCCATTATTAAGTTGTGTTGCGCAATTATGTTCTCGATCATCAAATACAAAAATTTGATCGCAAAGTGTCCTCACTGAACAAGAAAGTAGCAATTTGTAGTTTCCTCTATGATGAAGCGGAACAATCGAGAATAATTTGACCATCCTATAGCAGATGCACCATCTGGATATTTTTTTTGGGTCGTTTTCTTATTATCTCACACTAGGATATATAGTACAGACCAAGATATTACCAGACTTGTGGATCTTAATCATAATGTCGTTTTTTAGATTCTGTTTACGTGGTCCAAAGCAAATATCTTGTACTACTCGTTTGGCCACATGAATAGCTAAGTATATACACTTTTATTTGTGCTTCAAATGCAATATAGTGTTATTGCAAAATTTAAGCATAATATAATAATACATTATATATAAAAAAAACGGGGAACACAAATATAATATTCTATATTATACATTATTTTATTAAACATTTTTTCATTTTTAACAATATTTTGGTTGAAAAGTTTTTAATGGAAAGTGAGATAAATGGAACTTTCCAAATTTTCTTAAATATTTAGGAGCCTAGATCCATCTTAATTTTGGATCTACCAAGTGTAAATCTCTATGTTGAAGTGCAAACCTCTTTTAGAGTGAAAAGAGATTTGATCCATCACTTGATGGATCTAGAGTTAAAATGGATCTAACCTAGTTTAATTATTGTCCTTCAAATAGGCCACATTAAAGAAGAATACCATGGAAAGACACATGGGAAAAATCATGGTTTATTTTTTATTATTATTTTTTAATTTGATTTTACTTTTTTCTCTTTTGACTAAGTCAAAATGTTAAACCTTACAACTTTTCTAACATGCTATGCTCAATCTTTGTTAGAATGAAATTATAAGTTAATACTTTATTATGAGATTTAAGAGTTTTTTACAAATAAATTTTATTAATTAAATTACTTGATAGATAAATTTATAAATAACATGTCTTTTATAAATTATTTTGTTGTTTCATTTAATTATGATTTGAATATTTGAATATTATTTATTATATGTATATATAGAAGAATAAATCCAATTTTTGTCAAGAAAATACATCTAAGACCATCTAAGTCATTGAAATCACTTGGGGATCACACTTGAGACTAGGTCACACCATTTTGCCAACATAGTTTTAAGTGAATTAACAAAACATCTCACTGTAATCAAAACCAAGTAGGATAAATCCAACACATTTTTTGTTTTTTTGTAAGATGTCAATTTTTCCTTTCATTAATCAAAAAATGTTACGTGATTGACCCATACACTCCAGATGGTCTCAAATTTCCCAGTGGGAAACCAAGTTAGTTGATCATCTAGTTGTTAAGTATCCAAAACAAAATTTATGAGTCCGCAATAGTTTCAAAGTAACAAAATAAAATGCATCATCATCCAAGTATCTATCAATATTCAGCCTATAGATTAATGCTTCCGACATACAACTATAAAGATTATTAATCAAATGAATCAGCAAGAGTGAGGTCCCTTGCACTTGAGCCGGGTGGCGCTGAAGGTGAGATGTATGGAATGTGGCTATCAATTCTGACAATCCTGCAATTTGAATGAATCACTTGGAATGTCATTTGCTACTTATCACTCTAAAATTCAACCACGCCATCAAAGATACTATGTTGATCTTGCTGCCTCTATGTAAAAACTCCCTCCAACAAATTTTTATTTTTCCAATATAAAAATAGAGTTTGGACATACAATTTGTGCCTACCTCTTGTGTGGTTGGGATCAGTGACTAGATTATCAAATTCATTGATTAACTATGCATTAGATAGGGGTCCCATCTCATTGAAAGTTATTTCTACTATACCTTGAACTACATTTTATGCCTCAACGGAAGTGGCCTCATGGTACCTCTTTGCTACCTCTTTGCCTTGAGTTTGACCATGACCTTCACAGTGACCCCTAGACCCACAAGCACTTGTTTGCGCCACGTAAATTTTTTAAATTGAAATGAGGATTGATTCTTTTCAGCTTCTTGGCATGGGACAATCGGGCATGCTTCCTGCTCTATTTGCTATCAGATCAAGATATGGAACTCCTCTTCTGGCCATTATGTTTTCTGCTCCTGGAATTTCATTGAGTTTTCAAGAAATTGTAGCAGCTGAGAATTATCTCTATTGCTTTGGTATGTTTGCAGAGTTTGTTGCCTTATATCTTTAAGAATCAAGAAGCCAGGACTTGCTCCGCCCTATAAAGTTCCTCTTGGGACTGTTGGAGTTATTCTCCTCTGTCTAATACCTTCGTTGTTACTGGTTCTAGTGGTAGTAGTTGCTTCTTTTAAAGTCATGGCTGCCAACATCAGCGCTGTTTTAATTGGGTTTGTATTGTGGCCGTGTCTTGAATTTGTGAAGAGTAAGAAATGGTTGAACTTTGTGACAGGGTCAGAGCTTTCAGGTGACCTTCGTGATATATTAGTGTCTGATGCGGGAGTTGGATTGCTGTCAACTGAAAATACACAACTTTTCTGATAAAGTCCTTGATTTTGTACATTCTTGCGCATTGTAGAGAGGGCAAAGAATTGGAATATAGATATATCTCATTTGAGGACTTTGATTTTAGCCAAAGAACATATGGAATTTTTTGTCAAGATAAAATCCTCCAAACTCCTGGGAATCTTTGGGGGCTTAAATACAGTGGAAGGATGGACAAGGGCAGACCCTATGATGCAGGGACTTCTTTCAATATGTTTTATATTTGAAGTAGATACATGGCCAATAGGATAGTGAATCATTCATGTACTTTCTAGATCGACTCTCTATATATTTGAAAGAAGCTTATTTCATGATATTTAGTAGGTCTGAAATAGCACACATGGATTGTTTTTGTAGAATTGTAGGATTTGAACAATGCCATCAAGATATAGTTCTGATGAATTGGGCATTTGTTTCTACTTATTTTGGAGGGGAAAACAACTATGAACCATTTACATTTTTTCTCTGGAAAATGTTTTTATATTTTATAAAAAGATTAAGGATGTTTTTGGATTTTAGTATATAATAAGATTTGAAGTCAGGGTAGATAAAAAGATTTGAAGTCATCATAAAAAGAAATCAATATGAATTCAGTATGTCAAATGATAGAATTGTAGTAGTATGTCAAATGTTAGAACTGTACTTGGATGGAAAAGATAATGGCCTTTCTTCTAATCATCTAAACCAAAGCTAATTAACATCAACCCTTCAAATTTTTTATTTTTTTTCATACAAAGTCGGGTGCTTCATCTTCAAAATTATTACTGATATAATTTGCTTATCTGCGGGTAGTTGATATATTTGGCGTTATTTTATCTTGCCAATCTTTATGCAGTCTGAATAATTACTGATGCATTTTTTTAACCTTGGTTATAAAACAAGAAACCTAGATTCAATCATTTCACAAACACTGAATTCATGACCCATAATATGCATAGAATCTTGCTTTGATAATTATAACATATGTCCCTCTATGACTAATGATGTTACAAAATCCATGGGCATTCTTAAATAGTGCGTAGAAAATCCATTGACATTTTTAAATAGCTATGTTGAAAAGTTGAGAGGAAAGTTTTGTATTTCAAAATATTTAATTTTTTGAATTTAAAAGAGATTTAAATAAATTATGCTGATTTAAAATGTTAATTTAATTATTAATAATTATTAAGTGAATAGTAGAGATTTAATGATTTAAAATATGTTTTTAAGAATTTTAATTTAATTATGAAGTGAATAGTAGAGATTTAATGTTGATGAATTTTTATTTATTTCAAATTTAAAATAGATTTAAATAAATTACGGCATGTCTAAATAAATTATGGGCATGTCAATATTAGAATAGGTTTCATAAAATTTTAATTTAATTATCAATAATTATTAAGTGAATGATAGAAATTTAATTTCTATGGAAAATATAAGAATATTCATAGTATTTTTCACAAATCAAATGTTAAGATTTATCTCCAAGTTAATTATTTCATTTTAATTTATTTATTTCAAATTAATTAATTAAAGTAAATGTCACATCAACATGTGTCATACTTGACATGTGGTACTGTTAAGCCATGGTATTGGCCTTATGGTATCGTAGCAAAGAAAAACTAAATGAGGGTGAATCTCCATAATTAACTTTTTATAATTAATAATAATAATAATAATAATAATAGATTTTTCGTAGAGAGGTTGAATGTGGTAGCTTCCTTAGGAGAATTAAGTGTCGAGGATTAACAAAGCCTAACACAATCCTAGGGTCAACCTAGTCACAAAATCATAATAATAATAATAATAGATTTAAAATAGTGTTATACTTTAGTTCATTTTTATGATTTTTTTTTAATCTGAGTAATGTGAAATGTGTCATGGAATAAGTAATTTGATATTTATTATAGATTAATATCTATCAACATTTATCAACCAAAATTATAATAGTATAAATCTATATGAATTGTGCTCCTATGTAATTAGTAAAAAAATTAATACCCACTTTAATAAATAGAAAAATTATATATATTTTTTATAAAATATATATTTTATATCTTATATTTTATATATATTTTATATTGGATTTTAATAATATATTATATATATATATATATATATATATATATATATTACTTTTTCAAAATGATATTCATTTTATTAACATTTTGACTTTATGTTGCTTGTATTTTTATTGTGTAATTTATTCCATATTATTGTTTTATATTTGTTTTATATGAATAGATAATATGATTCATTCCTATTTTTAATATATTAACAATAATATTTTTTTTATTTTGTAATTTATTCTATATCATTGTTTTATATTAGTAGGTAATATGATTCATTCTTATTTTTAATATATTAATGATAATATTTTTAGTGAATACTTCTTTAAATGAATGTGATTATTTCATTTAGAAATGTTTTATTATTTGAAATTAATATATTATAGCTCTAAAAATAAATGATATTTTGTAAATTGTTTTATTTATAGTTAGTATACAAATTATATTTGTTTTATAAATATGTTATATGTCAGTTTTATGTTAAGTATTAAAGGAATTATGCACCTCTCTCATACACACAATATACTTTATATTTAGCAGTACACTACACATATGTTTTATGTCTTTCTCTTTCTCTAGACATGTACTCACACATATAAAGTCTATCTTGAAACTCTTCACTTAAAATCAATATTGAAATTTTTTACATAGATGAACATTGAAATATTTTATTTATGGAAAATACTAAATATCTTTTTTTAGTATCCTTTTAAAATCTTACATATCAACTTCATCTTAAGAAATTAAACATCTCATTCATATTGGATTTTGGATGGAACAAAAAATCCATTCTATATTTTGTATACTTCTATTTTTTTAATATATAGTTTGACACTATAGAAAAAGCATACCCCTTAGGAAGCATACCCATTCAAGTGGTTAGGGAAGGTCCTTCTATCTCTAATAGTACGTATGATAGGATTTTTTATATGATATTGTGTCTTCTTGATATTTTAATTTTTGATGAAAGGCATTAAGGTATGGTATGATTCTCTTTAATCTGGAATAAGGATCCATTAGAATTAAAGTTAATAAATATATGCTAATTAATTAATTTAATGTTGTTTAATAATAATTTATTAAATTAAATTAAATAATAATGAAATGGGATTAGTATAGTTATAAATAAATGTAGATTTCTCAAGAAACATGGAAGAATTTTCTAGTATGGATTTATCATTTTCATTGGAAATACATTTAAAATAGTTAAGAAAGTTTCCTCATCTCCTTAGTGCGATGGATGATGCAATTCATTATTCTTGGTATTATGATGCATGTGTTGTCCTTGATGGTAACTCACATGTAACAGAACAAGCATATGGTAATGAAATGGATCCACAGGTTAGTTCAGAGGTGAAAGAATGATGGAACATAATACTAGAATGATGGGTCAAAGGTTTATAGGCCAGAATCAAAAGTTTGATATAGGCGAATATTTGAAAATCTATACGTGGGATTGTCAAGTCCAAGTTATGTATACATGTGAGTTTAGTGAAGCAAAGTAGCATATGGTTTTTGTACCATGGTATTCTAAATACCGGGGGTCTTTACCATGGTATTGGCTCGTAGTAATGAGCGCGAAAACCGATATTGATCCCGTCAAAGATTACCACCGACATTAGTGTAGTTTTGACTCGTTGTATTGGATAAGGAATAAACTATAAAAATAGGTGAAGATTAAAGTGCTAAGTGTGCAAGTGAAAGGATTGTTGATGAATACTTCAATCTGAAGTATATTTGCATTGTAAGGGCCATAATTGTCACATAGATCTGAAATAATTATGCACCAATGAATACAATAATGGATCATGATTATGAGACCTGAAATGACTTTTCATTGTATGATCTGCTCATGGATTGACTAGATCTTAGTATTGATGAATGTTTTTTAAGATCTGGGTCTTTCTGAAGTTCTGAAGATCTGCACAATTTTAGGTCAAATTTTGTCAATCTATATTCTAGTTGGTCTTGAGAAAATCGTGTATACATGTGGGTTCACTTCTACAAACCGTTCACTTCTAAAAAGCGTGTAACAAGATGATAGTGGTTCGTAGAGATGTGAAGTTCAATGAAGAGAAGGCTATGAGATGTTCCATTAAGAGGGAGATTCAATTAAATTAAGATGAGGAGCTTTTAGCTCCAAAGGAAAAACCTCAGGATGATGTGAATAACCACATGTAGAGAAGCAAAGAGTGGAAGAACCCACTCATGCAAAGACTTTCAGAGATGGAAGGGAGCCCACCAGAGAGGCTGACAGATTAATGCATGATGCTAGAGAGAATGTGGAAGCACCCACATCATAACGCAGGCAGAAGAGGTCACCAGACCAGTACACTGGCTACATGGCTATGATGAACAAGAGTATAGAGATTGAGCCATCCTCATTCAAGGAATAAATGTAAAAGCTAATATGGGTTGATGGCACAATAGAGGATTATGAATCCATTATCAGAAGCAATGTTCAGGAAGTGGTCCCAAGACCAACATACAAGTCAGCGGTGAGTTCGATATGGATTTACAAGGTAAAGCAAGCAGCAGATGGGAGTGTGGAGAAACAAAAGGCTAAATTTTTGGCCAGAGGGTTCTCTCAAGTGGAGGGTGATGCAGAAGCATCTAGCTCACCATGAGCAGGTGAAGTCTCGCTAGGTTGGAAGGTTGTTGAGTATCTAGAATTTTTTTTTTTAATTAGTTTATGGAGTCATGAGATAGGATTTTAGTTTACTTTACTCTTAGTTTTTAAATGTCAAAGTTAAATGTCGATTAGGGTTGTTATGGTCCAAACAGTAATAAAACAGTAGTTAAATATTTAATCTGTCAACTTAGAAGAGAAAAGACAAAACTGTCTAAATAAAAATATTATAATGTCAACTGAACTATGAGTATCAACCATATCGTGCCAGTTCAACTGAATCAATGATAGTTTCAATTAACTGTAATCAAAATGTATAAGAACATAAATGTAAGACGAGGAAAATGTTCAGCAATCTCATATCACAAAAATAAAAGAAATGGAGACAGATATTATTTTCTAGATATTGTCCATCTGTATTCATTGCCTATTTACTGTAACACTGTAATTTCATTTATCGAATTGCAAAAAAGTCGTACTAACAAACTGTGAGTGAGCACGTGAGGTCGTGACTCTTTTGTGTTCTCATCTATCAGACAAACCATTTCAAATTCATGCAAATGTCCATATACAGAGTGAAGGACCAGCGAGTGGATTGACTGTCCGAGTACTAAAAGATAACAAACGACCAAGAGAAAACATGAAATAGAGTGTGAAAGGACAGCCCACAGCAAAGGTATTTCACCAAATGACTTCTCATAATTTACACAAGTTGAACAGTGATAGTAAAATCATATTTTCCTTGCTGCTGACCAAGACATATACATATATATTATATTCTTTGATATATAAAAACATGTGCCATGTCCAGAGTGGACAAAACCTAGTCTAGGGTTTGGGAATAGTAACCCCATAACCTTTCAAACAAGCAGTTAACCAGGAATTATAGCTAGGCAGGAGTTTAACCTTCGAAAGGGACGTCATCCACAGACGAAAAGCAACAAACGACAAACTATCAACTCTATAGAAATGCCAGAATCCTAACAGTGCATTAACAGATTGAAGAGCCAGAGCCTACCGACAGAGGTTCGCCACCTTTGGAAAGTTGAAACCCGGAGCAACCCGCATACCCAGGTCCAGTCGCTGACTTGTACACACAAATGAGCATTGTCAACATACTTACGCAGCAAAAGAACTAGTGTCGAAACCCGCACAGAAACAAAAGGGTTTTCATACCTTACCTGAGTAAGCCGGACCAGGGCTCGAGGAGCAGAGCTGTTGCTAAGAAAACCGACAGAGCTGAGAAAAAAGGAACATTACTGGTTAGCGTCAATACCATGAAGAGGCCAATTTGAATCAGGGAAGGGGTCAATACCTATTCAGGGCCGCAGAAAATCACCAAGTTGCTACCTGCATCCAAGACGATGAAAGTTGACAACATTTTACGCACAGAGCAGAGACCAAAGACAACTGTAATACCAGCAAAGGTGACCAAACGAGGACAGAAGCAAAGGAATAATAGCAAGGAGTAGTTACCAGACGGGACACCAGACTTTACAACCAGACCAAAGCAGAACAGCAGGACGAGACCAGAAACCTTACCAGGTGAAAAGGAGCTGAGCGAGCACACCAGAACCAAAACAGTATCGAGCCACCGAAGAAAACCATCAATGAGCTTACAAATAAGTTGGAAAGGCCAATATCCACTCACAATTACACTCGGAGAAGAACCAGGGATAGCCATATTCACCAGAGTAGAAACAACACAGGACAATCAACAAACCCTCGCAGCAACCTCACCGGCGGACAGAACAATCGCGAATGAACAGGAAGCCAAAATGTTTTGGCCAAAGAGTAGGCCGAGTGACCAGGTTCGAGGTGAGTAGGTGGTGAGTAAATGCAGCATTAACTCGTTCCTTTACCAAACAAATATCAACAGACCAACTTGCATGTAACCATCGAAAACATTCCCCAATGTTTAACATGTCATAAAGTCCAACAAACAAACATAACCTTTCGAACACGTGGAAGTGTGGGCCAGTGTGGTTGGGCTACATCAGAGAGGTATCAGAGTTGTTTTTTATGTTAGTAGGAGGAATGGAGAGAGGAAGACGAGGTCGTGGCAGAGGTGCTCGAAGATTGGCAGAGGAAGGATTGAGAGAGGAGATCATAATTCTTGCTGCTCGTTTGGTGGTAGTAGAGGTAGGTAGATGAAGAGATCCAAAAATAGGCAACGACAGTGAAGAGGAAGTTGAAGTAGCAGCAGATGGACCAGAAGGTGAATCTGTAGAGGTGAGACTGTTGAGATCTGTTTTAGTAGCAAGCAGTAAACCCAAGCCAGAACTCCCGATGTATGACGGTAGCCTATCTATCGAAGTTTTATTGGATTGGATTAGTGATATGGATAAGTATTTCGAGTGTGAGGAAGTCAGCGAAGACCGCAGAGTTAAATTCACTGTGACAAAATTGAAAGGACACACAACCCTATGGTGGGATAATGTTCAGAACGAGAGGAAAAGATTGAACAAGGCGCCAATTAAAACCTGGTCAAGGATGGTGGCCAAGTTAAAGGGCAGATTTCTGCCGAGGGACTATCAGATTGCATTACACAGACAGGTGCAGAATCTGAGACAAAAAGGATTGACTGTAAGGGAGTACACGGAGGAGTTCTATCGAGTGAATTTGTGAGTCGGATATACAGAGGATACAGCAAAAAGATCAGCCAGGTATGTCAATGGGCTGAGGTTAGATATCTTGGATGAAATCAGTGTTTTATCTCCGAACAACATCGAGGAAGTGTATCAGAGTGCGATGAAGGCTGAGGAGAAAATTACCATAAGGCATAATGCCCAGAGAGGATGAGGAGCCAGCAGAGGGAAAGGCCAGTCCTATGGCAGGGGCTGAACTGCTAATAGCAACGAGGAAGCCAGCAGTTCTAAAGATTTCAGATTAGCAGATAGAGGTGATAGCATGAGAGGAGGTAGGTCATCCCATCGAGGCAGGGGAAATGGCCGAGGTAGAGGGGCTGGTTATCAGTGTTATAGGTGTCATAAATGGGGGCACCGCTCATTTGAATGTCCAGAAGCAGATCCAGCTAGACAGCAGGGTGTGTATGTGGCACAACCAGAGGAAGCAACAGCACCTCCTCATGAAGCAGAGAATGCTCTAGAAACGGGAGAAACTTTGGTGCTGCACAAGGTATTATTAAAACCAATCAAGGAGGTCACCGAACAGACGCAATGGAAGGCTTTGTTTAGGACAATTTGTAAGTCGTGAGGTAAGTGCTGTAAGTTAATTATTGACAGCGGTAGTAATGATAATTTAGTGTCCACAGAAATGGTGGAAAACTTGGAGTTGAAATGCTCGAAGCATCCCAACCCTTACAGAGTTTCATGGCTGCAACAAGGCCATCAGTTGTTGGTGGATGAACAGAGTGAGGTCGAGTTTCAGATAGGTAGATATAAGGACAAAGTTGTTTGTGACATCATGCCAATGGATATATGTCACATACTGCTGGACAGGCCTTAGCAGTACGATAGGAAGGTGGTACACGATGGATTGATGAACTATTATAAATTTGTGAAGGATGGCATCAAGCATACAGTTGTACCCATCAAGGAAGAAGGGACAACAGAGACTAGTGAACCAAGAACATTGTTGGTCAGTGGAAAACAGTTTTTAAAATAGGTTGAGGACAGTGAGATAGGTTATGCGGTTGTAAAGAAAGCAAGGACAGTCTTGTTGCATACGAAAATATCAGATTTACCTACAGAGATCCACCAAATGTTGGAGGAGTTTACATACATAGTTGTAGATGAATTCCCAGACAAGTTACCCCCCAAACAGAGCATAATTCATCATATTGGCTTCATACTTGGAGCCAGTTTTCCAAACAAAGCGGCATACCGAATGACCCCCAAGGACAATGAAGAAATTAGGAAGCAGGTGCAAGAACTGTTGGACAAGGGATTGATAAGGGAGAGCTTGAGCCCTTGTGCTGTTCCAATGGTCCTCGCTCCCAAGAAGGGAGGAGAATGGCGGATGTGCACCGACTCAAGGGCCATCAATAAAATCACCATCTGGTACAGGTTTCCACTACCGTGAATGGATGATATGATGGATTGTTTAAGCGGGGTAGCTTATTTCTCTAAGATAGACTTGAAAAGTGGGTACCATCAAATACCGATACGAGAGGGGGACGAATGGAAGACAGCCTTTAAGATGAATGAGGGGCTGTATGAATGGCTGGTCATGCCATTTGGTCTGAGCAATGCGCCCAGTACATTCATGAGGTTAATGAATGTGATGCTGAAGGAGTATATCGAAAAATTTGTGATTTTATACCTGGACGACATCCTAATTTTTAGCAAAACAAGTGAAGAACACCTTCAACATGTGCATAAGGTGCTGGAGAAATTATAGCAAAATAAACTGCTAATAAACTTGAAGAAATGTACTTTTTTGCAGAAGGAATTGATTTATTTGGGGTTTGTAATAGCAGAGAATGAACTAAAGATGGATCCAGAGAAGGTGGCAGCAATAGTGAATTGGCCATCTCCGAAAAATTTATTTGAGGTATGCAGCTTTCACGGATTAACAAATTTTTACAGGAAACTCATAAAGAATTTAAGCAAAATTTGTGTGCCCATGCTAGATACCATCAAAAAGGCCAGCCAACCTTTTCGATGGACATAAGCAGTGGAGAGGAGTTTCTAGTTGTTAAAGAGGAAGATTACTGAGAGGCTGATCCTGAGATTACCAGATTTCAAGAAGTTATTTCAGGTTCGCTATGATGTCAGCGAGACAACAATTGGAGCTGTACTCAGTCAGGAGGATATGCCTGTAGCATTCTTCAGCGAGAAGCTAAATGAGAGTTGACAAAAATACTCATCGTATGATAAGGAGTTCTATGTTGTTGTACAGGCTTTAAAACACTGGAGGCATTATCTATTGGGAAATGAATTTGTGTTGTTTTCAGATAATTCTGCACTACAGTATGTAATGCAACAGCACAAGCTAAACCACAAGCATGCCAAATGGGTGGAGTATTTGCAGAGTTTCAATTTCGTATTGAAGCATATTAGCCGGTAAGCAAACAAGGTAGCGGATGCACTGAGTAGGAAAGCTCTACTTCTACAGGAAAACACTATGCAGGTGCGGGTTTTGAGCACATAAAGGACTTATACCAGACGGATAAAGATTTTAAGGAGGCCTATGAGGCATGTCAAAACCCTTTAGTGAGAAATAACAGTCCTTGGTTGGACTACAATCTACAGGAAAAGTTGTTGTTTAAGGGAGGACAGTTGTGCATACCAGAATGCTCGATGAGGGAGAATATTATTCGAGGAAAGCATAGTGAAGGTTTGGCCGGATATTTCAGCATGGATAAGACCCTCGAGTAGCTTAGTCATTTTTACTTTTGACCGAAGATGTGGAGAGATGTACAACGGTTTGTGGCTATATGCAAAGTGTGCGAGTTAGTGAAGGGTCACAGTCAAAACACAGGATTGTATACACCGTTACCGGTTCCAGGCAGACCATGGGACTTAGTCAATTTGGAATTCATGTTAGGTCTACCGAAGACGCAGTGAGGATATGACTCGGTAATGGTAGTGGTGGACAGATTCTCAAAAATGGCACATTTTATTCCTTGCAGGAAAACCAGTGATGCCACCCATGTGGCCCACTTGTTTTTCAATGAGATTGTCAGGTTACATGGATTGCCAAAATCTATCCTTTTGGACAGGGATGTGAAGTTCACGGGACACTTTTGGCGTACCTTATGGAAAAAAATGGACACACAACTAAGCTACAGTTTTGCATATCACCCGCAAACTGATGGGCAAACAGAGGTTGTAAACAAGAGTCTGGGAAACCTATTACGAAGCTTGGTCGGGGAGAATTTGCGGGTGTGGGATCGAGTGCTAGCACAACAAATTTTGCTTACAACAACTCGCCTAACCGCAACACCGGTTTCAATCCATTTAAGATCCTGTATGGCATGCATCCTCACGGAGTGCATGAACTGCAGGACCTTGGACTGCAGGAAAGGTGAAGCGCAGATGGAGAAGATTTCTCTAACATGATGAAACATTTGCATGAACAGGTGGAAATGAAATTACTGGACAGCAGCTTAAAGTACAAACAGCATGCAGATTTGAAGAGAAGGGAAGTACAGTTTGACGTGGGGGACGAAGTCCTCATGCATTTTGCACAAAGAATGCTTCCCTAAAGGTACGTACAATAAATTGAAGTATAAAAAGATAGGGCCTTGCAAAGTCATTCGGAAGTTTTTAGCAAATGCCTACGAGATACATTTGCCACCCGGAATAGGAATTTCACCTATCTTTAATGTAGTGGACCTATTCCCTTACACGGCTGACCCAGACTTTACACCAGACCAAAGTAGAATAGGAGGACGAGACCAGAAACCTTACTAGGTGAAAAGGAGCCGAGCGAGCACACCAGAACCAAAACGGTATCGAGCCACCAGAGAAAACCATCAACGAGCTTACAACCAAGTTGGAAAGGCCAGTATACACTCACAGTTACACCCGGAGAAGAACCAGGGATCGCCATACTCACCAGAGCAGAAACCACACAGGACAATCAACAAACCCTCGCAGCAACCTCACCGGCGAACAGAACAATCGCGAATGACCGGGAAGCCAAAGTGTTTTGGCCAAAGAGCAGGTTGAGGAACCAGGCCCGAGGTGAGTAGGTGGTGAGTAAATGTAGCATTAACTCGTTCCATTGCCAAACAAATATCAACGGACCAACTTGCATGCAACCATCAAAAACATTCCCCAACATTTAACACGTCATAAAGTCCAACAAACAAACATAACCTTTTGGACACGTGGAAGTGTGGGCCAGTGTGGCTGGGCTACATAAGAGGAATTTGATTATGAGGATGTATTTTCTCCAATAGTAAGGTACTCTTCAAATAGATATATTCTAGCACTTTCAGTGCAGATGGGATAGAAGATACATCATATGGATGTGAAGACAATATGCCTGATCAATGGTGTGATTGAGGAAGAGGTGTACATTGGGCAGCCAAAGGATTTGAAACCTCCAACAAAAAGTCACATGTTTTCATACTCAAGTGAGTGTTGTATGGATTGAAACAAGCACCTCATGCTTGGTACACCAGGATCAAAAATTATTTCACCAGGTTGGGCTTCACCAAAAGTAAAGAAGATGAAAACCTTTAACATATTATGGTTGAAGGTAAATTGTTGATTATAGTCTTATATGTCGATGATTTAATTCTAACAAGTGATGAGAAGCCAAAAAAATCTTGCAGAGAGGATCTTGCAAGAGAATTTGAGATGAAGGACCTAGATCTCATGCATTATTTCCTTGGTATGGAAGTATGGAAAGGAGATGAGGAAATTCTTGTCTCTCAGGAAAAGTATGCCAATGAGATACTGAAGAAGTTCCACATGGAGAGAAGAAAACCCATGGAGACTCCTCTAGAAAGAAATTGGAGGAAGGAAGATGCTACTTCAGATTATGTAGTGGAGGCTACTATTTACAGACATCTTGTGGGTTCACTTATGTATTTGGTGAACAAATGACCATATATATGTTTTTTAATTAACCGACTTAGTTAAGAAATGGTTAGGACAACCAAAATATATCGAAAGGTAGATAAACATGTGTTGAGATACCTGAGAGGTACCACTCCATTTAGTCTTTGATATGGACGGACAAAGGGAGTGAAGCTTCAAGGCTTAACAGATGCATATTGGAGAGGGAGTCCATCAGACATGATGAACACATTAGGGGAAACCTTCACTATTATGTCAACGGTAGTTTGTTGGTACAACAGGAAGAAAAGATTAGTTGCACTCAATTTGGCAGAAGCATAGCACATCATTGCTAGTCAAGCAACTTGTGAGGCTATCTCAATGAGGAATATCCTTGTTGGGTTGTTTGTTGAGCAGATGGATCCTATAGTGATTTACTTTGACAATCAGAGTTGTATCAAACTCTATGGGAATCCATTTTTTCATGATCAATCCAAGGATATCGACATCCAATATCACCATATATGAGATTGTGTACAAAGGAAAATCATGTTGTTGGAGTACATTCCCATAGAGGAACAAGATGCAAATATCTTTACAAAGGCATTGTAAAAATGCAAATTTAAGTTTCATAGAGGCAAGATCGGAGTAGAAGATAACCCCTTTCTTGTTGAGAGTGAGTGTTGAAAATGCAACAAGAAAATCCTAATTTAATTTTGTCTTTGAATTAAATTAGGAATAAAATTGTAATTCCACATCACAAGACAACTTGCGTAAGTTAAATAAGTTAATTTGACTTAATTAGCTAAGTTGATTTGAGTTGAGGGTCTAACTTGAGTCATGTGGAGTTTCTCCTGCATTATAGGAGCCCTGGTTGAGTTTATTTTGAGTTGTAATTAATTAACTTAGTTTAACTAAGTTAAAGTCAATTGAAATAGTTCCAACTGTTGGAGGAATTAGTGGGAGGTCTAGAGGTGTGGCGATGTCTGCATTGATCAACCAGTTAACAGATGATTCACTCATAAATAACTTATGCATGTTAGATATAATAGTTACCCAGTTGATATTGGAGTTCAAGGACAATGTATTATCAGTTGTATAATCATCTGAATTATGCAGGTGGTGCATGTTGTCAAAGGAAGGCCTATGATGGGTTGCACAATTCCTTTGAGTAATTTCCCTAATTAATAGGGGGTTAATTTTGAAGGAAACAACTCAAGGAAATAGGGACTTGGGAAAGCAAAAAATTTGTTAAGTATTGTCCTAGGCTTGTCTAGAAAGATATGAGACAGATAGAGATAGTGCAGAGGTTGCTCAAGCTTGAGAAAAGCATTGTGATCTTCTCATATTTTTTTACTAATGTAATATACAAATAGCATGGGATTTTAGCTATGACTTTCCCTAGGAAAAAGTTGTGTAATGCATTGATTGAATTCTTTCTCTTGTATGCTTCGTGATTTCGTGATCATTTAATTGTTTCCACTGATGAGTAGAGTAGATTCAAGTCTATTGTTTTAGTAAATTACAATTAGCAGTTTGAGTCTATAAGGAATTTCTACAAACCGTGTTCCATGTTTCCATTGTGTTTCTAACTAGTATTTATGTGTAGGTCACATTAGAGAATATTGGGCCATTGATTTCCATAATATATGCCTTTACATTATAGAATAGTGGGTCATTGATTGGTATATTATATGTCTTGCAACTATAGAAGTAGTTGTACAAGGTACATAAACATAGTTCATAAATAAAATTCTATAAAATATCCCTGTTGGTGTATCAAGTGGGCTATAAATCGTTCATTTATAAATAAATAAGAAGAAGCATAGTTACATGTAATATAATTAGCTTGGCCTCATTAAGAAGAGGCATAGTTACATGTAAGATAGTTGTGCCTATGTAAATGATTCAAGGTCAAGAATAAATATAGAGAAACATTGAGAATGTCACCTTCAAAGATTTTGATACCCATCTGTCTTAGCATGAACTCATTGAAGGTTAAGCATCGAGAAAGATAGTGATATTACGAATCAAGATAGATAAATATATGTTAAGATTGATATGTGCTTGGATCCTTGAATATGGATGATGTTTATCACAAAAAAAATATTTGTGTGGTAAATAACATGGAGATGGGTGAGTGTCTATCGCTAACAATTTTTTTAGTTTCATATCACTTAGGTTGTTTTCTATGAGTTTGATATTGCTTGAATTGTTTTCTGGGGTTGAACTATGTCACATTTTTGAAATTTCTTACATTTCGAATCTGATATATACAATTTTAAGCAAGAAGCCTTAATTTTCATATGATTTTCATGGACCTATGAAGAATACTTCTTAACATGGGTCTATTTTTTGAATGGTCTAGATTGCTAGTATCTCCTTATCTTGGACCTATTATTGGAGATATATATATATATATATATATATATATATATATGCTCTCTTCATGTAGATGATAAATTTATTGGTTTATGTATCTGCATTGTAAGCCACAGATTGGTTTATGTATCACATGTACAAAAGCTTCACATATACTAAAGATATATGCATATATAGAAGTTGCGCACATATACAGAAGTTATGTGTATTTACGAAAAAATTGAACATATATAAGAAAGTTACGCATATACGGAAGTTGCGCATATACGAATGATATGCACATATATTGCGTATATGCACAATTTTCGTATATGTGTAATTTATGTATATGGAATTTGCGCATATACGAAAATTATGTATATATAGAAGATATGCGCGAATATTTGCCGTATATGCCTAACTTTCTTATATGTGCATATCTTCCGTATATGCACATCGTTTATGTATCTGCATCGTATATGCGCAAATTCCATATATAGCAATTGCGCATATACATAAATTGTGCATATACAGAAGATATGTGCATATCTTCTGTATATGCACAATTTCTGTATATGGAATTAGCGCATATACGATGCAGATACATAAACGACGTGCATATATAGAGAAGATGCACATATAGGAAAGTTAGGGATATACGAAAGATATGCGCATATCTTCCGTATATGCACAATTTCGGTATATGCGCATATCTTCTGTATATGCGCATATCTTCGTTCATGTATCTACATCGTATATGCACAAATTCCATATACAGAGATTGCGCATAGATGAAAATTGTGCATATACGGAAGATATGCACATATCTTCCGTATATACACAATTTCCATATATGCGCAATCTCTGTATATGGAATTTGCGCATATACGATGCAGATACATAAACAACGTGCATATATGAAAGATATGCACATATAAGAAAGTTAGGGATATATGGAAGATATGCACATATCTTCCGTATATGCACAATTTCCATATATGCACATATCTTCCGTATATGCACAATTTTTGTATATGGAATTTGCGCATATACGATATAGATACATATACGATGTGCATATATGGAAGATATGCGCATATATGGATATACGGAAGATATGCGCATATCTTCCGTATATGCACAATTTCTGTATATGCGCATATCTTCCTTATATGCACAATTTTCGTATATGCGAAATTTTTGTATATGGAATTTGCATATATATGATGTAGATACATGAACGAAAATATGTACAAATTCCATATACAGAAATTGCGTATATATAGAAATTGTGCATATACGCAAGATATATGCATATACAGAAATTGTGCATATACGGAAGATATGCACATATCTTCCATATATTCCTAACTTTCTTATATGTGCATATCTTTCGTACATGTAAGTTGTTTATGTATCTGCATCGTATATGCGCAAATTCCTTATACAAAATTACACATATATAGATATTGTGCATATACGGAAGATATGCGCATATCTTCCGTATATGCACAATTTCTGTATATGCGCAATTTTTGTATATGGAATTTGTGCATATACGATGCAAATACATAAACAACGTCCATATACGACAGATATGCACATATAAGAAAGTTAGGGATACACGAAAGATATGCGCATATCTTCTGTATATACACAATTTCCATATATGCGCATATATTTCGTATATGCACAATTTCCGTATATGCGCATATCTTCCGTATATGCACAATTTCCGTATATGCTCATAAAAGATAAAGAAATTTAGAGATATACGGAATATATACGCATATTTTCCGTATATGCATACACGGAAGATATGAACATATAAGAATTTTACATATATACGGAAGATATATTTGCAATATCTGCAAGCTATGAACGTATATATTTTCCGTATATGCATACACGGAAGATATGAACATATAAGAATTTTACATATATTCGCATATTTTCCTTATACGCATAAATTCCTTATATGTGCATATCTTCCGTGTATGCATATAGGGAGGATATGCATATAAGGGAATTGTGCATATACAGTAGTTGTGCATAT
Organism: Pinus tabuliformis; assembly: GCA_031772625.1. Classification (NCBI taxonomy): domain Eukaryota; kingdom Viridiplantae; phylum Streptophyta; class Pinopsida; order Pinales; family Pinaceae; genus Pinus; species Pinus tabuliformis. The sequence continues at coordinate 1,391,443,374 of CM062817.1, read as the reverse complement.
ACAAAAGATATGTGCATATCTTCCGTATATGCACAATTTCTGTATATGCGCAATTTTCGTATATGGAATTTGCGCATATACGATGCAGATACATAAACGACATGCATATACCGAAGATATGCACATATAGGAAAGTTAGGGATATACGGAAGATATGCACATATCTTCCGTATATGCAGATATCTTCGTTCATGTATCTACATCATATATGTGCAAATTCCATATACAGAAATTGCATAGTTTACGGAAAAAACTGTCCAATTTCTGTATATGGAATTTGTGCATATACGATGTAGATACATGAACGAAGATATGTGCGTATACGGAAGATATGTACATATATGGAAATTGTGCATATACAGAATACATGTGCATATCTTCTGTATATCCCTAACTTTTCTATATGTGCATATCTTCCGTATATGCACATTGTTTATGTATTTGCATTGTATATGCGCATATTCCATATACCAAAATTGTGCATATACAGAATTTGTGCATATACGAAAAATATGCACATATCTTCCATATATGCACAATTTCTGTATATGCGTAATTTCTGTATATGAAATTTGCATATATACGATGCAAATACATAAACGACGTGCATATAGTGTCAATTTCCGTATATGTATATGCACGTCATTTATGTATATGCAGATACATAAATGACATGCATATAGTGTGAATTTCCATATATGTATATGCACGTTGTTTATGTATCTGCATCGTATATGTGCAAATTCTATATACAGAAATTGCACAATTTCCGTATATGCGCAATTTCTATGTATGGAATTTACACATATATAATCTAGATACATAAACGATGTGCATATACAGAAGATATGAACATATAGGAAGGTTAGGGATATACGGAAGATATGCACATATAGGAAGGTTAGGGATATACGAAACATTTGTGCATAGCTTCTATATATGCATAATTTTTGTATATGCGCATATCTTCCGTATATGTACAATTTCCGTATATGCGAAATTTCTGTATATGGAATTTTCACATATACGATGTAAATACATGAACGAAGATATCTACAAATTCCATATACAGAAATTGTGCATATACGGAAGATATGCGCGTATACAAAAATTGTGCATATACGGAAGATATGCGCATATCTTCCGTATATCCCTAACTTTTCTATATGTGCATATCTTCCATATATGCACATCGTTTATGTATCTACATCGTATATGCGCAAATTCCATACACAGAAGTTTCGCATATACGGAAATTGTGAATATACGGAAGATATGCGCATATTTTCCGTATATGCACAATTTTTGTATATGCACAATTTCCGTATATGCACATAAAAGATAAAGAAATTTAGAGATATACAGAAGATATGCACATATTTTCTGTATATGCATACACAGAAGATATGCATATATAAGAAATTTATGCATATACGGAAGATATGTGGATATCTTCCGTATACACAATTTCCGTATATGCGCAACTTCTGTATATTCGCATATCTTCTGTATATACGTAAATTTCTTATATGTGCATATCCTTCGTGTATGTATATATGGAAAATATGCATATACAGAAATTGTGCATATACGGAAGATATGTGCATATCTTCCGTATATGCATTTCGTTTATGTATATGCATTGTATATGTGCAAATTCAATATACAAAAATTGCGCATATACGGAAATTGTTCATATACGGACGATATGCGCATATCTTCGGTATATGCGCAATTTCTGTATATAGAATTTGCGCATATATGATGTAGATACATAAACGACGTGCATATACAGAAAATATGTACATATAGAAAAGTTAGGGATATACGGAAGATATGTGTGTATCTTCCGTATATCCACAATTTCTATATATGCGCATATGTTCCATATATGCACATATCTTCATTCATGTATCTACATAGTATATGCACGAATTCCATATACAGAATTGCGCATATTCCGTTTATGCCCAATTTCTGTATATGGAATTTGTGCATATACGATGTAGATACATGAACGAAGATATGTGCATATGCGGAAAATATGCGCATATACAAAAATTGTCCATACATGAAAGATATGCGCATATTTTCCGTATATCCGTAACTATCATATGTGTGCATATCTTCCGTATATGCACATCGTTTATGTATCTGTATTGTATATGCGCAAATTTCATATACAGAAATTGCGCATATACGGAAATTGCACATATCTTCCATATATGTACAATTTCTGTATATGGTATTTGCACATATACGATGCAGATACATAAACAGCATGCATATGCGGAAGATATGCACATATAATAAAGTTAAGATATACGGAAGATATGTGCATATCTTCCATATATGCACAATTTCCGTATATGCGCATATCTTCCGTATATGCACAATTTTCGTATATGCGCATAGGAGATAAAGAAAGTTAGAGATATACAGAAGATATCTGCATATCTTCCATATATGCATACATGGAAGATATGCACATATAAGAAATTTACGCATATACAGAAGATATATGCGCAAATTCAATATACAGAAATTGCGCATATATGAAAATTGTGCATATACAGAAGATATGCGCATATCTTCCATATATGCACAATTTTCGTACATGTGCAATTTTCGTCAATGGAATTTGCGCATATACGAAACAGATACATAAACGATGTGCATATACCGAGGATATGCACATATAGGAAAGTTAGGGATATACGGAAGATATGCGCATATCTTCCGTATATGCAGATGTCTTCGTTCATGTATCTACATCGTATATGTTCAAATTCCATATACAGAAATTGCACAGTTTACGGAAAAAACTGTCCAATTTCTGTATATGGAATTTGCGCATATACTATGTAGATACATGAACGAAGATATGTGTGTATACGGAAGATATGTACATATACGGAAATTGTGCATATACGGAATATATGCGCATATCTTCTGTATATCCCTAACTTTCATATATGTGCATATCTTTCGTATATGCACATTGTTTATGTATTTGCATCGCATATGCGCATATTCCATATACCGAAATTGTGCATCTATAGAATTTGTGCATATACGAAAGATATGCGCATATTTTCCATATATGCACAATTTCCGTATATGCGTAATTTCTGTATATGAAATTTCTGCATATACGATGCAGATACATAAATGACGTGCATATAGTGTCAATTTCCGTATATGTATATGCACGTCGTTTATGTATATGTAGATACATAAATGACATGCATATAGTGTCAATTTCCGTATATGTATATGCACGTTGTTTATGTATCTGCATCGTATATATGCAAATTCTATATACAGAAATTGTACAATTTCCATATATGCGCAATTTCTGTATATCGAATTTGCATATATACAATCCAGATACATAAACGACGTGCATATACGGAAGATATGCATATATAGGAAGGTTAGGGATATACAGAAGATATGCACATATAGGAAGGTTAGGGATATACGGAAGATATGCGCATAGCTTCTGTATATGCATAATTTCTGTATATATGCATATCTTCCGTATATGTACAATTTCCGTATATGCGAAATTTCTGTATATGGAATTTACACATATACGATGTAAATACATGAATGAAAATATCTACAAATTCCATATACAAAAATTGCCCATCTACGGAAGATATGCGCATATACAAAAATTGTGCATATATGGAAGATATGCGCATATCTTCCGTATATACCTTGATACAGAAACCAGCCGAGGAAAATATAATAGAAGAATGATAAGAGGAAGATATTTTAAATATATTTTTAGCAAACACGCATTTACTCATAGGATGAAAACCATAATGAGTAAAGTACTATCGGATAGAAGTATGGCCCACTATTAAGTTGTGTTGCGCAATTATGTTCTCAATCTTCAAATACAAAAACTTGATTGCAAAGTGTCCTCACTGAACAAGAAAGTAGCAATTTGGAGTTTCCTCCTATGATGAAGAAGCTAAGCAATCAAGAATAATTTGACCATCCTAGAGTGGATGCACTATCTTAATATTTTTTTTGGGTCGTTTTCTTATTATCTCACGCTAGGATATATAGTACAGACCTAGATATTACCAAACTTATGGATCTTACTCATAATGTCGTTTTTTAGATTCTGTTTACGTGGACGGAAGCAAATATCTTGTACTACTCATTTGGTCACATGAATAACTAAGTATATATACTTTTATTTGTGCTTCAAATGCAATATAGCATTATTACAAAATTTAAGCAAAATATAATATATATTACAGATAAAAAAAACCCAGGAACACAAATAAATATTTTAAATTATAGATCATTTTATTAAACATTTTTTTATTTTCAATAATATTTTGGTTCGGAAGCTTTCAATGGAAAGTGAGATAAATGGAACTTTTGAATTTTTCTTAAATATTTAGGAGCATAGATTCATGCTAACTTTCAATCTACCAAGTGCAAATATCTCTGTTGAGGTGTAAACCTCTTTTAGAAGGAAAAGAGCTTTGATCCATCTTGTCAGATCTAGAGTTAAAATGGATCTAAGCTAGTTTAATTATTGACCTTCAAATAGGTCACATTAGAGAAGAATACCATGGGAAAACACATGGGAAAAACCATGGGTTATTTTTTATTATTATTTTATAATTTGATTTTATTTTGTTCTATTTTGACTAAGTCAAAATGTTAAGCCTTACAACATTTCTAACATGCTATGGCTTGAGATATTTGTTAGAAAGCTAAATCATAAGGTAATACTTTATTATGAAATTTAAGTGATTTTTACAAATAAATTTTGTTAATTATTTATTGGATAAATAAATTTATAAATAGCATGTTTTTAATAAATTATTTTTTTGTTTCATTTAATTATGATTTGAGTATTAGAATATTATATTTATAATTATATTTATATATATATATAGAAGAATAAATCCAATTTTAATCAATAAAATACATCCAAGGGCATATAAGTCATTGAAATCACTTGGGGATTGCACTTGAGTCTAGGCCACACCATTTTTCCCACATAATTTGAAGTGCCTTAATAAAACATCTCACCGTACTCTAAACTAAGTAGGATAAATCCAATACATTTTTTGTTTCTTTTGTAAGATGTCAATGTTTCCTTTCATTAGTCAAAAAATGTTACGTCATCGACCCATACACTCCAGATGGTCTCAACTTGCCTAGTAGGAAACCAAGTTTGTTGACTATCTAGTTGTTAAGTATCTAAGCCAAAATTTATGAGTCTGCATGAGTTTCCAAATAACAAAAGAAAATGCGTCATCATCCAACTATCTATCAATATTCGGCCTACAAATTAATGCTTCCAACGTACAACTATAAAGATTATTAATCAAACGAATCAACAAGAGTCAGGTCCCTTGCACTTGAGTCGGGTGGCGCTAAAGGTGCAATGTATGGAATGTGGCTATCAATTCTAAAAATCCTGCTATCTGGATGAATCACTTGGAATCTCAGTTGTTACTTATCACTCTCAAATTCAACCATGCCATCAAAGATACTATGTTGATCTTGTTGCCTCTATGTAAAAGCTCCCTCCAACAAATTTTTATTTTTCCAATATAAAAATAGAGTCTTGACATACAACTTGTGCCTACCTCTCATATGGTTGGGATCAGTGACCAGCTCATCAAATTCATTGATTAACTATGCATCAGATAGGGGTCCCCTCTCATTGAAAGTTATTTCTACTAGACCCTGAACTACATTTTGGGCCTCAACTAAAGTGGCCTCATGGTACCTGTTCGCTACCTCTTTGCCTTGAGTCTGACCATGACCTTCACAGTGACCCCTAGACCCATGAGCACTTGTTTGTGCCAAGACTACCGCGTGAATTGAGCCTTTCCATGACCTGGAGCTGGATAACCTTGAACCTTGTCAATATGACCTAACTAGTTGTCCTGATGCAACTGCTAATAACTAGGATCTGACCCTTCAAAACAACATGAGGGTCAATGCCTTCTTTGGAGTGGAGTTCTCTCTTGTTGTAGTGGTCGTAACCTATTAACATTGAATAACACTAACAAGAAGTTTAATTCTATGCTTAATAACCTTGGGTGCACCTGAAATGTGGTGTATCACAAAACACAAGTAATTGGCCACCATTCCTTCTAAAACAATGTGTAACACAAAACACAAGCAATTGGCCACCATGCCCTTGACATGACAAAGAATGCTGAAAAGAAAGGCTTACTACCACAGAGTTGAAGACCTCATGCCCAACAACAATATAATTCTCCTTCCCTATGATTTACATATAACAACAACTTGGATATTAAACGACATAAAAATGGTCTATTGAGACTCACCCTCCCATAGAATTGACTCTCCCTCGGGGAACATATTGAGAAATTTGATCCTCTAAAATTAGATTTAAAATTAAAATAAAATTATTGTCAAAATATTTACAATACTAATTCAAATAATAATTCTCATTGTTATTTGAAAACTAAATTTATTTTGTGAAAGATATTTCACAAAATGTACGTGTTTATGGTATATGAAAAGATAATCCATATGCACATATTCATGTTATGTTTTCAGAACGTAAGCATACTACATCACCATCTGCTCCATTCGTTTGCTTAAAATATGGATTTGCATAATAAAATTTCTTAAAATCAATTCATTGCTTAAAATATGGATTTGCATAATAAAATTTCTGAAGTTGTAGAATCATATTTTCTTGTTCAACTCCCCTGCCTAGTTTTTAGTACATGCTTACTCCGCTTCAAAACTGGTTGTATCTACCCCTCTACTCAGCTTTTTGATAACTTCAACGGCAAAGCTGAGTGGGAATGAAATCAAAGGCATCATCACCAGAGGCTTTGGCGTTAGGAAAAAGTGAATACAATTATCGGTTGTTTGCAAGTAATAACTTCCGAATAATGTTCAAATTTAAGGCTGCGTGATTTCTTTGATGTGAAATTGATATAAATTTTTATTAATTTTCGTTTTGATTTGAGCTGCTTTTGTATTGTGAAGTTTAGTATTTTCCATGAGATTGAAAAGAAAAAATAATCCGGCTTTGATAACTTTTGTTATGTACTTGAAATGTGGGCAGAGCACGGGTTCTGGAAGAAGGCAATCCCTGCTTGCGTTGTCTGCTATTGGGCCGTCTGCAACCAGCCTCTAGCAGTGATTGTGCTGGAGATTCAGTCATGGATGTGATCTAGCAGTGATTGTGCTGGAGATTCAGTCATGGATGTGATCGAACATATGGTCAGTGCTCCGTAGGGGTCACACGATGGTGGTCTATGAGTTTGGTGGCTCTATTACATTTTTGGTGCCGTGGAAAAGCTCCACGACATAAAGGATGCAAAGAAATTGAAAATGATGTTGTAGTTCCACCGAATGGAACATTGACGGTGGATGGTGGATCTTGAGCTTGTGTACTGGAAGGTTGTCGATGACGTTACTTATCATAAGAAAGTGTTGAAAAAAATCGTAAAGTAAGAAGAAGTTTATGGACGACCCAATCATAAGGCTGTTGTCAAACCGAACTACACGAATGAGGTACCGCTGGTAATGTACATGTTGTTTATCGCGGACACAATGAAGTGTAAGTGTCTTTACTTCGGATATTGCTTGTGCATGCTTTGTCTCTTAGTAAGGGTCAAATTGTTTTGCATCTCAATATGAGAGTAAGGTTGTTTGGTTAGAATTCTTGATTTTAACAAATGACATAGAAATTTACAATGGTCCAGGTGCCAAGCACACCAAGTTTCCGAAGGATTCAAGAGAAGGAAGAATATAGTCAAAGAGGTATGTGAGTAGAGATGAAATTTTCTTTTAATATTTTCTAGGTAGGGTTGTAAAAGTATGGAAATGATGTTTTTTGACGAGTTCCACAACTTACTTTTGAATTTATGATGAAATTTTAAAATGTCTTGAAAATAGAGAGTATGTAATGTTGTGGTCTGTTTGGTTTTCATTAAAGTGACATTTAGTCTCAGCAACTATTTTCACAAGTTTGAGTCAATATTAGAACTAGTCATTTCAACAATAGAAAGGTCTTATTTATAAGGATTATTGGTTATTAGATATTATGAAGGTATGACAAAGATATAAATAAAATCGAAGATGTTATATGTGACTTGCTAATGAGGAATAATGCATTTTTGTCATTGTGTCGTTATCTCTTCTTGATGTATTTAATAGTCTTGCAATGTTTTGTTACATAATAACATTACTGATTCTACACAGTAAGAAGAGTTGTAACTAGAAGGGTGTTCTAACTCTCATGTTTTTCTCCATGAACTATTTGATGATTAGTGCACTGTAAGGCCTAATTGGCAGGCATAGAGAATACAAGGATGAGATGCATACATCCCATATCCAGACTACTTACCTAGACAAATGGTGAATATAGTAGATGAAAATCATGTATCTCAGTAGATTATAATTAATTCCATATGATGTTCACTAAATCAATCTCCATGGCTAGATTAATGGTAGGATTTGTAGTAAAACAATTTCCTAGTTAATCTAAGGTAACAGTGGCACTTTAGTTTCTAGCACGTACATGGTGAGAGTTTATCGGTTAAGAGAGATGCATGAAAACTTTCTGAGATGGAAGTCAGTTGTTTTGTTCCCAGTTGAGAAAACCAAGTGCTAGTTGTAGGCTAAGTTTGTGGAGGGGAATGATGACTTTGCAGTGGGAAGGACAAAGAAGTCTTGGATACAATAAAGAGATCTTTGGAGAGAATGTGACAGTGCTTGTGACAAAGATAACATATGATAATGTTTGGAATAGCAATAGAGGTTACATAGTAGTGGACAAATGAAGGTAAACTAAAGTGTGTGTAGAATTATAATAGACTCATCATTGTATTGCTATATGAGTCACACATTAAGTTTGTAAGCAAGTCTATAGTATCATGGTTGGCTTGATGTAGTGGTGCTTTAGACTATATGTACTTGACATCTTCATGAGTTGAGTATTTCATGAAATGTAACATAGTAAGCTGTTATGTAAGCATGATGAGGCACATGTAACCATGTGTAGTTCATGGTAATCTACAAACCACCTTGTAAGTGTAGGTTTGAAGTTAGATGAAACCAGTTTGGGTGATGTGATGAAGTTTGTGGGAGATAGGGAACATCTCGAGAGGGGTTCCTCGATGATAATGATGATGATGTAGGAAGATTTAAAGGTAAATGTACATGTACATGTACAAAGATATGACGACTAAATGCATCATGTACATGAAAGACATCTTAGTATATTTGCAATTACAATGCCTGGGTACCCATGGATTCCAAGGGATTGTTGTTGCTTTATATGGATGTCAACATTTTGAGACGACGAAGGATAGAAATTGTTGATCAATCTTAACAGAAGTAGTCATTAAGGGGGAGTTTCAGTCTTATAACTCCTACTTTTCTTGGGTCTATTTCTTTCTAAGTAAAGGAGTTTGTTCATAGTATTTAGGAGGTTTGTTAGATATGATTAGATTGACATATATTCTTCCAACTAACTAGCTTCCTACATTGGTGAGAGGTTGAGAGAAGTTGATTGTGTGATTAAGATAATTTCTCTATCTAGAAAAATCATTCATGTATTTATATCGTGACATTATTTGATTAATACAAATGCACTTATGAAATATTAATTATACCATACTAAAAATGACATTAACTTACTTTTGAGAAGGTACAGTAAATAGTGTCAATTATAGTTTCTTGCTATTACGTAACATAGAAAATAACTTAGAGTTTTATATAAAGAAAAATTCCTCAATGTGTTAAAAAAAGTTCCAATAATCTTATTTGAATCCAATACAGGGTGGACAATTCAGTCCCAAACTAATTTGCAAATTAAATTTTACGACACTTAGAGCATCTTGTTTTCATTATAGTGAACTGTGGGCGTTGAAAGAAGGCATACTACTTATTTTCCTAACTTGAATTGTTTATTTTTTATTCATGAATAAAACATATTAACATATTTTCACTTTTTTTTAATCAAAATTTTCAAATTCACTTGTTTATTAATTTTTATTTATAAATTTATTCAAACTTTAATATTTACCTATAAGAATAAAATTACTATACCTATTATTAAATAACATAAGTAATAAATATTTACGTAATTCAATCTAGTTCTTATGACTATAAATGATCTCACTGTCAAATACCATGGGTTCAAGTGATTATAAATAATCTCAATGTCAATAGTAGAGATAGTAGATTCTTTTAGACCTAGATTCTCACTGTACATTGAGTAACCCGCACTTAATCTGTGTCTGTGATATTATATGTATAAAAAATAATATAATTATTTACAGTACAAGGCTACAATCCTCTCCAGCCTTCCTCTCTACCCTCCAAGCTCCTATTTCCTTGCGTTGTTCCTTGTGGATGATTTGCCTATTACCAAGTGGAAAACAAACCTTCAAAACTACGCAATCCTCAATGATGAATCCTTGACTACATGCATGAGTTTTCTCCATGAGAAAACACATGCAACTAATAGTACATTGTCCTCGAACATTAATCTCAACTGGGTCTTTTTCAGAATAGACATGAATGGGTTTCTGATGAGGGAATCTTTAATTAACTCGAGTAGCACTAGTTGAGTGCATTAATGCATAAACTGACTGTTAACTCACTATTAGTTCCTCAAACATTTTTTCCGTATATGAATACACTGAAGATATGCATATATAAGAAATTTATGCATATACGGAAGATATGTGGATATCTTCTGTATACACAGTTTCCGTATATGCGCAACTTCTGTATATTCGCATATCTTCTGTATATACGTAAATTTCTTATATGTGCATATCTTTCGTGTATGTATATATGGAAAATATGCATATACGGAAGATATGTGCATATGTTCCGTATACCCATAACTTTATGATATGTGCATATCTTCCATATATGCATGTCGTTTATGTATATGCATCGTATATGTGCAAATTCAATATACAGAAATTGCGCATATACGGAAATTGTGAATATACGGACGATATGCACATATCTTCCATATATGCGCAATTTTTGTATATGAAATTTGCGCATATACGATGTAGATACATAAACGACGTGCATATACAGAAGATATGCACATATAGAAAAGTTAGGGATATAAGGAAGATATGCGCATATCTTCCGTATATCCACAATTTCCGGATATGCGCATATGTTCCCTATATGCACATATCTTCATTCATGTATCTACATAGTATATGCGCGAATTCCATATACAGAATTGCACATATTCCGTATATGCCCAATTTTTGTATATGGAATTTGTGCATATACGATGTAAATACATGAACGAAGATATGTGCATATGCAGAAGATATGCGCATATACAGAAATTGTGCATATATGGAAGATATGAGCATATCATCTGTATATCCGGAACTATCCTATGTGTGCATATCTTTCGTATATGCACGTCGTTTATGTATCTGTATCGTATATGCGCAAATTCCATATACAGAAATGGTGCATATACGAAAATTGCACATATCTTCCATATATGTACAATTTCTGTATATGAAATTTGCACATATACGATGCAGATACATAAACGACGTGCATATACGGAAGATATGCACATATAATAAAGTTAAGATATACGGAAGATATGCGCATATCTTCCGTATATGCACAATTTCCGTATATGCGCATAGAAGATAAAGAAAGTTAGAGATATACAAAAGATATCTGCATATCTTCCGTATATGCATACACGGAAGATATGCACATATAAGAAATTTACGCATATACGGAAGATATATGCGCAAATTCTATATACAGAAATTGCGCATATACGAAAGTTGTGCATATACAGAAGATATGCGCATATCTTTCGTATATGCTCAATTTCCGTATATGCGCAATTTTCGTATATGGAATTTGCGCATATACGACGCAGATACATAAACGATGTGCATATACCGAAGATATGCACATATAGGAAAGTTAGGGATATATGGAAGATATGCACATATCTTCCGTATATTCACAATTTCCGTATATGCGCAATTTCTGTTTGTGGAATTTGCACATATACGATGTAGATACATAAACGATGTGCATATACAGAAGATATGCACATATAGGAAAGTTAGGGATATACGGAAGATATGCGCATATCTTTCGTATATCCACAATTTCCGTATATGCGCATATGTTCCGTATATGCACATATCTCCATTCATGTATCTACATAGTATATGCGCGAATTCCATATACAGAATTGCGCATATTCCGTATATTCCCAATTTCTGTATATGAAATTTATGCATATACGATGTAGATACATGAACGAAGATATGTGCATATGCGGAAGATATGCGCATATACAGAAATTGTGCATATATGGAAGATATGCGCATATCTTCCGTATATCCGTAACTATCCTATGTTTGCATATCTTCCATATATGCACGTCGTTTATGTATCTGTATCATATATGCACAAATTCTATATACAGAAATTGCGCATATACGGAAATTGCACATATCTTCCGTATATGTACAATTTCTGTATATGGAATTTGCACATATACGATGCAGATACATAAACGACGTACATATATGGAAGATATGGACATATAATAAAGTTAGGGATATACGAAAGATATGCGCATACACAGAAATTGTGCATATACAGGAGATATCCATATATCTTCCGTATATGCGTAAATTTCTTATATGTGCATATCTTCCGTGTATGCATATTCAGAAGATATGCAAATATCTTATGTATATCTCTAACTTTCTTTATCTTCTATGCGCATATACGGTAATTGTTCACATACGGAAGATATGCGCATATAAAGAAATTGTGCATATACAGAAGATATGTGCACATCCTCCATATATCCCTAACTTTCCTATATATCCATACCTTCCATATATGCACATATCTTTGTTAGGGATATACGGAAGATATGCGCATATAGGAAAGTTAAGGATATACAGAAGATATGCGCATATATTGCGTATATGCACAATTTCTGTATATGTACATATCTTCCATATACGCACATATCTTCATTCATATATCTACATCGTATATGCGCAAATTCCATATACAAAAATTGGACAGTTTTTTCCGTAAACTGTGCAATTTCTGTATATGGAATTTGCAGATATACAATGTAGATACATGAACGAAGATATCTGCATATACAGAAGATATCTGCATATACAGAAGATATGCGCATATACTGAAGATATGTGCATATCTTCCGTATATCCCTAACTTTCCTATATGTGCATATCTTCGGTATATGCACGTCGTTTATGTATCTCCATCGTATATGCGCAAATTCCATATACGGAAATTGCGCATATACAGAAATTGTGCATATACGGAAGATATGCGCATATCTTCCGTATATGCACAATTTCCGTATATGCGCAATTTCCGTATATGGAATTTGCACATATACGATGGAGATACATAAACGACGTGCATATACAGAAGATATGCACATATAGTAAAGTTAGGGATATACAGAAAATATGCGCATATCTTCCGTATATGCACAATTTCCTTGTATGCATATCCTCCCTATATGCATACATGGAAGAGATGCACATATAAGGAATTTATGCATATACAGAAGATATGTGAATATATGGAAGTTGCGCATATATGGAAGATATGTGCATATATGCAAATTGTGCATATAAGGAAGATATCCACATATCTTCTGTATATATGTAAAATTCTTATATGTTCATATCTTCCTTGTATGCATATACGGAAAATATGTGCATATCTTCCATATATCTCTAACTTTCTTTATCTTTTATGAGCGTATATGGAATTTGCGCATATGCGATGTAGATATGTGAATGAAGATATGTGCATATACGGAAGATATGCACATATACGGAAATTGTGCATATACGGAAGATATGCACATATCTTCCGTATAACCCTAACTTTCTTATATGTGCATATCTTTCATATATGCACGTCGTTTATGTATCTACATCGTATAGGTGCAAATTCCATGTACAGAAATTCCGCATATACGGAAATTGTGCATATATGGAAGATATGCGCATATCTTCCGTATATGCACAATTTTTGTATATGGAATTTTCGCATATACGATGCAGATACATAAACGATGTACATATACGGAAGATATGCACATGTAGGAAAGTTAGGGATATATGGAAGATACGCGCATATCTTCCGTATATGCACAATTTCCGTATATGCGCATATCTTCCGTATATGCATACACGGAATAAGGAGGGGGCAGGAATAAGGGGCTTAAGAATTAAATGAACTTTCTAGAGGATAACACTTGGGCCTTAGCCCCTAATTCCAATTCTCAAGCACAATCATCATCAACAACTGCAAATCATGACACGCACCCTTTTTAGGGCCTTTTAACATCAAAGTTGGATATAGATGCTTTTGGGAGCCTTTACACATTAAGGATGGGTCACAATGCCTTAAACATGTGTAAGGAAGGAAAACAAGTTCCTTGAGATATTATTGAATCTTCTTATGCTCAAGAACCTTGAATGAGTCCTTGAACCACTATATGAATTATTTTTAGGCATTTTTTGTAAGCTTTTGAGTGGGATACAAGGGCCATGAGTTGGTTTTGTGAATTGAAAATAGGTATGGATGTCTAAACATGGTCAGGGGGATAAATAAGGGATTTTATCCCTAATTGAACATTCTCTTACTAGTGAACCATGAACAATCATTTTACATAACAACATAAGTAACATTTACATTGGTTGGGGAGTAAAAAAGAAACATTAATCCATATCCATAACTTCTCTCACTCGAGCACCGTGAACACATTCTCATACCACCACATAAGAGAAATATGGTTTTCAAGGCCTTGACTCAAGAACCATGAAAGAACCATGAACATGTTTTTAGAGCACCACATAGGATAGTGGATGGTTATTAGTGCCTTACTGAACATTTTAAATCTTAAGACCATGAAAAACACTTAAAAACCATGAATTGAGCCCTCTATAGGGAGTCCTTGACATTTGAGTTGAATATGTGCACCACTATGAGGTCTTAGACATCATGGATGGTCTCTAGTTGGTGACCATATCTAGAGGAGGGAAATAAGATCATTTATCCCTATACCTTGGTTCTTAGGCTCAAGCGCCATGGATAATTCCTCAAACCTCCACATCTAACATCTGTTGGTTATAAATGTGCTCTATGGGTGCTATGAGTACCATGACTAGGTTATTTATGCACTAACAACATGCTTAGATGTCTAAACAAGGTCACGGGAGATGAATAATTGGCCTTATACCTTAAGGGATTCTTTTCAGTCTCAAACACCATGAAAAAAACATAATACCCATGGAGCTTCTAAGGCTATAATGATGAACATGTTCTTAAACAACCTCATGAGATCCTTGTATGACATCTTTGGGTTACTGGAGAGATATGGACGCCATGAACCATAAAACATGCCTTGAATGAGAATGTGTGTTGGGCCTACCCGATGAACCATTCTTAGGTCCATGGTTGGGGTTCTTTAACATCTAAGTAGGACATGGCTGCCTTAGGTAGCTTTTATTTACTATAAATATGTCGCAAGATCTAAATATGGTTTGTGGAAAACAAGGGAATTAAGCCATAAATGAGCCTTCTAGAGCTTAAGTTCTATGGTTAGGAGAGGAAAAAATTTCCTCCTTAGGCTATAAAAACCACTTCTTCATCTCAATTATAATGAAAAACACTTGTAAGCTAGAACACCAATAATATCTAGGGAATTTTTGGGATCAATGTTGGATATAGATGCTAATAGGAGTTTTTGTGCATCAAGGATTTGTTGCAAGACTATGAACATGGTAAAGGAAAAACTTCCATAAGATATTATTGAATCTTCTTGGGATCAAGAGCCTTAGATGATTCATAGAACCAACACATCAATCTTTGATATGGTTTTTTGGTAGGCCTTTGAGCGGAATATGGGTGCCATGAATAGGTTATATGCAATGGAAATGGGTTTGGATGCCTAAACATGATTGAGTGGGTAAAAAAGTGTCTTGACCCATAATTGAACCATGTAAAGCTCCAATATTATGAATATACCCTACACATAATGACACAAGATGTCGCTAAGGGGTCTTTGCCCTAAGAGTTGGATATAGGTGGCACTAAGATGTTTCATGCATTATGGTTGGGTATTGATGCTTTGAACATATATTTTGTATAGAAAAAAAACTCACAACCTTGATATTAGTCAAGGGAGGGAAATAAAAACCTCATTCCATAAATAACCACTACATGCGGTCCCAGATGGTTTGTGGGTCCTTATAATCATCAAACATTGAAAATAATTATCTTCAAGTGTTATTGAAGCTTGTCATGATCAAGAGCCTTGAACAAATACTCAAATGAAGAAACATGAACTTTGTAGGATTTATTTGGCCTCTTAGTAGGATACATGTACCATGGGTTTGTTTGGGCATAAGAAATGTGGGTTAATGAATAAACATGGTGAAGGGGTAAACAGTGAAATGAATCCCTAATTGAACCTTCTCAAACATAATCACCATGAACGACACCAATAAGCAATGACAAATGCCCTCTCTAAGGGGTTTTGCACATGTAAGTTGAATATTGGTGGAATTATTCTGTCTTAGGTATCATAGATGAATCTTAGGTTCATACCATAGTTGAGGGAGGGAAAGAAGAGACTCTAGCCCTAAATTTTCTTCTCATGCTAAAGGGTGAATCCATAAATATATGAACAAATTTTTAGTGAAATGTGGGAATGAAAAATTGATGTTTCACATTTTTTTTTTAAATTGAAACCTTCAAACTCATATATTTGAATGAATAAGTAATCCTTGATATTTAAATAAAAACAATTGAAAACATATCTTTTATTATTTTTTTGAAGTGAACAAATTAAAGACAGATTTTTGTTCCCAAAATTGCATTTCACCTTTTACCTAAAATGTAAAACCGATAACACTCCTCTTTTGAATAAGAAAACATCTATAGAGTGCAGACACATATTTTTAAATGTCTTAGTTGTGTAGTTTTAGAGATATGTTTTTGTCTTTGGGGGGCTTGACTATTCGATAAAATTATATGTATAATTTTTAGAATGATAAAAATGAGAAAATGAGAAAGTTTTGTCATTGGATAGAGAATTCAATGATGAATATATATGTATCAAGTCCACCACTTTCCATAGAAATGATGAAAGAATTTCACCCATTGAAAAAGATGAAGTTCCATGACAACTCACAAAAATGGCGAAGGATTATCAATTTTGAAGCCCTTTATCGATGTCTAAGTCTCAATCACATTTTTTAAAATTCCTTAAAAGCTCTCAACTGTGGTATTTTAAAACCCTTAATCAAGGTTATTTTCAAATATATAATTGTTTTTAGTTTAAAAGTATTGATTGATGTTTTAAGCCCTCGATTAAGGTTTCAAAACTTGTTCAAGGGTTAAAAACTTGATTAAGATAAAATCTTGATTGGGGGTCCACATAAGCCATTTTCAAGTGCATGGCTTGCCAAAAAGTGGGATTGATATTCCTAAGTTCACAGTGAAGTGCCACGGAAATCCTCAAACATGCAGATTAGATCTTTGCTGGTTATCATTTGCTTCCAAGGGTGATGTGGGCACCATTAATAAGTTGGTCACCAAGAATGCATCTAGATATATAACTAAGATTGTGAGAAACAAGAAAAACCTTATGCTCTAAATGATTCTTATCTCCATTGCTACAAAAAAACCTAAAATCGACCAAATATTGCATACCATGTGCACATTTTCAATATGAGTTATTTACCAAGGGACACTATGTGTTTTCAATGATATTAATGGGTCTTTCCATCTTGATAATGGTTAATAAAGTATAATAAGGGCCTTTGGCATTTAACAAAGGCTATTGGGCTTGAGCATGGTGAAATATTCATTGACACACCACATAGGACCTTTCTATGGGATGATTTCCCTCTAAGTGAGATATGGTTGTCATTATTTGGTTTTGGGAATCAATGTTGGATCTAAAAGCCTAGACCATGGTCAAAGAGGAATACAAGGTCCTTATGTGGGAAAATAAACCTTCTAGGTTGCAAGTATTATTAACATGGTATTCAACCATGACACATGTCCTCTCTATAGAGTCTCTAACACCCATGTAGTATTCCTTTTGTCATTAGGCATAGAAGGGATGGGCCTAAGCTCTTGACTATGCCTAGGAGAGAAAAGTAGGTCCTAATGCTAATGTTTTGTTTTTGAAACATAAGTCCTAATAATAAAGGAAAGGAAGACTCACATAGTTATGAATTTATGTAATAAAACACGAGTATTACTATTAATGCATGTGCATTCTTGTATATTCCAAAAATGGCGGGCTTGCCTCTTTTCCTATATATGTTAGATGAGTTAGCTACTTTGTTGTTAGCTTCAAATTAACAAACCTTGTTGTTCAATCTGCATAATAAAAAACAAATCCATTTTTTAACACCCTATTCTTATCGCTAATTTCGACCATATATTTTAGATATAATCTACATGTTCATCAATGATGAAATTGTGCACTCATTAAATATTTGTATGAAGATACACGATATTTGCTCATTTCAATACAAAATACATGAGCATATCGAATAAAAAGTAACATACCACAAATAGAAGAATGCAATTTTTTTAATTTATCCAATTTCCATAAATGAAAGTGATATATATTCCAAAAACCAAACTACTTTTCATTTCATATCCTAATAAGTTGTGCAAGTACATATAATAAATCCTAGTCAATAGATTGTTTTTTTTCTAGATTTCTATTACAACTAAACTGTCATGATGGGGAAGCATTAACTTGCATCATGCCAACCAAATACATAAAATGACATAAGAGATCATAGCATAAACAATATAATACAAATATGAGTTTAAAAGTTAATTCTAGAAGAGGAGTGGTTCAAGTTTAATGCACAAAGTCCAAGTGGAGCCATTAGAGAATTTTTTAGTTTTAGAATGAGCCTCAAAACAAAAATGTACAACCAAAATCAAATTTATAAGAACTAATATGATTCAAGATGATGATGATGATGTCAATCATGGGGGATGGTTCACCATTTTTGGAGTAAAAAAAAAAAAAAAACTTTTTCAATTCATATTTTCAACTTATCTCCCTACGATTTTACTCAAATTTAGAGCCAGATCACCCATTGGATGTGGAATTTAATTCCTCTTCTAAGGAATACCCACTTTTTCATGTATTTCTCATTTTTCATATAGCAGGGTCCATCAAAAGTATGCAACAAGGGCATTCTTTGGATGAAGAATTAAATTCCACATCTAATGAGTGCCTCCACTAGAAATTTTAGTAAAACGGTATGGAGATAAGTTGAAAAAGTAGTTTTTTTCTGCTCTAAAATTTGATGATGTAATATAATCTTATTTTCTTATTTCCACTATTATTATATTAATATTGTTTAATAGGCCCATTTTAAACCTCAAAATTTCTCTAATTCTTGAGAGATAAGTTATGGAAATATGCTAAACTTGTTTAGATTTAAAGGTCGAAATGATTATATCAATTGCCTATAGTCCCGACTCCCTTTCTCATTTCAGGAGAAGCAACAAGGCCTTATTGACCCTATAACAAAATTGAAAATAATTTTTTCTTTGTATGATATTACAAAACTAATTTAATATGAATGTTTTTTATTAGATTAGCATTTACTATGTAGAAGTTTCACAAAAGAAGCATGTCCTTCATGTCGCCAACTAGAGATCATTTGAAATTTATTTTGGAATCATCATTATGCCTATTGGTATTGCAATTTTATTTAGAAAAATTTGAAGTACACTTTCCTGAGTAAGATCCACTAGAAAGGAACTCTATTAGTGAATGAGGATTCCATTGAAGTGAGATATAATAACATAATATACTTCCCTAATGGAAACATATATGATCTTCGCTCAAAACAAGGTTATATTTTCTAGAATTAAGATGGTTATCTTGACCATATACATGAGATTGACTTTCACTATTAGTGATGCTTTTTATATATTGTCTCAAATCAAAAGATAAGTATCTTCACAATAGACATTCAAGAATGACTACCTTTAATGCCATGGATGTCCAAAAGATAAGTATCTTGACAATAGACATTGAAGAACGACTACCTTTAATGCCATGGATGTCCCTTCTACGTGTAATGCTAAATTTCATGTTTAAAATCTATAAATTGTATATGAAAACTAAAACTAAAACTGGATATTAAATTCCACTAACAGTTTATCTATTCATGATTAAATTTGTAAATTAACAATTAATTTCTAGAAATAAACATTACAAATATGATCTTTATGAGATGTAAAACAACTACTTCTTAATACAAAACTATGTTTTGCACATTAAATATGAAGCACTACATATATGTCATTTCTTAACTCTACTTCTCTCAACCTTATATCCAATATGTTAACTTCTATTATATGTCAACGACATATATAAATGAACATAAAACATCATAATATTTTAAGTCTTTAACTATAATAATAAATGAATCTAAAAAATCAATATATTTGAGATAGAATGTATTCTCATTTAGATTTTAGTACTTGAATTATTTTAAGTAGTTAAATATTTTTTAAAAATTAAAAATAAAACAAAACATGTATGATTTCAATTTTGAAATTAATTTAGGTTTTAAGACTTCAACTACAATAATAAATGAAACTAAAAATTTAGTATATTTTAGATAGAATTTATTCTTTTGTAGATCTTAGTACTTGAATTATATTAATTAGTTAAATATTTTTAAAAAATAAAAATGTATGATTTTGAAATTTATTTATATAACAAAAATTAATTCATATAATTTAACTTATTTTGATTTAATTATATATTTTATGAATTTTAATTATTTTAAATTCAATTTATTAATATGAAATTCACACTAATTTATTTTATTATGCCATTATTTTTTAACATTTTCTAATTATTATTAATTTTATTTAAAATTTTAAAAACAATTTAAAATTATAAATATAAGATTGCAATATTTTGATGGATTAAGAATTTTTATTTCAAAATAATGAATATTATAATTTCATTGATAATTACATCACTCTATTCCTAAAATCCTAAAATTAAAATTTTAACTGGTTAAAAATATTATGTTTTATAAATGTGAATTGTTTTTCAATTTAATTTATTACTTTTACATAAACAACAATACAACTCTATTTAATTGGAAAAAAAAAAAAACAAAACAAAATTAAAGAGATCTATAAATATAGAAAAAGGCCATATAACATATGCAAATTTATTTAAAACACTTCTAATACAAAGCTACCTTAATTTTTTTTTAAAAGAGACTAAAAATAGTTGAAAACCCCAGGTTAATTTACACTGATACTAAATTATCTCTTAACATTAATAATGCAATTTCATGTATATCTACTTCAATTTAAAAACAAATTAACAAATTTATGAATAATTAAGGAGTTTAGACTTCTCTGATCCATAACATTGTTTAGATAATCTTCGGCAAAATCACATAACCAATCTTTTGTCGACGCGTTTCGAACCAACCAGTGTGGTTCATCGTCAGGACAAGTTGAAGAACCAATCCGGCTTAGCTTGATTAAATAGAGTGTGCAGAGACTCCAACAGCTATAATGCTAACGGCTAATTTTGACCTAATGATCCTGGTCAAACCACTAAAATAGTTAATTAATATTTCTCGAAAAAGGTAAATAAAGGAATTCATTTGTTAATTAAAAATAGATATATTATTATTATTATCTCAAATATTAAGAGAATTCATAGTATAATATTAATATTTTAATTATAATGGTCATTAATAAATTATATATATTAAATAATCTATATCCAATATAATTTAAATACAAGTAAAAGGTAATCAATTATTTTTAGAAAATAGTTACCTAGATAGTTGTGTGATAATAATTCAATGGTCCTAGGTAAGTTATATCTTCATTATTTTGTTTTTTAGAGTATATCATATTCATTATTTAAATAAAATGGTCCATTAAGATAATAAGTTATAAACAATAATGTAAGTATATTAAATAATCTATATCTACTGGTCGCTCTATCAATCAGCGGATTAGCGAGCATTCGGCTGACTTAAGACATGGGAGGACTAAGTCCTCGGCCCTGGCTGAGCATGCGGGAAAGACTATGCATCATGTATGTATAGAGGAGGCTCAAGTCATTGCCAAAATTGCGCAGTTTCACCATCGCAAATTTAGAGAGGCCCTGGAGATTGAGAAAAGGCCGAACAATCTTAATAGGGATGATGGCTAGAGGATTAGCAATTGCTGGGTCCCAGCCTTGTCTTCCTAGCCTCCTCTTCCCTTTTTGTTAGGTCTTAGGTTTTCTGTCTTCCCCCTCCTTTAATTTTTCTTTTGGCAGTTTGGTCCTATTATTTTGGAATGTTTGAGTCATTAATTTGTTATGAATTAATTTTGGGCATATTATTATTGGATTTGGTTTTCCATAATTTCATTGATAATTATGTCTATTATAACCTTAGAATTGAGTCTCCCTTTAACTAATGTCTAAAAACCCCTTTTAAACCTTATTGACATAGTTAACTTTAATATTAAATATGGATAAATTATGATATACCAATAATATTAGTTATAGTAATAAACATGGACTTTATCAACCCTGAATTATAGTAATAACATATTTACCTAGGTACTTAGTTAACTTTAATATTTTATTGGAATTAATAAATATTGAACTAATATTGATTATTTGACCATTAAACTATAATATACCAATAATATTAGTTATTCTATTATTATTAAACTTTAACAACACTATATTATGGTATTTACCTAATGTGACTAAATTCTAGGAATAATATTGATTTAACAATTTGTTTAGAATTATAAATTATTTAGTAGATATAGATTATTTAATATACATACATTATTGTTTATAACTTATTATCTTAATGGACCATTTTATTTAAATAATGAATATGATATACTCTAAAAAACAAAATAATGAAGATATAACTTACCAAGGACCATTGAATTATTATCACACAACTATCTAGGTAACTATTTTCTAAAAATAATTGATTACCTTTTACTTGTATTTAAATTATATTGGCTATAGATTATTTAATATATATAATTTATTAATGACCATTATAATTAAAATATTAATATTATACTATGAATTCTCTTAATATTTGAGATAATAATAATAATATATCTATTTTTAATTAACAAATGAATTCCTTTATTTACCTTTTTCGAGAAATATTAAGTAACTATTTTAGTGGTTTCACCAGGATCATTAGGTCAAAATTAGCTGTTAGCATTATAGTTGTTGGAGTCTCTGCACACTCTATTTAATCAAGCTAAGCCGGATTGGTTCTTCAACTTGTCCTGACGATGAACCACACTGGTTGGTTCGAAACGCGTCGACAAAAGATTGGTTATGTGATTTTGCCGAAGATTATCTAAACAAATTTATGAATGTCAATTCAGAAATTAACACATTTATAAATGTCATTTTAGAAGCCCATATACATATTCCTATAAAACATTTTTGGAAAAAAAAATCAGAGATAGCTTACCCTGAGTGGCATAATAATTAGCATTTCATGAACAATACAAGTCGCACCGAAAATCCCAAATATATGTAAACTGAGTCTTTATTTAAAATTCATGGTACAGTGACATCTATGACACTGCACCACTATCCATCATGTCTAGTGGAACATATTGGACTTATTACACACCAATTGCAGAGACGACCACTATATAAGAGATTCTATTGATTCAGGTGTGGTAGCTGCTCGTGCCGCACTGGTAATTTCAGTGGCACTTGCAGTCGTTCTCTAGAGATACATCTTCAGCATGCCTGTTTACACCAAACCCAAAAAAATTCAAATATCATGTCATTCTAAAACCATAGAAATGAAACTTATAACAACTACATATAACGCAATACCCCATTTCATAAGTTGTCTCCACAATACAGTCCATCTGGAAGCCCTTTTTATTGTAAAACAAAATAACCCAAAATCGAACGAGCTTAGACATAGCTAGATTCGAACTCGTGACAAATGACATGAAAGTTGAAAAGGGAAAGGAAGAGAGATTGATAGAAATTGAGATTAAAAGAAAACTTTAAAGAGAGCAATAGACAATATACATGCAGTGGCCCTTGTCAGCGCAGTCACAATTTGCACAGTCGCTCGACATGTTCGCAACAACAATTATCGCAGAAACCAATTCCTTTGCATGTACCTTCTCAAGTGCTTTCTTACCTTCTCAAGCTTTGCTCGCCCACCAATATATGGTAGAACATCAACAAAATCAAATTGATCAGCAGTTTCCCTACGTTGCTCTACATGACGATGCTCTTCGATGATATTTCTAATTAAAGATCTCACACATGGCACCAGGTGGGCACAACGAGCATTGATTCGAACCTACATCCAAAGTTGCAGCTGCCCATGATATTGTTCAGTGGTATCAGGGGATGTTTAGATAAAAGAAACTCCAGATGAAAGAGCATGCATCAAAACAATTATATGATAAAAAGGTGGGACAACTGATTTCAAAACAGGGTGGGACAACAAATTTAAAATTCAAATGACAGGAAGCGTGACTACATCAGACACTAATATATCATGAAGATCACCTGAAAACTCTGACCCTATCACAAAGTTCAACCATTTCTTACTCTTCACAAATTCAAGACAAGGCCACAATACAAAACCAATTAAAACAACGCTGATGCTGGCAACCATGACTTTAAAATAAGCAACTACTACCACCAGAACCAGTAACAACGAAGGTATTAGATAGAGCAGAATAACTCCAACAGTCCCAAGAGGAACTTTATAAGGCCGAGCAAGTCATGGCTTCTTGATTCTTAAACAAATAAAGGTAGCAAACACTGCCAACATACCAAAGCAATAGAGATAATTCTTAGCTGCTACAATTTCTTGAAAACTCAATGAAATTCTAGAAGCAGAAAACATAATGGCCAGAAGAGGAGTTCCATATCTTGATCTAACAACAAATAGAGCAAGAAGCATGTCTGACTGTCCGATGCCAAGAAACTGAAAAGAATCAATGCTCATTTCAATTTAAAAAATTTACGTGGCACAGCCCACCCTCTAACATTTCATTTTAAGCAGGACTGTGAGTTTGAAATCTTGCGCGCGGAGGTTTAGTTGAATGTGTGTAGGTGCACAGTGCATTTTCATTAACTACATCCACTTGCATTAAGTACATCCAAGTGATTAAGTCGGAGCGGAGGAGCCTGTCAAAGCGGGAGTGGTGGTGGAGCCTAAGTCGGAGCGGAGGAGCCTGTCAGAGCAGGAGCGGTGGTGGAGCCTACCACAGTCAGATCTATGGAAATGGCTGGAAAATAAATCATGATGTATGGGCATGTATGTTACCATGCACGCACGGAATTAGAATCTGTTAGCCAGAGAAATGATGCACACAGGTTGACAGCCAAGGGAACATGCGATGACTTAAGGAGGGCTGTAAGGACGTAGCATTTATGTTTCTATGGATGTGGAAATAGCGCTCGCCGTCTACTATTGGGCCGTCCACGTACTTGAAATGTGGGCAGAACAGGGGTTCTGGAAGAAGGCAATCCTTGCTTGTGTTGTTTGCTATTGGGCCGTCTGCAGCCAACCACTAGCAGTGATTATGTTGGAGATTCAGTCATGGATGTGATCGAACATATGGTCGTTGCTCCGTAGGGGGCACGTGATGGTGTTCTATGAGTTTGGTACCTCTATTAAATTTTGGTGTTGTGGAAAAGCTCCAAGACATAACAGATGCAAAGAGGTTGTACTTCCACCGAATGGAACATTGATGATGGATCTTTAGCTTATGTACTGGAAGGTTGTCGATGACGTTACTTACCATAAGAAGGTGTTGAAAAAAATCGTAAAGTAATAAGAAGTTTATGGATGGCCCAATCATAAGGCTGTTGTCAAATTGAACTACACAAATGAGGTGCCGTTGGTAATGTACATGTTGTTTATCGCGGAAACAATGAAGTGTAAATGTCTTTACTTCGGATATTGCTTGTGCATGTTTTGTCCATTAGTAAGGGCCAAAATGTCTTGGACCTCAATTTGATAGTAAGGTTGTTTGGTTAGAATTCTTGATTTTAATAAATGACAAGGAAATTACAAAGGTCCAAGTGCCAAGCACACCAAGTTTTCGAAGGATTCTAGAGAAGGAAGAATATAGTGAAAAAGGTATGTGAGTGGAGATGAAATTTTCTTTTAAGATTTTATTTCTAGATAGGGTTGTAAAAGTATGGAAATGATGTGTTTGGACGATGAGGACATCTCAATTTTGAATTTATGATGGAACTCTAATATGTCTTGAAAATAGAGAGTATGTCATGTTGTGGTCTTTTTAGTTGTCATTAAAGTGATATTTAGTCTCGAGTCAATGTTAGAACTAGTCATTTCAACAATAAAAACGTTTTATTTATAAGGATTATTGGTTATTAGATATTATGATGGCATGACAAAGATATAAATAAAATAGAAGACGCTATATGTGACTTGCTAAGGAAGAATAATGCATTTTTCTCATTATGTCATTATCTCTTCTTGATGTATTTATTAGTCCTGCAATGTTTTGTTATGTAATAACATTACTAAGTCTATAGAGCAAGAAGTGTTGTAACTAGAAGGGTGTTCTAACTCTGATGTTCTCCTCCATGAACTATTTGATGATTGGTGCATTGTAAGGCCTAATTAGCAGGCGTAGAGAATACAATGATGAGATGGATACATTCCATATCCAGACTACTTACCTAGACAAATGGTGAATATAGTATATGACACTCATCTATCTCAGTAGATTATAATTAATTCCATATGATGTTCACTAAATCAATCTCCATGGTTAGATTAATGGTAGGCTTTTTAGTACAACAATTTCCTAGTTAATTTAAGGTAACAGGGGAACTTTAGTTTCCAACACGTTAGTTTCCAGCACGTACACGACGAGAGAGTTGATCGATTAAGAGAGAAGCATGGAAACTTTCTGAGATGGAAGTGAGTTGTTTTGTTCCCACTTGAGAAAACCAAGTGCTAGTTGTAGGCTAAGTTTTTGGAGTGGAATGCTAAGTTTGTAGCAGGAAGGACAAAGAAGTCTTGGATACAATAGAGAGATCTTTGGAGAGAATGTGATAGTGCTTGTGACAAAGATAGCATATGATAATGTTTTGAATAGCAATAGAGGTTACACATTGGTGGACAAAGGAAGGTAAACTAAAGTGTGTGTAGAATAATAATGCACTGATGATTGTATTGTTATATGAGTCACACATTAAGTTTGTAAGCAAGTCTATAGTGTCATGGTTGGCTTGATGTAGTGGTTCTTTAGACTATATATACTTGACATCTCCATGAGTCGAGTTTTTCATGAAATGTACCCTAGTAAGCTGTTATGTAAGCATGATGAGGCACATGTAACCATGTCTAGTTCATGGAAATCTACAAACCACATTGTAAGCGTAGGTTTGAAGTCAGATGTGTAGTTCTCCTCAATGGATGATTTGGTTTTTAGTCGTTAGTGTTGTCATGGTATTAGATTATCTCCGGTTTGGAACTATGATCCAATCACCTGTTCTTTGGGCTCTTTTATTTTGTTTTTCCTCACCAGCTCAGTTACACTTCGAGTGTTACTCTGTTCCTCTCCTTTGGCCTATCATAATCACATCAAAAATCCTTTGCCTTGGGTATTGATCTACTTCGTTTTGAAGTATTGCCAGAGGAGTCCACCCTCCCGTTGCTTATTCTTTATTTACCATCATCGAAGAAAATATTTGATTGTATCACCTCTCTTTTCCCATAGAAGCACTCTGATACCCATCCAGTCTTACTAGTCTAGTCTAATCTCCACTACTCTACTCTACTCTGTCACTCCTTACCAACTTTTTCTATTATCTTCTTCTTTCTATCTTAATGACCTTTTGTCTCTCTATCATGTTTTAGTTGTTTGTTCTTTTCCAAGAATTCCTTGCCATGGTGGACGCCAATACGACTGATCTAGGATTGGTTGTCTCTCTATCATGTTTTAGTTGTTTGTTCTTTTCCAAGAACTCAATGCCATGGTGTAGGCCAATACAACTACTCTAAGATTCGTTGAAGAGGTCTTCCTCGCACCATAGCTCAAAATAATTTTGAAATCTTTCCCACCGAGAGAAAACACCTAAAGCTCTAAAAAATTGAAATTAACTTTTACATAAGAAAAGTTGGAAGACAATTTTGACATGATGAAAAAGTAGAAGAAAATGTGAGATACTGTAACCTTGATACAGAAACCAGCCGAGGAAAATATAATAGAGGAATGATAAGAGGAAGATATTTTAAATATCTTTTTAGCAAACAGGCATTTACTCATAGGATGAAAACCATAATGAGTAAAGTACTATCCGATAGAAGTATGGCCCACTATTAAGTTGTGCTGCGCAATTATGTTCTCAATCTTCAAATACAAAAACTTGATTGCAAAGTGTCCTCACTGAACAGGAAAGTAGCAATTTGGAGTTTCCTCCTATGATGAAGAAGCCAAGCAATCGAGAATAATTTGACCATCCTACAGTGGATGCACTATCTTGATATTTTTTTTGGGTCGTTTTCTTATTATCTCATGCTAGGATATATAGTACAAACCTAGATATTACCAAACTTATGGATCTTACTCATAATGTCGTTTTTTAGATTCTGTTTACGTGGACGGAAGCAAATATCTTGTACTACTCGTTTGGTCACATGAATAACTAAGTATATATACTTTTATTTGTGCTTCAAATGCAATATAGCATTATTACAAAATTTAAGCAAAATATAATATATATTACAGATAAAAAAAACCCGGGAACACAAATAAATATTTTAAATTATAGATCATTTATTAAACATTTTTTTATTTTCAATAATATTTTGGTTCGGAAGTTTTCAATGGAAAGTGAGATAAATGGAACTTTTGAATTTTTCTTAAATATTTAGGAGCATAGATTCATGCTAACTTTCAATCTACCAAGTGCAAATATCTCTGTTGAGGTGTAAACCTCTTTTAGAATGAAAAGAGCTTTGATCCATCTTGTCAGATCTAGAGTTAAAATGGATCTAAGATAGTTTAATTATTGACCTTCAAATAGGTCACATTAGAGAAGAATACCATGGGAAAACACATGGGAAAAACCATGGGTTATTTTTTATTATTATTTTATAATTTGATTTTATTTTGTTCTATTTTGACTAAGTCAAAATGTTAAGCCTTACAACATTTCTAACATGCTATGGCTTGAGATATTTGTTAGAAAGCTAAATCATAAGGTAATACTTTATTATGAAATTTAAGTGATTTTTACAAATAAATTTTGTTAATTATTTATTCGATAAATAAATTTATAAATAGCATGTTTTTTATAAATTATTTTTTTGTTTCATTTAATTATGATTTGAATATTAGAATATTATATTTATATTATATATATATATATATATATATATATATATATATATATATATATATATATATATATAAAAGAATAAATCCAATTTTAATCAATAAAATACATCCAAGGGCATATAAGTCATTGAAATCACTTGGGGATTGCACTTGAGTCTAGGCCACACCATTTTTCCCACATAATTTTAAGTGCCTTAACAAAACATGTCACCGTACTCTAAATTAAGTAGGATAAATCCAATACATTTTTTGTTTCTTTTGTAAGATGTCAATGTTTCCTTTCATTAGTCAAAAAATGTTACGTCATCGACCCATACACTCCAGATGGTCTCAACTTGCCTAGTAGGAAACCAAGTTTGTTGACTATCTAGTTGTTAAGTATCTAAGCCAAAATTTATGAGTCTGCATGAGTTTCCAAATAACAAAAGAAAATGCGTCATCATCCAACTATCTATCAATATTCGGCCTACAAATTAATGCTTCCAACATACAACTATAAAGATTACTAATCAAACAAATCAACAAGAGTCAGGTCCCTTGCACTTGAGTCAGGTGGCGTTGAAGGTGCAATGCATGGAATGTGGCTATCAATTCTAACAATCCTGCTATCTGGATGAATCACTTGGAATCTCAGTTGCTACTTATCACTCTCAAATTCAACCATGCCATCAAAGATACTATGTTGATCTTGTTGCCACTATGTAAAAGCTCCCTCCAACAAATTTTTATTTTTCCAATATAAAAATAGAGTCTTGACATACAATTTGTGCCTACCTCTCATATGGTTGGGATCAGTGACCAGCTCGTCAAATTCATTGATTAACTATGCATCAGATAGGGTTCCCCTCTCATTGAAAGTTATTTCTACTAGACCCTGAACTACATTTTGCGCCTCAACTAAAGTGGCCTCATGGTACCTGTTCGCTACCTCTCTGCCTTGAGTCTGACCATGACCTTCACAGTGACCCCTAGACCCATGAGCACTTGTTTGTGCCAAGACTACCGCGTGAATTGAGCCTTTCCATGACCTGGAGCTGGATAACCTTGAACCTTGTCAATATGACCTAACTAGTTGTCCTGATGCAACTGCTAATAACTAGGATTTGACCCTTCAAAACAACACAAGGGTCAATGCCTTCTTTGGAGTGGAGTTCTCTCTTGTTGTAGTGGTCGTAACCTATTAACATTGAATAACACTAACAAGAAGTTTAATTCTATGCTTAATAACCTTGGGTGCACCTGAAATGTGGTGTATCACAAAACACAAATAATTGGCCACCATTCCCCCTAAAACAAGGTGTAACACAAAACACAAGCAATTGGCCACCATGCCCTTGACATGACAAAGAATGCTGAAAAGAAAGGCTTACAACCACAGAGCTGAAGACCTCGTGCCCAACAACAATATAATTCTCCTTCCCTATCATTTACATATAACAACAACTTGGATATTAAACGACATAAAAATGATCTATTGAGACTCACCCTCCCATAGAATTGACTCTCCCTCGGGGCACATATTGATAAATTTGATCCTCGAAAATTAGATTTAAAATTAAAATAAAATTATTGTCAAAATATTTACAATACTAATTCAAATAATAATTCTCATTGTTATTTGAAAACTAAATTTATTTTGTGAAAGATATTTCACAAAATGTACGTGTTTATGGTATATGAAAAGATAATCCATATGCACATATTCATGTTATGTTTTCAGAACGTAAGCATACTACATCACCATCTGCTCCATTCGTTTCAGGAGTGCGTTTTAATTTTCACAAAACACATCAAAACGTTTGCTGATTTTTCATGGAATTTTTCTGCTGGCAATGCGGCGAAATCAATTCATTGCTTAAAATATGGATTTGCATAATAAAATTTCTAAAGTTGTAGAATCATATTTTCTTGTTCAACTCCCCTGCCTAGTTTTTAGTACATGCTTCCTCCGCTTCAAAACCGGTTGTATCTACCCCTCTACTCAGCTTTTTGATAACTTCAACGGCAAATCTGAGTGGGAATGAAATCAAAGGCATTATCACCAGAGGCTTTGGCTTTAGGAAAAAGTGAATACAATTATCGGTTGTTTGCAAGTAATAACTTCCGAATAATGTTCAAATTTAAGGCTGCGTGATTTCTTTGATGTGAAATTGATATAAATTTTAATTAATTTTCGTTTTGATTTGAGCTGCTTTTGTATTGTGAAGTTTAGTATTTTCCATGAGATTGAAAAGAAAAAATAATCCAGCTTTGATAAATTTTGTTATGTACTTGAAATGTGGGCAGAGCACGGGTTCTGGAAGAAGGCAATCCCTGCTTGCGTTGTCTGCTATTGGGCCGTCTGCAACCAGCCACTAGCAGTGATTGTGCTGGAGATTCAGTCATGGATGTGATCTAGCAGTGATTGTGCTGGAGATTCAGTCATGGATGTGATCGAACATATGGTCAGTGCTCCGTAGGGGTCACACGATGGTGGTCTATGAGTTTGGTGGCTCTATTACATTTTTGGTGCCGTGGAAAAGCTCCAGGGCATAAAGGATGCAAAGAAATTGAAAATGATGTTGTAGTTCCACCGAATGGAACATTGACGGTGGATGGTGGATCTTGAGCTTGTGTACTGGAAGGTTGTCGATGACGTTACTTATCATAAGAAAGTGTTGAAAAAAATCGTAAAGTAAGAAGAAGTTTATGGACGACCCAATCATAAGGCTGTTGTCAAACCGAACTACACAAATGAGGTACCGCTGGTAATGTACATGTTGTTTATCGCGGAAACAATGAAGTGTAAGTGTCTTTACTTCGGATATTGCTTGTGCATGCTTTGTCTCTTAGTAAGGGTCAAATTGTTTTGCATCTCAATATGAGAGTAAGGTTGTTTGGTTAGAATTCTTGATTTTAACAAATGACATAGAAATTTACAATGGTCCAGGTGCCAAGCACAGCAAGTTTCCGAAGGATTCAAGAGAAGGAAGAATATAGTCAAAGAGGTATGTGAGTAGAGATGAAATTTTCTTTTAATATTTTCTAGGTAGGGATGTAAAAGTATGGAAATGATGTTTTTGGACGAGTTCCAAAACATACTTTTGAATTTATGATGAAATTTTAAAATGTCTTGAAAAGAGAGAGTATGTAGTGTTGTGGTCTGTTTGGTTTTCATTAAAGTGACATTTAGTCTCAGCAACTATTTTCACAAGTTTGAGTCAATATTAGAACTGGTCATTTCAACAATAGAAAGGTTTTATTTATAAGGATTATTGATTATTAGATATTATGAAGGTATGACAAAGATATAAATAAAATCGAAGATGTTATATGTGACTTGCTAATGAGGAATAATGCATTTTTGTCATTGTGTCATTATCTCTTCTTGATGTATTTATTAGTCTTGCAATGTTTTGTTACATAATAACATTATTAATTCTACACAGTAAGAAGAGTTGTAACTAGAAGGGTGTTCTAACTCTCATGTTTTTCTCCATGAACTATTTGATGATTAGTGCACTGTAAGGCCTAATTGGCAGGCATAGAGAATACAAGGATGAGATGCATACATCCCATATCCAGACTACTTACCTAGACAAATGGTGAATATAGTAGATGACAATCATGTATCTCAGTAGATTATAATTAATTCCATATGATGTTCACTAAATCAATCTCCATGGCTAGATTAATGGTAGGATTTGTAGTAAAACAATTCCTAGTTAATCTAAGGTAACAGTGGCACTTTAGTTTCTAGCACGTACATGGTGAGAGTTTATCGGTTAAGAGAGACGCATGAAAACTTTCTGAGATGGAGGTTAGTTGTTTTGTTCCCACTTGAGAAAACCAAGTGCTAGTTGTAGGCTAAGTTTGTGGAGGGGAATGATGACTTTGCAGTAGGAAGGACAAAGAAGTCTTGGATACAATAAAGAGATCTTTGGAGAGAATGTGACAGTGCTTGTGACATATGATAATGTTTGGAATAGCAATAGAGGTTACATAGTAGTGGACAAATGAAGGTAAACTAAAGTGTGTGTAGAATTATAATAGACTCATCATTGTATTGCTATATGAGTCACACATTAAGTTTGTAAGCAAGTCTATAGCATCATGGTTGGCTTGATGTAGTGGTGCTTTAGACTATATGTACTTGACGTCTTCATGAGTTGAGTATTTCATGAAATGTACCCTAGTAAGTTGTTATGTAAGCATGATGAGGCACATGTAACCATGTGTAGTTCATGGTAATCTACAAACCACCTTGTAAGTGTAGGTTTGAAGTTAGATGAAACCAGTTTGGGTGATGTGATGAAGTTTGTGGGAGATAGGGAACATCTCGAGAGGGATTCCTCGATGATAATGATGATGATGTAGGAAGATTTAAAGGTAAATGTACATGTACATGTACGAAGATATGATGACTAAATGCATCATGTACATGAAAGACATCTTAGTAGATTTGCAATTACAATGCCTGGGTACCCATGGATTCCAAGGGATTGGTGTTGCTTTATATGGATGTCAACATTTTGAGAGGATGAAGGATAGAAATTGTTGATCAATCTTAACAGAAGTAGTCATTAAGGGGGAGTTTTAGTCTTATAACTCCTACTTGTCTTGGGTCTATTTCTTTCTAAGTAAAGGAATTTGTTCATAGTATTTAGGAGGTTTGTTAGATGTAATTAGATTGACATATATTCTTCCAACTAACTAGCTTCCTACATTGGTGAGAGGTTGAGAGAAGTTGATTGTGTGATTAAGATAATTTCTCTATCTAGATAAATCATTCATGTATTTATATTGTGACATTATTTGATTAATACAAATGCACTTATGAAATATTAATTATACCATACTAAAAATGACATTAACTTACTTTTGAGAAGGTACAGTAAATAGTGTCAATTATAGTTTCTTGCTATTAGGTAAAATAGAAAATAACTTAGAGTTTTATATAAAGAAAAATTCCTCAATGTGTTAAAAAAAGTTCCAATAATCTTATTTGAATCCAATACAGGGTGGATAATTCAGTCCCAAACTAATTTGCAAATTAAATTTTACGACACTTAGAGCATCTTGTTTTCATTATAGTGAACTATGAGCGTTGAAAGAAGGCATACTACTTATTTTCCTAACTTGAATTGTTTATTTTTTATTCATGAATAAAACATATTAACATATTTTCACTTTTTTTTAATCAAAATTTTCAAATTCACTTGTTTATTAATTTTTATTTATAAATTTATTCAAACTTTAATATTTACCTATAAGAATAAAATTACTATACCTATTATTAAATAACATAAGTAATAAATATTTACGTCATTCAATCTAGTTCTTATGACTATAAATGATCTCATTGTCAAATACCATGGGTTCAAGTGATTATAAATAATCTCAGTGTCAATAGTAGAGATAGTAGATTCTTTTAGACCTAGATTCTCACTGTACATTGAGTAACCCGCACTTAATCTGTGTCTGTGATATTATATGTTTAAAAAATAATATAATTATTTGCAGTACAAGGCTACAATCCTCTCCAGCTTTCCTCTCTACCCTCCAAGCTCCTATTTCCTTGCGTTGTTCCTTGTGGATGATTTGCCTATTACCAAGTGGAAAACAAACCTTCAAAACTACGCAATCCTCAACGATGAATCCTTGGCTACATGCATGAGTTTTCTCCATGAGAAAACACATGCAACCAATAGTACATTGTCCTTGAACATTAATCTCAACTGGGTCTTTTTCAGAATAGACATGAATGGGTTTCTGATGAGGGAATCTTTAGTTAACTCGAGTAGCACTAGTTGAGTGCATTAATGCATCAACTGACTGTTAACTCACTATTAGTTCCTCAAACAGTTTGGAACTAATTTAACTAGTCTTAACTTAGTAAATTGAGTTAACTAATTACAACTCAAATATAACTCAATCTTGTCTCCTTAATTTAAGGGATAACTCTTGCATGACTTCAGAAAGACTTCTAACTTGAATTTCTCCAACTAATTAATTTAAAATAAATTAATTAATTATTTCCAAGTCGTTGTTAAGACTAAATTTGATTTTAGTTTACAATTTAATTCAAGGACAAATTGAATTGGAATATTCTTGTTGCCATATTTCAACACTCCCTCTCAACAAGAAAGGGATTATCTGCCACCCCGACCCTGTCTCTATGGAACTCGAATTTATACTTTGACAATGTCTTTGTCAAAATGTCATCATCTTGCTCCTCTGTCGAAATATACCACACCAACATGATCCACCTCACTACACAATCTATGAGATGATGATACAGGATGTCGATGTGCTTGGATCTATCATGAAATACTAGATTCTCAGAGAGTTTGATACAACTATGATTATTACAATAGATTATAGCTGTATCCATCCTCTGATCAAACAAGCCAACTAGGATTTTCCACATCCAGATGGCCTCACATGATGCCTGACTTATAGACATGTATTCTGCCTCTGTCGCGATGAGTGCAAGTGACCTTTGTTTCTTGTTGTACCAAGAAACTGCCGTTGACCCAAGGTTGAAAATCCCTCCTGATTTTCTCTTCCGATTTGATGAACTCCCTACCCAATATGCATCAGTGAAGCCCTGCAGCTTCACTTCCTCTGTCTATTTGTACCATAATCAATACTGAGATGTGCCTCTGAGGTATTTCAATACATGATTTGCCACCTTCCAAAACATCTTGGTAGGCTGCACCATCACTTGACCCAGCTAGCTCACCACATAGCACAGATCTGGTCATGTGTTCATTAAGTACATCAGTGAACCCACAGGCTACCTGTACACAATAACCTCTACCACTTCTCTTGAGGTAGTAATATCCTTCCTCTAGTTACCTGCTAGAGGAGACTGCATGGGCTTGCATTTATCCATGTGGAATCTCCTGAGTATCTTATTGGCATACTTGCCTTGAGACACAAACAACTCCCCATCCTTTTGCCACACTTCCATGCTAAGGATGTAATGCATGAAACCCATGTCTTTCATCTCGAATTCTCTTGCAAGGTCCTCCTTGCAACACACGATCAACTAATCATCACTAGTCAATATGAGATCATCAACATGAAGTAGGATGATCAACAGCTCACATTTCACCACGATGTGGTACAGGTTCGTATCCGCTTCACTCTTTGTGAAGCCCAACCCAGAGAAGTAGTTGTCTATCCTGGTGTACCAAGCACGAGGTGCTTGCCTCAGCCCACACAACGCTCTCTTGAGTCGGCACACATGCGACTCACGATCGAAGGTCTCAAAACCTTCCGGTTGCTCTATGTACACCTCTTCCTCTATTCGGCCATTGAGGAATGCAGTATTCACATCCATCTAATGGATCTTCCAACCCATATGTGCTAATAGTGTCAACATGGATCTGATAGAATAGTACCTTGTGACAAGAGCAAAAGTCTCATCATAGTCAATCCCCTTGACCTGTGAAAAGCCACAGGCAACAAATATTGCCTTTTGCTTCTCCACACTACCATCAGAAGCTTGCTTTACCTTATAAAGTTAATGGGAACTCACAACTGACTTGTTCTCTAGTCTCGGAACCACGTCCCAAACACTACTATGAATTATGGAGTCATACTCCTCTACCATATCATCAACCCAAATCGGCTGCTACACTACTTCCTCAAAGGAAGATGGCTCGGTCTCAACAAATTCCCCAACAAGGGCCATGTATCCAGTGTACCTCTCAGGTGACCTCCTCTATCTGCGTTAAGGAGATGGTGCTCCCACATTCTCTCTCACATCCTCCAACAATCTGTCAGATTCTCTTGTCCGCTTCCGTCCATCTCTGGAAGACTCTTCTTGAGTGGATGTCTCCACTCCTGGAACCTTTGCATGCAGCTGCTCCACATTAGTCTGAGGCTCCTCTTCCTTAGGATTCAACGGTTCCTCCACAGCCTGTAGTTTGGAGCTCCCTCTCAAGGGAATCTCGCATGGCCTTTTGTTCATCAAACTTGATACCACTGCGAAGCACTATCCTCCAACTGGTAGGAAAGTACATCTAATAGTTGTGAGGTGTATCAGTGTACCCCACAAATATCCCCAACTCTGTTGTCAGCTCAAGCTTCTTCCATGCATCCTTTGTCACATGGCAATATACCGATGAGCCAAAGATCCTGAAGTGATCCACATCTGGTCTCTTACTCGAGAAAGCTTCCTCTGGTGTCTTTATCCCAAGTATGTGATGTGGGCTTCTATTCTGCAAATAGACTGTTGTGTTGCATGTCTAAGCCCACAAGTGAAGTGGTAGGCCTTGGTCATGCAACATTGCCTGTGCTACCCCTACAATATTTCTGTTCTTCCTCTCAGCCACCCCATTTTGTTGTGGGTTATGAGGTGCCGTCAACTGTCATTTAATTCCTTCCACTACACAAAAGTCCCTAAACTCTTGAGAGACATATTCTCCACCGTTTTCGCTTCTCAAGGCCTTGATCTTCTTCCCTAACTCTTTCTCGACCAAAGCTTTGAACTCACAAAACTTTGTGAAAGTTTGGCCCTTCTTCTGCATGAAATAAATCTAGCATTTACAAGAATAGTCATCAATGAAAATCACATAATAACTTTGCTTCACTGTGGATGTTGTCAAGAATGGTCCACACAATTCAGTATGAACTCGCTCTAAGATAGCCTTTGCTTGACTGTCTCGATCATTAAAGGAAGACATGGTGT
The DNA here is from genome assembly GCA_031772625.1 of Pinus tabuliformis. NCBI lineage: Eukaryota > Viridiplantae > Streptophyta > Pinopsida > Pinales > Pinaceae > Pinus > Pinus tabuliformis. The sequence continues at coordinate 1,391,405,183 of CM062817.1, read as the reverse complement.
ATCTGCCCAAGGTACAACCTTTGCATGTGTCAACTTGCTCAAGTTTACCTTTAGGAAGTCTTGTAGATATCTGATGCATTATCTTCAAAGCCCCATGATGAAAATGGCCCAACGCATGTGCCACAACTTGCTAATGTCTTGGCTTTGCACCAATTATTCTTTCGTACTCAATGTTGCACAATCATCTACCTCTAGTTTATAGAGATTCTTCACCCAAATCCCTATCCTCTTGGTCTGACCCGTGGCTATGTGTCTTAGGAGCACCTTTCCTTTACTGAACAAAACATCGTAGCCTTTGTCCTCCAACATCGTGACTGATACCAAGTTCTTCTTCAGTCCAGGCACATACATCAAATCTTTCAAGGTGAGAGGAGCAGCATGCTCCCTCTCAAAAGCAACTGTGCCCACTCCTGAAACACTATACCTTTCGTCGTCACCCATCTCTATGCACATCTTCATGTCTTTCTCCTCCAAGGCACTAAATAAATTTTTATCACCGGTCATGTGGAATGAGCCTCCACCATCAAGATATGAGACACAACCCATCATCGATGACACCATGCATGCAATGAGGGTAAAGTCCATTTCAAACTAAGAGGATAACGCCTCACCTTCTGTCACATGGAATAAGTCGATCTTGCGGACAAGATAGACCTTCCTAGAATCTAAAGAAGACCTAATGACAAGCAAACCAATCAGACACTATCTTTCTCTAAATATGCTTTTATAAACAAAGGCAAACAAGTGTTTTTAGGCCTACCTTAGGTCCAACACAAGTTTGTGGAAGCCTCGCTCCTTCGATCCAAATGAGCTCCTTTGTCGCGAATCTGCAAACACAAACAAGCAAACAAATTAAATAGCACTTGAAAAGACAATATCATAAAACATATTTAACATGAAAGTCAAGGAATTCATGAAACAAATAACACGAGACACTTGTTGAGAAAAATGAGTTTGATTGTATTAATTCAAAAGAAGAAGAGCTTTACAACCTATGCCTTGACGTTGTACAAGCTCCTCCCAGGGTCCAGCAAGAAGTCTCCTCTACTTTGACAAGTTTCACTTTCTTCTCAATGAAGCCCAAAAGGTATGTGATCTCTCCTCTTAAGCTCAACTAGGAAGTCTTAATTTCACCAGCATTTACCCTCAAAAATGTTCAGCTTCTAACCTCCTTAGCAACCAGCCCAATGCCTGAATTTATAGTGCAATGGAGGGAAGTTACTAGGTCCTCCTTCAAAGGGATAGCTCCTCTCATCAAGGGATTAGCTGCTTCTCTTTTGGGATGCATGAACCATCTAAGAGCGGCAAATCCACGTCAAAATTCCTTCTAGAATCATCTAGAATTAACCCAAAGTGAGTTTTTTAGAATAAACTTGCACCTTTTTGACTTTCACAGTGGTCCGCACCCACACCTTTAGGGACCGAACGGGCAGGACCACAGTTTTTGTAAACAGAAGGTGCGGGACCACAGGCAATAGTGAGAGAAAGTGCGGAACCAGAGTTTTATTGATTTTCAATGTCTTTCTCTCAATTTCAAAGCTTGACTTGAAGAGCTGAGGTCTGAGACTTGCTTAGGAGGACAGTACAAGTGATGATAGACCCATACTGACTGCAAATAATCATGGTGACGATATTTTTGTGTAACAGATTTCCCCCTAAAGTGCGAAGTCTGTAGTAGATGTGGATTTCATTTATCATTTAGGAAGAGTGAAGTACTTTATCATTTCGAGGATCATCTTGTGGAGAGCCCGGTTGGAACCTGTAAAAACATTCAATGCAAGATACATATATGAGATCATATCATCGCTGAGGTAGGCATTCCCATACTCAGATCAAAACTGACTTGGAAAACTAACTACTACTCTGATACATGAATGATCTTGTAATACATCACAAGTATAGACTCATGTGGAAACAGTATGGACGAAGCCATCTGTTTATGAATAGTCCATTATATAATGAATACAAAGTTCCTCACAGCCTGGATTGTGGGAACTAGATCCAGGGTCTTCATTTCTACTTCCCGAAACAGTACGATTCTATCCATGCGAATGAATGTGTTGATGTCAAACATGGTAGAAACCACTTGATTACCAGTCAATGATGTAAACTGTTAAAAAGTGTGAGAGAAACCACCAGTGATGTCAATGTCTCTCAAAGTATCCAGTACAATCCATGAGATGTGAATAAATGTGTTGATGTCGAACATGTCACGGAATCCTTTGATCGAAGGTCTATGATGCAACCTGTCGTCAAAGGGGAGAAACCTGCCATTGAGGCATGCAGATCCCAAGGTACTGACGATTTCTATATCATCTTTCTAGATAATGAGTTGTAGTTGATAGAAAGCGATCCATCGCAGGCAAGCCCACAACACGAAATCATAGATCAAGTTGAAGAAATTTAGTTGCAAGGACTGACTTAGGGATGGTCAAGATGGATGACAGATATTTTGCAGATGAATGGCTTATTGGCAGTGACCTCTTGAACACATAACGACACGACTGATGGCTTGGTGACAATTGACCCAAAGTTAATACCTAAAAACCGGCTGAAGACTTTCAATGTGGTTTGATAAATTGTTAGGCAAAGGATTTCCCAACCCAGGTGAATAAAAGTGTTGTGTTAAAGAGTGGTTACAAAGTATGACAAACAGGCTCATTTTTCTCTCTTTACCCCCACCATTTCTGGCAAGTGCCTCTTTATTTTTGACAAGATTGAGGAGGATAACATTTGCTTGATTATAAGCTCATCCTTCGGATGAGTCCAACTTAGTTTAAATTCGAACCCTAAGAAGGAGTGGTTCGTTCCTGTTTGTAATTGAACAGGTCCTTTACTGTGAAATTTTAATGAGTCCAGTATAGGAGAAACTCGGCGTTTTTCAATTTTAGAGAGTCTGAAAAAACTTAAGAAGACTCCAGGGTTGACCTTTTTCGTAAATTTGTGTCTCCCAAGCCCGAAAAAGTATAAAATAATACTTGAGAGAACCGCTTGATCTTTTACGACCAAGGAGTACTTTTCTTAATTAGTGCCCTTGATCCAAAAAAGTAAAAAGCGATCAACGACAAGTCGTTTTATAACTAATATCGAATTTGAAACAACAAAAATCCGGCAATCTTTTCATGTTTTTACGGTCAGAAAAGAGCTATAAGTGGACCGTCTTTTAATTCCGTTTTAACGAGTTTAAAAGAAAAACTCGGCAATCTTTTCATGTTTTAGGAGTCAGAAAAGAGCTTAAAGGTGACTCTAAATGTTTTTTCGTCGAAAATGATAGATTTCGCCTGAAAAATCCGTTATCCTGAACAAAAACGTAAACATTACTCATACCTGTTTGAAATGGATAAAAATGTTGCAAAAATACCTTTCCAAAGTGAAACATAAACAAATTTACAATTTATTTACTCAAAAAACTTATAAAAAGGGCCTTCGTCAATTCATTTTTACCGTTTGAGTTTTCGGTGAGAAAATAGTGCTTTTGTTTAGAAAACTTCCAGTGAAGATTGCGGAAAATACAACCGTCTGAATCGAACATCGTCTTCTCCAGGTAATCCACATCATCCTACTCTTCATTTTTAACCATTTCATTTCTTGTTTTAGGCTTTCATTTCATTTTTTTGGAGGGTTTTTAGGCTTAAAACCCACGCGCGGGGGCCCGCAGGTGTACCACTGCTGGCCTGCGGACCCCGACTTTTTCTCCATTGGGAAAAAGTAAGGGGTCCGCACCTTCCATGTAGACAAGGTGCAGACCCACGCACTGTGTCTAACCCAGAGGGTGCGATCCCCGCCGCAAGGGTTTTTAACCCAAAATTTCTCAAAATTGGCCCAAACAAAATAATTTCTAGCATTCTAATTTATCTTTTTACTTGATGCAGAGAGTACATCATGCTAGATTGGCATGAACGAGAGCATGAGGATGTGGATGCTGCCACATGGAATCATCAACATTCGCTTGATGCTTTGAAGTCGTGCGGCTTGTACAAATTCTGGGCCATTCCTTGCATGAGGGCTCAGGTAGATTTCTTATAGTGGCTGGTTGACAGATGGAGCATACAGGACCAGTGCTTCTTCATTGGTGGCCACCAGCTCAAAATCGAGCCGGCAAACATATATTTCTTGACTGGTTTGCCTAAGAGAGGCGAAGACTTAACTCTATTCGGGGCTAGGCCAAGTGGCCAGTGTGTCGATAGCCTCCGGCTAGAGTTCTGCAACAGCCAGGCTAGAGACAAAGGGATAGACATAAAAACCATATCCCTTCCTAAACTCATGGTGATCTCATTTACTGTCACCAGACTTTGCGGGAGTGCCGCATTACATATTGCCACCGAATCCCAGATGCGTATGGCAGTTGATTGCTTTTGAGGCACCATCTTCAATTGGTGCGATGCTGTGTTGGCCAATGTGAAAGGCCAACTGACCAGAGCTAAGAACGAACAACTAAAGACCTTTGGTTATGGAGCTTTGGTTGTGAGTTTTGGTCTGGAGAGGGTTCCCATGTTGATCCTGTAGCACCTTACTGTTGGAGCTGGGCTTCCTCGAGAGCCCAAACTGATGCGATGGGTTGCAGCTATGGCCCGATATCCGGACGAGAGGACAGAGGTTGCTTGATTCAAACCTGAGTATTTCCAATGGTTGGAAAATCAGGTTTTTTCTATTCAGGACTTCCCTTACGCTGGGTTAGATTTTCGTGGTGACCCAGACATGGCTCTTCCACCAGGAGAGCAGTGGGATGACTCAGGTAAAATTATTTTCAACATTTTTCCTATTTAAATTTTTTTTATTATTTTTCCATCGTCCCAAAACTGATAGCAAAAGTTTCAAATGCAGATGTGGGTCCACAGCGACCAGCCGCTCTCCGGCCTTACGAGAGGAAACAACCAGTTGCAGCCGCGTCAGCCCCATAGGACGAATCAGCAGAGGTTTTGGCCGAGTTGGAGGGTCATCTCGAGCTCTTGACAGGAGATATTCTGGAGACCACTATAGATGACATTCCTCGTCGACTTCAGCGCTATGTGATTGGGGTCCCAGGACCTTTTAGAAGGTTCTGTTGCAAGGTGGCCCGTGCAGTGGTTTCTTATCGAGATCATCACCAGTGATAGGATGATCGCCTATTGTGGGCACATATGACAATTTTGTTTTTTGTACTTATTATTTTTGCCGAACATAAGGTGTTTTTCAACCTATGATTGAGGACGATGTATTTTTTGACACACTCCTATATATATATATATATATATATCACTATTACCGGCTTATCTTGTAAATCATGTTATGGCATGGTTTTACATGTATGATTATTTCAAATGTCTACTTAACATTCGAGAAGCAATTGCATCTGCTAATGTATTTAAAGATCTTGGAATATGCTGATACTCAATATAAACAAATTCACGTTCCAAGAGACGCACTCTCAAAAATAATCTTAATAACACTGGATTTCTAATGGCATACACTCTATTAAGCTGTAATACAATGAGTTCAGAATCTAACCTCACTATCAAACTCTGAATCCCAAATGAAATAGATTCAGATAATAACTCAATCACTTCACTATACTTGGCAATATTGTTCGTTGTTTGACCGAGGCTTACCCCATGCATAGATACTAACTCGTCAGAGGGTGAATAGATAACCCAAGCTGCGGAAGAAATGTTCCGTGTATTACAACAAGCACCATCAGTGAAACCAATGTATGTTTGGAGAGGCATCGACATCTGCAATATCAAGAGTAAAACCAAGATAAGCAGGAATAATGACGAAACAACACTCTCTAAGCTAAGCACACTGTTTAAACTAAAACACACCAGCTAGAAAGAAAAGCTATCCTAACTAAAAATCTCCATACCCATTCTTTAAGCATAATACCTCTTCAAGTAAAGACCATTTATGGGTTTACCTAAAGAGTCCCCGTCAAAGTCTACCAATTCATAGGCCCCTTTTGGTAGCTTTCGCTTGACAACATAGGGACCATGCCACATAGGAACGAATTTTCCAGCGCCTAATTTATCATTAGCTTGATCATAAACTAAGACTAGATCTCCTTCCGAAAAATTTCGAGGGGTCACATTTCGATCATACTGAGATTTCATACGTTTTGCGTGAGTTTTGATCGCCAATGCAGCATCACGTCGATTCTCATCTAATTGAGCCAAGTATAACAAATGCTTTTCCTCTTCAGAAGTGGCTGGAAGTAACTCGATGGCCATTTGCAGTGACGGGATTTCGCATTCAATGGGTAACACAGCTTCCAAACCATAAACTAGTTGGAAAGGAGTGAACCCTGTTGATGTTTTTACTGAAGTTCGGTATGCCCAAAGCACTGAAAATAGCATGTTATGCCAATTTGACCGATGAATCCCAATGATTCGTCGGATCATGATGACTAAAACTTTGTTGATGGATTCAACCAGACCATTAGCTTGTGGATGATAAGGAGTTGAACTATCGTGACGCAAACCAAGCTGGCCTGTAAGTTCGGTCATCATAACGTTTCGAAAATGACGCCCATGATCAGTGATTATCACGTGTGGGACACCAAACCTAGCAATTATATGATTGAACACGAAAATTGCAGCTGTCTTTCCGTCTGCCTCAAATGTAGGCATCGCCTTGGCCCACTTGGTAAAATAATCTACCGCAAGGATGATATACGTATGCCCCTCGGCCGTGTGAGGGTTACATGTAATAAAATTGATACCCCATTTGGAAAAAGGACCAACGGCAATTATAGGGTGGAGAGGAGCAGGTGGAGCGCGCATCTTTCGATCAAAAATTTGGCAATTGTGGCATTTTCGGACCGCAGTAATACAATCTTTAAACAAAGACGGCCAGAAGTAGCCAGCGTGCAATATCTTTTAGGCTGTGGCATACCCAGACATATGACCACCACACGCTCCAGAGTGACAGTCATTTAGAACCCTTTCAGCTTCCTCGTGAGTTAAGCAACGTCGAAAAACAGAGTCCGCCCCACGACGATAAAGAGTATCTCCAATAATCCTGTATTGTTGGGACTGGAATCGAATTTTCCGACGTTTTGACCTTGAAATTTCTGGCCAAAAGGATTGGGTCTGGAGATAAACGATGATATCCCCATACCACGGATCTAAAGTGCTGATGAGAAACAAGGATTCGTCCGCAATAGGCTCCTCCACCACAGTTTCCGTGTCAGCACGCAGGAAATCACACATCAATTCCGCAAAAACTAAATATTTCTTAGACTTAGATTTTTCAAATTCCAAGTCGAACTCCTACAGGATGACGATCCATTTAGAGTACTTGCCCCCTAGCAATTGCTTGGTCAAAATGTAGATCATAGGGTTGTAATCCGAAATCACTGTAGTTTTACGTAGTAAAATGTAGTGACGAAAACGTTGGACAGCTTGAACAACTACCAATGCCAATTTCTCCACATGTGAGTATTTTAGCTCAGTTGGATTTAAAGTTCGACTAAGGTAATATATCACATGTTCAGTACCGAATTCATCTTCCTAAACTAAGACCATTCCAATGGTGGAATGAGAGGCGGTGAGATACAAGAAGTAATCCTGGTTGTAGTTGGGAGTATGCAATAACGGTGCATGGGTCAACGCGTGTTTGAGTGCATCAAAAGATTTCTGAGCTATCTCATCCCAATAGAATGGTGTATTCTGTTTCAACAACTAGGTAAAACCCTTTGTAACCTCGGCGTAGTTACGAATGAATCGTCATAAAAAGTTTGCTTTCCCTTGCAAACTTTGGAGTTGGCGAAGACTCGAAGGAGGAGGCAATTTGACAATAGCTTTGACCTTCGAGGGATCAATGCAAATGCCGGCTTTCAAAACTACAAACCCCAGCATTCGACCCGTTTCTATACAGAAGACACATTTGTGTGAGTTCAACTGAATCTGATAATGCCTACACCTCATAAAGATTGCTCATAAATGGACGAGGTGATCAGCTCGATGTAATGAATGAGCAGGAAAGTCATCGAGATAGGGTTGCACAATGTGCTTGATGTCATGAAACGCATAAGACATGGCCCTCTGAGAAGTTTCTCCGGCATTCTTGAGCCCAAAAGGTAACTTGCAATAAGAAAATGTCCTCCATGGACAAATGAAAGCCGTTTTTGGTTGATCGGTAGGTAGAATATTGATTTGATTGTATCCAGAAAAACCATCCATGAAGGAGAATATTTCGGTGCCGGCACAATCATCAATGATTTGATCAATATAGGGAGTTGGGTAATTGTCCTTTGGACAGGCTTGATTAATGTCCCTATAATCGATGCATATTCTTATTGTTCCTTGCTTCTTGTTAACCGGAACAATATTCGATACCAAATCCGTTAACGGGATCGGATAAATGAAACCTGCTTTGAGTAATTTTTCAACTTCTGCTTTAATTGCAACAGCTTTTCTTGGGTGAATTTGATGCAAATGTTACCGGACGGGTTTAGCATCCAGGTAAGTCTTGATCTCATGAACAACAATTGCGGGATCAATTCCTGGCATTTCCTCATAGGACCAGGCAAACACGTCGCAAAATTCTTGAAATAGGGCCTTATATATTTGAATTTCATCATCTATACATGCGGCACCTATATGAACGTTCTCAACAATTCCAGGCTTAACCGAAATGTCCATTGGAATAGTTCGAGAGATGTTTCCCAAATTTAACTCTGAATCGGGATGTTTCATTGGATTCTGAGGTTCCTTGACATATTCATTCATAAAGATTGATGAAAAATCATTTTCAAAACGATCATTCTCGGGTAAAAACGAAGATCTGTGATGGAGATCTTCCCATGGTAAATCATCTACACATAGGATTTCACGAATTTGTTCATCAGAGTGAACAAGTTCAGAAAACGTGATTGAATTCGAGCTTGATGTGAAAAGTGATTCTTCACGGACCACATTCATTAGGTCAATTTCGGTTGAAAATGGGTCGGTAAACGATTGCACAGCCTCATACGCGATTTCATAAGGACTCAAAGGCATGACATTACCAAATGAGTCTATCTCAGATTCAAAAGGAACAATCCAAGGATCATCATAAACAATGGTGTCTGACGTAATCATACGAATGGTTGCAAATGAAGACGATGCTTTGATCGGAGGAAAAGGAAAAGTTCCCAGTAAACCGGCATCTTTAACTAGTCCTACTCCAACATCCTTATATGGGATAGTCGTTTTACCGACATGCTGAATACTTTCAGAAGAGGCTGGGTCGGATGAAAAGTAAGCCAGCTGGTCTATTGTTATGATCTTTCCATTATGAGGAAACTTTATAACCCGAAAGATCGATGAAACGACCGCTGTCATAGCGTAAGACCAACTTCGACCCAAGAGAAGGTTGTAATCTAGAGGGGCATCAACCACCTCCACATCCAGATTAATGGTTTTTCCTTCAACCCCTATAGGCAAATCCTGTAGAATGCCAAAAGGATGAAACCCACGGCCATCAAAGGCCTTTAGAATCGTCGGGGATTGATTTAGCGAAGGAGAACCAAGTGATATCCAACACTGTATCGACATAATACACGTTGAGGCTCCCTCATCAATCACAGTCCGATGAATATGCCTGTTTTTTACTATCACTGGAATCTGGAAAGCCATTTGATGAGGCAAACGCGGTGTACTATTTTCTAGATAGAAAATTATTAGGTTTGAGTCCTGAACGTCAACAGCTCCTATAGCTGACAAAAGTAATTTACGTTGTGCTGGACATGATTGCAGCACTTCCAAAGCCAACATTGCTGAGGGTGAAACAGCTAAATCCTCAACAATGTTATAATTATGAGCCGCTCTCGCATGTGGATTGAAAGCTGACTTTCGAAGTATACCCTTGGCGGGCGGTTTGATTACCAAGTCCCGATTAGGTTTCTCGATCTGTAGTGGATCGGAACCGGGAGCTGAGGTTGATGGATTAGAATGAGAAGATTCTGCTTCTTTACCATCAATAGGACTTTTACTACCATAATCTTGTGATCGAGTCGCAATCCTAAAATGGGACATCATCAGTATGGGTTCTTCATTGGCACTCGAGGAAGAACCTATCATCTTACTGTCTTGAGTTGGAAAAGGATCCTTCAAAACAACAGGCATTTGGGAACCTTTGACAATCTTCGCAACCTCTGCACGATGAGGGCAGTCTCTTGTAAAATGTTCATCATCACAAATGAGACAAGGATAATGAGGTTTGCATTTTTCATCATTGGATTCTGATTTTTCAGGTTTCTCCTTTGAATTTTTGTCCGTTTTATTCTTCTTCTTTCCTTTCTTCTTTCCACAGGATTTTGATTTGGCTGCAGATGACTCTATAATGTGAATATCAGCGGAAATCTCCATAGAAGAATCTCCTGTCGGGGAATCATGCAAGGTTATGATAGGAGAACAATTCTTAGAAGGCTTCTTCTTACTTTTAGTGTTAACCGCACCAATCATACCATCGGTGGCATGAGATCCTGAAGGAGCTGCAGCGATTTGATTTTGCTTGGGAACATCGGGGATTTTCTCGTGTAACGTACCTGACTGAGTATAGACCAAGTCAAGGTACTGTGCTTGAGGAATTACTTGCTCCTAAGTAACAACTTCGGCTTTAGCTACATCTTCAGTGATCTTTGGCAACAAAGACTTTACAAACCACTCAGCCAAGATCTGATCTGGAATAAAAGCCTTCACTAAACGCCGTCGATGTCTCCACTCATGAACATGATCTGAAATGTAAGCGGACGTCGATTGCTTTAATGAAGTTAACAATTCCGTGCCATTGTCATATCGGACTGGCAACTGAAAATGAGTTAACTGACTAAAATTATAAAAAGTGCCACGTGGTAACTCAATTTACCACTTGGCCACGAGACCAATTAGAGTGCGCTGGAAAAGTCTTAGATGGATTGAATCATCTGAAATGGAGTTAGACTCACACCAGAGGTGATAAGTCATCACATGGTTCGACGGGTCCTCTCCTGATTTACCTTTGAACTTAGGAATGTCACTAGGCAACTTATTCACCATTGGCAGCCAAAACAGAAGATAATTAATGGGATCGTTCGTTGGGCGTGACAAGTTAGGCAAGTCCAAAGTTGCGATAAATGGTAACTGACGATTAGGGTCCCTAAAACTATGGGTCATGAGACCAGCCCCAGGAGGAGGATATCCGGGATAACTAGGAATAGGAATTGCATTTGGGATATTGTATCCTCCCAGAAAACCAGGATTAACCGGACCGTACTGGGGTTGTTGAGGTTGTTGATAAGTGTACCCAGGGTACGGTTGATACTGATAGACTGGTTGCTGCACAGCAGGACCGAATTGGTACTGTCCCTGGTACGGTTGATAAGTAAACTGTGGTTGACTTGTGACAACCGTACTTGAACCAGGTTGTCCTACATGCATTTGAACCGAAATTTGAATCATGGATCTAAATGGTGGTAAAGATATATGAGGAGTAGATACAGGAACAGTAGAAACCGGAGCTGTCGATACTCTAGAAGTAGGTGGGGTAGATTGAACAGATGTTGCGGCAGTTGCAGTAGTCGTTTGAGGCGGAGTATGAGGTGTACTAGGCCCAGGCTGAGAAACTATCGAAGGTACAGAAGTTTGAATATTAGATTGGACTGGCTGCTGGAGTGTACCAGAAACTAAGGGTTGTCTAGTTTGAGATGACAACTGTACATTTGGCTGCAACACCTATTGAGTTTGCGATGGATCCCACACTAAATTCATTCTGGGGTACAGACCCATAACAAGTTGAGAATATTGAAGACCATAACCGGGTTGAGGGTAAGATTGATAATTCAAAGGTACATTTCCCATTCCTTGAACATATGATTGATCGGAGGGTGGTTGGAAACCTTGGTTCGAGTACTGACCTTGGGGTCGATACCCTTGAGGCACGTACTGATACTGTGGTTGACCTTGAGGTATAAATTGATACTGGGGTTGACCTTGGGGTACATATTGAGTCTGGGGTTGACCTTGAGGAACGTACTATCCCGTAGGTATGTACTGTCCTTGAGGTTGCCCCCCAGATGCAAATTGGGTACCTTGAGGTTGCCCTCCAAGTGATAATTGAGGCTGCCCCCCAGGTGGTAACTGGCCACCTTGAGGTTGAGGATTGGGAATAGAACCTGAAATCATGAGAATATCTTCTACGCTCAACAGCTTAGTACCATTGCTTCCAGTTAATAACCCATGCTCAATGGGTTGAGGAGATGCTCTCGAAAAAGTACCAAAAAATGACTGATACCCAGAGGGAACAGAAGGACCGCCGTACAAAAAGGATTCGGGCGATTGAGTAAACATGGATGACTGTCTTGACATATTTAATGGAGGATAATAACCTCTAGGTGTTGGGTGATAAGGAACATGAGGTGGTGAAAAACTTAACCCTGGGTTTTCTAAGAAATTAGTCAAAGAAAGATACCAAGTACTGCTCCTAGGTGGACTGTAAAAAATTGATTCACGCTACCTTAGCTTAATAACAGGTTGATTTTCAGGGATAGGGATGCCTACTTCTTCTTCCGGAGTAGCAAGTTCTTCAATAGCTATAAGTCCAGAAGGAAGATCTTGGGTGATTACTCTTTCTACCCTAGGTGAACCAGGACCACTAGAAGCTGGAGAAGCAAACCCCGATGTCGAAGTAGCAGCAAATTCACTTTCAGGTTCGGATATTTCAGGTTCCTCACCTATATCACTAGTAGATGAAAAGCTACCAGTAACTTCGGAAACAAACACTGATTGCGGATTATAATCTGCTACTAACGCTTGAAAATCAGGATGTACCACCAAAGAAGACTCTCCTTCTTTAGGTGACCCAACTCTACTGTCTCTAGGAGTTACGAGGACTTTCAAGCCTTCAAGCTGGCTCGGTGAAAACTCAGGAGGTTGGCCCCGAAGTCTATGGGACTTCCTCGATAATTCAGCCACGGTTAAAAACTTTTAACTACTTCACACACAAACAAAGTAAAATCTCAATGAAAACCACCTAAAGCCTCTAAAGAACCAAACAAATTTGAATCACACGCCTAAAGAATCTAGGAGATCAAACACACACAAACAGTAACTTTTCTTACTGAAAACACTAGTTGGTGATGAAATCCAACGTCGCAGAGTTCAATACAGAAATGGCGATTGGAACAGTTACCCTGGCAACCTGCTTAATGAATAGACTGGCACAAGTTCCTCCACTTAACCGTCTCGAGTGAAGAGAACCCCCCAGAAAATCTAAGTGAGTCTAGCCGACGTCTGCTCCAGGTACAGTGGGATATTCCCACCACTGTCACCTTAGGAAGAATCCTAAAGAATATGGCCACTAAGGTTACCATCTGAAACAAATATACCTAGGGGAGTAGTCTACGATCCGATACGCACGCAAGGGCAAAGTAGCAAGCTCAATCCCCTTGAAGGCTCCTTGACATAATCCAAGGTTTACCAACAAGTGACCCCAGGCTCCTCGACAATGGTTAATCTGAGGTTTACCGTTTTTAATACGTGAATATCTGGCGTTGTTCCCAATGAGGAAGGATTGATTCCCACACTGGTTCGGACAAGATCTCGTGCTTCTCCTTTAAGAGGAGCTTTCCCAGAGAATAAATGCAACAATTGGATTTCTTCCCTACCACAAGATACAGCTACTTATTTGTTTTTACTGTCTTGGAGAGTTAATTACTCTCCTACTCCAAGACACTAGCCTAAGCTAAGTTGGTGTATCAGAGCCCTAGAAATAAAAATGTTGCTAGATGAATTTTACTTTAAGTGTTATTTTTTATTGGTTTTTGTTTAAGTCAAAAAGGTGCAGAGATGAAACTCGTGGTATGAAGACTGGACTCAAAATCACTAAAAATGCACCTAAGATGATTTAAACAACCTTTTCTCTTTGATGAACTTCTAACTAAGAAAGAGTTTGAGAATGCAAATACTTTGTAAACACAAATATTTCTTAACAAACAAATTAAAATAAGAGCTTTTGTCCTTTCCAATGCACTCAAAACGAGACAACTAGTTATTTCATAAAAATTTCCCTTTTTCGTTTCAAAGCACTCAACCACTACAAAAAACAAACTTTTTTCCAAAAGAGACTTTTTATGTTTTATAAAACACTCAAAACTATGCAAAGAACTAACTTTGAGATCTATAAACTATAAAAACCTATTTGAAGTCAAAGCTTACAAGATGTATTTTTTAAGGATGTTTTACTTAGCTAGATGTAAGCTAAGGACCAATTTATGCAGAATCACAAATCAGTCAAAAACAACCAATTTTGTTTTCTTTTTAAAAATGAAAATCGAAACTTTTAAACACAAGCTTTTCGAAGTTTTGTAAAGGGAAAACACAAAGCAGATTCCTCAACAAGGGGAGATTTCATAAATGGTCAGACTCATAAGAAGGCTGGTAGACACCAAGGTGATCTGAGGTCCCTATAGCTTCTAAGCTCAGAGCTACTACAAGACCAAAATGAAAAACGAGCCCAACAAGCAAAACTCCTATGAATTTCACCTAAAACCCTAACACTAATGAAATCAACCTAAGGAAAGCTTCTGATAGGTTATATGCAGGTCTTGGCAGTGGATAATAACTTCTAAACAAAAACTAAGCTGACTAACAGAGGAAATCTTAGGTTTTTCAAAATTTTGACAGGGTCCGCAGGCCCACAGTTAACACAGGTGCGGTCCCGCTCTGTGCTAAAAGAAAAAGTGCGATAAGTACGCACTGTGTCAAAAGGCTAGGGTGCGGTCCTCTCCCAAAGCTATGAAAAATGAAAAATAACCCTAGATCTACAATCTCTACCCAATTTTACACACAAAAAGCCAAAAACAGAAACAAAAACACAGTTTCTCAGGTCAAAGTAAAAACAAGGAAAAAATCAAGTCCCCAGTGGAGTCGCCATTTTGTAACACGGAATAAGTCGATCTTCCGAACAAGATAGACCTTCCTAGAATCTAAAGAAGACCTAATGACAAGCAAACCAATCAGACACTATCTTTCTCTAAATATGCTTTTATAAACAAAGGAAAACAAGTGTTTTTAGGCCTACCTTAGGTCCAACGCAAGTTTTTGGAAGCCTCGCTCCTTCGATCCAAATGAGCTCCTTTGTCACGAACCTGCAAACACAAACAAGCAAACAAATTAAATAGCACCTGAAAAGCCAATATCATAAAACATATTTAACATGAAAGTCAAGGAATTCATGAAACAAATAACATGAGACACTTGTTGAGAAAAATGAGTTTGATTGTATTAATTCAAAAGAAGAAGAACTTTACAACCTGTGCCTTGACGCTGTACAAGCTCCTCCCAGGGTCCAACAAGAAGTCTCCTCTACTTTGACAAGTTTCACTCTATTCCCAATGAAGCCCAAAAGGTATGTGATCTCTCCTCTTAAGCTCAACTAGGAAGTCTTAATTTCACCAGCATTTACCCTCAAAAATGTTCAGCTTCTAACCTCCTTAGCAACTAGCCCAATGCCTGAATTTATAGTGCAATGGAGGGAAGTTACTAGGTCCTCCTTCAAAGGGATAAAGCCCTCCTTCAAAGGGATAGCTCCTCTCATCAAGGGATTAGCTCCTTCTCTTTTGGGATGCATGAACCATCTAAGAGCGGAAAATCCACATCAAAATTCCTTCTAGAATCATCTAGAATTAACCCAAAGTGAGTTTTTTAGAATAAACTTGCACCTTTTTGACTTTCACAGGGGTCCACACCCACACCTTTAGGGACAGAGCGGGCAGGTCCGCAGTTTTTGTAAACAGAAGGTGCGGGACCGCAAGCAATAGTGAGAGAAAGTGCGGAACCAGAGTTTTATTGATTTTCAATGTCTTTCTCTCAATTTCAAAGCTTGACTTGAAGAGCTGAGGTCTGAGACTTGCTTAGGAGGACAGTACAAGTGATGATAGACCCATACTGACTGCAAATAATCATGGTGACGATATTTTTGTGTAACACCTTCCGATCCTTCCGAGGATCCATTCTTGGACTTCTTCGATGGGCAATTAGTCGCATAATGTCCCATCTTCTGACAATTAAAGCATCTTACTTTAGACATGTCACCCTTCTTCCCTCCATGAGAAGAATTCAATTTGAAATGGGAAGCCTTCCCCTTCCCTTTCCTTGCCTTACTTGCCAAGGCCAGATTTTCTTCATCGTCATTCTTGTATGAACAACCATCTCATATTCTCCTCCTGATCTGCTCCTACATAATATCTCACCATAGTCGTTTCCAATCCAACAGTTTCTCCCTTCCATTCACAGAGTCTTGGTAGCTATTCCAACTCTTTGGAAGGCCAAGGAGAGCGGGGCTCACCATATCATCATCGACAGTAGTTATTCCAACATTGCCAACTCATCTCTGCAGGTGGTGAGCTTGTTCAAATATGTGGAAATAGTATTGCCCTTCTCCATCTTGATTCTTCGAATCTTATCCTTGAGTGCCAATTTCATCTGGTCGCTACTATTCTGGTAGAGGTCCTTCAATGTCTTCCACATTGAAAATGGAGTATCCTTCCCATGGAGACTCGAGACAAAATGGTATCGAACTCGCTCAAGGATGATCTGTCTCACCTTCACCACACACTTCTTCCACTCAGCCAGCTCTTGTGCATTAGTTGAAGCTGGCTTTGGGATTTCTTATTCAATGAATTCCTTCAAGCCATTGTCTTCTAATACAACCTCCATTCTATCTTTCCATGCTATGTAGTTTGAGCTACCTTCTAAGGCATACTCGAGTCTCAAGCCATAGAATGCCATTGACCAACCTTGAAGTATGATATGAATTCGATTTGCACCTGCAACCCTAAACTTCAAACTTTGAATTCTCTTCTCAATATACTATTCACAGCTTTGATGCCATGTAGAAAATCTGTGATAGGTTAACCCGATAATGCAATATAAATCAAAGCATAATACTATAACCTACTTCTACTATCAATTTGCGGAATCTTAAAGATCGATCTGAACAATATAATCAGAAGAAGAAGAATCAATGGCACAATGCACATGAAAATACTTTGGGGAAAGTCTTAGATAAAAACCCCACACTATTGTATTATCGTACATGGTGAAAATACATAGTAATTATACAAAGCCATAGCTCTCATAACTAGCCAGCTCTCAGTACAATCCTCACAGATGCTCATAGGTAATCTTGGCTTCTCTCCAACCTTCCTCTTTGCCCTTCGAGCTTCGATTTCCTTGCACGGTTCCTTGTGGATGATTTTCCTATTACCAAGTGGAAAACAAACCTTCAAAACTACGCAATCCTCAAGGATGAATCCTTGACTGCATGCATGTGTTTTCTCCATGAGAAAACACATGCAAATGATAGTACATTGTCCTTGAACATTAATCTCAATTGGGTCTTTCTCAGAATAGACATGCATGAGTTTCTGATGAGGGAATCTTCAGTTAAGTGGAGTAGCACTAGTTGACTGCATTAATGCATCAACTAACTGTTAACTCACTATTAGTTCCTCAGACAGTTTGGAACTAATTTAACTAGACATAACTCAGCAGACTGAGTTAACTAATTACAACTCAAATATAACTCAATCTTATTTCCTTAATTTATGGGATAACTCTTGCATGACTTCAGCAAGACTTCTAACTTGAATTTCTCCAACTAATTAATTTAAAAAAATTTAGTTAATTATTTCCAAGTAGCTATTAAGACTAAATTTGATTTTAATTCACAATTTAATTCAAGGAAAAATTAAATTGGAATATTCTTGTTGCCATATTTCAACATGAATGTGCGAATGGAAGAGCCATTATTCCATTAGTAGTTTTTTTTAGCTCTAAAAGCATAGCTCTTTTAAAATCTTAGCCTAAGGCAACTTGATACTTTGCAATGAAAATTTAAAAACCAACCATTAGATTGACACATAGTGTGGGTAGACGTGACCTAGTAAAATGAAAACTTAAAAAAATGAACTATGAAATGGATAGACAATGGGCGTATACTTAATCCTTTGTAACAAAATCTTTAAAATCAAATATCAAATTGGCACATAGTGGGGTTGAATTGTTAGTCGACATAACTTTGTAACGAAAATAAATAAATAAAATGAAATGAAAAAAAAAATTAAAAAATTAATAAAAATAAAAGGTTTGAAAAAATAATATAAATAAAACATTAAAAGCAAAAAATACAAGCATACCAAAAAAAAAAAAAAAATATAATTCGTGCTTTAAAGAAAAAACCAAAAATAACCCATAAGAGAAAAATTCAAATATAAAAAAACAAAAATTAGTTTCTTTTTAAAGTAAAATATAAATAAATGAAAAAAAGTACCTTGTGAAAAAACATACCAAAAAAAGTTAAAATTAAAAACAAATTATATATTAAAAAAAAGATTACAAAAATTATATATTAAAAAAATATTTTTTTTCAAATAAAGAGGAAGGAATTTGTATTAAAAAACAAAAGGTTACTAGGACAAATACCTTACATCTTTCAATCTCCCTTGAAGGTTTGAAATTGAGCAAGCAGTTTCAATCCAATTCCTCAAATGAGTTCCCCGTGACACAAAAATTTCAAACACTTTCCAACTATAAATTCTCCAAAAAACCATTAATATCCAGATACATTTACATTCCATTATTCACTACTTTTGTTTTAACTTACTGTGACTTCTTATTTTCCTTCGAAAAATGTTTTTTCTTTCTTCCCAACTTGAGTCCAACCCGCATTTTTTTCTAATTTTCAGCATATCATTCTTTCGCAAGTGAAATTTGAATTCTTCCTCATCTTGCTGATCTGCCTAGCAAGATAGTTTTGCCACAAGAATCCTTCTGCATTTAGGAGGGTATATGTTTTCCATGAGGGTTCACTTCTTTTCTACTTTTGATGGGTCTTAAGGATCCTCATTGACATTCATTATTTCCTACTTAGATTATGTTTTTGTTGTTGCAATTTCTTTCATCATATCTGCTTCATTGTTCTTTTCTAGTTCTTTCTTATGTTAAATCACATCCTCTTTAGATACCGTATAGTGAATACCCTCATCTCCTTCCCACCATTTGGGCCTTTGGCTTTTTCAGTCATTTTTGTTCTATAAATGTTTCGGGCAGTGTTTAATTATGTGCCTTGTTCATAGCATACTTTACACTAGAAATAAATATTCCCATAGTTGATCGTTTTGACCCAAACAAAGTTTGGAGCCATAAAAATTTTCTCCACATGAAAACACTTCTTGAGGACCATATCCACACATATTCCAACATAAGTAGTCTTGAAAAAGTTTGCACTTTTAGTAAAACAACAATTAATTTTTCACAACACATTCCCAATAGAGGAAAGTGATGGAACATTTCCAAATTGCAAGGGAAGGTTCAAAAGCCTTACCCAAAATGGAGCCATAGTGATTGATGTTGTTTTGAAATCAAAGTGGGAGTCTATGGTTACTTTAAGAGATCAACACTACCCAAAAGCCATAGCCCAGCTTCACAAATGACCTTCTTGTCCTCTATGTTATAAAAAACCACAATGAAACAAATTGTAGACAAAGGCTAAATATTTAATTCATATATTCAATGGGGCTTCAATGTCTCAAAGTTCCATTTGTTTAGATCAACTAGCCATGTCCAAAACCCATTAAACCTGCAAACGAAACCTTTCTCCAATTATTTTTTTTTCACGATTGATAGCTTCCTCATCCACAGGAACATTGAGGGATGGATTTTTTTTAACCACTAGAAGACTGAAACCAAATTTCAACATGAAACTATACAAAACCGAAGAAGATCTTGCTAGACTGGTAGCCATACCTGCAAAAGAAACTATCATTTAAACTAAATCACTTGAATTCATCATTACAAAAGGGATCCACAAAATATTCATGCCAACTAACCATAGAATGTGTGGCTATGGTGAAACCCTAGCTATTGAAAGGGTTTGTAGGGTTCTATCCATCTTTAATGCCAAATCTGATATTAAAAACAATTATATAAAAAGTTATTCTTCTAAATTAAAATTTTTTATTAAAAACTATTAAATATTAAATTACAAAATAAATTTAAAAAAGAAATTATTTAAAACAACAATTACATTTTTCTAAATAAATAATAAATATTAAAAAACATTAAAATAAATAAATAACATTCAAAACCAAAAAAAAAAAAAATCATAGGAAAGGGGTGTTGAGGAACCAATAGTATTCCTCGCCACAATGCCAACGAGAAATGGACAAGGCCACTAGAGTGGCACTACCACTCTAGGCACCCTACATGCAACCTTTTAGTGTGTGGGCAAGGTGGCCCGTTGATTCATAAAATCGATGGCCATTTGTTGGTGGGTAGTCCATTCTAGAAATTGACGGCTTTCCCCGCACGAGTGCCAAAGGGTTGGGGGTTGAGGTGTGCATCGATCCCTTAATTTTTTTCCTAATTTAGTAATAAATGTTTTTTTAATATATATATATATATATATATATTCTAATTTTTTTTCTAATTTGTCCTTTTTCCATTTTTTTCTTTTTTAATTTTTTTTCTTTTATTTTATTTTAATTCTTTTATTTCTTTTTAATTTTTAGTACAATTTTATTTTTTTCAAACTTTTTTTTTATTTTTGAAATGTTTTCAATCTTTTTTATTTTTAATAGTTTTTTTTTTTTTCTTAGTGTTTTATTTTTTTTTTCTCTATTCGTTTTTTTGACAAATTTTGATTTTAACTCATTTAGAATGTTTTAATTTTTATTTAAGTTTTTTCATTTTTTTAACTAAATAATTTTTTTTGTTTGTTTTTTTTTCAATTTTTCGTTCATTGTTTTTAAATATTTTTCTAAACGATTTTTTTTTTTGGAGTGGGGGCAGGGGGTGGGGGGTGTTTAGACATTCTTTTTTAAAATTTATTTTTTAATATAAATTTCTATGTGAATCATTATTTTTGGAAAAAGAGCCTCCAAATGTATATATATATATATATATATATATATATATATATATATATATATATATATATATATATATATATATATATATATATATATATATATATTGTGAAGGTTTGACTTTATATTACTATGCCAAAAGAATACCTTGTGTTTTTCTTGGTGCTATGGCCCCCCTATTGAGAAACCTTCCCAGCAACACATGTTGATCTCCTTGACATTGCACATGTTTTCCTTAACTAGTCTATCTTGCAAAAACTATTGATAATTCAAGAGAGAGATACAAAACTGTCGATTACAGAAATACAAGGTTTCCTTATGATGGGCCAACCAAAATTTGAGAAAACTGATAAAACATCTCCATAACTTTGCAAGTACTTGATAGAATTTTGAATGAGACAGTGGGCTAATCATATGTCGAGAGCCAAAAATGAGTTGGAAATCTCTGATTGGCATGCCTTCGAACCGGAAGCCACTTTCCATTTGCTATCCTAGGTTAACCTCTAAGTATTTGTGGTTCTAACATGAAGAGTTGTGCACAAAGCCTTCAACTGAGCCCATCGTCTGTGTCCTTGGGCTTGCAATTAAACACACCATTGAATTCCTTTAGAAGGATGACTTGAATTTCCATTCCACTAAGAATGGTCTACCATCCCAAGAGCAAATGTGACTGAGCCCCAAACTACCTACAAGCCTCAATGAGGCTTCTCTGAGAGGTGGAGTAAATTAAAACGATATCATATTGGTCAAATTATTATCCTTGAAGGTGTATCACTAACTAATTAGGCTCCATGGTGTTTAGGAAGGAGTGTGTCAGTGCTCTTTAATAGTCAATCTTGAGTCGAGGCCAGATTGTCATCTAGGCACACCTTAGCATATGACGAGGGATGAGCTTGTGCAAATTTCCTTGAATTTTATGTTGGTCTAATACCTGTAGACGATGATGAAATAAAAAAGTTGACTGGAGGGTGAAATAAATGTTGTAAAACTAAGGGGCCATGGTAGATACAATGACAACTTCGCGAATTGAGGACTTTGAGGATGTCTGAGAGCCATACCCACTGCAATGAATGTGGTCTAGCATTGAGATAGCTAGAAAAATCTTACAAAAGGGCCAATTTTTGATTGAGAGGATAGAATTAACATGAAAGGAATTGTTGCTACTCATTACCAAAACTAGACTCATTGTTGCCTTAGATGTCTTGTGAGCATTGGAGGTTAATGGAATTAAAAGAGGGCTTGAGAAGGGACGTTGGCTCATACTTACGTCATCCATGTCCATCCTTACCAAAAGATGTAATGAACCATAATGAGCCTCCACCATGATCCTGCGAGTGAGACGACTTTCGAAGTACACTCTGCCAAGGCTTACCAGTGTGTGTATCATTTTGAGGTGACTGTTGGCATGCCAAAATATTGGTTGCATGGCAAACAATCTTTTCTTCTTTGATGACCTCATACACCTTCCATCTGTAGTCAATTCTATTCATCCAATCTTCAAATGGTATCATCGTTGGACATAAAATTCATAAAAAATTCAATATTTTTTCAACTTTCTGTATTCAATTTTTCAATAAAAATATTTTAATTAATATGTCATTTTTTTTTATCAAAGAGGCCCAACATGTGCATTTTTTAATTATATCTATATGAAAAATGTGTATTTTTTTGTCAAGTGTTTAAAATTGTTATTATTTTCGTGACAATTATTTTATTTGTATTGAAGTATTAATCAATGATACATAATCATATAAGAAAACTTAACTTCAGAATAATAATTTTATTATTCTTTTAAAATATTCGAAACAAACAGAAAAATTCATTACAAAAAACATTGCAAATAAAAACAAAAAAATAGAAAGTTGAAAAACCCTTAAAAAAAAATCTTAGGAAGAGAAGAAGAAGAAGAAGAGAACTTGAAAAATGGTTAAATAACCAATATTTTAAAAAAGGGAATTCTTAAGACATAAGAAAATTTAAAGTGTCAAAAATATTACCCCAAAAAAAAAGGTTGATGTTGCATCAATACTTTTCAAAATCAACATGAAAATCACCAACATTTACATTTACTATCTATACATAATATGTAATTAAATTTAATGTGTCTAAAATAAGCCCCTCCAAAAAAGGTGTTGATGCTGCATCAACACTTTTTAAAATCGGCATGAAAATCACTAACATTTAAAAAAAAATGTCCATACTTAACACAAAATAAAATTTTAAGTGTTAAAAATATTCTCTAAATAAAAAATGGTGATGTTGCATCAAGATTTTTCAAAATTGTCATGAAAATCATTATTTTTTGCAACCTCTAAACAGTGAGAACTTGGTACAGTTACCGCTATGTTGGTAACTTTGTTTGTCATATTGGGAAGTTTTTGTGTGTACCTAAAAGGGTTGGTGAAGGTCTACTAGATGAAAAATTAGATTGGAACATAGAGTGTGTTTGTCTTTCTGAAAATGAGATTTTACTTCTAACACATAATCGATTATTATATTTTTGTAGAATTTCTTCTGGATACATCGCATTAGGTTTCTTTATAATCGACATTTCAAACCAGCAACGATGGTTCATCTTCACGATGCGAAAGATTGTTAAAAGATTGATCTCATTCCTCCAAATATATAGAGATGTATGAGATGTTTAGCTGACAGATATTAGGATTTGTTAGTGATAATTTTAATTGTTTTATTATATTTTGTTAATATTGATTCTATTTGTGAAATTTATGGTTTTTAAAATTGTGACAAAATTAATTTAATTATTCTTTTTTTTTAAATTATTATAGAATTGTCATTTTTATTAGGGTTATGGTTATATTAATTGTATTTGTATTATGTATTTTAATTATAGTTATTTTGATTAATATTGTAATTATTTTCATTAATTATTAGTGTTCCATTTTTATTCTTTCAGAGTGAATTTTTTTTAGAAATCAACTCAAAAGATCATTTTTATCAAACGGTCCTGTTTTAGTAAACTACAGTAAAAAAATATTTCTGAAGCAATTTGATGCATCAAAGAAGTATTTTGGGGGTTAAAATTTCCCTGTTAACCACAACATTCCATATTGTTATTATACACATAGATATATTTCCAAAGGTGTAAGAATCTCCTTTGTTTGAGTCATATGAAAACGTTATGCCACATGCAAGTTTACCTTCCTGTTTTGTCCATAATGATTTGAGAAGATGCCACTTTAGTCCCCATTATTCATGGAAAATGACCTATCCCCTTGATCATGATGAAGAAGACATTAGAATAGTTAATATTGTAACTCTAGAAAATAGTTAAAGGAGTCAAAATGAAACATAGTAAGAGCTATCATGGTGTGGTATAACTAGACGACTAAGAGGAAAAGACGTTCCATTTTATTCAAGTGCATTTTGTTCCATAAATGAGAAAAATAGGTAAGAGTGGATAAAAAGAGATGAAAAAGTCATGATTTGTGCCCTGTAGCATCGCACGGACCACAAGTCTCACTTTTTTGTACTTTCATCCATTTACACTCAAAGAAAGAGAGAGAAGATGAAACTCAACTTCCAACTTGGTTTTCTCTTGCAAATGTTTTCCAGATCATATCTTATGTTATTATGGTTTTGAGTGATTATATTTTTGTATGTTCTCCATTTTTTGGGTTTTCTATATTGCATGCATAAAACCATAACTTAATAAATACAAAATTCCAAGGAAAATATCCTTCATGGTATATATTTTTGCTTTGGAATATAAATTTTATCATATATATTATGATGAATTATCGAATGAAATATCAATGGTAGGTTAAGGATAATATTGGTATTAGAGTATTTTTCTTGGTATATATTGTGGGCAGTTGAAAATTATATACATTGGTTAAGACAAAAGTCACAAAACCATACCATGGCTAAGGAATCTTCTAGTCCCTCAAGATCCCACAAAGGAGAGGTTTGCATAGCTAGAAGCGCAAGTTACATATATAAACCATAATGTGAGCCTCCTCATGGCATCTCTAACTGATAATCTTAGGGTATTCAAATAAAATTGAGTTTCTAACACAAATGTTAGGTGAGAGGGGGGAGTAGGATATCAGAAAGAACAAAAGGGGATGTCCAATGAATAACTCTTAAAGGATCAACCTAGTATCAATGTCTAGAACCATTCATAGTCATTGCTTAAGATGGAGGCAAAGGTTGAAATCAAGGAATATCAATTTGTTATTGATGCTTGGATGTTAAATCAATGGTTACTGTAGTTCAAAGTTTATTTTAGCTTCCACTATATAGATGAAGAAAAAATAAATTGTTTGTTTATCTACAACTAGAGGTTCATGACCTAACCTTGTGGGAAATCCACATGCAAACCCTAAGGCTAGAGATAGATTCTCAAATGGATATGTCATAGGAATTAAAAACTCTTATAAAGTCATATTTTACCCTATAAGATATGTAGATGATGAGTAGGTCATGTGGCATTAGTTTCGGTGAGGACGGGGGAAAATTGTATAGGAGTACACAAAAAAAAAAAATCCATAATGTTAGGTATCTCCCTAGAAAAGCCACATGTACTCTTTTAGTATCTGAGGGGTCTATATAGCCATATGTAGAAGCAAGTGATGTTGTTCAAACATAGAATGGTGGATGAAACTTGTGCACATACATAGTATCTAGAGAACATAGGTCAAAAGGAAGGGAATTCAAGTGGATAGAATTAGAAGGATAATGAAGAAGCATCCAAGGAGGGGAGTATGAAGTCAAATGGAGGAAAATACAAAAGGATAGTGGCCATAACATACTAGTGTAAATATCCCAACAAACACCACAACATTTTATCATTGATGGTCATGTATAATAGAAGTGATGTAAGTTACATATACATCTCAACACAAAGAACCAAGAAATATGGTGAGAAGCAAAATTTCATGGGCACAAATTTAAGTAATCAATTGGAAATAAGATCGGGAATGGATGAGAAAATTGTATGTACATCAGTGAATAAAGGAGTAAATATTAGTATTCTTCAACAATAAGAAGAGAATGAACCAAATAGACTCTTCCATGTAAAGATACATGTAAAGAAGACCAAAATTTATACTTTATTCAACCTGGGATCATAGGAAAATCTCATAGTAGAAGATATGGTCAAGAAACTCATATTGGATTCTGATGACCATCCTAGTCGATATCCATTGAGATGGATCAACAAGGAAGAAGAGATAAAGATAATCAAATAGTGCATAATAAATTTTCTATTAGTGCTAACCTTCTTGATGAGGTAGACTTGGACGTAGTTTGAGTTGATGCATGTGGAGTTATGTTTTAAATTTACTATATGTACATGCATGATATGACCTTCATGAATAGATCCAACCAATAATAACTCATAAATGATGGAAAATACTGTGTCATTAACATGGACAAGGGAAAGACAAATATCTCACTCAAAAGTGCTAACAAGGCTAAAATGTTGATCAATTCTAGCAGGAAGTATTTTTTGTTGTTTTCAAGACAAAATAATTCTATAGAAGAGTCCATGAGAGCCAGTTCATCCATGAAGGGGTGTACTAAGTAACCAAAAAAATAATAAGAAGAGCTTCTACATTCGTACATGGGTGTGTTCTAGGATCTTAAAGGGCTACTACCCAATAGGGAAGTGGAGGAAGAAATCCGACTTTTTCCAAACTCTATATTGCTAAGCATTGGGCTATATAGGAAGTTTGTTATAGAGGAAGATAAGGTGAAGAATAAATTGCAATAGGTACTAAAAAATGTTTTGATTTAACCAAGTACCCCAACATGTGAGTCATTTTTCATCACTATGCCAAAGAAGGATGGGACTTTGAAGATGTGAAATTATCAGGGGGCATTGAATAAAATTATGCTCACGAATAGGTAAACCTTACCTAGGATAGGTGATATGTTGGATTAGTTTTAGCAAGCCAAATAATTTACTAAGTTGGACTTAAATTTAGGATATCAAAAGCTTCGAGTCACAGAAAAATATACCTATAAGGTAACCTTGAAAACAAGGTGACCTTTGTATGAAGTCTTATTCATGTTGATTGGCATATGTAGTACACTAGCTAAATTCATCCAGATATTGAATGATATACTACACCTTTCTATAGATTGATTTTTTAATGTTTATTTGGATCATATAGTGGTATATAGGGCTACCTAGTAGGATCACATATCACATTTGATGCAAGTGCTATAAATGTTAATGGTACCATTTTCTTGGAAAACTCATCAAATGTGAGTTTGTACAACAATGTTTGGTGTATTAAGGATATGTGATATGTGGGAGAGAGATAAAAATATATCCTCCCAAGAGAGAGGCCATCATGAAGTGGTAGTTTCCTAGTACTTTTTCTAAGGTCGGGAGTTTCATTGGGACAGCACAATATCTAAGAAAATTCATAGGCTCATTTTTTAGCACCATTCCATACCATAATAGTGAGATGTAAGAGTTTCTAGTAGGGAAAGGGGAAGCAGAGGACCTTTCTAGAGTTAGATAAGAATATCAATGAAGCACCAATTCCAACATTACCAAACTTTTATTATCCTTTCAAAGTGGAGATAAACTTGAGTCATTATGCCATGAAAATGGTCTTAGTGTAGGGATGAAAGCCTATATGCTACGATGATGAAGTATTTCTTGGATTGGTTCTCCACTCCGATACCTATGACAAGGATCTCCATGCCCTATTGAAAGCTATGAAGAAGTGGAGGACTACCTAATGGTAAAGGAGATAGTAGTCCACATTGATCACTAACCTCTATAGTAGCTGCAATCCCAAAGTAAGCTACTATAAACCAACAATTACAAGTGGACGAGGTTTTTATAGTAGTTCCATTTAGTAATCAAGTATAAGAATGTCACCACAAGCTCGTTGGTTGACATGCATTCAATACCATCCACATAAAATATCACATCATTGTGAAATATTACACACATGGAGGCTTCACAAATAATCCATATAGGGAGGCATGTACATGGGATGGGTACTTTAAGTAGGTGTTTTAATAGTTGCAAATCCAAAGTCATGTGCACATTGGTGACAACATTGTAAATTTACATTTCCAAAATGGGTTAGATTAGAGGTTAGATAAGCAATGTGATCACAAAGGTGGGTGACTGAAATTAATCCAAAAGGCTCATACCTCGATGGTTGTAGGTAATTTTGGTGTAGGGAAGACAATTTCGAACTTTCATAGGTACGTACATTATCCCAACATATAAGAATGAGAAGCTTGGTTCATAAGATAATGCATATTTTACTATAACTATAAGTCTAGTAATACGAAATAGGGTGTATATCATCCCTTGCATGTACCCACCTATCATTTTGAGGAATTTCCGTGGACATTGTGGGAGGATCACCAACAAACAGGAAGGGAGATGACTTAACTACATGTTTGTGGTAGTAGAGAGGTTCAACAAAATGTGTGTTAAAATTCCCTATAAATATAACAGTAGTTGCAAAATGCAACCTAAATTATTCTTTGGAAAAGTATGGGTGCAATTTTTGATACCAAGGAGCATATTTTAATAGTGGGAAAGAACACTTTTTAGTGCATTTTGGACCACATTCTGGGAGAAAGTGGACATGAGATTGAAGAGGTATACAACATTCCATCTATAGATAGATACGGAAATACAAGTAGTCAATGAGACTTTGGTGTATATTTTGAGGAGTTATAATAAGAAGCATATGAATACCTCAGATGAAAATTTGGTATATATGCAACACTCTTCTAATAGAGAAATCCACACTTCTACTTGTAACTCACCATTCAAAACCTGTTTTAGATATTTTCCACCTTCACCTTTGGATATTGGATATGGGTGAAAAGGAGGGATGAGGGAGGATCATATTGGGGATTCCCTAAGGATAGACAAATTTGTTGAGAATATCATCCATATCCATCTCTACGTATAAGATACATTGCAAAAGTCATAGGTAAAACACAAGGTCATACATCATCTACACATAATAGAGAAATAATTGAAGGGGGGGAGATAGAGTATGGTTACAATTGAAGAAGGAGAGTATATTGGGCCTTGGAAAGAAAATAAAGGCTATGTGACATAGTCTTTTTGAGATACTAGAAAGGGTGGGAGATAATTCCTAAAGAATCAATTTATCCACATACATGCACATTTTCTTAGTAGAGAATGTAGAAAATTTGAAACTCTATGATCCTTCCATGTTTGATTAGGAAAAGGAATATGGCCTACCTTATATGGACGATTTATCACCTAAAGGTCACATAGAGTTGACATAGGATACAATTTTCCAAAAAATCTCTAGAAATACAATATGGGGGTAAAATGAACTTTGGAAAATTGGGTTGATTGAAAAGCTTCCATGCAAGGCTAAATGATACTCAAGAGAGAAGGTAGATGAAAAATTTCTCACCTAATTTAGTAAAATATTTTGGGAACCAAAAGCATTACAATATGGGGAGATATGATCTATATGGGAGACTTATATCATTTTCAATCCCTCTTGATGTTTTCAAAGTGGAAAAATTAAAATAATTACCTCATAGGCCCATTTTTACTAGTGGGCCATAGTTTGACCAATTGAGATATGAAGCATTTCAGAAGCATTTTGAATCATAAAATGGTATTTTGGGGGGTAAAAGTCTTTCTCTTAAGAATCACACCTACTACCTCTATTTAGTATATATATACCTTTCCAACAATGTGATAATATCCTTCATTGGAGTCTATATACAAAATTTATGGCACTCAGAAGTCAACCTTCCTATTTTGACATCCATCACTTGAGATGATGTCATGCTAGCAATCATTATCCATAATAAAGAGCCTAACAATGTGATGATGATGAAAAATACTTTAGAAGAGGAAATATTATAACTATAGATAAGGTATGAAAGAGTAAAATTTAAGCACAAGTAGTCTATCAAGTTGCCTTATAATCGAACCACTATGAGACAAAAAGGCTTGCATTCTATTCAAGTGCATTTTGTGCAATATGTGAGTAGAGTAGTTGCGAGTGGATATAGGGAGAGAAAATAGGGAGGATTGGTGCACTATATCATCCCATGAGTGGTAGTTTTATCTCTGTGTACTTTCATCCATTTGTATTTAGAGGAAAAAAGAGCAGAGTAGTATCTCCTTCCAACCAAGTTTTCTACCATAACCATTTTCTAGGTCATATTTTATGTTATTATGGTTGTGAGCATCTAAATTTTTGTTTGTTCTTCATATTTTGCAATTTTCGTATTGTATGCACAAAATAATAACTTAGTAAATTGAGAAATATAAGGAAAATAACTGGACTAGTATATATTTTGCATTTTTAGTATAAATTTCTGAGACCAGTTGGCATGAATTGTCTAGTAGAATATACATATCATTCTGTGGATCAAATACTTCATTCCAGTTGAAGATGTATGAATGGTTGGATAATTGGTGCGACAGTTGAGTATTCTTGGAGAAATTATCCATAAAATTTTGATAAATGTTTAGGATGCTCAAAAACTCCTTTAATTACGTTGTTGTGGAGAGAATATGCCAAGATATAAAAGATTTCACCTTTATTGAACTAGGTAAAATAACCTCTTGATTAATAAGGAACTACAACCATAGCCTCTTGATTCATTTTCTATCATTTGAAAAATAGATAAATATTTATATAAAGACCATAAATAAAAGAAATAATGAAAATACTCTATATTACTTCAATAATAATGCAAAAAAATAAAGGAAAATTACTAAAATAAATTATCTAGGTTAAAAATAAGGTGTGAAACATTACAAAAACACATGCATGCTATTTTAAATCATTATTTGGGGAAATTAATGCCGCCCTCTATTGAAGTTTGAAAGGTCTTAAGGTTGTTTTAAAAGGAATATTTGTGCCTAGTAAAATAAAATCCACTACAAGAAGAACACCTTATTATAAGTGTTTACGGAATCTCTCTGGAAATTTTATCACTTCTTTATTTGTAGGGAGGTCACTAGCAAAGGCGAGTAACTCCAGGTGCTTCCAATGGATATTTTATCTCTTCTTTATTTGTAGTGGAGGTTACTAGTTAGCAAAGGTGAGTAACTCAAGGTGCTTCCAATCGTTTTTCTTATCATGTGCCTCACTTTCTATATTGACGTGGTCTAATAGACAATATAACACATTGTTGTTCGTACATTGAGAACTTATATCTATATTACTCTAAAATAATAAAATATCCCTTTTTAATTAGAAAACTAACGTGCACATCAGCGCTCCACACTAAACTAAAAGCACCAACAAATGTGTGAATGACGCACCCAATTAGGTGAGAACAATTGATTAAAACTAGAACACTTTATCATTATGTTTATAAATTGGCACAACAATGATGCATATATACAACACATTGCAGGTTCAGGTCTTACAAAATATAAATTTTAGTTGTTAAAGAAAAGACATAGCACACCACTGCATTCCTACTTCCCAAGATGCATTGGTGCATCTATATGATAAGTGCATTTTGAATGGGTAAGAAAAAATATATATTCCAAACAAAATTCCACTATCATCTTTAATAAAAAGCTTCACTAATCAATTTTTTTTTTTTTTTTTGGGAAAATAGTGTATATTTTAGGTTTCTCTACTAGGAAAACCAACCCACTTTAGATGGGAAGAGTATAGGTAATTTGTTTGCTACATCCTTATTTTTAATTTCATTGGATTGAAATATGTTATTGGGATTTAATTTGTACATTTTTTCTTTTATTCTTTTTTAAACTCCATGTAGTGCACTTCATAGGTTTTGCTTGCACTGGATTTTTCGATAATGCTGGTAGTGAAATATGGAAATCATTAATATAATGCATCTATTGGATTCCTTATTAATGGTCTATTATAAAGCACAATGTGCTAAAATTCTTTAGAAAGAAGCAATGGTGTGTTAACATCTTAGAAGATGCAATAGTATGTATTAATGCAATTCATTATTACACTTGCATGACTTCCTTCAGGGAGTTCCTATTACAATTACATTATAAAACAAAACAAATTGAAATGGCTTACTCACATGCATGATTCCTTTAATCTTAGAAGAAGAATCAATGTGCATATACATGTGTTTAATGACAATAGGCACACCAGCAAATTACAATGCATCAATTTGACATTGCATATAGTTTTGTCATAATCACCAATGTGCATATTGATGCATACATATATACCTTTTCACTCTGTATTGATTAGATATGCTTTGTTTTCTTTGCAAGTTTATTATTATATTAATTAATAGTTATTCCCATCTCTTGGTGAGAACTATGAAGATTTGTACATTGAGGCGCATGCAAATCTTATATTGTTTTATAAGTTAACAAATTTTGGGTGGATAAAATGCTATCGATGTCCTACATTTCACTTGAATGAGGGACAACTAACTAATATTTTATGGATTTGGAGGTCATAAAAGGATATATTTATACTATAAGGAAAACTACAATAATGGAGTTCTTTAACTAATATTTACTGTTCAAAAAGGCTCCTAATTCAAGGAGAAATGGATAATTTTCATTTAAGGTTATACCTAAGTAGATCAATGTATGAATTGGTTAGCAAATACTTTATAGTCGAGAGGATTGGGAGGGAGGTTAGTGGCAATCTCGAGAGGGACGACGTGTCACCAAACCATGTTATTATGTATCTTCTGAATAAATGGAATCAGGGTTTTGGTGTGAGCGTTTAATGAACCTTTAATGTATTAGGCCTGACCCTATGTACCACAAATGCAATTCATTTCCACATGCCGAGGTAAAACTATGCATCGGCCTCCATTTTTTTGTGCGTTGTGGGTCTGGTTCGGCTCTGTATGTATATTGTGCCTTCATTTGTTTCTTGGGGTGATTTGTCTGTTGTTCCCTGAAGGCTTCAGGTTGGCTTACTCTCTGCGAGTTCCCTCTTACTCTCTGTTCTCTGGTTTAAGCTTTGTTTGGTTCTGCTTGCAGTGCTTTTTGTTATTAGTCCTGGACTTGACATAGCTTATGTATCTGCGGGTGTTTCTCTTGCTACTACTGTGGACGGCTTCAGCAAACGCTATTTCAGGTGAGCTTTTGTTTTGGTTTCTTTTATGCAATTTATTTTAGTGATTCTAACTCTCTGGCCCCTTCGTGATCAGGTGAAACTCGTCAATGGCACTCTCACTGGGAGAGTCCCTCTAACTAAATACTTTGTTCTCATCCTCTTTCTTGGAAAAGACTCCTTCGAGGTAAACCCTTGTTCTTCCCTTTCTTAAACTGCTCTTTGTCACCTTGTTTCGTTTGCCATTTTTGGCTTTGTTGACTTCCATTTCGTTTTTGTGTTGGTGTGCAAGTCGGTTCTAGAGATTGTTACTCCACGACCTCGCCCTTTGGTGTCTTTGCGGCTTGGGAAAAATAGGGTAGTATCCCTTCGTGTTTGCCTAGTTAACCTTTCTTGCATTTTCTTTAATTGGCACAAGTTGTGGGTCTTGTTTCCTCTGTTATGTTCGTATGGCTTCGTGGGTTTCAAACCATTGCTATTAATTTGTTCTGAGCTTGCATAATGCTGTCAGTTTGTTCTGAGCCTGCCTAAACATTGGTTTCCATCTTTTGTGGGTTTCGAAATGCTCACGATTTTGTTTTGAAAAAATTATATTGGACTGTTTAAACTTTAAGATGAAATGAAATGCACAGGCGTGCTTGTTTACTATATGACATTTGTACCTAGGTCTTTATTTTGTTGAGAAAGATGTGATATCTTGCTGAGCTGTGCCTTTGTCTGGTTCTTGGTCCTGAATGCCTTCAGTCACGAGACTTGAGTATCGTTCACTTTTTTTAATGAAAATGCTCCACTGTTTTACTTACAACAATATTTGAAACACGTAGACACAGGAGAAAAGAAAAAATTGCCTTTCTTTTCTTTATGACAAAGATATTGGACTCATTTGGTTTACATAGATACTTAAAGAGAAACACACTGTAAATTTGTTTTCTGTATATCTCTCCTCTCTTGATGGCATCACCTCCATCCTCTTTGATTTTTTTCTTTTCAATACATTGTCAGTAGTTCCTTTAAAGTTTGAGGAATCGTTCGTCAGTTATTTTTCAGGTACTAAACAGTTTCTTCAAACAAGTTCCTAACTAATCCTATTTTGTCTAATTTAAAAAACTAACAATGTTTGATTCAGCCTTAATTAAAAATGACACAAAATGAAACTAAATGAAACAAAAATTTGAAATGTTTTCTTCCCTATCTGTCAAGATAAAATGAAAAAAAAAAAAAAACATTTCCCAGTTGTTGCCTCTTCACCCAGATGCTCCTGCATCAGTATCCTAGGGTAAATTAATCTCATGGCTCATATCCATGATCTCTTCAATAGAGTACCCAGTGCTTTGAATGTGGTCAACATCTAACCAAGAACTATCTTCAATAGGATGACCCTTCCACTTGACTAGGTACTACAAATATTCCTTCCTTCAAGTTCGTCTAGCCACCTGAGTATCCAAGATGTGTTTGATCTCTAGAGGCCTTACTGGGGGCATTTGCTTAATCCACGAATCATTCTCTTTTTGTGTGTCCCATGTTCATCTTTCCTAACTTTCTTCTCCATCTGTCGTAGTGTAGGGGTGCAGATCTACCACATTGAAAATGGGTGAAATTCCAATACCTGGGGGTAACTGCAACTCGTAAGCATTCGCAGAAAACTCCCGAAGAATCTTGCAAGGCTCGATTTTTTTCCATTTCGAATTGTTGTATTCATCTTTAGGGAACCTTTCCTTGTGTAGGTGTGCTAATACCAGGTCTCCTACGTTGAATTGTACCTCCCATCTTTTCAAATCTACCTTTTTCTTGTATCTTTGATTGCTATCTTGTAATTTCAATTTCACCTGTTCATGAAGATCGTTGATTGCCTTTGCGAAATCTTCCCCATCAACATTCCTATGCTCCAATTTTCCCAAATTCCATAACTCATGCACTCCACGTGGGTGCATTCTGTATAGGATCTGGAAAGGACTACTGCCCATGCTTCGGTTGGGTGAATTGTTATAAGAAAATTTTTCTTGTGAAAGCACACAATCCCACTGTTGAGAATTTTCTCCAACCAAACTCCTCAATAAGTTTCCCAGACTTCAGTTCACCACTTCGTTTTGACCATTAGTCTGTGGATGATAAGCTGAGATGAAGTTTAGTTTGGTGTAATTT
Organism: Pinus tabuliformis; assembly: GCA_031772625.1. NCBI lineage: Eukaryota > Viridiplantae > Streptophyta > Pinopsida > Pinales > Pinaceae > Pinus > Pinus tabuliformis. The sequence goes on along the minus strand of CM062817.1, from coordinate 1,391,370,149 downwards.
CTTCCATAGGGTTCGAAAAAAATTTCCTGTAAACTTAACATCTCGATCCAAAACAATAGACTTCGGCAAGCCATGTAATCTGACTAGCTCAATAAAGGACAAATGTGCTACATGTGTGGCATCACTGGTTTTCCTGCATGGAATGAAATGTGCCATTTTGGTTAAATGATCCACGACCACCATGATGGAATTGAATCCCCATTGTGTCTTCGACAGACCTAAGACAAAGTCCAAACTGATAGAGTCCCATGGTCTGTTTGGAATAGGTAAGGGTGTATACAACCCCATGTTTTGGTTGTGTCCCTTTGCAAGCTGACACACTTTGCATCTAGTCACAAAATTATGTACATCTCTACGCATCTTCAGCCAATTGTAAAAGTGACTCAACTGATCCAAGGTCTTGTCTATGCCAAAATGTCTGGCTAAACCTCCATTATTGTTTTCCAAGATTAAGTTCTCTCTCATAGAACATTTTGGAATACACAACTTCCCTCCTTTGAACAACAACCCTTCCTGCATAATATAGTCCAGCCATGAACTGTTATCTCTCAACAACGGATTTTGGCATGCTTCATAAGCTTCATTAAAATCTGCATCTGCCTCATACCAGTCCTTAAGATGTTCAAATCCTAATACTTGTATCGTATTTTCCTGTAAGATCAAATTCCTCCCGCGTAATGCATATGCCACTTTGTTGGCTTGACCGTTGATGCACTTCAATAGAAACATAAAACTCTGCAAGTACTCCACCCACTCCACATGTTTATGGTTCAGCTTATGCTGCTGCATAATATGTTGCAATGGAAAATTGTCTGAAAACAAGACAAATTCATTGGCCAACAGGTAATGCCTCCAATGCTTTAGCGCTTGAACCACTACATAAAATTCCTTTTCATAAGACGTGTCCTTCTACCTACTTTCATTTAGTTTCTCACTGAAATAGGCTATTGGCTTGTCCTGTTGACTGAGCACTACACCAATGGCTATCCCACTGGCATCACAACGAACTTAAAAAAGTTTGTTAAAGTTTGGTAACCTCAAAATTGGTTTTTCAATAATTTTCCTTTTGAGCAGCTGAAAACTCTTCTCTGCCATTTCTGTCCAATGGCAAGGCTGATTTGTCTTCGTAATGGTTTCCAGCATGGGTGCACAAATCCCAATAGAATTTTTAATAAATTTCCGAAAAAAACTCGTCAATCCATGGAAACTCGTACCTCAAACAAACTTTTGGGGCTTGGCTAGCTAACTATGGCTGCAACCTTTTCCGAATCCATTTTTAGTTCATTCTCGGAAATCACAAATCCCAAATAAATTAATTATTTCTGGAAAAAAGAACATTTCTTCAAATTTATCAGCAATTTATTCTGCTGTAATTTTTCCAATACATACCTCACGTGTCGAAAATGTTCCTCCTTCATTTTGCTGAATATAAGCATATCATCCAGATATATAATCACAAATTTCCCAATGAATTCCTTTAGCATCTCATTCATCAATTGCATGAATGTGCTAGGGGCGTTGCTCAATCCAAGTGGCATAACCAACCATTCGTACAAGCCTTCATTAGTCTTGAAAGTTGTCTTCCACTCGTCACCTTCTCGAATTTTGATTTGATGGTAACCGCTTTTCAGGTCTATCTTGGAAAAGTATGCTGCTCCACTCAAACAATCCATGATATCATCCATCCGAGGTAAAGGAAACCTGTACCTGATGGTAATCTTGTTAATGGCCCAGGAATCTATGCACATTCACCACTCACCTCCTTTTTTGGGAGCTAACACAATTGAAACTGCACAAGGGCTTAGAGTTTCCCGAATCAACCCTTTATCCAACAACTCCTGCACCTGCATCCTGGTTTCCTCATTGTCCTTCGGACTCATCCGGTAAGAAGCTTTGTTTGGCAAAATGGCTCCTAGAATAAAATCAGTATGGTGACTAATGCTCCGTTTTGGTGGTAATTTTTCCAGTAGATCGTCTACCACAATATAACTAAACTCTTGTAGCATGTCCTGTATTTCTTTAGGTAAGTCGGTGACTTTAGTATGGATCAATATTGGTTTTGGCTTTCGCACAACTGCATACTTCACCTCATCATCCTCCATCTGTCGCAAGAAATCTTTTCCTCCTAACGGTAGTGCTTTTGTCCCATTGGTTTCTGCAACTTCATCTTCTTTCATGGGCACTAGGGTATGCTTTATCCCATCTTTAACAAACTTGTAATAATTTGTTTCCCCATCATGGACAATCTTCCTATCATACTACCATAGTCTGCCCAACCGAATATGGCACACGTCCATTGGCATGATATCACAAGTCACCTTGTCCTTGTACTTGCCAATATGAAACTCTACTTCACACTTGTCATTGTGGAGCGATAAAAAGGTGTCTTTTGAACCCCTAATTACCTTCACATTAATTATCAACCCAGGGACGACTTTTTATTTCAAGAGTGTACTCTGTCTGAGGCGGCTATTTACTCAAGAGTAATGTTTCGCAGTATAGTGCTTAAAACCCACAAGTAAATGAATGCTTGAAAAAGAAATCTAATTGAAACAGCAAGAAACTGAAATGTTCTAAACTAAAATCATTCATTCAAACGACCATCAATCGAGGATATAGTAGCAATAACTCATTCCTCTAGAAATTGATGAAGGAAAAGGAATTAGAGTATGGATCATGGATCTGGGAGCATAATAGCGTCTGCTGTGTCTCACGACAGCCTTGATCCTCCTCCCACACTAAAACAGTAAATGCAAGCAAATGGAATGGAAATTAGAGCATGGACCAAAGATCTGGGAGCTAAGCAGCGGCTTGCTGACTCACTATAGCTTTAGACCTTCTCTCACACCAAAGTAATAAAGGCAAGTAAATAAATCAGCAGAAAGTAAAACGGAACAGCGAAATGGAAATGGGACAGCAATAAATGATACAGCAGTAAAATGGAACAGTAATAATCAAATGGAACAACAACAATCAAATGGAACAGCAATCCTTAATGAATTACGAAATAACAACTATCACCCATATGTACATGATTTACATTAATATAGCAATCTGAGAGTATCGAATGATATGATTACGTTTCTGAACAAAGTAATATTGTCTTCAAGCCTCGCAAATACTTATTTTATATGAATCCAATGATGATAACATTTATACAAATATCTTGCTATGGAAATAGATGCAATTCAAATAGATTCACTTCGCGTAATACAGAGACATGAGTTAAAGAACTTATTCAGATTCAGATATTAAGTATAAAGCATAGTCTATCATATGAAAGATATATCAGATTGCTGAAACAATAGAAATAAGCAAACCAAACACAATTTACCGTATAACAATACAACGGCAAGTGTCCGTTGGAGCCGGGCCCGTAGCTTCCAATGGCACCGCCGTAACTTACTTCAGATGCAGGGACGAATTGAACACCAAATCCTTTATATTGATTGCATTAACAAAAGTATACAAAATCAGATCTCAACAAGACTCCATGATCAAAGTTGTTCTGAAACTTATAATTACAACAACAGTCGTTTTCCTCCCTCGCCCTCTGATCTTTGGTTTCATTAAATAGAGAAAGATCAGAGCATAGATAATTACAATCATGATTTCTCTTACAAATTTAGGTTGATTCTAACCCATTGATCAACAAGAACAAGGCGGATTTGGGTTTGCAGCTAAGATTTGGAGGGCGGCCGCAACAGCAAATCTCAGAAAATCGTGCTCAAAGAACCCTGCGTTTCTCCCTGTACAAGCCGAATTTGGGCAAACTGTTCTTCACGAAGATAATTGGGCCTGTTCTGGACAAAACCCATGTTCCCGATTTTCCAAATTCGTCTTCATTTGCTCATAATCTTAACCGCAAAACTGTCACTCCTTAAACCAGCGAATTTCTGAGTTGGCTGATTTAAAAATCAAATCTTCAATCTGGAAGTTACTTTGGAGGCTAAAAATGGTAAATAAGGTTACAACCAACTTATTAGAACTATCATTGGTAAAATAATGCATAATAATCAATTTATTAGAAATAAAGGAGAATAAATAATATTTATTCATGAGAGCATAAATAATTAATAAAATGGATTTAAATGATAAATTATAATAAATGGCATGATGAAGAATGGTAGAAATGGGTGGAATAAGTGTTCACAAGTGACAATAATAATGGTATATTAACGACTCTACACACCCCCACACTCAATATATTGCATGTCCTCAACGAAAACTGAATATATTGCATGTCTTCAGGCAACCCAAAGACAAAAGCCATGTGTTAACCAAGCAATAAAAATTTGAGAATAAATGAATGCTTCCTTAATTAATGAATATTCAATTTTAGTAATCTTGATGAAGGCATAACAATTTTTATATTGACATTCAACTATATGTATGAAGTTGCAGCAAAATATGACATAGATAACAACAAACTTCATTAACCATTTCCCCCAAAAACTACAAACCAGATTTTGTTGAAATGTTGCAAGTAGATTTGTAATATATGAAGGCTTCTATGATCCAAAAATCAGATCATTTTGATGCATGGATCATGAGATATAAAGAAAATGGCTATAGGTGAGAGTGCATGATTTCCGAAATTTTATGAACCAATATTTCTTGAAATTGTCTAGGTATGTGTATTTCAATAGTATGTCTGTGTTTCCTAGAGATCACAAGAATTGAGTTCATAGTTTTTTTAAAAATATTAGGGAAATCAATTTCTACACTGAAATTGTATGCCTTAAAGGAGAGAAATTAGAAAACATCCATCATGCGTAGTAATTCCTCCCCCTCTCTGAAAAATTAGCATGTCCTCATGCGATGTTAGAAAACAAATAGAGGTGGTTGCTACCAGCTGTTGAATTCTATGCTTGGTGTAAAACAACATGGAATAAGGGAGGTGTTGAGAGTGAATAAGAATAGCAATGGATGATAAATAATATAAATGGCGTGGTGATAAGAAAAAAATGAAGGAACACTCCCCCATACTCGGAAATGATATGCTGCTGAAAAAGGGAAAGTGGTAAAGAGGTGGAATGAAGGATGACAAATAATGCTCAAAATGGATTTTCAGTAGATTCTCCTAAATTTATAATAAATTAGAAAACTATGCAATTTTACCTCAAGTTTTACCTCCAAAAAATGTGGAATGACATATAAATACTAGCAGTTGTTGAAGCTGATGTAGGCAGAGTTGGTGCTGAAAGTGATGCAAAAGGTGGAATCCAAGTAAGCACATAATGTCTGAAGAGTTGTTCATGTTCGCAAGTTGCTCGAGCCGCGTCTGTTAGTTACAATAGTGTGGTCATGCTGTGAATAGAATTTTGCCCATACTTGTTGTTCCCCTGTAAACAAAGCACTATTTTGCATACAATGTGCTTGAATCCGTAATGTTAGGTTTGAATAGAAATAGATAAGATGCATGCAAAATTGTAATTAGAAAAACTCAAATCAACAAGGTATGGCAAAGTGCAGTAATCATATCGCATGCAATCCCATAATGCATACATTCCCCCCTCCAATTGGAAAATGGGTCCCATAACCATAAAGCATATGAAAGGGGTGGTGCGGACGGCAAGGCAATGGAGTGAACAATATATCAGTAAGTAAAGCAGAGTACACTTATCAATGATAGGACGGTGAAAATTATTGTTGTGATGAGAGCAAAGTGTGTAAAGATAGTTATGAATAAGAGATAGGATGCTGTGGAGTGATGATAGTTTATGCAAAACGAAAAAGGACAACAATATGCTAAAAAGATGCTTTGCTGACGGTATTCGAGCTGAAAATGATGTGATTGATCATAAAACAATTTCTCATGCATAAAGGTTCAAACAGGGAAAAAGTTAAGGAAATAACTTCTCTGATAAAAAGAAAATAAGAAAAGGGTATTATAATAATAATTGACGATAAGATATAACTTCAATACCATAAGCAGAGCCACTGCTGCCAGCAGGCATCCATAGCCTCGGCAGGGTTGCTTTTTAACCCGCATGAGCCAGGATCCTCAATTTATAAATGGAGAGTTTTAGTGCTGTTCTACAGAAGAGATCAATGTGCTGGCGTGGTAACCAGATAACCACACTGCCATTCACTAGGAGGTAGCAAAAGCGATCAGGCCGGCTTGTGATGAGACCTCCTGTTCCAAGGATAATTTGGCTATCCAATGGATCATAACCCTGGTGTGGTGGCCATAATGGGAATGTCACTTTGTTACAACCTTATGAACATGGTAGGCTGGCTCGTAATGAGACCCCCTATCCTCCATCTGCGAACAAAATTTTGTTATTATTACACATTTTTATGATAAAAAGAGGGAGGCTCAATACTCCTTAAGAGCAGGGATGGCGGAAGAAGTTGAACATGTTAATATAAAAAAAAAATATACCCATAATCTCATTTATTACAGACAGAGAAGATTATAACCAGGAAGGGTGGAACCAGCATGGTATTAAGATGATCAATCAATATCATGTACAACAAAAACAATGCAGTAAAGTAATATATAAATAATTGTGTCCCTTTTTGAAAAGAATCTAACATCAAGGAGTTGTCCTGTTAAAGATCATAACGTAAATGATAATACTTGCTTCAAAAGAATCCATAATTCTTGTCCTCATAAAAATAGTGTACTTCATGCCATGAAAGAGAATCAGGAGAATGTGGTTGAGCTGACTATGAATAATCCCACAAGAGAAAGGAAAGGGTTGCCCTCAAAAATATTCCCAAAGTGTTGCTCTTTTGAATGAACAGCAAAAACACTCACAAAGCGGTGTTTCGTGTAAGGAACATCAAAGAAAATGCACACCAAAAAAACAAAAATACATACAAAAACGTGAAAATGCAAATGTCGTTCGAAAAATCACAAATGTTGTTTCTTCTGAGAAAGGAACAACAGAGACACTCAAATGGTGTTCCTTTTGGCAAAGGATGAGCAAAAACACACAAGTGATGTTCCTTTTCGCAAAGGAACAGCAAAAACATGCACGTGCTGTTCCTTTTCGCAAAGGAACATAAAAAAAACACGCAAGTGCTGTTCCTTTTTGAAAAGGAACAACAAAATCACACAAATGTTGTTCCATTTCGAAAAGGAACAGCAAAAGCACACAAATGCTGTTCCATTTCGAAAAGGAACATCAAAAACACACAAATGCTGTTCCATTTCGAAAAGGAATAGCAAAAACACACAAATGTTGTTCCATTTCGAAAAGGAACAGCAAAAACACACAAATTCTGTTCCATTTCGAAAAGGAACGGCAAAAACACACAAATGCTGTTCCATTTCGAAAAGGAACAGCAAAAACACGCAAGTGCTGTTCCATTTCGAAAAGGAACGGCAAAAACACACAAATGCTGTTCCATTTCGAAAAGGAACGGCAAAAACACACAAATGCTGTTCCATTTCGAAAAGGAACGGCAAAAACACACAAATGTTGTTCCATTTCGAAAAGGAACAACAAAAACACGCAAGTGTTGTTCCATTTCGAAAAGGAACAGCAAAAACACGCAAGTGCTGTTCCATTTCGAAAAGGAACAGCAAAAACACGCAAGTGCTGTTCCATTTCGAAAAGGAACGGCAAAAACACACAAATGCTGTTCCATTTCGAAAAGGAATGGCAAAAACACACAAGTGCTGTTCCATTTCGAAAAGGAACAGCAAAATCACACAAATGTTGTTCCATTTCGAAAGGAACAGCAAAAATAGCAAAAACACGCAAAGAATGAATTAGTTATTCACTGCATTGATGCTGAGGATGAGTTGCACTTTGAATGAAGCAACACCTGAAACACAAAATATAAAAGAAATTAGAAAAAGACAACATTTTATTTAAAAACAATATGTAAATTAAATTGAGTTGCAACAGCTATGATGTTATGTCAAAAAAATGATCTATTCGAAAAATGTTTTGGCAGCAAAGACATGACATGAATCTTCAAATGGAAATCAATTCTTCATTTGTTCTATTATGAATCCGTTGGGTAATGATTTGGATAAAATTCCTTTGTTTTATAAAAATTTCTTTGAAAAATCACTCGTCCATAAATTGACCTTCTTTATTTTCCCAGGACCTGCAAAAAACGAGTGTCTACTTGCAATAAAACATTCAATCATGGAGAAAGAGAGGTGATCGGGCTCCCCTAATCCAAGAATTATGCAAAAAACAACAAGTAGTTACTCTGTTATAACAAATCCATAGAGAAAATAACAAAGTAAAATTTATTTGTTACCTGCGGGAGAGCAGTGGTCGACCATACTAACCAGCAGTGTTTTAATCACAACTTCTTTGTTTTTCGTCCAAATTGAGTGATTCCAAAGCCAAATGAGAGCTAAATCAAAGGTTTATCTCTAGTAGAAACAGGGTTTAAAATTTCAATCATATGATACGTCAAATTTGTTTAGAACAACCTGCATAATAGAGTCATTTTCGATTACCCGGCTTAGACCAACAGTTGATATTTCAAGCATAACTTTTTCGTTTGATGTCGGATTCGAATGATTCAAATTGGAAATGAAAATAGATTCATTTATTGATCTCCAATAGAAACAGGTTTTGAAGACAAGAAGAATTGATAGGTCAAATACTTTAAAGAACAGCTGGAAAGACATAGTTTTAAGAGTGCTGATTTACGATAGACAGTCAGTATTTTGATCATAACTTCACCATACGATATCAAAAATGAGTGATTCCAATTGTATTGTAAACTAGATTCATAGAGAAATCTACCATAGAAACAGGTTTTAAAAATTCATTCATTTAGGCCTCCAAAAACTGACTGTCCCAACTTTGTTCCTGAGCTGCCCGCTAGACATCAGGTCAACGTTTTGGCTCTAACTTTTTCGTTTCTAATCCAAATTGAGTGATTCAAATTGGGTTAGAAAGTAGACATCAAGGGCTACCTAGGATAGAAACAGATTTTAAAAATATTCACTTTTGGTCCCTCAAAACATGACTGTCCCGACTGTTTTTCCAGAAAGTTCATCAAGCCCGCAAGCCAAAAAAAATGAAATTCAAGCATTTTTTCAAATTGGTGATAAAAATGAAAATGAGTGTTTCTAGAACTTATTATTTCAATTATTATTCATCTACATACACAAATTATATAAAAAAAATTATCACCGATGTTGATTTCAATAGCGTGTTGCAACAAAAGAAACAACTAGTTTTTACAAAAAATAAAAAAAAATGTGCTTGTTTTATTTCGTTATTTATTTTATTTTCTCCACTATCCTACTTTTCTTTGAGAATTGATTATGTTTATGTATAAGAGTATTTCCAGTGGAACCATGTTAGAAATAAGGCCTCATGTATGCACATACCCAAATTCGAAAAATGCATGTTGATAAAAATTAGGGTATGAGAAGGTGGCTTCCCTTGAAAAAATGATATCAAAAATTGTTGAAGCATAGAGTGATGTTGCAAACAAATGATTGAGTGAAACCAATCTTCAATGTATGCTTTACTTTTTTGATCTTGCATAGCCATCATATCATGAAGTTCTTGGGCTTTTAAAATAGCTTGTTGATGCATAGTAAAAGAAACTTCATTTTCTTCCATAGCTTCTACAATTTTTGCATTTGAAACATTCTGAATCTCATTGTAGGTTTTCTTTAATGGCGCATGTGAGATAGAATGGGTGGGAAGGGTGGGTAAATTTTCCAGCTCAACATTGTAAGCATGTTGTACTGGTTTATTATGGTGAGGGTGTGGAATTAGTTGAGCAGGAAAATGTGTATGGAATGGAGCATTTTGATGATGTGGCTGATTGGGTTGTGTGAATGGTTTTGATGGGCAAGCAAGGTGTTGTGAAAGAGCTGGTGGAGAATATGGAGAATGTGCTTGTGCTACAAGATGAGGGAGAGTAGTCATGCCATCATAAGATGAACCATGCCCAACTTGTAAACAAGATAGGTGGTTATATTGAAATTGACATGGCTGCCCTAACACATCAGCATTCCATAATGGATTATGCAAGTAAGAAAGTGGAGAGGGAGTGTTTTGAACCATACCTGTAGGCCATGATTTCCGTGATTTTGACCTTGTTGCAGCTTCCTTACCTCTTTGATATGCTACTTCCATCCTAGATAAGGAAGAGTGAGTATCTATGAGATGCTCCTTTCGGTCATGAGAACAAAACATTTCATCAAATTCTTCATTTTTATGAACCTGCAAAACATCCAATTTTTCATTTAGAGAGCTAATAAAATCAACTTTAAAATGTTCAAATAACACATTGATTTCGGCTCTTATGTCTCCTGTTCTTGTAGCAGATTTGGAAAACAAAGAAAAAACATCTCTAGGATTCTTACCAGCCTTGGAGATTCCTCTTGAATACCTTATGCACAACTCACAAACATCATCATATGATAACTGAGAAACATCACCTTTTCCTATCAGATTTAAAAGTTCTAAAAATTCATCTTTGATTCCTTTAAGAAGGAGTGTTTTTAAGATCTCTTTTTCCAAAATGCTTATATTTTGATTTTCGAAGGTTGTAATGAAATCGATCTACATAGTCCTCCAAACTTTCGTCTTCCCCTTGTATCATATCGAAAATATCTTCATTGGCTTTACAATAGTCTTGGTACTTCTTCAAGAATATGTTCTTCATGTCCTCCCATGATTGGATGCAATTCCCACCTAGGCTCATGAACCATCGGAGAGCTGCTCCTTTTAGAGTAAGAGGAAACACTTTCAATCTTTGATCATTAGTACAATAATCATATTCTCTACAAAGTATTTCAAACTCAAACATAAATGTATGTGAATCTTCATTTGCTAAACCATGAAAATTTGGTAAAGATGGGGGAATTATGTGCATTTGTGTCACTCCTAGATCTTTGATAGGAAATTCAAAAGTAGAAACGTGAGCCATTTCTTACCATAATAGAAGATGTTCTTCATGTGTTTCTTCAAGGCTCCTTCTTCAAATGTTCCTGTCAATTAGTTAGTGAAATGGGTGGTGCTTACATCACCACTTGCGTGAGATCATGTGATTCATTTTTTTTTTTTAATTTCTATTTTTCCTAATAATTCACACAAAAATTCAAACATCTATTTCTACCGAACAAAGCAACAACGAATCTGTTAGGAAAGCGGACAGTGGAGCAGGGCTTTTACATGCTCCGTACGTAGGTTCTTACCTTCCGTTTTTAAGATCCAACTCTTCCCTATCAGATTCACACTACTCTTTATAAATAGCTACACTCTCCCCGGCAACGGCACCAAAATGTGGAGCGATAAAAAGGTGTCTTTTGAACCCCTAATTACCTTCACATTAATTATCAACCCAGGGACGACTTTTTATTTCAAGAGTGTACTCTGTCTGAGGCGGCTATTTACTCAAGAGTAATGTTTCGCAGTATAGTGCTTAAAACCCACAAGTAAATGAATGCTTGAAAAAAAAATCTAATTGAAACAGCAAGAAACCAAAATGTTCTAAACTAAAATCATTCATTCAAACGACCATCAATCAAGGATATAGTAGCAATAACTCATTCCTCTAGAAATTGATGAAGGAAAAGGAATTAGAGTATGGATCATGGATCTGGGAGCATAATAGCGTCTGCTGTGTCTCACGACAGCCTTGATCCTCCTCCCACACTAAAACAGTAAATGCAAGCAAATGGAATGGAAATTAGAGCATGGACCAAAGATCTGGGAGCTAAGCAGCGGCTTGCTGACTCACTACAGCTTTAGACCTTCTCTCACACCAAAGCAATAAAGGCAAGTAAATAAATCAGCAGAAAGTAAAACGGAACGGCGAAATGGAAATGGGACAGCAATAAATGATACAGCAGTAAAATGGAACAGTAATAATCAAATGGAACAACAGCAATCAAATGGAACAGCAATCCTTAATGAATTACGAAACAACAACTATCACCCATATGTACATGATTTACATTAATATAGCAATCTGAGAGTATCGAATGATATGATTACGTTTCTGAACAAAGTAATATTGTCTTCAAGCCTCGCAAATACTTATTTTATATGAATCCAATGATGATAACATTTATACAAATATCTTGCTATGGAAATAGATGCAATTCAAATAGATTCACTTCGCGTAATACAGAGACATGAGTTAAAGAACTTATTCAGATTCAGATATTAAGTATAAAGCATAGTCTATCATATGAAAGATATATCAGATTGCTGAAACAATAGAAATAAGCAAACCAAACACAATTTACCGTATAACAATACAACGGCAAGTGTCCGTTGGAGCAGGGCCCGTAGCTTCCAATGGCACCCCCGTAACTTACTTCAGATGCAGGGACGAATTGAACAACAAATCCTTTATATTGATTGCATTAACAAAAGTATACAAAATCAGATCTCAACAAGACTCCATGATCAAAGTTATTCTGAAACTTATAATTACAACAACAGTCGTTTTCCTCCCTCGCCCTCTGATCTTTGGTTTCATTAAATAGAGAAAGATCAGAGCATAGATAATTACAATCATGATTTCTCTTACAAATTTAGGTTGATTCTAACCCATTGATCAACAAGAACAAGGCGGATTTGGGTTTGCAGCTAAGATTTGGAGGGCGGCCGCAACAGCAAATCTCAGAAAATCATGCTCAAAGAACCCTGCGTTTCTCCATGTACAAGCCGAATTTGGGCAAACTGTTCTTCACGAAGATAATTGGGCCCGTTCTGGACAAAACCCATGTTCCAAATTTTCCAAATTCGTCTTCATTTGCTCATAATCTTAACCACAAAACTGTCACTCCTTAAACCAGCGAATTTCTGAGTTGGCTGATTTAAAAATCAAATCTTCAATCTGGAAGTTACTTTGGAGGCTAAAAATGGTAAATAAGGTTACAACCAACTTATTAGAACTATCATTGGTAAAATAATGCATAATAATCAATTTATTAGAAATAAAGGAGAATAAATAATATTTATTCATGAGAGCATAAATAATTAATAAAATGGATTTAAATGATAAATTATAATAAATGGCATGATGAAGAATGGTAGAAATGGGTGGAATAAGTGTTCACAAGTGACAATAATAATGGTATATTAACGACTCTACAGTCATCAACCAGTGGTTGGTGTCCTTTTTGCAACGAAGACACCCTATATGGAGTCGGGTGCTTCAACTTCTTCAAACCCAGTTTTCCCACCATTTCTGTAGCTACCAAATTATTGGTACTTCCATTGTATATGATTAGTTTGTAGCATTTCCCATGTGACTTGCACATTTTCCGGAACAATGCTTTCCTCTAGCATATTTTCAACACCAAGGCTTCCCCAGTCTCTGGCATATTTTACACCTCCTATGGCGGTGCCTCCGCTTCATCGGACTGAGCAACATATGCTCCCCTCTGTCCAGTTGGTTTATTTTTAGGACATTCAAAGGACTAGTGTCCCCAATTGTGACACTTGTAACACTGATAGGCATTTCCTTTGCCTCTGCCATTACCTCTTCCTCGCTGGTATGACCTTCCTCCTCTAGTATTACCTTCCCTTTCAGTTTTTCCTAAAATTTTTGAACTGCTGCCCTCTTCATTGTTGTTGGTAGTCCTACCTTTGCGAAAGGTCTGTCCCATACCTCTGCCTAAACCACGTCCTCTTTTGGCATTCTATTTCCTAGCAATATTTTCCTCCACCTTCAAAGCACTCTGATAAGCTTCCTCTATGGTCTTAGGGGAAAGAATACTAATTTCATTTATGATCTCCATCTGTAGACCATTTACAAACCTCACTGTTTTCTCAAGGGTGTCTTCAACATAACCAGCTCTCTGGTTAACTTTATAAAATTATTCAGTATACTCCTTTACAGTCATCATTCTTTGCTTCAGGTTCTATACTTATCTATAAAGGGCAATTTGATAATCTTTAGGCAGAAATTTTCTCTTCATCTTAGCAACCATCCTGTCCCATTTTTTAATCAATGGTTTGTTTAATCTCCTCTGTTCTACATGTACACTATCCCACCATAGAGCTGAATGTCCCTTCAATTTGGTGACATCAAACCTCATCCTCTTGTCTTGCTAATTTCTTCGTACTCAAAATATTTATCCAGCTCACTTATCCAATCTAACAATGCCTCTGTGGACAAACTGCCATCATAATTAGAAATCTTTGGTCTTGGCTTGCTACAAGCTAGCAAAACTGATCTCAATAGTTTAATCTCTGGTCCCTCTTCATCTGACCCATCTATTGTGGTTGTTTTTTCTTCCTCACTGTCATCCCCAACTTTCGGATCTCTTCGCCTTCCTGCTTCCACTACTGCCAAACGTGTAGTTAAGGTCCTGATCTCTTCTCATGGCCCCTCATCTACTACTCTTTGGATGGTTCTAACATGACCTCCCCTACGTAACTCCATATCTATTGAGAAAAAGGAACTAACCTGCTCAGATACCAAAAATTGGTGACAATCTCGAGAGGGACGACGTGTCACCAAACCGTGTTACTATGTATCTTCCGAATAAAGGGAATCAGGGTTTTGGTGTGAGAGTTTAATGAACGTTTAATATATTAGGCCTGACCCTATGTATTGGCCTCTGTTCCACAAATGCAATTCATTTCCACCTGCTGAGGTAAAACTATGTGTTGGCCTCCATTTTTTCATGCGTTATGGGTCTGGTTCGGCTCTATATGTATGCTTTGCCTTCGTTTGTTTCTTGGGGTGATTTGTCTGCTGGTCACCGGATGCTTCAGGTTGGCTTACTCTATATGAGTTCCCTCTTGCTCTCTATTCTCTGGTTTAAGCTTTGGTTGGTTCTGCTTGCAGTGGTTTTTGTTATTAGTCCCGGACTTGACCTGGCTTATGTATCCACAGGTGTTTCTCTTGCTACTACTGTGGACGGCTTCAACAAACACTATTTCAGGAGAGCTTTTGTTCTAGTTTATTTTCTACAATTTATTTTAGTGATTATAACTCTCTGGAACTTTCGTGAGCAGGTCATACTCATCAATGGCACTCTCACTGGGAGAGTCCCTCCAACTAAAGACTTGGTTCTAGTGCTTTACCTTGGAAAAGACTCCTTCGAGGTAAACCCTTCTTCTTCCCTTTCTTAAACCACTCTCTGTTACCTTGTTTCATTTTCCATTTTTCGTTTTGTTGACTTCCATCTCGTTCTTTTGGTGGTGTGCAGGTTGGTTATGGAGATTGCTACTCCACAGCCTCACTCTTGGGAGTCTTTGCGGCATGGGAAAAATAGGGTAGGATCCCTCTGTGTTTTCCTAGTTAAATTTGCTTGCGTTTTCTTTAATTGGCACAAGTTGTTGGGTCTCGTTTCCTCTGTTATGTTCGTATGGCTTCGAGGGTTTCAAACCCTTGCTGTCGATTTGTTCTGAACCTGCATAATGCTGTCAATTTGTTCTGAGCTTGCATAAACATTGGTTTCCAACTCCTGTGGGTTTCGAAACCCTCTCAGTTTTGTTTTGAAAAATGTATATTGGACTGTTTAAACTTTAATATGAAATAAAATGCACATGTGTGCTTGTTTACTATATGAAATTTGTACCTGGGTCTTTATTTTATTGAGAAAGATGTGATATCTTGCTGGGCTATGCCTTTGTTTGGTTCTTGGTCCTAAATGCCTTCAGTCACGAGACATGAGTATCGTTCACTTTTTTTTTAATGAAAATGCTCCATTGTTTTACTTACAACAATATTTTAAACACGTAGACACATGAGAAAAATGAAAATTTCCTTTCTTTTCTTTATGACAGAGATATTGGACTCATTTGGTTTACACAAATACTTAAAGAAAAACAAACTGTAAATTCATTTTATGCCTTTTTCTCCTCTCTCGATGGCAGCACCTCCATCCTCTTTGGTTTTTTTCTTTTCAATACATTGTGAGTAGTTCCTTTACATTTTGAGGAATTGTTCCTCAATTATTTTTGAGTTACTAAAAAATTTCTTCAAACAAGTTCCTAACTAATCCTATTTTGTCTAATTTAAAAAACTAACAATGGTTGATTCAATGTTAATTAAAAATGACACAAAATGAAACTAAATGAAATAGAAAGTTGACATGTTTTCTTCCCTATCTGTCAGGATAAAATGAAAAAAAAAAACATCTCTGAGCTATCGCCTCTTCACTCGGATGCTCCTGCTTCAGAGGCTCGATGTATATCATAACCATTTTGAACCTACTTACATTAGTAGTGGCTACCATCGTAGTACACATATATGGAAAACCAAGAGTCATTATATTACAATATGATAGATGTATATTGTTGAGTAGGTTCTTTGGGGTCATTTGTTTTCATAACAAGTTGTGATGAAAGAGGTGATAAGTATAACATTACATTTTAGAAGGTCATGTATGATATTTTCCTATATATTTGAATTATGTAACTAAGATAAGGTAAAAGTAGTAAGCTAGAATCCATCATTACTTGGGACATTTCTATAATTGGTATAATATTACATCACAATTACAATAATTATCTTCACTAAACAAAATTTAATTCATGTAAAATCCTAACAATGTGCATTACATTAATTCATGTAATTAATACCATTTATAAAATATCACAGTGATAAATATTGAATATGTTTACCTTGTATTCATTCTCTTTGTATCAATAATTATTATTTGTTTCTATTAATGATGAAAATCCTATTATTAATAATCTTTGTATAAAAAATAATGGAAGGAAAATAAAATAAAATAAAAGAATGTCCACAATGATAGAAAAATATCATTTCTAGAATATGTATAGAAGCATAGGCTAAGGTTTTCATAGAAACTTTTTATTTGGTGACTAAATTTTTCACAACATACTAGGCATTTTTTTCCTTTAATATCTTAGAAATCCTACTATTAACCATTTATATAAAAAAAATAAATGAAAAATTAAAAGAATTAAAATATAAACATAATCAATATCTTAGGTTTCATAAGAAACGATATCACCCTAGTAATTGTTCAAAAGAATCATCATATCTTTTTCTCAATAGTAACCATGGTGTTGAACATTTGTAGCTATTGTAAGTCTTCCTAATTAATATTTTATCTCTTGATGTATTTATAATAATAAATATAAAACATGCTCTTCATCTTAGTGCCTTAAGTGAAACTTTAAAACAAGTTCTTCATGTCCATTGAAACGAGATTTTTTTTCTTTTTAAATGGAATTATTATATCCAAGCAAGTCATGTCAGCCCACCTCCTAGTCAAGTCAGACTATGAAAAGGGGAACCTATTCAACCTCCAAAATAGCTATATATATGTTACTTCACCTCCCCCTCTCGGGAATAATTTTGATCTCTTCTAGAAAATAAGGACATATTTTGTTCGATCATCAAATTTCCCTTATACTTTTG
This sequence comes from Pinus tabuliformis, assembly GCA_031772625.1. NCBI lineage: Eukaryota > Viridiplantae > Streptophyta > Pinopsida > Pinales > Pinaceae > Pinus > Pinus tabuliformis. Next base: position 1,391,352,842 of record CM062817.1, on the reverse strand, counting down.
TTCAAGTGGACGAAGAAGAATGGAAGGTTGTAGGATATTTTGTAAGAAGATTGAGGTCTCTTGAAGAAATCCTAAATAGATTGAATTTTATCTGATGTAGATTGAGGTGATTCTGAGGCAAAACAAGGTGAGGTGGATCGATATTGTTATTGTTGTGATAGACCAAGTTTTTTTAGGCATATCATGGCAACAACATACCTAACCAAACCAATTTCATTGGGAATATTTATGGCTTGTCTAGGAAGATGTTGGTCTAGGTTTTACCAAGTCTCTTTGTAGGTTGGTTTGACCTTATGAATTAATAGAAGATCTAGATGTGTCTCTTCTTGACTTGAATAATTTCTCGAAGGAAAGGTTGTTGGGGTTTTCCCCCATGTAGGTTTTCCGAGTGTAAATGTTTTGTGTTCTTGTTTGGTTGTCTCTTTATGATTCTACTAGTATTTTGTTTTATTGTTGAGATCCTATGTGTAATTTATTGATGATGAATATGAATGCAAGAAATTATTAACCTTAGAGAAATCATATGAAGTAGTTATTAGTTTAGAGTATGATTGAAAAATCAACATGGTATAAGAGGTTATGGTATAAAAGCAGCCTTAATGAAGAATTCCGTCTTATTATACTCTAGTGCATGTGTTCTATCATTAGCTCTAGAAGCACTAGTGCAAGAAACAAATAACAAAAGAAGGTTGAGATCAATTATTGTTTAGGCTGAACATTTGTTGTATCTATGAGAAACGAGCCTTATTCACAATTTACAAGAATACCAAACTATATGTCTATGCTTTTGGTCAATACTGGAGACTAAGTTAATTGACCGAAGGCTTCAGACTCGGTTCGTGTTTCAGATTGAAAATTCAAAGGCTGAGGATACGCCAATCAAGTTGAAAAATTCTAAAAGGCCTCAAGAAAAATCTCAGGAATACTAAGAAGGCTTCATGAATAATGATAAAACACTAAGTGGCTTCAAAAATGACCTCAATTTTTTTTTAAAGATCATAATTAATACAAAAGCCAACCTAAAGTTTTGTTTTGATGTGTAATCCTTTTGTGATTTGATCAAAGTTTTGATAAGACCATTAGAGCATACCTTGTTTACAAGGAGAAGTATTGAGAACAAACTTATGAGCTTTGTACTGACATGATCTGATGTTAAACAATGAGTATCAGGACTAGGAAGCCAAACATGTAAATAGATGAGAAAATTAACAAGTTTTGCAGTTTGATGCTTCAATGAAAATTATGTATCATCAAGTTACATTGAGTAATTTTGTTTGAGGTCAAGTTCCTTTCATAATATTCTTTAAGGACATAATCACTTGTCAATAAGGACCACGTATAATTTTAGTTGAATTTTTGTAGTAAGACTTGTATTAAAGTTCTTTCAAAATATTAATCTCTAGTTCAATTAAGTAAGGTTAAATATCAATGTACCTTGGATATTGAAACCTCATTGTGAATTAGTCATGGGACTGTAAAGGATCCTCAAATATACCTTATGGTAAAATATGATGACTAAAGGAGTCCCTTCACCCACACGAAAATGTAATTATGATCCTAAAGCATACAAAAATATTCTTGATATTTCTATTTGTGTTATGGCTCAAAGCAAGATAAGGCTAGTACTGATTAACGATATAACAATCCTGTTTGTTTTTCTTAAAAGATGTTGCATTGCATAAGAAGTAGGATGGTAAAGCTACAAGTAATTAATTTTTTTCATAAATGCTACATTTTAATTAAAATCTATGAAAAATGCACTGCATTTAGTGACAATAAGGTATGACCTATGTTATAAGTATGGAAAATCAATCTTCGAATCTATTGCTTGTAGGTCAAGAAAAAAAATAAACAATCTTTATCATAGCTTTGATTAAAACACACTTTGATGAAGGAAGTTCACTTACACCGAGAAATAGGGTGAGTCCCTCTTCAAATTTTGAGACCAATGGTTCTCTTGATAAGTATTGCCTTATGTTTAATATATCATTCCAAGGATATAAATAACTAAAGGCATATTAGATTGAAGTTTTTGATCAAACCTGTCGTTAAAAATAAAGTATTGATGCCATATTTATTGTTGTGATCCTGAGATCTACTTTGTAAATATAATGCTCAACCCAAAATGATGAAGTCCATTATTTGCACATTTAAATGAAGATCACATAGCTAAAGAAAAAGTATTTTCACTGCTACAATGTTTCAGAGGAAGTCAAAGAGACCAAGGATAATTGTTGGACAAAACCTCCTTGATTGAGTGATGAAAATAATGGATTTTTTCACATCTAAAAAGGGAATATCAATTCTAGGCTTTTGAAACTTGGATATGAACCTGCAAAATTAGAAATTTAGGGTTTTAAAACCCCTAGTAGGAAAAAGTCTCTTGGATAGGAAACCCATAGGGTTTATGGATAAAACCCTATAATTAGACCTAAATCAATATTTACACTAAAATAAGAAACCCTAGCTCCTAATGACATCACACTGATGATGGCACGAGGTTGATAAATTTTTAGGATGGATGAAATATGGCTAAGATTAAGAGGGAGCTTAAATATTCATAAAATCCTCAAAAGATATGTAACCTATATATCTTTTCCTTAACTATTATTCTTATTTTTTCACTATTAGTTAGTCTCTTATCTTTGTATCCTTTTATTAATTATAATTGTGGCAATGCCTTATAGTGAGCATTGAAGGTACGTAGCAAAGGTTGTCAATGCTCTGGTAGTATATGTAATTTGTCGAATAACAGAGAAAAGTCAATAGGAATGTCACAAAATAAGTGATTTTGGTTGAGAGATGTTGTACTAAATGAGGTATGAGCTTAGAAGGAACATGCATAAAAGAAAGTTTTAAGTATACCTTAATTGTGCCAAAACAAAGTCAACAAGGACTTCCAAATGGATCTACAAGGTCTCTTGTGTAGTAGATGACATCATAGATAAGTATAAAGTGAGATTTGAGAATTGAAGACTCTCCCAGAAAGGGGGAGAGGATCATGAAAAGGAGTTTTGCCCAATTTTTAGGTACACTTTTGTTAGAAGTATTATCATTTCTTTGAAAATTGCACCTGGTGGATGCATATATCATTTTTCGCAATGAAGTATCTGAGGAACAAGAAGTGTACAAAGAGCTACCTCAGAGCTTTGAGGTATGTGAGAAGAACCATGATGTTTGAATAAGGATTTGTATGATCACAATTAGACCCATGTTTCCTGGTATTCTTAGATTGATATATATCTAATGAGTCTTGGTTGATCTTATTATTATATGATTTGTTTATAACAGAAGCAAAAGGAATTTTTTTAGAGGGAGCCAACTGTGGAAAAAAGATTCACTTCTGTAATAGAGGGAGAAGTGAGGGACTCTTATTTTATCTTTAGAGGGAGTTGATCTCTCAGTTTGAGACATTGGCTTGTCATTAACATTGTAAAGATAGATAATTAATATTAAAGAAGGTAGCGATGGTAGAGGGAGTAACTTGAATTTCCACAACAAAATATGTTTCAAAAAGAGCACGGCGTTAGGTTAACCGGAAAGTAGAGTTGATGATGGAATCAGTAAAGGAATTATAATGGTTTATGGTTGAGCCAAGGCATGAAACTCAACATGTGTTTAAGTACCCGTATGTCATAGTTAGTTATGGCTTAACATATGCCTCAAACAATTAAGTTAAATTGAAAGGATTCATAGATTCGGGCCAGGTAGAAAGTGTACAAAACAGAAAGAGTTCATCAGGATAATGCATCATTTTAGGCTCTGTGATGATTTATTAGATGAGAAATAAGTAGAAATATGTTTCCCTTAATGTTGTATAATCCAAGTATATTACAACTTGGTTAACAAGTTGTGAAGTAGTTTGGATTCAAAAGATACTTGCAAGATTGTCTTAATTAGGTGTAGGAGAAGACCATGATGATAGGTCAAAGCATAGTGAGATATAGTACTGAGACATTGGACAGAAGGAAGAAGAGTATTTTCAATATTATTCTATATTCAAGTAGATTGTTGACAAAGACACTATCCTAGGATGAAGTCTATATAATTTGAGGACAAGCTTGGAGTGATTGAGAATGGATCTTTGGGTAAGAGCGATTGATGAAACTGCAACATCTAGGATAGTCATTCTCCCCAGATCAGGCTGACTAGAATTAGGGAAAATGGTTCAAAGTATTTATAACATCATGCATATGCATTCTTCCTTTGTTAAGTATTTTGACTAGATTAGGAAAAATGGTCCAATAGAGGTCTTGTCGCTGTGACAATGACCCACATATTTTTTTTCCTATGTCGATTTTGGAGACTACGCTAACTATCATTTCAAGCCCTCATGTGTCGTCATTTGGTTTCATTTGTTATTTGTATGATTTCTCCTAGTGTCACAACCTTCTAAAACAATGTGCCTCAACCGTCATCACTTACCCATTAAAAGTGTTTAAGTTTTTAAAATCTACAGTTAGGTGAACCAACGGTCCTTCTTGACATAGAGAATTCCCTTCTAACCATGCAAACCCTCAAAAACACACAAAAGCAAAAAAAAGGAAGAAAAATAAAGAAAATATCTCACAAATGAAAAATTACACTTAAAGATGATGAAAGCATTCACTTAAAGAAAGTGCACTTTTTCTATCCAAAGGAATGTGACCTACTTGGGTACACTCCTTCAGGCTAAGAAAGTGTGCCCTACTTAGGCGCACTCCTTTGTAATGAACAGTGACACCCTATTGTGTTGCATTCATGACTGAGCCTATTGCATGAGGGCACACTTCTAGAAAATAGGAACCACCTTAATGATCCAGATTTAAACAGGAATGCAACAAATTATAGATATATCCATAAATACAAAGATGCATTAGAAATAAAACTTAATTTCATTAATATCAAATACTCAAATATGCTTACAAGCATAATGGAAATAAGACTAGCTCAGGTGATGATAACTTATCTCTGAGAAGAGATGTGGTGGCTACATGCCTTTAAATTGTGTGACAATGAGGCTCGAAGGCCTATTTACTATTAAGAAACAATGGAAAACCATAAGCATCCAAAAACCTAAACCTAGGAGATGAAACACCAAACTGTTGGCCCCATTTGGGTAAATTGGTACATCAACTTCCCGGTGTCGTAACTTTGGCATACGATCTCCATTTGACGCACACAATACCTTGTTGGAAAGATCTATCTGACGACTACAACTTTTGAGTGAGAAAGATTGGACTATGACTGTTTTTCTCTGTTGTTTCACAAAAAAAAAAAAAAAAAAATCATTTAGGGCCTCAAAATGGCTACAGAAGTTGAGGACCTAAAAAACTGCTAAAAATAGTAAATTGTGCTACAATTAAGGAAACTGAAAAACTAAAAGAAACAATGGTGGGGGTCCAAGTGGAATTGGAGGGTGGCCACCAATATCCACCTGGATCATTCTTCTACCCTTAGGAAGTAATGGTCCCCATTGCATTGACTTCCTCCATGAGATGGGGAAAGTTCTGCTGAAGTTGGTCCTTCGTGAGCCACTTGTCCTGGTGAAGGAGTTGGCCTACTTTGACAACTCAAGACAATTGGATCTTCTGCTGGCAAGTGTGCTTGATATGTGTGTCCATGATCCAATAAGTTGTGGCTTGTTCCATGCAATTTGTATTTAAAGTTGTAGGTGTGAGTTTTTCTACAATGTCTAATGTATCTAGTAATGGTGAGAAGTATGGTTGAAGGCAGTCCACATTAAACATTGGGTGTACGCCAAGGAATGGGGGAATACTGAGCTAAAATGCATTATCTCCCATAAACTTGGTAATTATGTAAGGACCGTATTGGAGTGGTCTGAGTTTCCGATAGGCTCCGGTAAGGTGTTCCTTTTGCAAATGCAACCAAAATTTGTTTCCCACCTAAAACTTTTGTGGCACCCGATGTTGATCATGTCACTGCTTATACTTGGCATTTGATTTCTCTAGAATTTCATGAACCTGCTGGTAGATATGTTGGATGTGCTGAATGAAGGTATTTTCCTTATCAGTTTTGGACTGGACATGAGCCAAATTTGCCTGCGTATCTGCAAATGGCATGGCCACATCAATGGGACATAGTGGATGGAATCCCAAGCCCACCTGAAAAGGGTTGTGGCTAGTTGATTTGTGGAGAGCCCGGTTATAGCTGTGTTAGACATATGGGAGGCTCTCATCCCATGTGTGTGGATTCTTTGAGTTGTACATGCGAAGAATGTGTACAATCATCCTATTGACGACCTATGTATGGGCATTGGTTTGGGGATGGAAAGCTGTGGAATTAGTGAGCTTGGTCTCCAGCATCAACCAGAGACTGGAACAAAATGTACTAAGGAACCTGTTGTCCCGATCTAAGATGTTAGACTGTGGTATCCAAAAGTGTGCCCACACTCATTCAAAGAAGAGTTTAGCAGTGGCCTCCACTGTGATATTCTTGTTGTAGGCAGCCATAATGGCCATCTTTGAGAATCTGTCGACGACCACAAAAACAAACTTGTTGCCATGCTTAGTAGAAAGAAGGCCTGACATGTAATCCATGGAGATGGATTCCCAAGGTCGACTAGGGGTAGGTAGCGAAGTATATAGGCCTTGCTTCTTGATGGTCAGTTTGGTAATGATGTAGGTAGTGTAGGATCTAATGTACTTGCCAACATCTTGTCAAAGATTCGACCAATAAAAATACTTCTGTAGTACTACCACCATTTTCTCGACCCCGAAACTCCCAACGGCTTGACTGTAGTGTGATTCCCAAATCGTCTTGGCATGCTCACTTGAAGGAACACAAAGGTGTCCTTGGTGGAATAATAGGGCATCCTGGAGGTGAAAATTTGGAACTTGCTGACCCTCTAAGAGCATCTGGTATGTGTGGCCGCATTCTAGGTTGCTTTTGTCATCATCATCGGTGGTCGGCTGAGGCAATCTGCAACATTATTAGTGATGCTCTTCTTATACTTGATATTCAAATGTAACTTTTGTAGGTATTTGGACCACCTCTGATGGCGATCATTTTGCAACTTCCCTTATGTTTTTATGAACGACAGGGGCTGGTGGTCTGTGTGGATGACCGTTTCCTTCCCCAAAATGTAATGCTTCCATTATCAGAAGGCCTGTACAATGGAATACATCTCTTTTTCATAAGTTGGATACTTCCGGACTGTGTCTAAAAGTTTCTCACTGTGATATGCCACTGGATGCCCTTGTTGAGTAAGGATTGCCCCAATAGAATACTCAAAGGCATCTGTCTTGATCTCAAATGGTTGTTGCAAGTCTAGTAATGTGAGCATTGGTGCAGAGTAGAGGTTATGTTTCAACTTTGTGAATTCCTTCTGTTGAGATTTAAACCAAAAGAATTTTTCTTTCACTCCTCCCTTGGTGACTTGGCTTAAGGGCCAAGTGATATGAGAGAATCCAAACACGAACCTGCGGCAGAAATTAGCAAGACCCATAAAGCTGCGGAGCTCTGTCAGTGTGGTCAGAGATGGCCAATCCCAAATGACTTGGATCCTGGTTAGATCTACATGCACCCCCCATTCATCAATAATGCATCCCAAATACTGAACTTGGGTCATGCCAATAGTGCATTTCTCTAAATTGGCACATAGCTTGTGTTATCACAGTGTTTGGAGAACCTGTTGGATGTGATGGAGGTTCTCTTCCCAACTCTGGATGAAGATTAGGATGTCATCCAAGTATACTACTACAAATGAGTTGGTGAATGGTTGCAATATGTCATCCATCAGCCTCATGAAGGTTGGATGAGCCTTCGTTAACCCGAAAGGCATAACCAACCATTCAGAAAGGCCCTCCTTGGCCTTGAAGGCAGTCTTCCACACATCGGAGGGTTTGATTGGTACCTAGTGATATCTTCATTTCAAGTCGATCTTGCTGAAATATTTTTCCCTCTTCAGTTGGTCTAGAAGGTCATCAATCCATTGGATTGAGTACCTATTCAGGACAATGATCTTGTTTAGCGCTTGATATTCAATATAGCGTCTCCAATTCCCATCCTTATTCTATACCGACACGATCGAGCTCCCAGAGGGTGATGAACTCAGACGAATGTGACCTTTCTACAGCAGCTATTGAATCTGCCTCTCGATTTCGCCATTCCCTAGAACGGAGCGCCAATAGATTGGTCCATTGGGTAGTAATGCACCTGGGGTCAGATTGATGGAGTGTTTGACCTGACAGTGCAAAGGCACCCCTGTGGGGGAGGTGAAGATGTCCTCATACTCCTCGATGACATTGTCGAAATGTTGTTGTCATGTGGAGGGGCCCTGTCTAGAGGTCATGGCCATCATATTCTTCTTTCCCTTAGGGCATATCATCAGTAAAAACAAATTTCCCGATTTTGGAAATGATCTTACTGCATTGTCTTCCAGTAACCAAAGAGATGGCGGTAGGTGGTGCTACCTTCGGTATCCTGTACAACTTATTTCCAAAAGTAACAATAAAAATATGAGGCGTTGACTCATACACATCATGTCGCTTCGATAAGTATGGTTAGCCTAAGAATACATCACAAACATCAAGGGAAGAAACGTCACATAATACCTCATCCGTGAAGGGCTTGATGTTGTATGGAAGGTGGCACTACTGGCTCACGCGAAGATCCCCTCCTTGGTGAAGCCACCTGATGGTGTACAGTCATGGATGTGCTATGGTTGGTAAGCCTTTTGCTTCATGACCTCTACTTAAATGAGGTTCTTTTGGCTCCCATTGTCGATAATGAATTGTAGCAGGGAACCCTTTCCCCACATCTAGGAGTGGAAGAGGTGCTCCTTCTCCTCTAGATCTCCGGGTTCCTCCTTCTGGATTGTCTTGGTGGTAACAGTGGCGTTGAGATCCACATCGATAATCTTTTTCCCTTTGTCATTCCCCTTGTTTGGTTCTGACTTAGATTTGGAACATGCATGTGATTCTGAAGCCTCTAACTTGACCACTAGTTACTGCTTGGCTCGACACTCACTTGTGTTGTGAGTGAAGCTCTTATGGACCTCACACCACTTTCTCGTGTCCTTCTTCGGCTTCACGGTATTGTTCTTTGCTTGCAGCTTTGTCAGGTTGTCCTGGCCCACCCTACCTTGGCTTTGTACTTTATTCTGTAGTTTGCGTGCACCTTTCCCTTTCTTTGGATTCATAGACCCAAAGTCTTGCTTCTTATATTTAAACGTTTTCTTGATCATGACAGCATATCGGTATGCTGTGCTAAGAGAGGATATGTCTAGGAGTTCCATCTCATCCTGGATGTACATGTGCAGGAAGTTGACGTACTTGAGAACCAAATGCTTCTCAGAATCCTTGATACCCAACCTCGTGCAAAGGGTATAAATAACATTGGTAAACTCTGGCACATCTTGGTCCCTTCCCTGTCGCAGTGTTGTCCACTTTATGTATTTATACTCATATCTCCCGACAGGGTAGTACTGCTCCTTGATGGCATCTCGGAATGAGTTTCGAGTCGGTGTGGCTGAAAATAGTGAATTCATACTTTCATCCTTCTGCTCACAGTAGTTTTCCCGCCATTCCTTGACATGGGGGGCTGCTTCGAGAAGTGCAAAAGTGATCTTTTCCTAATTGGAAAAATAATGAACAAAAAAATATCCTTCTAGTAGATTTAACCATTTATCTACACTGTCTACATCTATCTTACCCTCAAATATGGGAATGTCAAAGTTATCTTGTACCTTAAATGGTGTGGCGCTTCCAGAGTAGCTGTTGGAAGTAGATGTCTCGCCCTTGAGTAGCCACTAAAGGATCTGGGAAAGGTTTTCCACATCGCATTCCTTTGTTTCTTGAGGGCTTATTCGAGCAAGATTTTGATAGGATATCCTACCATCTCCTATTTCTTTTCATCTACCATGGGAGGCCGTCGGGATTTTTGAGGCTGGTCTTGCAAAGGTTCGACTATTTCAAGCCCTAACTCCTTATATCCTGACCTCATTGGGAACATGCAAAGAAAAACATACAAATAGCAGACTTTTCTGATACCACTGATCCGGATTTAAACATGAACACAACAAATTATAGATATAAGCATAAATACAAAGATGCAGTAGAAATAAAACTTCATTTCATTAATATCAAATATTGAAATATGCTTACAAGTAGAATGCAAATAAGACGAGCTCGAGCGATGGTAGCTTATCTCTAAGAAGAGATGTGGCGGCTACATACCTCTGAATTGTGTTACAATGAGGCTCGAAGGCCTATTTATTGTTAAGAAATAATGAAAACCCTAAACATCCAAAAACCTAACCCTAGGAGATGAAATGCCACATTGTGAGCCCCGTTTGGGTAAATTGGTACATCCACTTCCTGGGGTCGTAACTTTGGCATATGATCTCCAATCGATGTGCACAATACCTCATTAGAAAGATCTATCCGAGGACTATAATGTTTGAGTGAGAAACATTGTTCAAAAACACATGTTTCTCCATGTTTTCCGAAAAAACTTTGTTTAGGGCCTCAAAAAAGTTGTAGAAGTTTAGGACCCAAAGAACTGCTTAAAATAGTAAACTGTGCTACAATTAAGGAAATTGAAAAATTGAATGAAATAATGGTGGGGGTCCAAGTGGAATTGGTGGGTGGCCACCAATATCCACCTAGATCATTCCTCCCCCCTTAGGAAGCAATGGTCCCCATTGCATTGAGTTCCTCCATGAGATGGGGAAAGTTCTGCTGAACTTGGTCCCTTGTGAGCCACTTGCCCTGGTGAAGGAGTTGGCCTTCTTTGACAACTCGATATAGTTGGATCTTCTGCTGGTGAGTGTTCTTGATCTTCGTGTCCATGATCTAATTAGTTGTGCCTTGTTCCATGCAATATGGATTTAACTTTGTAGGTGTGAGTTGTTCTGCAATGTCTAATGTGTCTAGCAATGGTGGGAAGTATGGTAGAAGGTGGTCCACATTAAACACTAGGTGCAGGACAAGGAATGGGGGAATACTGAGCTCAAATGAATTGTCTCCCATATCCCTTGTAATGGTGTAAGGACCATATGGAAGTGGTTTTAGTTTCCAATAGGCTCCGGTAAGGCATTCCTTTTGTAAATGCAACTAGACTCTAAGCTCTAAGCTCTTAGGACTTGAAAAACTGCTAAAAATAGTAAATTGTGCTACAATTAAGGAAACTGAAAAACTGAAAGAAACAATGGTGGGGGTCAAAGTGGAATTGGTAGGTGGCCACCAATATTCACCTGGATCACTTAATGCCTTCTTAACCAATCCTTTCGTATGACGACAAGTGGCAGTCATGCATGAGATAGTTTTGCATGTTTATCTCTTTAAATAAACTTAGCTAATCATTCTTTTCATCGTCATTTTTTCTGAGTTGAGCGCACAGTTGGAGAATCAAAAAGTCCTTCCTCAAACATTGCAACAAGTAAGTTTGCATGCTCAAATATTTACTGCTTTTCATCATTTCACTATCAAATATTACTTTGTATGTTGTCAATCATGTTTTAAGCATTTTTTTTACTTGTGTTTTAGTTGAATCTTCATCTTGCAAGTGTTCATCCACTATTGCATGCAGGAGACTTTTCACATTCTTGATATCTTCCATCTTCCACAATGCATGAAACAACAAATATAAATCTTTGTAGATCATTCTTCTACTCATATCAACATCAAATAATGACATTTGAACTTGTTTCTAAGCTTTTTACAAGAAGAGTGCACTTCTTGAGCTCGAAGCCCCTTCATCCTTGAAAATTGTGCCCTGTTTAATCTAATTTTCTACTTGAGTGCATGGGTGCATCACGAAGGAGCTAAGATGTTCACTTCAACCCTTCAGAATGCTACATTGTGTCCTCTTTGCCTTAGGGCACATAAGCACATCAGGAAGGCTCTAAGCTCCAACCATTTAGCTGTTAGGCATGTGATAATATTTCCCTCCTATCCCTTCAATACATAGGTGCACTTTGAAAACCTGAAGCTCCCTTTCCCTCATCCTTTGTAGTTCAAAGTGTGATAGTGTGCCCCATTTATCTCCCAGGGTGCATGGGTGCATAGGGAATACCTAAAGGAATTTTCTCTCACCCCTTCAAGCCTTCAGGGTGGGACAACATGCCCTGGTTTATTTTATCCTTTTTCTAGATCACATGAGTGAACTACAAATCTCTAAATGACAACACATGCCCCGTCATGCTTTGAAAGTGTGCCCTCCTAGTTCCCATGTGTAATTTTCTTGCATGAAAGTTGTTTTGGTTGTCATTCATTATTTTCATGAAATATCATCTGTGATGGCTCTTTGAACGTGATTTGTAAGTATTGTTGCATAGTTAGTTATTCTAAAATGATCTTGTCATTATCAATGTGGTTCCACAAACAAGTGCTTGTGCTACAAGTATTATCACTCTGTCATCATTTGCTGGAGACATGCTGCCTCGTAAAGGAACCTCTAAAGAAATTTTACAAGAAAGCACTAATGAGCCTATCAAATTTGCAAAGCTAAGTATTCCCATATACATAGATACTTAGTGTTTTATTGATAAAGCTATGGAGGTCACATGGAGCAATATCTATAAAACATTAATGTAGGAGAAGTTTCCTTAGGAATTAGAAGATGTGCATGAATATATGAATATTAAGAATTCCAGGATACATTGGACTGCATGCAGTTCCACAACCATACCATCTGTAGAAGCTATTAAATGGATCATCACACCCATGGAATACTCTCACCTTGTTCATTGTAGTGAGAGTGGAAATCAACTTTACACCTATTATGGCGACGATATGTAGACATGCTATAAGATGCTCAAGCCCACTGAATATTCAAATGATAACTTCTACATGAGATGGTCTACCCTCAACACAATCGATGTTATAAATTTAGGGTGTTGAGAACCTACCAAGATTCACCATCGCCTATCTACAGTGTATCCGAAAAATATTCTGAGTGATATATATCTATATTTAATAGTTATGCATTATTATATATTTGGGCTTAATAATATTAAGGTGTTCTGAGAGAATTGGATATATATGCTCAATTTGGTAGTGACATGTGGAAGGATTTTCAACTAGGCATATATATTACCATATGAATTGTAGTGCCAGGTCAGGCAGGCCAAAGAATATTTACATGAAAATCATGCACCAAAATTTTACAAGTTGGAATTGCTCATGGATGGAATCTCTGCATGACATGCATTCCCAAAACTATATTGGAATTGGAATCGTGAAGAGAAGTTCCAATTTTATTTCCAATGCAGGTTGTTATCAAAAGGAAGCTTCAAAGGCACATATGATAGATTAGACAACCATCTCTTTGCATCCATATTTCTTCTAATATTCGAGACTGATCCACCATGCATGACTTATCAAGTGAGGTAGTCACTTAAAGATATTGCAGACTAGTTTTCATATTCTGAGGGCACATACATCAGATGCTTTGGATGTCAAAAAATGCCTCATATTATGCCACAATAAGTGACGAACAAGGTGGTCATGTAGGAAGTGGAAAATCAAATAGAGATGGGAATATCAATAATTCTTCACAGAAGGAAGAAAACCCCTTGCTCTATCTTTCCATTAAGGATCAAATTGTATGAATTGAAGAGTCAGAAGGCTATGGAAGTAGAGATACAATAGATATATCACCTACACTTTGCCACCAAATAATTCCATGCATATGATCCCAAGTGAATAATATGGGGTATTCATCAATGTTTGAAGTAGAAGATGAAAATATAAAGAGCTGGTAAAATGTTAGAATGAATACATATCCAACTATGAAGATTAGTTCACCCCATGATCCACCATATCAAAACATACAAGAGCAGTAAGAGAAGGTAAGAACACTTCAAGTAAAGAAGTTAGCTGCCAGGAAAAGGATCAGGTATTCATCGAGGGAGAGCAACAAAAAATGGAAGGATGATCCTTTAAACACTAGAGCTATCGAAGCATGGTCAAAAAGGAGATAATAATAATAATAATAATAAGTAGAGGACAGTAGGAATTAGGATAAATTCCTTGAGAAGAAACTGGTAGAAGAAGAAGAGAGGATATATATATATAAGAACAAAAATGAATGAAATATCGGGAGGAGGAAACATTGCAGATGTTGGGAGAAGAAAAGTTGACACATGAACTCGAGGAGGAGAAGTGTGAGGAAGAAGACACCATCTAGCCCATGGATGATGATCTCAACACTTCAAGTGAAAAACCACTCATAGGAATACATCTTCCATTCAGAGAGATGGGTATTACACCTCCACCATCGGACAGAGTCACATATGTTTGCAGCATAACATTTGATCAGAAAAATAAGAGGATCATGGAACAAATGCATAGTTACTTTGCCAATGATCCTCAAAACCCAGTCTCAGTGGCGACAAAAAAGGTCATCACCTCCAACACTAGAATAAATTCGAGGGAAGTTATGGCAATGAACATTGCATTTGCTACAATGGCACCAGATAACTCAGAGTATTTTCTAAATGAGAATGGAAGTGAAATGAAGCAATGGGTAAAGCATCTTGCAGTGGAGAACTAGTGAGTGTTATCACAAAAGTCTAGTACCACAGAATGTAATCCAACCAAGATAGATGGATTGAGACCAATGGAGGATACAATGGCAAGACTATACAATGAGATTATACTTATATAGTTGTTTATGGAGCCTCTCATTGGCATTTAGAAGAATGGACAGGAAGTGGTGAAACTCCTAAAGGTAGTAAACATAGTATTTGATCATATGCAGGAGTGGACTTCCAAATACCCATACGCTCCACAACATTTGGGAAAGAAAGACAGAGTCTCTACCAATATAGACAACGTTCAGTTGGGACTCCACCTATAGAATTATTGTCTTCTTGGAGAACAATCCATTAATACTATGGCTCCATATAATCAGCTACATAATGGGTTTGAGTCTCTTACACAGAAGCACAAGATGCCTTCCATCGAAAACCCTTAAAGAAATCAGAGGTAGGGAGGTCATATTTCAAGAGATCAAGGATTACATTGAAAAAATTAAAGAAGAAACTAAATAGGAAGGATTGGAGGTCACGAAGGAAATTATTCATCAATATGCCTTTGCACCAATCAAAGCACACATGAATATTTCATGGTTATGGGATAATGTATAGTCGAGCTCCAAGAACATACTATCAAAAGAATTTGAGGTAAATATGCAGTATGAAGGGGACTTGCCAAATCAGATTGAATACATCTTAAAGCAATTCAAAGCATGCAACACTTATATCACAAATGAAGTCCATGAAGAATCACATGATCTATCCATTTGATGAGTTTTTCCTTTTAGCAGATTTGTATTATTAGGCCGCCGTATCATGTGTAAAATTTCTTACGTAATAAATGTTGTGTAATTAACTCCAATGGACACAAGTGGAATACAGATGGCCACACATTTGAATGTAATGAGTCATATTAGAATATGAATGGTCATAGAAGTCAACGAGTCATGAGAAGCCCAAGAGTCATTATATTTTTTATAAATAACTCTTCATAACTCAAGTAAATGACTTTTTTTGGAGGCTTAGCCTTGGATTCTCTTGTACTACATAGGAGATAAATTATTCTTTGGAGAAGAAAGTTGTGTCTTTGTGTTACACTACTGGATGTAGTGATTCATTCATGTAACATTCTACTTGGGGTCTCTCACTTATTATCAGAGTCTCAATGAGTCGAAATTCCTTCATACATGTATCGTGTATATAGTTGGACTATTCTGGTTATGTGTATGATATATGTTGCTTCATTTACATTCTAGGTTAATGCACTATTTCGTTGATTAGTTATGGTTGTTATCTCATGAATGTGGTTATGATTTAACAATTGTTGTTTACTATGTGGACTTATCTTCAGGTATTCAACAATTTTTTATCATTATTCTTGGTTCCCCCGTTAGGATGGTACTATTAATCTTCTTACTGATGGCTTATATCTCTCTCCAACTATGGAAGTTTCCATTATACACCTTACATTAAGCATCTCACAAATCTTAAATTCTTGGTACCCCAAAGAAGCATTGTATTCTCTTATGTCCTACTGTAACAAAGGCACTTCTTGGAAAACCATTTCAACAATGGCCCATTTGTATGACCGGATGGGACTCCAACACCAAACAGTGTGATTTCTAATTGGGACTTCAGATTAGGGAGATCCCCTTACAATATTGGCGGAATCCAACAATGTCAACATTTTTGGTGCTTGAAGGAGGGCTAGATGACAAGTTGAGCCTTTGAATTCTGTTTGGATATTTTACCATTAATGGCTTCATCCCAAATCATAAACCCAAGGTTTTTTTCTCAATATTTAGATCTTACAATCCCCATGGACTTTCTAAATGACTTATCGCAATTTAAATTTGATGGCAATGGGACAATAAATATCATTGGTGACATTGTAGAATTTGTTCAATTTTGTTTCTTGAATGGTGTTGATTCAAAAGAAATCATTGTAGAATTGTTTACCCTTACTTTGGACAGTCGTGCAAAGTAATGGTGTTATTCTCTACCCACCACTTCTATCACATATTTCGATCCTTTTTTTAATGAGCTTTATGAAAATTTTGATAAATATTAATATGAAGGTGTCATTAACAAAATTGATAAATTTGGAATGGAATTTACTTAATCACTTAAGCATTTTGTTAATTAGGTCCTTCACCTTTGTTATCCGTTTTTGGATGAGGACCTAGACTAGTAGTTATTAGATGAGAAGTTTTGATTCTTAGTCCATATTTCAAGGAATTCTTTTCAATCATATTCATCATGTCCTCCTGATCATGAAAATTTTCAACATCTGGAGGAAGAACCAGGTATGTTTTTTGTCCCATGTCATCCTCCATTTGATTTTTTGTGTGTTGGATGTAGCCTAAACATTTAATCAAAAGATCATCTTGCACATCTCTCATCTGATGGTGATTCATCTGACCTCATCAAGCAACCATATGCAAATCTTGATATTCCTCTTGCCAACTCTTCACCCGTTAATCAAGATGAACACTTCGATGATCATGGCCCCAATTATTTTCTTCTTTCTAAGTTATATGATAATGGTTGTTCAAGTAACTTGGATGAATCTTTATTCGTACATGAATATTTGGATTTGTGGGAATTTCAAATGGAGTCTGATGAAATTATCGAATAATTTATTTCAAGTATGTCTCCTTTCAATCAAGAACACGATATGCTTATCATTGATGATTTTTGTAGTAGTCTTGAGTATCTACCTTATGTTGAATCACATGATTTAAATATTGCAGCCCATTTTGATAAGAAACTGACCATGTTTTCTCAGTCAATTCAGGTGAGTATGGAACTTTAGCTAAGGATGATCCTTATGTCATGTCCATGTCACTGTGGCAGTATGTGTGACTTCTATCACTGTTTGGTTTTTCTGCATAAGCATTTCATCGGTGTTAGCACATGGGATGATGTTTCCTTCCTGATGGATTCTTCTTTTATTCATATAAAGTTTTTCAACCTGCAAGGAAGGAAATTTAACTTGATTATCGAGCTTTCACCACTTCATTTCATTTCAAGAAAATCTCAAATATGTAATGTAGAAATAGAGTATAATATTAATGAATCTCTTACATCATCCATCAAATAATATTACATGCACAATAACTTGGATTGTGGTCAAACTGATGATAGGTTGTATGATATGTATTTTTCGTTGTGTAGTATTTCTTCTGTGTCTTTATTTAACGATTTCGTTTCATTAGAAGAGTCTTTTCAATCTATGACCATGTCTCATGCCCTACACATGCATCTGCTTCATCGATTCATATATTGTCATAGCCCTAGTGATTATTGTTATTGTGAAGTCCCCCATTTGATAAATCAATCTAGTGAAATACATCATTGTGGTTTCACTTACTATTTTCATTTGTCAGTGCATATGCTTGCGCAGTTTCTATTTTTTACTACACTACTTTTTATTTTGATTCTTCACGATCATATGCTTTGGTCTAATGCTTGGTATCAACTTCTATGGCTACATTGGAAGTTCCACTTTACATGATCTAGCCTTGTATTGTTTAGTTTAGGCTAGGTTAGGTTGGATGTAGTTATATGCATTGCATTTTTCTTTCTCTTTCTCACATTTTGACTTTATTCTTTCATTTTGGTTTGTCCTTGGACAAGTTGGTTTTGATCTGTGAGATGACTTGGCTAATATTTTGTGAAATACAAGTGGTAGCAACATGGATCGATTGGCTTATTTGTCTCCCTTTTCCTTTATTTAGTTGATATATTTAAAGTTAATTATTTTCTAATGGAAAACACAATCCTTACATTGGGAAGTTGTAAGAAAGCCATCAGCCCTAAATTTATTTGGGATTCCCATTTCCACACTTACTCCTACTACGAATGTGTGTTCTTGCTTATCTATTTTTGTAGATTATGATGAGGGGAAAACATTTAGCGATTAAAGAATCAGAGGTATAAAAACTATCTGTAAAGGAACAACCTGTTCTGCTCTCAATAAGTCAGGATCCCTCTTTTTCTCATTAAAAATAATATGTGCCTATGCATAGTCCTATGAAATAAAATAAAAATAAAAGGGTGAAAGAAGAGAAAGGATTCATGCATAGGGAGGTGAAGCAAGAAACTTCAATGTGGTATTGTTGAAGCTCACTAGTAGCGAAGAAACATTTGTGTTCCCAAAGGATCTTCGTCGAGGTACTGTCTAGGCCTACTCGCATGGGAGAAATGACAGATATGTAAAATTCACTGTCATTGTTTTATCTTGTCGTGCTATATTACCCTTACTTGCATTGGCCTTATATTGATATTGTTTGTTATATATGTTGTGTTACACCGAGTAATGGAATGGGGAAGACTATATTTTTAACTAGGTAGAGTGGAGAGCTGAAGGTAACTCATTGATCAAATCAATACTTCCTAGAGAAATGTGACTCTGGTCTTACAATGAAATCATTCAAAGAAACTTAGGTTTTCCCATCATGTCACCAATGTTGTCACTCTGAAAATGACCATCCAAATTTTTCACCTATGACAATTTTGGAGTCTACGCTAATTGTTGTTTCAAGACCCCATATGTTATCATGTGCTTTTATTTTGTTATTTGTTTCATTTCTCCCAGTGTCACATCCTCCTAAGTCAATGTGTCCCAAGTGTCATCACTTAACCATTAGAAACATTTTAGTTTGTAAAGTTCATGGCTAGGTGAACCCCTGATCCATCTTGACTTAGAAACTTTCCTTCTAACCATGCACATACTCAAAAAGCACACAAAAGAAAAAAAAAAGGAATAAAAAGAAAGAAAGAGCAAGAAAATATCTAAAAAAAGCAAATATGCACTTAAATATGACAGAGGCTTGCACTTGAATAAACTACGCTTCTTAAATTTAAAGGAATGCACCTTACTCAGGTGCACTCCTTCAGGCTGAGCAATTGTGGCATACCTAGGCACACTCCTCATGACAAAGACTTGCACCATATCCAGTTGCATGTGTGATCCATTTTTTGTATGAGGGTGCACTCCTAGAAAATAGGAATTGCCTTAACTACTTAACAGATCCTTTCATCTCACAAGTGTCACTCATGCATGAGTTAGTTTTTCATAGTGATATCTTTAAATAAATTAAACTAACCATTTTCTTCATCATCATTTCATCTGAATTTAGAGCATAGATGGAGAATGAAGAAGTCCTTCATCAACTAGTGCAACAAGTAGGTTTGCATACTCAAATATATAGTGCTTTTCATCATTTCACTATAAAATATTTCTTTGTTTGATTTTAATCACTTCTTTTGTAGTTTGTTTGTTGGAATTTGGTTCAATCTTCATCTTCCAAGTGTCAATCCACTATCGCATGGAAGGGACTTTTCACTATCTTGAGACCTTCCATCTTCCACCATGCATGTGATAACATATATAAATCTTTTTTAGATCATTCTTCTCCTCATCTCAGCATTGAATCTTGTCATATGAACTTGTTTATGAGATTTTTATAGGAAGAGCATGCTTCCTAAGCTTGAAGCCCCTTTATCCTAAAAAATTGTGCCCTGTTTCACTTAGTTTTCATCCTCAGTGCATGGGCACATCACGAAGACACAAAGCTTTTTCTTTCAACCTTTCGGAGTGCTGCACTGTGCCCTATTTACCTTAGGATTCATGAGCGCATCACAAAGGCATGAAGTTCCATCTATTCATCCCTTTTTCATGTTATAGTGTGCCCTTCTCTGCCTTGAGAAAATAGGCACACTTGGAAGACCTGAAGCTCCCTTTTCCTAATCCTTCATTAGCTCAGAGTGTGACACTGCACCCTCTTTGTCTCCTAGGGTGCATGGGTGTGCAGGGAGTACCTAAAGGCCTTTTATCTAACCTCTTCGACCCTTCTTGGTGTGAAAGTTCGCCTTGGCTGATTCTACCCTCTTTCTTGAGCACATGAGCAAACTATGAATCTCTAAATGACCATGCATGTCCCCTTCATGCTTTAAAATTGCGCCCTCCTAATTTTCATTTGTACCTTGCTTGCATGAAAGTTTTTTTTGTTTCCATTCATTGTTTTTCCTTATTTATCATCGATGATGACTGCTTGAATTTGACATTAGAGGAAATTTTACCCTAAAAGTGGCCTTGTAAGGAAAAATCCAGAAATTAATAAAAAATGCTATGTAGATAATTTTTTAAAATTACTTTACTTTTATGTGTCTTCCACAATATTTATTACCATAAGATTTAATAAAAATTTTAATATATTATTTCTAATATTTTACTTTTATCAAAATATTTCTATATATGGCACTTTCATTAAAATAATGTATCTATATACCTTTATATATTTAGATTTAACTGTCTATATATATATATATATATATATATATATATATATATATATATATATATATATATATATATATATATATAGATAACTATCTATTTTTTTTGGTATTTTTTTAACATCGACATCTATTAAGGCCATAATTTCACCTCGAATATATCTTTTGCCAAAACTTGTTAACTTGTCCTTTCCGGAATACATTTTTTAACTATTTCACTATTTTATATTTAATTATTTTGTAAATATTTAATTATTTTATATTTAACTATAACTATCTGCATATATATATATATATATATTATTCTTTTTCGTTTTTCCTTTTTTCTTTTTAGGCATGGTTATTAATGTCAAATGGGTCCACACTTTTAAGTTGTACTTTTTCACTACTATAAAGATTTACTTATAATTAATAACTTTTTGATATTCTAATTCATATGGTTAAGGTAGGTAAATGATATTAATAAAATATTTTACGGGTGACCAAATTAAACAATTCAAAATTATTTATGACATGTACCTGTTTTTAAATTTAAAGGATTTTGATTGGTTTACATATTATGACATGGAAATTACATGAAAAATTCATGGGCACTTTTAAGATGAAATTTCTTGTAATGTTTACAAGTATTGCTGGATAGTTACTTGTTTTAAGGTTATCTTGTCATTGTGAGTGTCGTTCCACAAACATGTGTTCGTGCTACCACTTTATCACTTTGTCATCATATGTTGGAGACATGCTACCACATAAAGGAACATCTAAAGAAATTTCACAAGAAAGAACTGATGATCCTGTCAAAGTTACAAAGCCAAGTATTCTCATATACATATATACTTAGTGGTTTATTGAGAAACCTATAAAGGTCACATGGTGCAATATATATAACACATTCATGTAGAAGAAATTTCCTAATGATTTATAAGATGTGCATGCATACATCAATATTAAGAAGTCTAGGATTCACAAGATTGCATGTAGATACCAAGTCATGCCATGGGCAGAAGCTATTGAATGGATCATCACACACATGGATGATTCTCACCATGTGCTTCATAGTGAGAGTGTCAACCACTTCGGCGTCATTTTAAGATATTGAGGACTAGTTTGCAGCTCTTGAGGGAACATACACTAGATGCTTTATATGTCTAAGAGCTCGTCATCTTACACTACAATATGGGACAAATAAGGTGCTCATGTATGAAGTCACAAATCATATGAACAAGTGAACATAAAAAAATCTTCATAGGAGGAATAAAGTCCCTTGCAATATCTTTCCATTAAGAATCAGAGTGTATGAATTAAAGAGTCACAAGGCTACAACAATAAAGAGACAAGATGTGGATTGCCTACACTTCGCCACCAAAGACTTCCATGCATATGATATCAGGAAAATTATTAGGCAGCATTGTCATGGGATCAGTTATAATACATAGTATTCATTAATGTCCAAAGCAGAAGATGAAAACATAAAGAATTGGTACAATGTCAGTATGAAAACACATCCATCTATGAAGACCAGTTCACCTTGTGATACACCAGCTCAAGACTCGTAGGAGGAAGAGGAGGAGGAAACAATAACCCAATTAAATAAGTTAGATCCCAAAAAAAGGATCATGTATTCATTGAGAGAGAGCAACGGAAAATGGAAGGCTGGTCCTTTAAACATAGGATCTACTGAAATAGTGGAAAGGAGAGAATATGAAGAAGAAGAAGAGGAGGAGGAGAGAAGGAAGTAGTATGATTTTCTTGAGAAGAAACTGGTAGAATAAGAAGAGAGAGGATAGATAGAAGAAGAACAATAGAGGAATTATTAGGAGGAGGAAGGAGCACAAAGGTTGGAAGAAGAAAAATTGGCTCATGAACTGGAGGAGGAGCAGTATGAGGGAGAAGACACCATCCAACCTATGGATGATGAGCCCAACACTCCAGGTGAACAACCACTCACAGGAAGACATCTTCCATTCGGAGAGATGGAGATTACACCTCCACCATCAGACAGATTCAGAAATGTTTGCAGTGTAATATTTGATCAACTAAAGAATAATATCGTGTGGAAAAGGCACAGGTACTTTCCCAATGATCCTGAAAACCCAGTCTCAGTGGCAATAGAAAAGGTGATTACATCCAACACTAGAATACATCTGAGGGTAGTTATGGTAGTGAATTTTTCATTCGCTACAACATCACATGACAACTAAGAGTATTTGCTAAATGAGAATGCCAGTTTGGAAAGGGAACGTTTTATGACACAGCAAAAAGTAGAAAATATTGTAGTAGAGAACCAATGGTTGTTATCATAGAACTCTAATACCACATAATGGTAGTCATCTATGATAGATGAATTGGGACCAATGGAGTATACCATGGAATGTCTCTTGGATGATATTATACTGATATAGTAGGTCATGGTTCCTCTCATTGGAATTTAGAAGAATGCATAGGAAGTGGTGAAACTCCTTATGGTAGCAAATAAAGTAGTTGATCAGATGAAAAAGTGGGATACCAAATACATAAATTATCCATAGAATTTGAGAAAGAATGGAAAATTCTCTGTTGAGATAGACAAAGTTTACTTGAGACTCCACCCACAAAATTATTCTCATCTTGGAGCATAGTTAGTTAATACTACGACTACATACAAGAGGCTACACAATGGGTTTTATCCTCTAACACAAAATCATAATATGCCCACCATTGGAACCATTGAAGAAATCAGAGGTAAGGAGGTCATATTTCAGGAGATCACGAATTACATTGAACAAATCAAGAAAGAAAATAAATAGGAAGGCTTGGATTTCACCAAGGACATTATTCAGCAATATGCCTTTGCACCATTCAAAATGCACGTGAAGCTTTCATGATTGTGGAATAGTGTACAATTGAGATCCAAGAACATATTGTTAGAAGCATTGGAGGTGAAGATGCACTGCAAAGGGGACTTTCCATTAAGATAGAAGACATATTAAAGGATTTCAGAGCATGACACACTTATATAAAAAATAAACTCCATGAAGAAGCACATTATCTATCCATTTTACAGAAAATATTTCGGTAAAAATCCCATAGGAGAAAATATCGCCGATGCATTTCGAACCAACTAGTGTGGTTCATCTTCAGGATAGGATGAGGAACCCAATCTAGGCATCGAAATAAATAGATGAAGAGAAAATCTAACTAGCTGCTAGATTATAGCAACTAGCTTGACTTAGGAACTGTAAAAAATAAATAATTATAAACAAATAATATATTCAAAATAAATTAATTATAACCAATATTTAATACTTATTAAATAAGTAAAAATAATGTTATTATAATCAATATTATTAAGAATATTAAATAAGTTAAAATAATTTTATTACAATCAATATTATTAAGAATAATTAGTAGTATAATTTTTTATTATTATAAATATATTATGAAATATAATAAAATTACCAAACAAAACCAATGGTAAGATTAAAATGGCTATTTTGACTAAAAAATATTCTATGGTAAGAAATAAATTAATGTTATGAATTATTTAAAATAAATTATTCTCAATAATATTTGTTTAGAATATTTTTAAAAGATAATAAATATTTATTTTTATATAATATTTAAATTTTTAGAAAAAAATTGTTCAAACTAATTTTATTGAAAATAGAATGATTAAAAATAGTTAGTAATATTTTATTATTATTATTATTATGATTATTAATTTTATTAATAAAATTGATTATAAAGTAATATTACCAAATAAAACAAATAAATAAAATGAACTAATAAAGAAAATAAAATTTATAATATTAAAAAAACTTATTAACACTAAAATAAGAAATAAAATAAAAACAAATAAAAATAAAAAGAACTTCTAACTAAAATTAATATTAAGCCTGAAAAAAACCTAGGAAGATAGAGCAGCGTTCCAGCACCTGTTGATACTCCAACCATTGTCCCTATTCAGATTATAGGGTTTCTTTCAATTTCCAAGGTCTCCCTAAATTTACGATGGTGAAAATGATCAATCCTGGCAATGACCTTAGCTTCTTCGATGTAGATGTGATGATTTTTCTTTTCCGCATGTTATGCCAAAGTAGAGGAGCGATACCTACCATGCTTGATGTTAGTAGTGTGCTCATAAATCGTTCGATTTATTGATCGACCAGTTTCACCAATACATGGAGTCCCACAAGAGTAAGGAATGTTGTAAACACATTTCCCATCTTTGGGATTCATAGGAACCTTAACTGATCCTAGGTATCTCCAAATAGTGCGAAAGGGCCTAAGTGTTGAAGGAATATTATGCTTTCTTAGGACCCTCACAATCTTATTTATCATCCCTTGGATAAACAGAAGGTGCACTCCAGAAAACCAATCCTTGGCATCAAACTAGCCATCTTATTCTTACTATTTGTTTTGTTTGGTAATTTTATTATGTTTCATAATATAATTTATAATAAGAGAATTTTTATTACTAATTATTTTTAATAATATTGATTATAATATATTCATTTTAAATTATTTATTTATATAAATATTATAAATAAATATTAAATATTAGTTATAATTAATTTATTTTGAATATATTATTTCTTTCTAAATTTTTATTTTTAATGGTTCCTAAGTCAAACTAGTTGTTACAAACTAATGGCTACTTAGCTTGTCTCTTCATCTATTTATTTTGATGCCTAGATCGGGTTCTTCATCTCGTGTTGAAGATGAGCCACACTAGTTGGTTCGAAACACGTCAATGGTATTTTCTCCTATGCGATTTTTACCGAAATATTTATTGTAAAAAAAATTATGGATTACAGAAGCTTGAATTCAAAAATGATATATCCATTTCATGAGTTTTTTCTTTTGTCAATTTTTTTTGGTTGGGACACCATCTCATGTGTAAATTGTCTTATGTAATAAATGTTGTGTAATGAAGTCCAAGGGACACAAGTGGAATATGAATGACCACGCATTTGACTGTAATGAGCCATATCAAAATATGAATACTCATAGAAGTCAAAGAGCCATGAGAAAACCATGACTTGTTGTATTTGTTATAAATAACTCTTCATAACTCAAGTAGATGCGTTTATGGGGAGGCTTAGTCTTGGTTTCTCTTGTAATACATAGGAGATAGATTATTTTTTGGATAAGAAAATTGTGGCTTTGCGTTCCACTATTGGATGTAGTGATTCACCCATGTAACATTGTACTTGGGATCTCTCACTTATTATCAAAAGATCAATGTGTCAAAATTCCTTCATAAATGTATCATGTATATAGTTTGATTATTCTCATTATGTTTATGATATATGTTGCTTTATTTACATGCTACATTAATGACCTATTTCATTGCTTAGTTATGGTTGTTATTGAGTGAACATTGTTGTGATTTAATGATTTTTTTTACTATGTGGACTAACTAGTAGGTGCTAAAAAAGTGTTTATATTTATTCTCAGGGCCCCTTTTAGGATAGTCCTCCTAGTTTTCTAACGAGTGGCTTATTTCTCTCTCTAGCTATGGAATTTTCCCTCATACACCATACAAATTATTTCTCTCTCTTGGAAAACCATTTCAATGGTGGGTATGTCATATGACCGGATGGGTCTCCTGCACCAAATGGTGTGAAGTCTAATTGGGACTTGACATCAAGGATATCCACTTACAAGGTTGGCAGAATTCAACACCATCAACAAGACTGCAATCATTCTTCTTGTATCTAGCATGTTGACCAGATTAGGAGGAATGGTCTTAAAGGCCTAGGATCACCTAGTTGAGTTAGCTCCTTTCAACATTAGGATCATATTACTCAGCTAATAGTTTGAGAGAGCTATTTTAACCTCATGTCCTGGAATGAGGCCTTTTGATTTAGGACTAGATCACCAAAATGAATTGGGTGTGTCCCTAGGGTTTCACCATGAGTCAAACAAATTAACAAGGATGATGGTAAACCAAGACTAATAAGTATACCATGGGTCATATGCACTGACCAAAATTATGGTGAATAGTTGATGCTAAAGATGTACCATGTGCCACAAGTACCGCCTAAGATTATGGTGAGCTTACACCATAGGTCATAGGTGTTGACTGGAATTATGGTAGCTTGCTGATGTTGATGTTAAATTATTATAACCTTTTCTTAGACAATATTTTCAACATGAGAACATCTAGATAGTGGTTATGAATACCTCCATAGCTAACAGGGAGTGTTCAATTTTTTTAGCATTGGTTGGTATTCATAATTATTATTTTAACTCTTGATGTATTTGTAATCATAAATATAAAGCATGTTCTTCATGCTAGTGTCCAAATAAAATCTTTAAGACATGTTCCTCATGTTCATTGATATGGTCTGTTATATATGTTTTGTTACATCGAGTAATGGAACAAGGAAGACTATATATTTAACTGAGTAGACTGGAGAGCCGAAGGTAACTCATTGATTGAATCAATACTTCCTAGAGAAATGAGGCTCTTTGATTACAATGAAACCATTAAAAGAAGATGTGTTTCTCCCAGTGTGTCGCCAATGTTGTCACTGCAACAATGACCCTCCAAAACTTTTGCCTATGTCAATTTTGGAGCCTGCGCTAATTGTCGTTTCAAGTCCTTATGTGTTATCATGTGGTTTGATTTGTTATTTGTGTGATTTATCCTAGCTTCGTATCCTCCTAAGTCAATGTGTATCACTTAACAATTTGAAGCATTTGAGTTTGTAAATTGTATGGTTAGGTCAACACATGATCTTCCTTGACTTATAAACATGCCTTCTAACCATGTACACACTAAAAAGGAATACAAAAGTAGAAAAAATAAAGAAAAATCAAGAAAATCTCTCACAAAATAAAAAGTGCACTTAGAGAGGATGAAGGATTACACTTAAATAAAGTTCACTTCTTCAAGCCGAAGGAATGTGCCATACTTGGACACACTCCTTCAAGATGAGAAAGTGCGCCCTACCTAGGCACACTCCTCATGTTCAAGACTTGTACCCTGTCCAGTTGAATGGATGATCCAACTCTTTGTATGAGGGTGCACTCCTAGAAAATAGTAACTACCTTAACTCCTTCTTAACGGATCCTTTCATCTAACAAAAAGTGGAACTATTCCATGAGTTAGTTTTTTATTTCGATCTCTTTAAATAAACTCAACTAATCACTATTTTCATCATCATTTCATCTGAGTTGAGCACATGATTAGAGAATCAAGAAGTCCTTCATCAACCAGTGCCAAGTAAGCATGCAACATATATATATATATATATATATATATATATATATATATATATATATATATATATATATATATTTCATAATTTCATTGTCAAATCTTGATTTCTTTGTTTTCAATCACTTGTTTCATAATTTTTTTCTGGCATTTAGCTAAATCTTCATCTTGCAAGTGTTAATCCACTATTGCATGCAAGAAACTTTTCACATTCTTGAGACATTCCATCTTCCACCATGCATGCGACAACAATTATAAATATTTGAAGATAATTATTCTCCTCATCTCAGCATCGAGTCTTGTCATATGAACTTGTTTATGAGATTATTATAGGAAAACCATGCTTCCTAAGCTCAAATTCCCTTCAGCCTCAAAAATTGTGCCCCATTTAACCCAGTTTTCCTCATGAGTGCATGGGCGGATCACAAAGGCACGAAGCCTTTTCCTTCAACCATTGTGAGTGCTGCAATGCAGCCACTTTTCCTTAGGCTGCATGAGCACATCGTAAACACATGAAGCTCCATCCATTCATCCCTTCAACATGCAACAGTGTTCCCTCCTCTTCCTTGAGCATATAGGTGCACTTGAAAGACCTGAAGATCCCTTATCCTCATCCTTCATCAGTTTGGAGTGTGATAGTGCACCCTCCTTATGTCCCAAGGTGCATGGGTTCACAGGGAATACCTGAGGGCCTTTTCTCTAAGCCCTTCAACCCTTCTGGATGTGACAATGCACCTTGGTTGATCTTAGCCTATTTCCTAAGTGCATGAGCACACTATGGAGCTCTGAATGACCATACATGTCCCCCTCGTGCTTTAAAAGTTCACCCTCATAGTTTTCATGTGTAATTTTCTTGCATGAAAGTTGTTTTTGGTTTCCGTTCAGTATTTTTCATGATCTATCATCTTTGATGTCTCTCTCAATTTGATTTACAAGTATTATTGCATAGTTAGTTGTTTTAATCTTACCTTGTCATTATGAGTTTGGTTCCACAAACAGGTCCTCGTGCTACAAGTATTATCACTTTGTCATAATCTATAGGAGACATGTTGCCTCATAAAGGATTCTTTAAATAACTTTCACAAGAAAGAACAAACGAGTCTATCGAAGTTGCAAACCCAAGTATTCCCATATACACATATTGTAAGTGCTTTATTAACAAAGCTACAAAGGTCACATGGAGTAATATATATAACACATTCATTCAGGTGAAGTTTCCTAACATAATGCCCTACTTGATCCTATCATGTGAATATTGATCAATTTTTAATTAACCTGCAAATATTGATGTATAATTATTAAGTAATTTTGGTGTATACCTACCTACACTTGTGAAACTGTAATTTTATTTTACTCATATGTCTTTATTATTTGTTATTAATTCAATTCCAAAAGCGTGTTTTCAAATTTACTTTTGGATAAGATATGATTTTCTCCAATTTAATTCTAAATTAAATATCCATATTTCTATTCTCAATGTGTCTTCTCAAATATACTTTTGGATAAGATATGGTCTTCTCTAATTTATTTCTAAATTAAATATCCATATTTTTATCTCAAGATGTCTTCTGAAATATAATTTTGAATAAGATATGTTCTTCTCCAATTTATTTCTAAATTAAATATCCATATTTTTATTCCAAAGGTGTCTT
Source organism: Pinus tabuliformis (assembly GCA_031772625.1). NCBI lineage: Eukaryota > Viridiplantae > Streptophyta > Pinopsida > Pinales > Pinaceae > Pinus > Pinus tabuliformis. The sequence continues at coordinate 1,391,323,201 of CM062817.1, read as the reverse complement.
CTCAAATCTATTTTTGGATAAGGTATGGTAAGGGAAGTCAAGGTTATTAAATTAAAAGGATGACGGCGTAGTCATGGAATTAATGGTAGGTGGTTGAGGTGGATGAAAGAAAGAGAAGGAGGATGAGAAGAGTCATTGGTATTTGTTTTGGCATTGGAGAAACTTATTTTGGGGAGGAATGTGGAGAAGAAGAAATGAGAGAATGGAGAGAAAAATGAGATAAATCAAACTTGGATCTATTGGAGAGTGTTGGTTTTAACTTGAACAAACTACCACTGCTTAGGCTTAGGATCAGAGGGCTAGAGAACCTCTGGAGGTTCTTTAAGCTAGCAGATGATTCCTCGTTGGATAGGAGGTAAATTTAGTTAGGTAGCAAGGAGGGGCATCCGAACAGAGTTAGGAGAATCCCCACCAAGCCACTCGAACAAGACTTCTTCCATTTTTTATTTTATTTAAGTAAATTACCGCAAATGAATTTTCTTACATGTTTAATATGTTGTTGATTAGATTTTATTTGTATTTTTTTTTTCAAATAAATGTAGAGTTATAAACATGCCATTTTCTTCTTATCATAATTAAATTAAATGATAAATTTGATTTCGTTAGAAGACCTAATTAAGGTCTCACATAGGGTATGAGAGCTAAATTCAAAATCTAAGGCCTAAAACCCACCCACCCACATTTTTTTAAATGCGAAATACCCCAAGTCACCTAGATAGAAAGTATGAGTTTAGTAACTACTACAAAACTCCAATTGTTCTTATATTTTTCATCACATTGTAGCTCTAGATAATTCTCAAGATTACTCTATATCTACTTACATATATTTCCAATATCAAGTATCACGACCTATCCCTAGAACGAAATGAAACCACATTGGAACGATGATGACCTATTCGTAAGGGCCCAAAAATAACATTCCATAATATATCTTGATATGTTTCCCAAACCCCGACTCAACCTTACTGAGATTATGATTATATCCTATTTATTAAACTCTAAATGCACCTGTAGGAAATATCTTGGCAACATGCTTACCTGATTGATAAGTCTGTCTTGATAAATCCTAGCTATCAAGGTTTCAGGAAGCCCTATTTTCAAATTTCTTCCTATTTCAAGGGGTTTCAAGTTCACTTCCTTGAGATCTCCCACTATGTAGTCACTAATATGTAGAAAAGAAATAGAAAAACCCTACGAAGAGCTCTTCATACTATGCATGTGAAATGTGGCCAGGAATCATACTGCAACACACCCCAAAAATCTCCAGAAACATATCATTTTGCCTTAGTGCTTCCAAAATAGAACCACCATAATTTGAGCTTATTAATTTCCTCGACGTCCCAATATTAGTCCCTACTAGTGAGGAACATAGATTTCATTATAATATCTACTAACGACGAACAAATATCTTGTTGGTGGACTCTAACATTTACAGATGTTGCTGCATGATATTCGGTAGGAATCTAATTCGCTGTACAAGTCCATATTTTTAACATCAATTGAAAAAATTCTATTATCTGTGGATGTTGAAATAATATTGTCGTCCTTATAATAAATTTTTTATTGTCTGTATATGTTGCGATAATATTGTCACTGGTATAATCGCCTTTCCTTCAGTAAATGAAATATCTTTCTTTTGGTCCCCAAAGTCATCTTCATACTCCACATCGTTATTGAAGTCTAGAAGGCATTTTACAGGAGACTTTTGAGCTAGTCTCAAACGTCATCAAGGTAATCTAATACCTATAATACTCGAACAATTAGATCTAGGTCTTCCACGTGAGGAAACAACTCACATCGAAAATTATCTTTTGTTTTTCCATCTGCATAGGTTTGTAACTCAATTTTAGTGTGTTTATTACAGTGCCTACATTAGTCAAGACCCTTCCTTCGAAGGTTTTTTTTCAACTGTTTCTTCCCATACGTTTTGTCAAGCTTCTTAGGGACCAGTTCCCCCAAAAGTTTTAAGCAGAGAGGCACTCCACATATTTCCAAAATTTCTCCACTAAATTTTAGTATTCCTCAATTGAATTTAATTGACTAAAAGAATCACAACGTAAAATATCTCAAGCATAATTTCTCTTCAATGGAGTTAGTTAATATAATAAAGCATTTTCACATTAACCCTAAGTGTATAGCTTTCATGAGATGTTATTAAGGTCAAAGTACAAGGTTGTGAGGCATCTATATCCAATACGCTTTTTATTTTCTCCGTGTCATCAATGATTATAATTTTTAATCCTTTCAGGCCATTTCGTAAATTTGTCTGATCAATGTAGGTATTATAAATTTCTAGTTGGAAATAATTAATTCCTATTTGTCTCTGGTTGTAATTTTCTATTTGAGGAGTTTGTTCCTACATAATAGGAATAAGCTAGAATATAGTTTCTGTTAGTTTAGTGTGTGGTTGAGAGAATCTCTCAACCACACTACTGTACGTCTAAGATAGCATTGTTATCTTAAGACTATTGATTGTATAAATATGTGTGTAATTTCCTCATTCAATATCAATAGAATATATTATTGAGTGTCTGTAATTTTATCTTGGTATCAGAGCTTCAGAGCCCGTAAGGGCCTCTGGCCCTTCCTGGGCATAGGAAAATAAATCATTTATATTAGTGTTAAGTTTGTTTATCCATCGAGGTGGTTTGTGGTAGTATAGTGGAATAGAACAAGCTGTAGGAGGAGAGATTCTGTTTCCGGTTGACATGACTCGAGTCAAATGATGGGGCTATAGACTGCCAAAGTTTGATCACTGAAGAAGGAGCTGCTTGGAGTGGCCTAAGGTCTGTAGGAAAACAAGCATTTTTTTTCTGCTGGGAAGGAAAAAAAAACTTGATGATAAACTTCAATGGTCAGACTATTGTGGTGAACCTGATGTGATTGAGGGAGATCTCGGATACACATCCCTGGATGTGTGGCTGTGTGAGGACCCGCGTAATCCTGTGGGTGAGTAGCAGCGGATTTTTAGGACCCTGAGAAAATTTTTTGCATGGACCGTGTTGGGCTATGAGAAAATTTGCCTGCTCCTAATATTTATTTTATGCTAGTTGACCTCACATCAAAAGGTTGTACTATGCTTCTTGGAATTTGCATGAAAAGCCTTTCTTATGAGATACATTGGGTGAAACCAGCCAAGGAAAACTAGTCATCGCAATCGCTAGAGCTGTATGCTGTGGCTTTGGCTATAAACGTGTTGGAGACCACCCGATTCTCCAGCGAAATCTGTTTCATTGTTTGGCGCCTGCTGTGAGAGGAGAGAGATCCAATCAAGAGCCAATAGATCGATTGAGCCGGCAGTGATGCTGACTTGATGCCGAGCAGTCAGTAGATCTGGTAACGCTGGGTCGAAAATTGCAATGGCGCTCTAGGTCGAACATCAAAAATCTGATTAACCCCTTCGTGGTTGGCGTGGCTGGCGTGGCCGGCGTGTAAGCTGGCGTGGCTGGCGTGGCCGTGAAGAGAAAGTAGAAGATTAAAGTGGTCAGCGACCTTATAGGCAAGGGTTCCACCATCAATGAATACATGGTGGCCATGCGCTTGGTCATCCCTGCGCCAGCATCTGAGGGGTACGCGAAGGTCATTGAATTGACGGAGAAGGATGAAGATTTCAAGGCTGCCAGATTCGCTCTTGGAACTGATATTGGTGATCAAATATGTGGCAAAAGAAACTACACATAAGTCGGAATACAACGATTCTGCCTCGTTTTTGGCAGGAAACTAATACAATGTTTCAACGAATTTTTTGTTTTTAGAGTGCGTGGGCCCTTGGCCCCTCCTGGGCTAGGGAAATAAAAGAGGATATTTTGCTTCGCTGTACATATATGAATGGGTCAGTCTCGTTGTACATAGATGAATGGTTTATGTGCCGACACAAAAGAATATATGCACAACGTGGACCCGGTGCAGGAGTCCATGGAGGAAAAACAGAGCTTCACGTTGAAAATGAAGAAGGCGGACCGGACCCGGGTCCTGGATAGTTACATTGACCACGTTGTGTCCCGCGAAGAGGACTACGATAATCGGAGCCGCAACCGAAAACTGTACACAAACAATGGCCATGGTTCGCACGACTGTGGCTGGACCGCAGTCCCGTTCAGGCACTCGACCACGTTGTCGACTCTGGCGCTCGACCCGAAGCTCTTGGAGAGGATCAAGGTGGACCTCGATTAGTTCGGGCGGGGTAAAGAGTTTTACCATCGAGTCGGGCGCGCGTGGAAGCACGGGTATCTTCTCCACGGCATGCCCGGGACAAGCAAATCAAGCTTGATCGCTGCCATGGCGAATTACCTCCATAGTAAATATCGATCCCAGACCGCGTAAAGCTCTGCAAGAAGAAGCCGTGCAAGAAAGTCATTTGAACGTTGTCCAGATTTGATGCCCGGGTGTGCGGTTTTCCATCGGAAGGAGCAGAGAGCAGCTGTGATGAGGTGCAGGAAGAGGATGCTGAAGATGCAGCGGGGCGCAAAGTGTTGCCTGATGAGATCATTGGCGATACCTTTGTTTGTTCTCTAGATATCCGTGCCACCATTGTTATACATCCTCAACAATCCTCCTTCTCTGCCCAAGGGTTTCTCATTGAATCCTCCGCCGGAGCCGAGCTGTAAGGCGCGGGGGCCGCGATTTGCTCTCGAAAATTCGGGGTTTCGAATCGGGGCTTGCAGACCGGAGTGCTTTCCTCGTGTTAAGGGTCTCTGCATTTCTTCTTCTCAGGTGGAGTACTGTAAGATCACAGAAGACAAGGAAGATAATGCATCCAGAGAATCAATATATCCATCCACAGATGAAAGAAATTTGCTCCTGCCCAGATGTTTGAAAATGCCAGAGGCTCGCTGCAAAAGGCTCATCCTTATCAATTCTGCAAAGTTACTAAGGACTACGGAGTGCCATATTATGTCAAATCAGTTGATTTTGATAAGGGGCTTCAGCCGGGTAGCCTGCAGCGGATGGTGAATCGTTGATTGAGGTTCGTTGATTGAGGTAGTGTATTTTTTTTTTTTGGGTATGTGTAAAGGCAAATTAGTCTTGGAAATTTGTATACATATTGAGATTCGCGACCTCAATATGAAGTCATTTTGTTAGAATTCGCGACTCTAACGAATGACAGGTTAAGCATGGAGTTCCAAGAATTTATTTGACAAAGATGCCCAAGATGTGAACTATGAAAAGATGGGATAAAGGAGCAGCAACAATGTTTATGGTGGACAACAAAATAGATGTTTGTTTGAGTTAGTGTGGTTTGTGGAATAGACTCCCTAGCATTTTATAAGCAAGTCCAGTAGTTGTAATAGTCATTGTATGTACCCAGAAACTCCAAAATGTGGAATCAGATGTAAGATTTTTTAAAGGCATCTGAAAGTTCGTGGTGATCTTAAAACCACTTTGTAATGGTTTATGGTCAGCCTGAAACCATCTTTTGTCACTGTAAAGTGATGGTTGGTGGTGAGCCAGAAACCATCTATATAGTCTTTGTGAGTGAAGTGCCTTTGTGGCCAGCGGCTGAAACGCCTATGTGGCTTGAGGTGCCTTTGTGGCTGGAATCGTGGATGTCAATGCGTTGTTTGACAAGTTGAGCGAATCTTTTGCCTTTGTGGCTGTGTGTACATGAGAGCTTTGTGCTCAATTGAGCAGGTGGACTGCAGAACACCTGGCTCGGACTCAGATGATTTTTTCTGAGTAGAAGGGGATTGGCGCGTTTTTCGCGCTGACAGCAGCGCCAGGAAGGCCAACTGGCGCATCTGTTAGGCCATTAATCGTGCCAATGGGCGCGGGTTTTTCGTTAAGGATCGCGCCAATTCACCTTCAAGGGGATCCGCGGGATCAGAGAAGTTGTGGATCTGTCCGAGGGCGGCAGATTGTGTTTTTGGAGGTTTTGTACATGCAATTCGCCTGATGGTGGTGGATTTGACTATCATGACAAGTAGTCATTAAGGGGGGGAGTTGGAAATAATTAATTCCTACTTGTCTATGGTTGTAATTTTCTATTTGAGGAGTTTGTTCCTACATAATAGGAATAAGCTAGAATATAGTTTCTCTCAACCACACACTAAACTAAGAGAAACTATATTCTAGCTTATTCCTATTATGTAGGAACAAACTCCTCAAATAGAAAATTACAACCAGAGACAAGTAGGAATTAATTATTTCCAACTCCCCCCCTTAATGACTACGTGTCATGATAGTCAAATCCACCACCATCAAGCGAATTGCATGTACAAAACCTCCAAAAACACAATCTGCCGCCCTCCGGACAGATCCACAATCTATGCCCCGCAATTCACGAAAGAGCTTCCACTGCAAAGATTTTAAATCCACCTATTATCATATGTTAAATAAATAACAAGACTTGTTCAACTCTAAACGTTTCAGGTAGAAGATATTTTTTCAAGTTGAAGATATTTTTCGCCAAATCGACCGCTACTCTAATATTGATATTGATCTCTAAGATGGCCATATTATTCTAGACTTAATCAATCATTACACAAGTAGTAAGACCTGATTCTTTATGTCTCTCTACATATTATTTAGGAGAATTTACTGGAGTAGGTATGGTCCCTTTGGTTTGGTTGGCTTGTATTATAGGAACACTACAGTTTGTTTCGTTGTTCGATGTTTCTTTAAATCGCTACGGATTTGTAAGCGGAGGGCATTAATTAAAAAAAAAAATAATATGTGTACGGGTACATATTTATTTTGGATGGGTCCGGTTTTGAATGTGGATAGTTTAATTCTTTAACTATCGTATCCTCACATACTAGAAATAAGAGAAGAAAACAATATCGTTGTTTGTCTCGAGAAGATGAAGAAACTGGATAGTTTAATTCTTTAACTATCCTATCCTCACATACTAGAAATAAGAGAAGAAAACAATATAGTTATTTGTCTCCAGAAGATGAAGAAACTGGAATTCCAATGTAGAAAATATGAAACAAATATCAAATGCTCTCACATTCAAGATGTATTGACATTGGTTGTTTTACTTTCTCTGAGTCACTATGAGGCATTGTAAAGAAATTAGCATCTAGAGGAGCACTCTCCCAGTAGATGTGAAGGTAGTAGGTAGTTGCCATCTTCATCAACAATAGTGATAATGGCCTTTACATCATCAATATTCTTTTGATTGATGTTAGTAGCTGAGTGGAAAGATGTGAACTTTATCACAGAGGCTACAAAAGCATCTCGTTGTGTTTGCATACCCATGACAACTATCACATGGATCGCATAGAGAAATCCCTCAAAGCAATGGAACGTAACCACTTCGGCCTAAAATAACATTAAATGATGCCATGATTAGAGGCCAGCAAGCCTCCAAAATGAATCTCAAAATTTCCACGTCTATTGTGACATAATAGGTTGACACAGATTTTCCAGTCTTCAGTTTAAATTTCTCTTGCATATGCTTCAGATTTGAAATCTGAATTCGTGCTTGTAGGATTCAATTCATAGTTTCCACATAAATATTTTATTTGTTGGCTGATTGACTTCACTCCATCACTATAATAGAGTAATACACCAGTCACTTGCGTGATTTGTAATACATTTATAGAATAGTTTCCTTACCAATCAGGAAGTTCCATGAATGTTTAAGTGCCTCTAATTAGAATATCTTGTCAAAGAGCAATAGTTCAACTTCGCATCATATAGAAATTAGTTTTTTAAAGCAATATGAAATTAAACCTCCTTACCAATTGAAAAAAAAAAATAACATCAATGCATATGCCAATTGATTAGAGCCGTTTGTCCAAAACTGCTTAGGCACCCAAGGAGATTGACATCTAAAAATGATTTTGATCTACAACAAAATAATGATTTTAGGAATTCCCCACATAGGTTATCTATTTGCAATGTGATCCCATCATGAAGCACTTATATCTACTTTAATTTACACAATAATACATTTTCTACTTAGTTTCGTATTACGGTACACTATAATTGATATCCTTGTTATTTGTCTGGAAATCTCAAAATAGTACCTAGTCGTTGGGCTACTACAATTTTGAACGGTGGAAAGACAAGTTCATAATTACACACGTTGACAATCATACGATATTTATCCGATTTTTATCACAGGGAATAAATTATATGGAACACGGAGAAAGCAAAGATAAACTAAACCATTAATGCAGTACATTTATATGAGCATTGATCACAAGCTATGGGAAGTTCTTACCATCAACAACATATGAACTGATTACTTATAGCAGAATCCCTTTGTTAATTCTTATCTATGCATATTCCTCCCATCCATGTGGCAATACATCAACGTACTCCCGTGCGAGTATTGTGCTACTATTGCACACATGTTCCCAAGTACTTAATGCTTCACAAAGGTTGAAATAGAATGATAAGCTTCCAACTCTGCAGTCTTTGGATCTTTCCACTTGGGCACCATGTCAATTGGAAACTTTAGAGTCACCCAACAGTAGTCTTTTCTCACAGCTTGCAAAGCCAGTCCATTTGCACTCACCCGCTGCTGGAAGATGCTTTGTAAAGCCCCCAGAGCATTTATGTCCTCGTCCAAAATGAATGGTTGACCATAAACAGCAGTCAGACCTTCGATATACATAAATGTTATAATCAAGCGAATTGATATTGCTTTAGCTAAAGACAATTGCAGCATCTTCATCCTTGTGGGCTTCTTTCTGATTTCCTAATTCAGCCAAGAGCATGGCTTGCGTATGAAAAACGTTTTTCATTAGACCTTAAGCAAGTGTTGCCAAAATTTATTCTATATTCCTGAACGTTCCAGTCAAATATTTACATCGTTGAAATGCAACATATATAAAGGTAGTCTTAAAAATTCAAGTTGAACCCTCGACCACAAAGTTAGTACATAGTTCACATAGTTAGAGCACATTTCTATTCGTTTTAAATTATTAGGATAGAACACACTGGAAAATACTTACCACCTCATCCATATCAACATACACTGATATGCAATGAAATCACCTTTTTCTTTTATCGATATGATGGTTATTGGGTATGTTGGGCAACATATGCATTCATGGCATTTATGTTATTTTCATGAATATGTTGGTATTTTCATGAATATTTTGGTATGTGTGGCACATCATCTATTGCAGCCAGCAAACTTAGATACACATTGGCAAGGCTCAAGGTTTTTTTTTTATTTGTAAAATGTTGAAGTAGTGTTAAATTGGAGCTATTCATAATTTACGATGAAGTTTATTATAGAATCGATTAAGTTATATGGGATTAAGTTGTATGGGTGTGATTTCGCTCGCGTGTTGCTTACACATACAAACAAATATTCAATATTTAATTAACACAAACCTTAAAATAAAATTTCCCTAAAGAAAAACAATATGGGATTAAGTTGTATGGGTGTGATTTCGCTCGCGTGTTGCTTACACTTACAAACAAATATTCATTATTTAATTAACACAAACCTTAAAATAAAATTTCCCTAAAGAAAAACAACATGTTTAACGCAGGGACCAAATCGATGAAAGAACAATCCATTCACTTGGTGGACTGAATCTCAGTTGTACTGCAGTATATATTGAAACGAAGATGAAAAAAGAAATGTAAGAAAAGAAACAGAAATGGTACAGGTTAATATACAAGTGAAAGATAGAAGCAATCTCAGTTGTAGTGCAATGTATATGGAAACAAAGATCAAAAAAAAATTGTAAGAAAAGAAGAAATGGTGCAGCCTAATACACAAGTGAAAGGTAAAATATAGTGTAAATAAAAGAAAATATTATAGAATAGTAATTCTGTATAAGATAAGTAGAAATGATTTATACAAAGTTTAAAGTGTATAGGAAATTATTGGAAAAAAGAAAGTATAGCTTAAAAAATGTCATAATTATAAAACAATAATAATAATAATAATAAAGTGAATAAAATATAGATTTTTTCACAAATATAAATGCAAGTAAATGAAACAGAAATGATTATATAAAAACCAGCTAAATTACAAAAGAAGGTGCAGTATAATTAAAGAGTTAATAAAAATAAAATATAATATGTGTAAACAAATAATAAAATTAATTAAAAATAACAAGAGTAATGAAGTAGAATTAGTAAGGAAATATCAAATAATTGGATAAAATATAAGAAAGTAAATACAATGGGTTGTTCACATGATAAAAAGAAAGAAGAAGTAAATAATGGGCCATCACATGTGTTAAAAAAAATAACAAAGTGATAAGAAAGGCATATAAATAAAAAATGTGAAAAAAGTGATGAAAAGAGTATATAAATAAAAAATGTGCAATAATAATGTTAAGAAATATGTAAAGAGTGAATGTATTAAATATAAAAGAAATATGTAAAGAGTGAATGTATTAAATATAAAGAAATATGTAAAGAGTGAATGTATTAAATATAAACAAAAGTAAAAGTAAAATAAAAATAGTAGAAAAGTAAATTAATAAGAGAAAAAGTAAAAATAGCAAAGCAACAAAAAAAAATAAGAAAAAAAATAAAAAATAAAATAAAATAGAGAAAAATATAAAAAATAAAATAAATTAGATATATAACAAAAGAAATAAGAAAAAAAAAAATAATGTGTAATTAAATAATAGAAAATTAATATAATAAAATAGAAAACGAAAAAAAAATGTGTTGACACACAGAATAAAAAAAAGCAATATGAAACATTACAAAAACACCCATCAATTGCACTTCTATATTTGTTAGTTATACTAAGTATTTTTTATGGCCACAACAATACACCTTTTATTTCTCACAGTTACATCTTATTATTCCCAATCATACAAACAATACTAACACATATATGAACATTACTGCAATTAATACATTGATTGGTATTAACTCAGGATTTAGGTAAAAAAAAAAATAGATACAAACAATAATGGATTTTGGTAACCAAGATAGTGGTTGTGGATTGAACAATGTGTATATGAAAATGTTGTTTCTATATTTAGTTTTTATTTAGAAACGTCTGAAGAAACGTGAATATACAACCCCGAATGAATATTATGAAGCGTATCACCATGTCAAGCATATGGAAGTGTATCTTTTTATAGTAGAAAATATAAAATATATTTATTAGTTATAGAAGGTTTTTATATCTATTTTTGGAATTGAGAATCATAACCGAGCATTATTATTAACATTTTTTTAAATAAAGTTAATTTAATATTGATTTTAGAAATAAAAATTACAAGCTTTACACGTGTATGTATCAGTTTCACAATTTATGGTATGAGTTTCTATGTATAATATTAATAATCATTGTGAACTTTCAAATCACCATTTCACTAGTTTCCTATATGTGTATAGAGATAAGTAAAAAGAAAAATTCATAGATTATATAAAATTTAGGTGATTTTTTCATTTTAATAGTTAGATCTTATCTAAATTTAAAATTAGTAATATTAATTACAATGATTTTATATTATATGGAACTTAGAAACAATTATGTTATGGTTAATCAGATGTTATATAGATTCATAATAAGATAGAGCCTTTATTTATTAGTGAAATGTGTAACATTTGGATATTTATGAAATATTGAAAAAAACAATAGTGTAGAAATGGTGTTGAAGTGTAAAACAAAAAAAAATCAACATCTCCCATATGAATAGATTTGTTTATCTCGGTGAAATACTAGTGACTAAGGTATATAATGATCATGTGATGAGAAAATTTCCAAGTTCATTTATACGGAGGAGATTACCGCTCTTGTACAATGGTGATTACTGAATGAAAAACTACTAAGAATGACGAATTTAGTATTCACATGAATGAAAGGTAGTATATACTTTCTCCATAGCGATGTGCTTGTAGTCCATTCGACGAATATGGGTGGATAAAGGTTTATCAGTTATCATATTTTCATTCATATAGGAGAAAATATTCTATGAACAATATAAGATGCATATAGAATTAGGAGTTGATGTGAAAGATACTTAACCTCTCTCGAAGTGTTTATATAATGAATTCACTTATCCATTAGTGAAATGAAAATAAATAGACATGCTTCTTTGTACCTTAGTTAAACTAGGATATGCTACCTAGGAGGATGAAAAAGACTATATGTAGACAATTACTCGTCACATTTTCACCATTTTTTATCCCCATTTTGACCTGTATAGCTACCTCTATTGAGGCCCTATTTGTATTTTCATGTGTTTTAGTTATGAACACTTTGTAATATTGATGCATTTTTGTTGGACAAATGAAATTACTTATAAAAAAAGTACACTTAATGAATTATAGTTTTGTTGATTAAAGTATTTGATGTATGACTTATTTCATATATGATTGACCTGATTTATGACTTATTTGGATATGATTTATCAAGTGTATAACTTACTGAAGTTATGATTTATCTAAGGTAAGATTAACTTTCAACATGTTGATGTTAAATGAAAACAAATTGGGTACATGAATATTAGACTTAATAAGATGATGAATTTTTTTTTTCTCTACAAATACTAAATTCTATTAACTGAAAAGAAGAATATTTTTACATAGAGTTGAGGCCTCAGAGATCAGAGCTCGAGGGCACTCAACACAGCAGAACTGCCCCCTTACAAAAAGAAGCTGGGGAGACCAGTTACATATAGCTAGAAACCAGATATAAAACCCAGAGGATGACTTGTATAGCGGAGATAGAGACATTGGCAACAAAAGCTTAAATTCATTGCAAACCAGCCAGTAAGTGAACCACCATTTCCCCAACGGGATGCCAAAACAACAAGCCATAAATTCTGAACCTTGACTGTGATCAAAGATGCTTGTAGGTGGTCATCTGAGCAGTAGCAAAAAACAAAAAGGAAAGAAGCGGTCCCAGGTGGCGCTAAACTTCCTTAACCTTACCAGGAGTCTTCTCCTCAACCAGACACGCACTGTCGATCCTCAGACTCTCATTGCCATCCGTCTCGCTGACAGGGATCGCCATGGAGTGACTTGTGGCGCCAAGAGTCCCTTCCTCAACAACTGGGCTTATGTCTTCAAGGGGCGGAATACTTTTAGGAATTTCCTCCTGACCAGACTTATCACTTTTCCAATTCTCTGGGCTATCTTTATCCATGGAATGCTCACTACTTTGGGAAGGATCAGGAGCGATGCATGCCAGAGGGGAGACTTGATTTTCTTCTTCCGAAAGGATTATAGTAATGTGAGCAGTAATCAGAGGCCTGTTCAAATTGCTTTGAAATTTAAAATGCGTGGTTTGGAAAGCACTGTTAGGAATTGGCTTGCGCCCAGAGCTCAAAGGTGGCACAGCCTCATGAGAGGGGGGAAGATTGATAGGCGACTGCTCAGGTTCCACAGAGTGACCGACAGTTGAGTGTAAGCCACTGTCACGACGCCCCCCGGAGCGACGCCTTTTACCCTGTCGAACCATTATGAAAGACGAAGGGTAGGGCGCAGAGAGACTAGAGAGACCAGAGACAACAATACAGGGATGGTAGAAATGACACAGATACTGAATTGAATGCACAGAGAAATCCCAAGACGGAGACACAATACTTCCAATGTTGAAGTCAAGAACTGTGGAGAGCTTACCCCTGAAAGCCATGCCGAACCTCTTCCGGAGATACAGAGAGTCGGCCTGGAGCTTGCCTCTGTGTGCAAGAATCAGCCCGTCACCATAGACCACAGCTAACCAGGTCCCGTCGCCGTAAGACTGAGCACAAGGTGTGAGGAAAACATACAGGGTCGACATGATTATAACAACCATAATGTTGCGTTGAACAACACACTCCATAAATGCAGATATCCTACCAAATCCAACCTTAATAACTCCATCCCTCTTGTGCGAGGTGAAGTCTTGGGAAGCCACGCTGCTCTGCAGCTGGCAGTACCAGGATTTATTGTTCTGCATGATGAACATTTAAAGCCATAGTGCCACCCACATCCGGGGGTGTTTCTTCTATCTGAGGCATTTCCTTCTGCACTAGATTGTTAAAATCCAAGAGTTGAGATTCAGATGCTAAGTTAGTAATTAATCCAACATGTAGATGCATCCCACAGTCAACTCCCATATTAGCTAATAGGTCCACAACTTTGTTCCCTTCTCTGTGAATGTGTTTCAAGGAGACCGCTCTGTGGGAGGAAAACCAACATTCAATATATTGTAGCCTTTTTGCCATTCTCTAGCTGTTACTGACCTTGCAGGAGGGGGAGCCCTGTAGAATTCTTGAGACCATTTTGATGATGATTTGGGAGTCTCCCTCTATTATAAGAGGAAAAAGGTCCTTACCTTGCACCAGAAGTAGCCCTTGCCATAGACCTTCTAACTCTGCTGAGTTATTGGTATCCCACCCTCTTGAGCCTAAGTAGGTTAAGATAGGAGCTCCCTTGTGATCTCTGAAGATCCCTCCAAAGCCAGAATTCCCTGGGTTACCCTTTGAGGCACCATCAAAATTTAGTTGATACATGTTCATGGGGGGAGGAAGCCATTTCTCAGGTGAGTGGCCTCTCGGAGGCTTTGTTCCTTTGATTAGTTGTTCTTGCTTCCTTTGGAAATTCCAATTATTCCATATTGATTGTTCATGGGGGATAGTTGGGAGATCCTCTTGGTACCAGGTCTTGAGAGATATGGTTTCTTCAATATTTTGGTTGATTATTTTCCAGATGTCATCCAGCAATCTGGTGTGATTCTTGAATATTCTACCATTTCTCTCCTTCCATATGGACCACATAACAAATCCTGGAATGAGCTTCGAGAGAAAATTCAAGATCTTACTTTGATAGGGGTGGTGGTCCCAGTTGCGCACAGTAGAAGTAATATCTCCATTAGATCCTCCTTCTTTTTGGCAACGAAAACTGATCTTTTGCCAGAGCTTGTGTGCCAACGGATAGTAATGCATGAGATGCTCAATGGTTTCCTCATCCTTTTTACAGTTGTGACAGATGGAGGGTCCATAGAAGTTTCTTTTTCTCAGATTGTCCCATGTGAGAATCTTGTTGTGACAAAGGAGCCAAAGAAAGGTGGACACTTTCGGCCAAATGGAGGGGTCCCATATTTTGCTCCAAAGCGAGTCCAACACCATGTGTTCCTTGATAAGGATGTTGTAGGCCTCTCTTGTAGAATAGGTACCTTTTTCTTCATATCCCCATCTGAGAATGTTCTTTTCCTCAGAATATTGAATTTTTCCTTTTCATTAATTTTGTATCCAAAATTTGTTGGACTTGCATCGGCCCTTGTCTTAAGATTTGAGTCGCTTTGAGCCATTCTCTGTAATCTTGGTGTGATGAATTGCACCAAAAATTTCTCACCGTGTCATGATGTTGCATATCCTGTTCCAGAAGAGGATTTGGAGGGAGAAGGTCCCTGAGTTTGGGCATCTGCTGCGAAGAGTCTTCCCAAAACCTTGCATTACTACCATTCTTCACTTCCCAAAAGCTATGCTGCTGAATGAGATTCTTGTGCTCTTTGGATGAGTTCCACATGATTGAGCCTATGCTGGTCTCTGATATTCTAATTAGTTCCTCCATTGGACAATGTCCCACATATTTAGCAGTCCATAATGAGGCCCAAGGGGTGAGAGGTTCAGTTAGCCACTTCCACCAGATTTGAGCCCCCATAACAGCATTGCTGTGAGAGGGGTCCCTCAATCCAATACTGCCTCCTTTCTTTGGAAGACATGTCGTTTCCCATTTGACTAGAGCCCACTTGCACTTGAGGTCGCTGCTGCCCCAAAGAAATGATCTTTGGAGAGTTTTGATTTCTTTAAGAACCCATTTAGGAGCAGCAAGGATGGAGAAGAGGTATAAAGGCATGGCTTGAAGAACAGCTTTTATGAGGGCAAGACAGCTTGCCATATTAAGAGATCTGTGAGTCCAAGAGGAGAGCCACGCTTCCAGATTTTCTAAAAGGATTCTCCAGGAAGAGTGCTTTAGGGTTGAGGCGATGAGCGGAGCACCTAAATGAGAAGAGGGGATTTTGGCAGAGGAGAAACCCAGGATGCGGATGATGGCTGACTGAGTAACTGAGGGGGTATGAAAGAAGAAGATTTGAGATTTGGAGTCATTGATAGAGGCTCCAGAGGCTTCCAAGAAGTTTGTCAAAAGGGTTTTGAGCTGATGAGCCTCCTGGACCAAAGGATGCCCAAAAAGCATATTATCATCTACAAATTGCTGATGAGTGAAAGCAGGGGAGTTGTGAAAGGAGAGGCCTTTAAGACGGAGAGATTGCTGAGCTGACCTAATATTGCGACCTAAACCCTCAGCCATGATAACAAACAGAAAAGGGGAGAGTGGGTCTCCCTGCTTGATGCCTTGAGAAGGATGAAAGGTAGCAGAGGGTATGCCATTGATTAAGACAGAGAAAAAAGAGGATGAGATGAGGCTCATAATCCATCGAACCAGGAAGCATCAAATCCAAAAACCATTAGAACCTTTTCAATGTATTTCCAACTAAGGCTATCAAAAGCCTTTGAAAGATCTAGTTTGAGTAGAATACCTGGCTTCTTGGAGATCTTCAGAGAGTGAATTATTTCATGAGTTAGGCTGATTCCGTATGTGATCTGCCTCCCCTCAACATATCCAGATTGCTCGGGCGAGATGATGAGAGGAAGCAGGAGTTTGAGCCTGGAGGCTATGATTTTAGACACGATCTTATAGATTATGTTGCATAGTGCTATCGGTCTGTACTTGTCAGGTGTGCTTGGCTGATCCACCTTGGGAACCAGGGCTATGAAAGTAGCATTTACCCCCGGAAACATCCATCTCAGAGAGCGAGACTCCTCAACCACCTGCCAGACTTCCATCTTGATCAGATCCCAGAAGTTATGGAAAAAATTAGAGGTGAATCCATCCGGGCCTGGGGCTTTGCCTGCTTTCAGTTGTCGTACTGCAAGTTCCACCTCTTGGAGATCAACAGGCTTGAGAAGCATTTGGTTATGCTCTTCTGAGATAAGTTTGGGAATATTTCGAGTAATTTTCTCTATGGCCTGAGATCTGTCATTGTTTGGCTCTCAGTGCACCTGCTTGAAATAATTTAATAGTTCAGTTTCAATTTCTTCATGCTTTTCCACTTTGATTCCCTTCTCGTTTTGAATATGAGTTATATTATTATGCATCCTGCACTGGATTGTAGTGCTATGAAAGAATTTAGTGTTTTTCTCTCCATCTTTAAGCCACCCGACCCTTGATTTTTGCCGCCACAGCGTCTCTTCCTGCTTTTCCTTTTCTGCTAGTTGCACTTCAAGGGTTTTTTCCTGTTCTGCCAGGTCCTCTGATCGGACATTAATAATAATCTTTTGCTGTAGCTGCCTCATTTCTAGCTCGAGGGTTGCTTTACCCTGGAAGATGTTGCCGAATGATGTGTGATTCCAATGCTTGATCTTGCCTTTTAGGTGCTTGAGCTTTTGTTGGAATTGGAACATTTTTTAGCCTGAAGGAGGATAGACGCTGTTCCATTCTGTACTGATTAATTTATGGAAGTCCGGATGGGTCAACCAGAAGGCCTCAAAGCGAAAAGGCCTACGGAGCTTGCTTCCCGAACGAGACCATTGGAGGGAAATGGGCCAGTGATCAGAGCCCGAGAAGGGCAATATATAAGCTGCGAAATCAGCATCGAGATGAATGGCATTGTCTGAGAGTAAAAACCTATCCAACCGAGAAGCTATATGTTGGTTCCCTGCTCTTCTATTGTTCCAGGTAAATACTCCATTGTTGAAAGGGAGGTCGATGAGCCAGTTATTATGAATGAAGTCCTTTAGGAGTGACCCTTCCTGAGATCCTCTGCATCTGCCTCCTCTCTTTTCTTCCAGTCTTGTAATCATGTTGAAGTCTCCTCCTACGATCCATAGAGGGTGCAATCTGTTATCATTAAGTTCAAAGATTGAGTTTAGGATACCTGCTTTACGAGAGGTCTCCTATGGAAAATATACATTAGTTAAGAGCCCGTGTAGATTTGTGCCTATGATGTGAAAAATTGCTTGAAGGAAATTTCTGTGTGCATGGAAATTGTTGAGCTTGATAGCTCTCGAATCCAAGATAATTGCTAGGCCCCCCGAGGTGCCATCCGCATCCACTGCTATGTTATGACTACCAGGCCAGATTTTAGCAGCTAATCTATCTAATGCATTAGAATCGCATTTGGTCTCTTGCAAGAACAAGACTTGAGGGTTTTCTTGCTTTATCATGTTTTTAAGAATTCTAGTCTTCATTGGGCCATTAAGCCCTCTAATATTCCAAGATATTAACTTCATTGGGAAGGAGTGTTTTCAGAGCGGAAGTACTTTGTTAACTTGGAATACCTGTCGGAATCCACTAGAATTTGTCCTACTTTGATTGTTCTCTGTAGATCAGTTTTCCTTCCCCGCTTTTTGATATCTTTGGCTATGAATCTACCATACCATGGGCCTCTAGTCTGTATACCTAAATATTTTTGCCTCTACGCCCGAGATAATACTTCTTCCAGGTTCTTAAGTTGTCCCCCTGGAATGTTGTCAAAGTTGTTTGTTGTGCAAGCTTTTTCTAGACCTGGGAGGTCCAGATCCCCAATGTCTATTGCTTCTGTTTCTTCCTCCATGAACTGAGGGTAATTTGATTCTTCCATTGATTCCTCTTCTAGATTGAAATTTGACTGTGGTATCTCCAGCTGCATGACTTGAGTGTTCCATAATATTTCTTTTTGCTTGTCTGAGGTAGAAGCTTCCTTTCCTTGAGTATCTGCATGTGGCATTGTGGGATTTCCCATATTTGAGTGGTCATCATTCATTGACTCTGGCTCTGGTGGATTGGGAGAGTCCATTTGCAGATCCAGCTGGTTAGCTAAAACGCTAAAACTATTTCTTGTTGAGGGCCCAAGAGGGCTAGTTTGCGCTACTTTGGGCTTTGAAGCTTGCTTCTTGTGGGATTTCTGGCGATTTGTGACTTTGATGAAGCCACCTACTTCAGAAGCTTCCAGATCAGAGGCAAGAGAGGGTTTTTGCGTTAATGGGCAGTCTCTGAATAAATGCCCTAGGGCATGACATCTTCAACATCTAAAAGGCACATATTCATAGTCAATCATCTGAACCCATTCAATGTCATAGTGAGATATGCTTACTGCATCTGGGAGAGCCTGATTGAGATTCATATAGACACAAATACGGGAAAAAGAAGTGTATCTGCATGTTTTAATTTCCTTTGCAACCTTGACAAACTCGCCCAGAGTGTTTCCAATCACCTGTAGGGAGTCTTCCTCCCAATACTCCACTGGCAGCGAGTATAAGCGGATCCAAACCGAAGCCCAGGTGAGGTCCTCCTTGTCCGGGTTGAAGCATTCCACCCATCCTCTGAGAAACAGACCGGCTGCATTAAAGAGTAAGGCCCACCATCCAGGACCCTGTTTCTGTCCTCCATGTAGTTGAAGATAGCAGTGAAGAACCCTTTCGGTCCTAACTGCAGGGTTATATGTCCCTTTGGGTGCCATTTCGCATTTATCCAGCTCCTTAATGCTTTTTCAATTGGCCACAGACCGATGAATTTCCCTATTAAAGCATGATCTTTCATGTACTGTATCTTCGCATCAATTCGATGGCCTGGTAGTTCTACCCTTGGGCACACGGCGGAAACTGGTTTGCATGTAGCAGAGCATACCTCTAGTGGCTTTTCGTCTTGTTTTGTCTGTTGACGTTTCAGATCTTCATTATTCTCGTTCTGGTTTGCAGTTCCATTTTCTTCCTTATTCAGAAACTTCTCATTGTCGTTTTGTGGGGGAGGTTCATCGCCCTCCCCCTGCGGGGGCTCCATGAGGTCGTGTACCCTCTGTCCTGTGAATGAAGGAGCCTGAATCCGTCAGAAGTTGCAAGTATTCTACATATTTGCATAGCTTGCCGTCACTGCAAATGTGCAAACCCTAGAATGCAGAGCGTAGAGCTAGGTCACCGTCCATGATTGTCCCGTCTAATTAACTTAATAACATGATGATTATCATCACTCGTATATATATATATATATATATATATATATATATATATATATATATATATATATATATGTATATATATATATATATATGTATATATATATATATGTATATATATATATATATATATGTATATATATATATATATTTGTTGTTATGTATATGCATGGATGAGTACTAACTTACAGATTATAGAGGACCATGTAATAGAAAATATCCATGTTATTGAATGGGGGATTTCGAGATATCCAATGAGGAATGGTATGATGTACATTATTCTATTACATTTCATATATACTTGATATGCACTATTATCACATGGGTAAAGTTAAAATGACATGTGACATGACTGCCTGACTGAATCACTCAATGACAAGTATCCAACTATCAAAGTAGTATTGTCCATATTAGGGTTTTGACAATAGTTTTGAGGAGGGGTGGACGTGTTTTCCATCGTGTAACCTCCAATCGTGGAATCATGCCAGGACAATGATGGAAATGCTTCCCTAGACATCTGATGACGATTGCCAATTTCTTGCTGGGGAAGATAGGTCGATATAGTTGATGCTTCCTCCATATTGGTTTTATCAGTGGTTAGATTGGTATAGTCGATGCCATAGTATATTGCACCAGGGAATGTATAGCATGGGAGTAGAAGTAGGTTAGGAAGGATAATAAGCGATAGTTTAGTTGGAGACTCATAATGGGAAGTGATATCATTGCTTGACTTACTTAAGTTGACTATTATACCTCTCTATATTTTGTTATGCCTTATTTCCAAACTTCTTTCGAACTCTTTGTGTCTTTTTCACTCTAATTTCGAGACATTTTTTTTCTGAAGGAACAGTGTATGTAATGCCCTACTTCATCCTATCATGTTAATTTTGATTAGCTTTTAATTAAACTACCAATATTGACTTATAATTATTAAGTAATATTGGTATATACCCACACTTGGGAAAATTGTAATTTTTTTTACTAATATGAATTTATTATTTGTTATTAATTCACTTCCGAAGGTATCTTCTCAAATTTACTTTTGGATAAGATACAATCTTCTCAAATTTAATTATAAATTAAATATCCATATTTTTATTCTCGAGGTGTCTTCTCAAATCTAATTCGATAAGATATGGTCTTCTCCAATTTATTTTTAAATTAAATATCCATATTTTTATCTCAAGATGTCTTCTCAAATCTACTTTTGGAGAAGATATGGCCTTTTCCAATTTATTTCTAAATTAAATATCCATATTTTTACTCCCAAGGTGTCTTCTCAAATCTATTTTTAGATAAGATATGGTGAGGAAAGTAAAGGTTATTAAATTAAAATGATGAGGGGGTAGTCATGGAATTAATAGTAAGTGGTTGAGGTGGATGAGAGGAGAAAGGGGCGATACTTGTTCTATATTTTGTAATTGGAGAAATTTATTTTGGGGAGGAATGTGGAGAGGGAGAAAGGAGTGAATGGAGAGAAAAATGAGAGAAATCATAATTTGATCTATTGGAGAGTGCTTGTTTTACTTGGACACACTACAACTGGTTGGGCTTGGGATCAGAGGGATAGGGAACCTGTGGAGTTTCCATAGGCTAGGAAATCATTCCTAGTTGGTTGGGAGGTAAATTTAGTTTTGGTAGCTAGGAGGAGAATCTCAAAAGAGTTAGGAGCATCCGCACCAAGCCACTTGAATAGGTATTCTTCCATTTTTATTTTATTTATGTAAATTGTTGAAAATGAATTTTATTACATGTTTAAAATGTTGTTTATTAAATTCTACTTGTATGTTTTTATCAAGTAAATGTAGAGTTATAAACTTGTCGTTTTCTTCTTATTGTAATAAAATAAAATGATAAATTTGATATAGTTAGAAGACCTAGGTTAGGTCATCACACCTAAGGACTTATAACATGTGCATGCACCCATCAATATTAAAAAGTTTAGGATTCACATGGTTGCATGCAAATACACAATCATGCCATGTGCAGAAGTTATTGAATGAATTATCACACACATGGATTACTCTCACCTTGTGCTTCATAGTGAGAGTGGCATTCATCTTGCCACCTATTATGTTGACGATATGTAGACATACTATAAGATTCTCAATCCCACTGAATACGAAAACGATAACTTCTACATGAGATGGGATATCCTCAACACAAATTATGTTGTCGAGTCATGGTGTCAAGAACTTGACAAGTTTCACCATCACCCATCTGTAGTGTATCTGAAAAAGACTCTGGGGGATGTATATCATTATTCGTTAGCTATGTATTGTTAGATATTTGGTCTTATGAACACTGAGGTGTTCCAAGAGAATTATATATATATTCTCAATACGGAAGTGACATGTGGTAGGGATTTCATCTAGGTGGATATATTATCATATTAATTGTAGCATCAAGTTGTTATAGATCTAACCCAAAAATATATGATAATAGAAATAAACCTAAGAAATAACAAGATCTAAATATATATAAATTATTCTTTATTGATCAAACCCTTAAGGTAGGGCAACACCACACATTCACTGCTTAAGGAAGGAAAACAATCCACAAGCCATATGCTTGTTCATACAATATTCCTTCACATCTCTCAATGGGGAGTCTCTAGCCTCTATATAGGTCTCATACATACAATACCATGTGTCATTACCATGGTTCTCTCAATACCATCTATCTCATACCATGGGCTTATTACATTATTGCTAACTACTTATGGTCCCTTACATAATATGGGTTAACCACCTTATTTATTACTATGGCCCATCCCATTATTACATTATTCCCTTGGGTACCTCCCTTTGTACCCCATATTATCCCCCCTAGGTATACTACATTCGAACCCCCTTAACATGTTTCATCCCCAAAAAATATGAAGAAAACAAATAATAAGATCTACTCAAAAGAGTAGTCCACTGGTACCATGCACATGCATCTAGCCATCCCATAGAAAGGTGAACCCTCGATCCAGGTGGTGCCTTACTCGCTTGAGATGGAAGTTCACCTTGGCGGCTCTTCTGTGTTGGTGTGTAGTAGGTGGATCATCACTCCTCTCTATCTGTCATGCGAGGGTTGTTGTCCTTGTGGCTAATTCGTTGCCATCTTGTTGGTTGTTTTCTTATGGGATGATGTGGGTGGTGATATGCTGAAGTTTTAATGAAAGATGTATTTTCTTTTAATTCACCACCTAATGGAGTCTGATTGTAGCTGGTACATGTTGTGGTTCCTGCTGTTGTTTCTTATCTTCCAATATTACTTCAACCACTGAGTCCTCATCTGTTGTATCCGTACCTATAACATTTTCTACTTCAGCCTCCTTGGAATCTACTTATTTTTCTTGTACCTGGTTTGATGTTTGTGTTTGGTTGTCGACCATCAAGGGCACATCATCTAATGTGTCAGTCCCTGGAGTATGTTCTGCTTCAGCCTCCATGGACTCTACTTGTTTATTGATGGAAATAACCTGTAATGTAATTTTCTTCTTTTTATACCAGAGTTTCAGGAATTTCTTTTGCACATTAATATTGATAGTAGTGACAGATTCTATCCAAGGGTATCCTAAAATGACATCGACATTAGCCATATCTGAAGCATGAAAATCACAATGCAACACATACTTATCCATAGAAAGGTTCAAATCTTTATAAAATTGAACATCCTCATTATCAACACGTGTGTTTTCAATGTGTTTTGCTGGAACTTGCAATTTTTTTGCCAAATTGACATTTATAAGATTTTTCTTGCAACTCGGATTTATAGATACAATGATTTTCTCCTTCCTAATACATCCATGAACCTGCAATAAGGAGATACCAGGAGCAAATAACCCCTTACATGTCTCTTTTCCCTGTTGTCTAGCATGAGACCATTTGTCCGAACGGAGTTTTTCAGATTCTTTATCTGAAAGTTTGGACAACTCTTTGTTGTAAAGTGAGTTCCACCATCTGGCAGCCTCACCTCTAAAATTAGCCACTACCGAAAATTCCCAATGTTTTTCCCATAATAACTTTTGTGCTTTTATGTGTTCTTCAATAGTAGGACCATCATCTTTTCCTGTAAAATCTGGAACTACCATTAAGAGTGTATTGAAAAAAAATTCACTTACTTGGCAAAAATTTGAAATGGCCAGAATTTAGTCAATATTGCTCAGAATCCCTATGATGACCTATTTTCTGAAATGGAACAACCCTTCTACTTCTTCACATGTGATAAAAATCTCAATCTAGGCACTGGAATTTTAGATTCATGCTGCACTTGTCCCACCATCAAAAAAAAATTATGAAAAAAGAGTTGTTTTTAAATCAACGATATCTCACTCATCCAGACTCCGATTCGACTGATTCTTTTTTGAAATTGGGTATTTTTCGCTAGCAACTCAGATCTGCAATAAGATTCTACAGAGTTCGCACCAAAATGTATAGATATGATATGCAAATGTGCTACCCTGAAAAATATCTACACAGTTGATTTTTAAATCAACGATATCTCCCTCATCCGGACTCTGATTCGGCCGTTTTTTTTCAAATTGGGTATTTTTTCGGAAAAAACCCAGATCTACAATTAGATTTGGCATATTTTGCACCAGAACATACAAATCTGATATGCAAACTTGCCGCCCCAAAAAATGTTTGCAGCACAACTGATTTTCAAATCAATGATATCTCCCTCATCCAGGCTCTAATTTGGCCGACTTTTTCTTTTCAACTTGGGTATTTTTTCACAAAAAACCTAGATCTGCAATTAGATTCTATAGAATTGAACCAGAACGTACAGATCTGATTTGCAAATTTGCCACCCCGAAAAATGTCTACAACCCAACTGATTTTTAAATCAGCAATATCTCCCTCATCTGGACTCCGATTCGGCCGATTTTTTTTTTTTTCAAATTGGGTATTTTTGTGCAAGGAACCCAGATCTGCAATTAGATTCTAAAAATTTTTCACCAGAAAGTATAGATCAGATTTGCAAACTTGCCGCCCCAAAAAGTTCCTGCAAAAAAAAAAAACAGCTTTGCCCAAGAAAGTGCCATGATACCACTTGTTATAGACCTAACCCAAAAATATATGATAATATAAATAAACCCAAGAAATAACAAGATATAAATATAGATAAATGCTTCTTTATTGATCAAACCCTTAAAGTAGGGCAACACCATACATTCACTCCTTAAGGAATGAGAACTCTCCACAAGCCATATGCATGTTCATATAATATTCCTTCACATCTCTCAATGGGAAGTCTCTAGCCCCTATATAGGCTACATATATACAATACCATGGGTCATTACCATGGTTCCCTCAATACCATCTATCTAATACCATGGGCTTATTACATTACTGCTAATTACTTGTGGTCCCTTACATGATACGGGTTAACCACCTTATTTATTACTATGGACCATCCCATTATTACATTATTCCCTTGGGTACCTCCCTCTGTACCCCATATTATCCCCCCTAGGTATACTACATAGGCTAGGTAGGCCAAACCATCTTTACAGGTGAATCAAGCACCATAATTTCAGATGTTTGCATTTCTCATTGATGGAATCTGTGCACGACATACATTACCAAAAATATATTGGAAATGTACTCCTAAAGAGAAGTTCCTACTTTATTTCCACTCGAGGGTGTTATTAGAAGGAAGCTTCAGAGGCACATATGAAATATTAGTCAACCATTTCTTTGCAGCTATAATTCATCTAATATTGGAGACTGATCTATCGTGCATGACTGATAAAGTGAAGGAGTCATTTCAATATATTGTAAACTGGATTTCAGCTCCTGAGAGCACATACATTAAATGCTTTGGATGTCCAAGATCCCCTCATCTTATGCCGCAATCTGTGAAAAATAAGGTGGTCATTCAGGAAGTGGAAAATAGCTGAACAAGTGAATATCTGTAATTATTCATAGGAGGAAGAAAGACCCTTGCCCTATATTTCCATTAAGAATGATATTATATGAATTAAAGAGTCACAAGGCTACAACAGTTGAGATACAAGAGTTAGATCGCCAGCACTTTTCGACCAAATACATCCATGCATATGATCTAAAGAGAATTTTTAGCCAACATTGTCAGTGGATTGGTCATAATACATGGTATTCTTCATTTTCCGAAGCAGAAGATGAAAAGATAAAAAATTGGTACAATGCCAAAATCAAGACACATCGAGCTATGAAGACCAATTCACCCCATGATAAACTAGTTGAATACTTGTAGGAGCAGGAGGAGGAGAAAATAACACCCCAAGTAAAGAAGCTAGCTCCCAGGAAAAGGATTAGGTATTTATTGGGTGAGAGGAGAATGGAAAGTTGATCCTTTAAACACAGGATCTACCCAAATAGAGTTGGAAAGGTGAGAAGATGAAGAAGACGAAGAAGAAGAGGCAAGTAGGAAGCATGATAAGTTTCTTGAGAAGCAATTGGTAGAAGAAGAAGAGAGGAAACATATATAAGAATAACAACAGATTTAGTCTTAGGAGGAGGAAGCAACACAAAAGATGGTAGAAGGCCAATTGACTCTTTAAATGGGGGAAGAGAAATATGATGAAAAAGACACCATTCAACCCATGGGTGATGATCCCAACACTCTAGGTGAACAACCACTCATAGGAGGACATCTTCCATTCATAGAGATGGGGATTACACCTCCACCATTAGGCAGAGACAAAAATGTTTGCAGTGTAACATTTGATCAACTAAAGAATAGGATCATGCAAAAAAGGCATAGGTACTTTCACAATGATCCTGAGAACCCAATGTCAGTGGTGACATAAAAGGTGATCACATCCAACACTAGAAGAAATATAAGGGAAGTTATAGAAGTGAATGTTGCATTTTCTACAATAGTTAGAGCATATTGTAGCATAGAACAGACAATTCTTATCAAAGAACTCCAATACCGTAGAATGGAAGTCAACCATGATAGATGAATTAGGACTAATGGAAGGTACCATGGCATGAATATGTGATGATATGATACTTATATAGCAGGTCACGGTTCCTCTCATTGGCATTCAAAAGAATGCACAAGAAGTGGTGAAACTCCTGAAGGTAGCAAATAGATCATTTGATCAGATCCAGGTGTGGGCTACCAAATACCAAAAATGTAGGTTTTAACCATGTATAGAAGTTACCTATAGATGAATTCTAAAAAATAGAAAGTAAGCAATGGTGAGAATATAAAGCAAATACATAGATATTTCCCCTGGATCCCAGAAGCAAGACTACCTGATTGATTTTTCATTATGTTCCTTTCATTGTTGTAATACATACATATACATGTTGAATCATTCATAAAACCTAATCCTTTAACCCTATATTGGAACATGACCTTAGTTCCCTTGGCAAGATCTACAAAATACCATGGGAAGAAAACCACCATGCCCAAAACCCTGTGTAAAACACATGCAAAAATCCATAGGTAGGTTTTCCCACCTTGTATATGGTCCAAAACAAATTTCTCGAGGTGCTACTGAGACCTTGTCTAGGGGGCGTTACTGCCCCCGTGAAACCCCTTTGACAAAGGGGGATGTCAACCTCTACTTCACCCGACACAAAGAATAGGGAGGATTACACCCCCCTCTGACCCTCCCATGCTTATGAGTAGTTGTGTAAAGAATATAACACACGCCCAACATTCTCCCACTTGTTTTTTTCTTTTCCATAGAGGGGGTCACACAAGAGCTTTGTCATTGGTCCAAACCTGCAACACCCATTATTTCTCTACACAAAAAAAATTATTAGTGTTCATAAAATTCATCAATGCATCTTCAGACTTCTTCAAAGTGTCCAACTTTACCAGCAACACAATTTTGTCCTCAACTGTATCCCTCACAAAGTAATGCTAAACATCAATGTTATTTTTCTTTGAATGATAAGAAGGGTTCTTTTCCAAGAAAATTTCATGTTGGCTATCACATTCTATCCTTATGGCTTGTTTTACTAACCCCATACATGAACACAATCTCTGCAACCAAACTTCTTCCTTGCTTGCATGAATGGCTACCATGTATTTTTACTCTATAGTTGAAAGTGCCACTGTATACTGTCTCTTTCTCATCCAAATGAATGCACCTCAAAATAGGTTAAGCACATACCCACTTGTAGATCTTCCTTAGTCTAGATCTCCAGCCCAGTCTGCATAAAAAGTGTCACGGATGTCTAAAACGTTTTCCAAACATGGTATTCCTTGGTAGCACAAACCATAATCACTAATGCCACACAAATACCTAAAAACCTACTTCATTGTTGTCCAATGCTCCTTTCCTGGTTTAGACATAAACCTGCTCAATTTTCCCATTGCATGTGCAATGTCTGGTCTAGTACACACCATTGCATACATCATGCCACCGACTACACTTGCATATGGAACATGGGACATGTCCTTCATATTAAACCTCTGCATTATTGTCTCGACATACTTCCTCTTCTTTAAATGGAGCTTCCTCTTTGCTTGATCTCATTTAATTTCCATGCCCAAAATATAATTTGTGGCACCAAGATCCTTCATGTCAAATTTGGAGGACAATTGGGTCTTCAAAAGCTAGATAATTTCTTTATCCTTTCCAATCAACAACATATCATCCACATATAATACCAGATAAATAAAATGGTCACCAGTTAATTTAAATATACACAAAGATTATTTTTTCTTCAGGTGAAACCAAGTCCCCATATATATGTATCAAATTTTTTATACCACATCCTTGGTGACTATTTTAACCCATACAAGGACATTTTTAACCTACATACCATTTCGTTCTTTCCCTTTACCGGAAATCCTTTAGGTTGCTTCATGTAGATTTCTTCTCCTAGATCACCATGAAGAAATGTTGTCTTCACATCCATATGTTATACCTCAATATCAAAAGTAGAAGCAACATATAAAAGTAATATAATAGAAGCTACCTTGGCAACAAGAGAAAAAATATCATCAAAATCAATTCTCGACACCTGTGAATAACATTTCTCTACCCACAAAGATTTGTGTTTGTCCACCTTTCCTTATGTGTTTATCTTCTTCTGAAACACCCATTTTCTTCCAGCCAAGAACTCCACCATATCCCAAGCCTCATTTTTCTCCAAAGTTCCATTTCAACAACCACAGCCTCTTTCTTACATTTTCCATCCTCTGAATACACTGCCTCCCTAACAGTTCTTGGATCATCATAAGCAATAGATAAAGAAAAATTTGAACAGAAAGAAGATTGACTATACCTTCCTGGCCTCGTTCTTTCTCAAGCTGACCTTCTCACAGTTAGATTTTGTGGCTCTTCATCTTATAATTCATGTTCTACTATAGAGTCTGATTCTTCCTCCTTTAGCTCAAAGTCTAACTTCTCAGGTTCCTTTGGTATGATTCATGTTTAATAAAATCTTTGACCTTCTAAACACCACATCTCGACTATACAGAACCTTCCTTTTTTCTAGGTCCCAAAGCTTATAACCTTTTAAACCATCTTTTATACCCAATAAATATGCATATTTCAAATTTACTATCCAACTTGGTTCTTTTCTCCTTTGGAACATTTACATATCCATCACAGCCAAATACCCTTAGATGTGAAAGAGATGGTTTCTTACCAGTCCATACCTCAGGTGGAGTCTTATCCTCCAACGTTGATGAAGGTGATCTATTTATTAGGTAACATGCAGTCTCCACCGGCTCTTCCAATAATCCATGTCTTATCCCAACACCACTGTGCATGATTCTTGTATTTTCCATCAAAATCATGTTCATTCTTTATGAAACTCCATTTTGTTGGCGTGTGCATGGAGTAGTCTTCTTCCATGATATACCACACTTCTTACTAAACTCTTAAAATTAGTTCTTGCAAAACTCCCCACCATTACCTATCCTCAACACCTTTATCTTATTCTCTATCTAGTTTTCCCCTAGAGCCTTAAATTCTTTAAACCTGTTAAAGCTTTTAAATTTATTCTTAAGGAAATATATCAATGTATTCCTTGAGAATTCATCTATAAATGATAAATAGTACATAGACTCACCCAATGATGGAATCGAAATAGTTCTAAACACATCACTAGCCAAAAGCTCTAATATCCCTTTCACCCTGCTAGTAGCATAGGGGAAACTCATTCAATTTTGCTTCCCATATACATAATGTTCACAGAAATTGAAATCCAAAGAGAATTAGATATACCTTCTACCATACCATTAGTTTGAAGTATTCAAAGGCCCTTCTCTCTAGTATGTCCAAGCCTTTGATTCCATAGCATGGTCTTTTCTCCAGAGACCACTAGATTTTCTGCTCCAGTTTCAGGAATGATATAACTGTTGCACCCATCAATAACAATAATACCCAAAAGATTGTACAGAGTTCTAATACAAACTCCCCGCATCAATAAGAGCCCTCCCTGAACCATCTTATAGGTATCTTTCTCAAATAATTTTTTTACACCTGCATCATCCATCTTGCTTACAAAAATCAAGTTTTTGGCCAATATAAGAATATGAAAAACACCAAGAAGTTTTCTAATCCTTCCACCTTGCAACTTCAGCTTATATTTTCGATGTTTGATGATTTTGGCCTTCCTTTCATACCCTAACAACACATCACAACCATCAAATTTCTCATACTCGTAGAACCACTCCCTATGGGGAGTGAAGTGAAAGGATGCACCTAATTTAATCAACCATGCCTCATGATCTACATGTATACTTGAAGAAGAATCCAAGTACACATCCCCACCTTCATCTGAGGTAGTTTTTTCCTCTTTAGTAGGAGAATCATCACATCCCTTTCCTTTCTTAGGATCTTTAGCTCTATATTCATTTTTCAAGTGCCTTTTCTTTCCACATTTTCATCACACCTTTAAAATCTTTCCTAGATATTTAGATCTCCCTCTAGAGGTAGATCTCCCACTTGACGAATTATTTTTGTTTCTGTTCTGGTTCCATCCTCGTACATAAAAGGTATATCCATTCTAGGCTTCCATATTTTCCCATCTCCTCTCCTCTGATAGCAAGGATGAGACTATTTCATTAAAATTCAAGGTAGTTGTATTGCTGCCTATTGCAACAATGAGACTATCCCACAAATCGGGTAGACAATACAACAAATTGATGCACTTACCTTCATCTAGAATTTTAATATCAACATATAATAATTGAGTTATCATAGTATTAAACACATTCATATTCTCTATCATTGAGTCTTTTTCCTTCATCCTGAAGTTATATATTGTTTTTTGTAGGAACAGTTGGTTCACCAGACACTTAGATTCGTACAAAGTCCCTAACTTGCCCCACAAATCCTTCATCGTAGCTTCCCCCAATAGATTCAACAATAATGAATCAAAGATACACAATTGTATTGTGCTCTTTCCTTATGATCCAACTTCTCCCAATCTTTATCTAACATTATCATTGGTTTAGTACCCAGATCTACCATGATCGACTGATCTTTATCCTCCAACGAATCCTCCATCTTGAGTTTCCACATATCAAAACTCTGACCATTAAATTTATTGATCTCTATATTTCCATTGCTCACCATCTTCTTTCACCACAAGAATCAATCTCGCATATCTCCCACTGAACAGGGTCTACAATAGGCCCGAGAAAAACCCCTCAGCAATAAAGGTGTCCCATTCAAGTCGAAACAACTCTGATATGAAATGTAAGTTTTGACCATGTACTAAAATTACCTACAGCATAATTCTAAAAAATAGAAAATATAAAATGACGAGAATATAAAAAAAAATAGAGATTTCCCCTAGAACCCAAAACTGGGACTACTAGATGAATTTTTCATTATCTTCTTTTCAATGTTATAATACATATATTTAAATGTCGAAGCATTCCTAAACCCTAATCCATTAACCCTCGATTAGAACATAATCATAGTTTCCTTGACCAGATCTACAAGACATCATGGGAAAAAGACCATCATGCCCAAAATCATGTGTAAAACTCATGCACAAAACCATACGTAGATTTTCCCACCTAATATAGGGTTCAAATCTTTTTTACCAAACCGTTGCCCTCAACCTCGTGCTATGTGGGTTACCACTCCCCTAAAACCCCCCAACAGGGGCGGTTGTGCCCTACCTGTGACCCCACTACTTTTCCCGATGCAACGAAGAGGGGGGTTATTCCCCCCCTCCATGTGACTAGTCGTTGAAGGAATACAACACACACCCAACACAGATGCTCCATAACATTTGGAAAAGAAAGGAAAATTCTCTATTGAGATAGTGAGAGTTCCCTTGAGCCTCCGCCCACGAAATCATTCTCATCTTGGAGAAAAGTTTGTTAATACTGCAGTTGGATACAACTAACTACATAATGTGTTTGATTCTCTAACACAAAAGACCAATATGCCCACCATAAAAACCCTTGAAGCAATCAGAGGTAGGGAGGTCATATTTTAGGAGATCAAGGATTACATTGAACAAATAAAACAAGCAATTAAACAAGAAGGCTTTGAGGTCACTAAGGACATTATTAAAA
Organism: Pinus tabuliformis; assembly: GCA_031772625.1. Classification (NCBI taxonomy): domain Eukaryota; kingdom Viridiplantae; phylum Streptophyta; class Pinopsida; order Pinales; family Pinaceae; genus Pinus; species Pinus tabuliformis. The sequence goes on along the minus strand of CM062817.1, from coordinate 1,391,290,854 downwards.
ACTATTCCTTTGCACTAGTCAAATCACACATGAATCTTTCATGGTTGTGGAATAATGTACAGAGGAGCTCCAAGAACATATCGTCATAATCATTGGAGGTGAAGATATGATACAAAGGGGACTTGCCAAATCAGATAAAAGAGATATTAAAGTATTTCAGAGCATGGCACACTTATATCACAAGTGAACTCCATGAAGAAGCACATGATCTATCCATTCGATAAGTTTTTTCTTTTATCAATTTTGTCTTATTAGGCCACTGTATCATGTGTAAATTGTCTTATGTAATAAATGTTGTGTATTGAAGTCCAGGGGACACAAGTGGAATATGAATGGCCATACATTGGAATGCAATGAGTCGTATTAGAATATGAATATTCATAAAAGTCAAAGATTCATGAGAAGTTGAAGATTCATTGTATTTGTTATAAATATCAATTCATAGCTCAAGAAGATGGATTTTTGGGGAGACCTAGCCTTGGCTTCCCTTGTAATACATAGGATATGGATTATTCTTTGGAGAAGAAAGCGGCTTCATGTTCCAGTATTAGATGCAATGATTCACTCATGTAACATTGTACTTGGGATCTCTCACATATTATCAGAAGCTCAATGAGCCAATATTCCTTCATAAATGTATCATATATATATATATTTGTACTATTATTGTTATGTGTTGGATCTATGTTTCTTTATTTACATGCTACATTAATGAAATATTTTGTTGCTTAGTTGTGGTTGTTATGAATGGATTCTTTTATAATTTAACGATTGTTGTTTACTATGTGGACTAATATATAGGTACCCAACAAGTCTCTATCTTTATTCCCAAGTCCCCCTTTAGGATAGCACTCTTACTTTTCTAACTAGTGGATTATTTATCTCTCCAGCTATGGAAGTTTTCCTTATACACCTTACATCGAGTGTCTCACAAAGCTCAAACTCTTTCTACCCAAAAGAGGCATTGTATTTTCTTATGTCCTATTGTTACGGAGTTAGTTATCAGAAATTAAATAGTGGGTAGGCCGTATGATCGAATGGGACTCCTACACCAAATGGTGTGAGGTATAATTGGGACTTCACATTAGGGAGATCCAGTTACAATGTTGGCAGAATATAGCACCGTCAACAAGAGGACAATCATGTTTCCTGTGTATAGTATGTTGATTAGATTAGGAAGAATTAGATTAGAGGCCTAGGATCACTTAGTCGAGTCAATTCCTTTCAGCATCAGGATCATATTACTCTCTGGATAGATTGAGTGAGCTCTTTTAACCTCACGTTCTAGAATGAAGCCTTCGGATTTAGGACTAGATCACCAAAATGAATTGAGTGTGTCCCTACGGTTTCACCATGAGTCAAACAAATTTACCAGGATGATGGTGAACTAAGAGTAATCAGTATACCATGGGTTAGATACGACAAATAGAATCATGGTGACTAGTTGATTCTAAATATGTACCGTCGTTCAGAAGTACTGACCAATATGATGGTGAGGATACAACATAGGTAATATGTATTGACTAGAATTATGGTAACTTGCTGATGCTAACGGTAAATTGTTATAACATTTTCTTAAATAATTTTTTCAACATGAGAACATTTAGATAGTCATTATTGAGTAACTCCCTAGCTAATAGGGAGTGTTGAATTTTTGTAGCTTTGGTTGGTCTTCATAATTAATATTTTAACTCTTGATATATTTATAATCATAAATATAAGGAATTTTATTCATGCTAGTGTTTAAATAAAATATTTAAGACATGTTCCTCATGTTCATTGAAAAGAGAAAATTTGATTTTTTAAAAAATTATATTTTTGGCTCCAAACAAGACAAGTGGGTCCTTCTCCTAGTTAAGTTGGCCCAATTAGAAGGGAACCTATTCAACCTCTGAAATCACTATTTATATGCTACTTGACCTCCTCCTCTTGGGCATCATTCATATATCTTTTGAAAAATAATTACACCTCTCAGGCATCAAATCACTCTTAGACTTATGTTCAAGTGAAGGAAGGAGGAAGGAAGGTTGTAAAAGAAGTTTTTAAGTAGATTGAATTCTCTTGAAGAAATTATAAAGTAGACCGAATTGTATATGAGGTATAATGAAGTGATTTAGGGATAGGTTGAGCAAAGTTTGAGCAAGATCGTTATATCTGTGACAAACTGAATTTTTTGAGACATGTCAAGGCATCAACTGACCTTACCAAACCAAATTTAGTGGGTAGACTTATCACTTTACAAGGAGGTTGTTGGACCAAGTTTGACCAAGTCCCTTTGCTAGTTAATTTGAACTTGTAAATGATTAAAATATCTAGGTTTGTCTCTTGTTGAATAGAATAATATCTTTAAGGAGAGGTTGTTGGGTTTCCCCCCATGTGGGTTTTACCAAGGTAAACTTTTTGTGTTCTTTTTTTGTTGTCATTTTATGATCCTACTAGAATTTTATTTTACTATTGAGATATTTCGTATAATTGGTTTATGATGGAGATGAATGAAAAAAAATATTCACCTATGAGAAATCATGAGTAATTCTTAGTTTATAGGATGCTTGAAAAATCAACACATGAAACTAACAACTTTGTATATATATTTTTAATTTAGTAATATATTTACATTACTTCCATTAAAAATTCCAAAATATAATTACTCATTAATATTTGTATTAGACCTGAACTAAATGTCTAGAGGTATGCCTAATTCAAGATATTTTTCATGATGAGTGGTTTTAATATATAAAATAATGTGGATATTCCATTGGTAAATTCATCACAAGAGATTGTTGAGTGTGCTGGACCCTCCAACAAATGGGATCTCCGGGATATGAAGTCCCAACTAGACCTCACACCATTTCGTGTATGAGTCCCATTCGATATGATGGCCCGGTTGCCATTATCTTAGAGATTTTTCTTAGCTCTTGTTGTTTAGCACATATCTTCAAAAAGTGAGGTGAGTATCCCTGGTGAGTGCATAATGTAACCTGTTTCGAGGTTTTCTTACTGTAAGGGATGGGTAAAAGTGAGCCTCTAGATGAGAGGTAGTAGTACCACCCAGGGAGAGACACACATGAAACAACAAGGGTTTGACTAGCATCCATCGGAGTAGTCTACAATGGATGCGGCAATCATTAAAACCAAAGTGTAAGGGAAAAAATGTACACCATCTAGCAGAGTAGTCCAGACGGTGGTGACAATCATTATAACCAAGAAAATGAGAATGGTTTGTCTAATGTCCTGTAGAATAGTCCACACGAATGAGACATCAGTGATAAACAATAAAACACATCTTCAACAATGTAAGTACTAAAATAACCAAAGTAGTACAACTATTTTAGTTGATGTTAAGGAAACATGCATTACAAATGTTTAAAGAGTAATCTTACAAACATCTACAAAACATGCATGAAAATGTGCTAGCCTAAAATAGGATTCTAAATTAAGAAAAATTCCCAAGACACATCTCTACACCATACATCACTAGTCCTAGTAGTGTGACATTGGAGCCACTTCTCACTCCTAAAAGAACGGACTACAAAATCTTAAGGCTATGAGGAGGAGCCAAGGTGAAAATTCCTTTCTCATACAATGAGAGGGGTATATATAGCAAAGGGTCATGCTTGACCCTTGTGACTCTTGGACTACCCTCATGACTATTCAACTTCCCATGACCTTTCAACTGACATGACTTTTTGACTTCTTGTGTGCATCCATTGGAATTCCCTTTACATAACATTAAGTTACAATGGATATGGCCCATAATGGTCATGTGTCGAGACAACTCATGACACAACTCGACATGACACTGCTGCCATGTACTAGTTGACTGTGGTGTCCATGTTAAGTTGCTATGCTAATGAGTGATGGGTGTACTCCTGGTGTGCTTTGTCTTCTCCTCTGCATGGCATAGTGGTGTGGGGTCTTCATTGGTCTTCATATTTCTTGATGGTTCAATGCATGTGTTCCCTTTTCTTATTACTTGATATGCTTCATACGTCCATCCAGGTGTAAGTAAGTCTTTTAGCATGTGTGCTCCTTCATCCAGTTCTTCATCTTGCCATGACTGATTAGTGTACCTGTTCCTTCATTTCACTCATGACAGAATGACATCAAATCCTAAACCCCCTAGACTAGAAGGATGCAATTTTCTCGTGTTCCAAGTGATAGGGAGGGAAGAAAACTCACAGAGATAGTGCCAAGCACATCTCATGCTAGAATGAGGCATTCTAGGAAGACAAATTTCACTTCCGTGAAAATTTTTGTAGTGATCACTAGGAGGTAGGATTTCACAGTGTGAGTCACCAATGTCAGTTGTAAGGTGGGACCCTTAGGGAGGCAACTTACACAGAGTTTTCAAAGGGAAGATAGAGTGGGCTGCAAAGCAACTAGTGGGTAGTTCTACACAATTTCCAATGGGAATACATAATACGGTTCTAGAGGGACTAATGGTCATGACTAAATAATTTTTAGGAATAATGTAGGACACGCAGTAGGAGAACTATGAGACATGTCTACACAATTTCTGGAGACAAGGCATAACAAGGTAGCATCAGTGATCTAGGTAGCTCTGCGCAAATTTTGGGAATAGTGTAGAGAAAGAAAACAAATGGCTAGATGGGCATGTCTGCATAATTTTGGGGAACATTACAGACCCGGGTCTTAGAGAAATGTCAGCTTCTGACAGACAAGAAGGAGGGATGATGACTGTGCTTGAGAAATGTGTAGTTCAGTTTGGTCATGGAGACAATCTCTATGCAATTCTAGGTGGAAAATAAGCTTCTCACCTTCGAGATTGCATAGTGAAACAGACCTGGAGGAAAACCTCAAGAATTGCACAGTTTTGGGTAGTAGAGTAGGTTCACTGAGGGCTGAGACTGCGTAGTTCATCACAGTCATGGTCTAGTGGAAGAGATTTGTCTATTTCGACAAAGTTTTAGGAAAATGGTTAAGTGCTGAAAGAAAGTGAACTTGTGTAGGCTTGACATCATGATCACACACTTAGCAAACTTAGATGACGATACAAAATAGACCACCAAGACAACAAAGAAAAACATTCCCTCGGTGAGACTCTCTTGGAGTTGAGAGTGACAAGTGCAACACTTGTGATAGACCTTCTGAAGATCGTGAGGAAACTTTTGTTATGTTTCTTACAACTTTTTGTGTGAGTGAAATGAGTGTTCACATAGCGAAGAGAACCCAAAAACATAAAGAAAAACCTTCAAACTCACTAGAACAAGATCAGAAGCATGAAAAATCAATCAACATGCCAAAACAAAATTGCTGGTCAAACAAGAAAAAGGTGAAAAATACTTAACAAGAGCTCAAGGGGTGAGATCGACTGTTTGCAACCATCAAAGTAAAAATGCCAGGGAAGACTTTGAAATTTGGATGCAAGCCCAAATTTTGGAGGGTGTTGCAGCCGGTACAACACTTGGTGACACACTAGTTGAATACCATCCTCTCCATTTTGGTTCATTTCCAGTGTAGGGCCTTCACCTTTCGAGGAGCATTGATTCATTATGCAGATCAATTCAACTTCCCCAAATACCCAATGGATAGAGATGGTTCACCTTGTACCGACTTAGTTGAACACAACAAAAAATTCAGCAAGATCACAGTGTTTCAAATCAGGAAGGGTAATTTAGCTCGTGAGATTAACATTTTTAGAGTATAGTTTCTCATCTATAGTGTTGCTCCACTGCTAGCGTTCCTAGACAGTACCCCGACAAAGTCATGTAGGAGCACAAGCATTTCTCCACTGCCAATGAGCCTGGATAGTACCTCAGTGGAGTTGCTTCCTTCACCTCTCTGTGTAGGAAGCCTTTCTCTTCTTTTTCCTTTGTTATTTTTGAAAGAGAACTTTGCATAGGAACTTATTTATTTTTGGGGCAGACGAGAGATCCCAACTTATTGAGAGAAGGAGAGGTTGTTCCTTCAGAGAAGCATATAAAGGCCTCTCATTCAGGTTTGCTCATTTAGATTTACCCCTTCTCCATTTCTACTAGATGGATAAGCTTGAACACATAGAGCAGACAAATGAGTATAGGCATGAGGTTTCCTAGACTAGAAATGAGTTCATGGTTCGAACAAAACTTTCCTTACAGACAAATTATATTTTCTATAAATACTACACTGGCTAGAAGTTACGACCAAGCACAAAGAATATGAACACATCACTAGCCAAGTTTTGTAGTGTCACAAGGCTCTTTAAACTTCAGCCACATACAAATTCAGAAGAAAGAACACTGTGCGGGACAACACTTATTTAACTAATCCAAAAAGATGGAAAAGTCAGCGCAAAAGGGAAAAAAGATGAGAGGAAAGGAGTACTCAACAACGACTAGAAGACAATAAAGAAAAATGGTCAAATCAAATAGGATGTGAAACCAGAATAAGAAAACCATGAGGGACTACATTTGTAAAACAAGTGCAAGGAATGGAAAACTAAGATGCAACTAATCATACTCATAAACTAATAGCTAAATGGTTGGGGTTACGTGAAATGAAACTTCCAGTGAATCCACCGTAGTTTCTCCCTACCTGCATCCAAAAAGATACAAATAATTAAAGTAGATAAAAACAAATGTGCAGTAGAAAATACACAAACTTGAAAAACTTGCACACAAAAATGAAGGTATTACCTGTGGGAAGAAAGATGTGTCACAACTGCCTAATACACATGCTTACCTCAATGATGGATTCCATTTCTAAATGAACCTTGGAAGATTCTTGTAAGTGTGTCCTTATCTACACCGAGCTTCTTAGCAAGCGCAAGGAAGGATCGAAACTTGTTACATGCAACATGACTTGCCAAGTAAGATTGTTCCATTCCTTCAATGATTGGGTCGTGGAATTCATAATGACTTTTTGGACAACCTCTTGATCTGTGAAAGCATGAATTCTTGATTTGGTAGTTTGGATCATGATGGGAATCTTGTAAGAAAAATAGATCTTATCATTCTCAACAGTCATGCCAAGATAGTGAGGACATTCCATAACCATCAGCATAAGTTGGAGTTCGTAGCCTTCCTGATAGAAATATGGGGAGAAGGATGTTAAGCAATGAATATTAGAGATGATGAAGCAACTTTCATCAGATGTGTTGGTGGGAAAATGAAAAGCTAAAAGACAGTCACCCAAGATAGAGGAATGATTAGATGAGCTAGTTGAAATGCCAGATTCCCAGTTTGAAATGAACGAAGAAAAATACTTTTAAACAATCTTGTGAACACTTTTAACAATGGAACTAAATCCACTTTGAGCTAGGCATGATGGACCACCTTCCTAGAACTGTTGAAAAATTGCATAGGGATCATGGTCATCACATGAAGTTATAAAGGATGTGATCCCTGTGAATGCGTGAAACCAGTTGGGGCATGGTGAAAGAGGAGGAACTTGATTAGTGTGATAGTTTGTGCATTCATCATCACCCAGGGAGATTTATGGTGTGATGAGAGGAAAAATGTGCAGTTCAAGGATCATAAGAAGGTTCAGGAGTTGATCATGAAGAAGGAAATTCGATAAGTATGATTGAGGAGAAAGAGAGTCTTCAAGATGATCAACTTCACAATTCCATGATTTTATGAGAGACAGGCATTCCCAACACAATTTTGATGTAAGAGATGTGCATGAAGATGGATGTGCTGTAACAGATTAGTGCATTCAGTCATTAGTAAAAAATTTTAAATTTGAAAGATCACACTCGGAATACCAAACATATTTTACACGCGGATCCACACCAAATGAAACCATCCATATAGATGGATTGTACATGAGAAACCATATCTAATCTAGTTTTGGGGGCTTACCAAAGTCACGAGGTGCTAACATAACCATCAATGACTGTTGAAGTGGCTCGACTTCCTGGTACGCCCCAGAACATTCTATAATCGTAGAATCATATTTTGAAGCTTGTACTAGATCATACGTGGCTTGAGGATGGCTACTATTGTTGATTGTAAAACTGCTCTTAGGATGGCAACCATCATTGTCACAGGTTGCACTAGATTTTTTAGCTTTAGCACACTAAATTTAAGAGTTTTCTGCATGCAAGAGAAGAGATGACAGGGAATGGGAAGTAGGTTCTATGATTAGATTGTTTTCAACTTTATCACGGACAACCTCATTGCCTTGCGTTAATGGAGGAGATAACTCATCGAATGAAGAATCAAGAGAACATGGAGTATCTTTGATGCATGTCGATGCATTGGGAATGGTAGGACACATGGGCATGTGAGGTGAAGAGGAAGTTTCGATATGAGTGCCTTCTTTGACCAGAGCACATTCTAGATCTGAGTTAGAGTCTTCATGAGAAAACAGAAGATCACATCACCTTCTTGGGCATTCGTCACAACGTATGGAAGTATGGGAGTGATGATTGCCCAAGATTGGGGGTTGATCAAAATAATTAATTGTACAAGATGTTCCATTGAGATTAGTAGATTGACAATTGTTTAAGAATGTAATCCCATTGTTATGATGCGCACAAATTTTAAATAGAGAGGGAAGGCTAATGGTGTCCTCACTTTTGTGCTCATCTTCCTGTGTAATTGATTGAATTGCACCTAATCACAATTTGAGTCAGTAGCTTGAGAATCAAGAGAATGCGAACAGTCGACTGGTGAAGTGTATTGATGAAGTGAGTCATGGTACAAGGAGTGATAGCTTGTAGATGATGGAGGATGGCAAAGATAAAGATCATATTCGAGACTTGAGTTATGAATAATGACATCATCTTGTAGAATGGAGGAGTGAGGCTTCATTATAGGCTTCCTAAGCCATTCTGGAACTTCCTACATAGAAGCAGGGGCTAGATGAGAATATAGGTCAGGGACACGCTGCACAAATTTCTCAACTTTACAATCAGTACAAGAGGGCTCCCACATTGGGACCAGGAAAGGAGGAGGACAAGGAACAAAAAGGATGTTGGTCTCCTCCTCTCCAATATGAGGTGCCTCATGATTTGTATGAGTTGTTGAGGAAAGGAATTCAGGGGATTCACTGTATTGATAACTATGAACCAAGCGTTTAAGCTCTTCTCTTAAGAAGTCCAATTTCACAACCTATTCAGGAATTCCGTAATGTAGAACTTTTGAATAATTTAAAACATATTCAACAGAGATTATCCTGATCATGTACTATTGCAGAATACATACACAATACATAAGCTCCTCTACGTTGATCATCAATATAACAACATCAATAACAATAAAACATCAAGAGCATTCACACATTAACACAGTATGTAACCCGGGGAAAGCATCTCGCTAAAAACCCCAACTATCTGTATATTAATGATTGAGACCATGTAACATTACAAAGTACAATGCTTATCACAAGAAATCCAGTACCAGCTCCACATGTTACACACAATACAGCTAAGATCTGATCTCCAAATCTATTCCACTACTTGCCTGCCTCCACTGCTCAATACCTGCTCAAGAATGAATGAGAATGGTTTACCAAACTCGTATTTAACCTCCAAAGAATCACTCACACTGGGAAAGACGTGAGCAGAGGCTATAATACTTGGTATTGGCCAATTCATTGGCATACTCAATCCCTTTGATTGTGCAAATCCTCATGCACAACTATAGTCACAACTGATAGCAATCTGATCCTCTAACACCTGTCCCTGTTGAACTGAACATGCACTAACATGCAACTGAGTTAACTAATGTATTATATAGTTGCATTATGAGTTAATAATTAGTTTAACAACTCATCATTAGTCTATTTGCAGTTAGACTAATTACAACTAGTTTAACCAAGTCAAACTAAACACAACTCCATCAACTCTACAATCAACTCCACCAGACTCAACTGATTGAGTTCTAACTGAAGTCATGCATGCAACAACTCAACTGACCCACAAAGAAAGCGTACTTCCTTCTGACAGCTGCATGTGCCACATCTGTAGCTCAAACTGAAGTGCTCCAAGAGAATAAGATCAAGTTTATAGTCCAAATATTATTATGAGACAATAATATTTGACTTTTCTATTTTGGATAGCCAATCTAAAAATAGACTTTGATCACTCCTGCTGTGATCAATCCTACTGTGATCACTCTTGCTGTGATCACTCCTGTTGTGGTCACTCCTGCTGTGATCATCCATGCTGTGGTCACTCCTGTTGTGATCATCCCTACTGGGATCCAAAACTAGAACTTGCGCCATAATTTGCCTGCGGGCCCACTTAGTGAAGACGACTCCTTTCCACTAAGATCCATCATCTTGTTGCATTCTCAACAAGCATTTCTTGTTGCACACTTTTCAACACAGAGATGGAGTAAGCGATTAGGAAATTCCTAAACTGATTTATCAAGCTCCACACTTAAATGACATATTTTTTCATGGGAATCCTGGTGGCTATACTCATCAAATGTTTTAATCCTCATTTTGGCAAGCTGACCAAATGAATCAATAGAGGAAAAGGGTAATGTGTAACACCAGCATTGAGCATGACCTTCGAATGTGAGGGTGAGTAATATAGTCCAAACATCTTTGTACTTTATCTTGTGGTGTAGGAAATTTTTTATAACTTGGCACACATGCACACAAAAAGATGGTTCACCCTCACCACTGAGATTTAACATGGATCGACCATGGATAACTTTTGCAAGGATGGTACATTCAAACTTTGTAGAAAGACATCCCAGGATTATGATGTCTGGAAGAGCCATCTTTAAATAAGAGATTCAAACCAGACTCTACGAGCACAACCTATCATCCGGCCCTCCTTCTACCACCATTTTGTTGAAAGTGTGCGACCTGCCAACAAGGGGGATCTCCCCGATATGAAGTCCCAACTAAACCTCACACCATTTGGTGTAGGAGTCCCATCTAGTACGATGGCCTAGTTACCATTATTTTATAGATTTTCTTTAGAAATTGTTGTTCATCACATGATAGTGTTATTCTTGTATCTTCAAAAAGTGAGGTGAGTATGCATAGTGAATGCGTAATGTAACTTGTGTCTGGGATCTCTTACAATAAAGGAGAGGGTGAAAGTGAGCCTCTAGATGAGAGGTAGTAGTACCACCCAGGGAGAGACACATGCAAAACAATAAGGGTCTGACCAACATCCAACATAGTAGTCCATAGTGGATGCAGTAGTCATTAAAACAAAATTGCAAGGGAAACCACACACACCATGTTGGCCCTCAATTTTGGTCCATTTTTTCTTAAGGAAACTTACTTAACTCCTGTATTATCCATCAATTTTCCATCACATCCACCTCATTTTGATGTATTTTATGCATATTTAGGTATTTAATTTTAATTTTTCAATTTCTAGAAGTTTTTATGAAAATTGAATTTCAAGTGCAATTTTTGGACAGAATCAGAAATTCCCATAATATCTATATGGATGTCATATTCGTAGGAGACCTGGGCTCAAGTTGTATACATGTATGGAAAACTTGGGAACTAGGACTAAACTAACTCTAATTGGTTCAGTCAAAACAAGCTAAATCAGACCCGGTCAAAGCTGGTCAAAGAGGACCAGTCATCCTGAAAATCCCTAGGAAATAGGGAAGTTTTATGATTTCATGAGATTGTCCATATTTTTAGTGATAGATTGGATGAATTCGACTTGGATAGATGGATATTATTAGATATAGTTGTTAGAGATACTTTAGATCAGTTTGTTTCATGATCTTCTATTTAAAGCCAAAACATTGGAGGCTTATGGCATGTAGTTTTTGTATAATTTTATGTTGAGACATTTGAATATTTGAAGTTAATTTGAAGAACTTGTTATACTTCCATTTTTTCTATTCATTGGTGTGGATGAGTGACTGAATAACATCCTCAAGTGTGAAAGGCAAGGGTAGAGGTCCCCCACTCCAAGCTAACTACACTTCATTGTTAAACTATCGTAATTTTTATGAACTAGTTGCTTTAGATTTGTTTACTTGTATTGTTTCATATTTTCCTACTTGAATTGATGTGTAATGATTTATGTTGCTGATGAATATTAGTTTGTTATCATTTTGATAAGAAGGGACAACAAAATGTTCAAGTTGAATCCTCCTTCTATTGAATTAATGGATCAAAACTAGAATTCATCTTTATTGTGTTCAAGAAGTTTTATGCAATTTCAGTTTTCTAGAAATAGCATAATGATGAGTGAATTATGATGAGGAATATCAAATATCTCTTAAGTTAGGGTTCTCCATTGTTTATTTATGCATCTTAAGTTGTTGTTAGTTAATGATTTTTTATTTCTATTGATCAAGCGATATTGTAGAAGGACACAAATGGATCTCTTAAGTTAAGAGCCACTTCATCTCTCATACATTGCAAAGTGAATTAGAAATTGTTTAAATAGATTTATATTTTTAATATGCACTTCTTTAATTCTTCATATTTTATCTTCTAAGCTTGGCTACATCTGATATCCATAGATTATGGACATGCCTCCAAGTTTTACAAACCTGGATTGATAATGAATACTTGTGTTAATTTGTGTTAATAAATTAGCCCAACACACCATCTAGCAGAGTAGTCCACATAGAGGTGAGGCTCGTTACATCGAAGAAGACAAGAATAGTTTGTCTAATGTCCTACGGGTTAGTCCACATCGACGAGACAACATTGATAAACAATAAAACACATCTTCAACAATGTAAGTACTAAAATAACCAAAGTAGTTCAATTATCTTTGTATAGGTTAGGAAAACATGCATTACAAATGTTTAAAGAGTAGTCTTACAAACATCTACAAAACATGTGTGAAAATGTGTTGGCCTAGAACAGACTTATGAATTAAGAAAACATCCCGAGAAAAATTTGTACACCATACATCATTGGTCCTAGTAGTGGTACATTACATTCACTCCTCAGTCCTCAAAGAACATACTACAGTCTCTCAAGGCTATGTGGGAGGAACCAAGATGAAAAGTCTGTGTTCATACAATGGGAAGGGTATATATAGCTAAGGGTGATGCTTGACCCTTGTGACTCTTGGACTACCCTCATGAGTATTTAACTTCCAATGAATTTTCAACTGAAATTACTATTCGACATCTTGTGTGCGTCCATTGGACTTCACTTACATTAGATTTAGTTACAACGGATATGGCCTATAATGTTGATGCAGCCGAGATATCTCATGACATAGCTTGACATGACACTGCTTGACATGTACTGTCTGACTGTGGTGTCCATGTGAAGTTGTTGGGCTACTGAGTGATGGATGTACTATTTTTTTGCCTGTCTTCTCCTCTACATGGCATAATGCTTTGGGGCCTTCGATGGTATTGGTATTGCTTAATGGTTTAATGCATGTGTTCCCTTTTCTTGTTCCTTAATATTTTTGTACACCTATCCAGTTGCAAGAAAGTGTTCTAGCATGTGCACTCCTTCTTCATCTCTTTCGTCATCTTGCCATGATCTACCAGTGTACCTATTGTTGCAATTCGCTCATGATAAGATGACATCAAATCGAGAACCTCATAGTCTAGCATGATGCATTTTTCTCATGTTTCGACTGACACCGAGGGAGGACAACTCACTGCGACAACAAAGAACACAACTTAGGCTAGAATGAGGCATTATAGGAGGAAATCCTGCACTCTGTTGTAGCAGCTACAACCACCCTCCAAAATTTTTCCTTAGCCTATTTTCGAGCCTCCTTACCAACCTTACATAGCACTTTGTCTTGCTTCATCATGTATTCAAGCATCAGTGTTTTCCTCACACAAAGGAGCTTGTCGATCACAGTTGATCCATTCCCCTTACAGGTTGCTCACCAGGACTTGGTCTAGCTGCAGGCTAAGAAAATTCTGCTTGAAAATTGCACATTTTTGGAGGGAAAACATCCTTCCCTCTAGGAATTACGCAATCCTCTCTGACGGCTTGCTAGGCTCTAGGATTGTGCAATCCTACCAGCCAACCCTCCTAGCAGGATTTGCATAAATTTTCCCAAAAACAAGTTGTCCAGCCCAGTATTTGCACAAATCTAGGAAGTAGTTAGCTGCTCTGCCCAGAAATTGCACAAATCCCTTGGGAAGCTAGCCCAGCTCCCACCGAGAAATGTGAATTTTTGTCCAGCAGTTGAGGAATCTCTTACATGTGCAGCTGAGTTGATCGGTTCCCTCCGAGACCAAGCAAAATAGACTTGCATGAATAGGCTGCTTCCCCAAGGTAGCATGCATAGGCATCACTTGTCTCAGGGATCTATGTTTAGCATTTGGAGGTTACATGTAAGGAGCAATTCAAAAGCCTCCCACCAAGTGTCACTTCCCCTAAATTTGTGGTATGCGCGTCAGAGCCTCAATGTTATAAGAACTCATCAGTTGGACACTACAGAGCTTATTCCTCACATAAACTTTGCATCACTAACATCCCATATCACATCTAGGAGCGGTCGGCACATTCAGCTCAGCTATTTTGGGGTAAGCCTGCTTCCCATGCCTTGTGCTGCATTTCTGTCGCTTTTTGTGTTTTCGCTTGTGGGAGTATTGTTTGCTTGATTTCTTTGACAACTTATTGTTATTTACACATATACTAGCTTGTTCTATCTCTGTTTCAGTTTTTTTTTCTATCTCGTTTCTCTCACATGCATAAAATTGTTTTACACAGACATTCGCCCAACAGGCGAACTGCCTCACCCACATGCATGTTGATATGTTTGTTGAATATTTCATTCATGTTTTGCATGCATTGTTAATCACTTATCCTATCACTTAGTGTCGCCATGCATTCACTAACTTACTTGCTTTCAGTTTCCTATCGGCAAGTCAGGCCAACCTTGGCCCGGGCTTTGCCTTCACCAAGGCTACATTGCACAATTTGGTAAAGGAAGGCTCGCCTTCCTCTCTAGATTTGTGTATTATTGGCCATCAATTGCCTCTAGCACTATTTTTCACATTTCTAGAGGACATTGAATTATTGGCCCAAGAAATTGCACAAATATGTCCTAGGCAAGCAGTCCTTCCCAACTGGAATTGCGCATTTTGTAATCCCAGCACTCAGCAACCAGACTGGACTATGCATTGCATAGTTGCAGTAGTCATTCAGTCTCCCAGTAGCCCAGACTCTACCTTGTGTAGTCTTAGTAGTTAGTCTCCTGACCTCCCAGCCAAAATTGTGTAACCTTCATGATCATGCACCCAGGTATGTTGCGAGTTAGTTCTCATGTTCATTTTGGTTTTTGACTAATAGATTGCTTGCCATGAGTGTTTCCATGTCTTCAGGTATCTCAGGTGTTCATTTGCCTCTCAACAGTACATGTACAATGGTTTATAAGAGAGTAGAGACGAAGACACCATTCAAAGCACACTTGGGGATGCAGTCAATCAAGTGTCCATGGACTTGCCTACCCACGAAGACATCAAGTTGTTCGTAGACAAGGACATCAAGTAGCAACATCATAGCGAGAAGCATCATGAATAGAAGCTGAAGGTAGCATACAGAATGTAGTGAATGTAGTGAATGTAGTGAATGCAAGAGGAAGGTTGTTGACAACATAGAGGCAGAACAAAGTTGCAAGATCAAGTAGATCCACTGATAATGAAAGCAACTTTGGAGACTCAAGATACGAAGTGACAATGTGACATGAAGATTGCACGAAGGTAGAAGATGGAACAAAGAAAGAGTTGCATGTACTGAAGGAGAAACTCAGGAAGAACATGAAGTTCCACAGACATATGAATGAGTTGCAACAAGAATAGGAACAGCAGTGGGCACAACATGCACTCATGGAGGAAAATGCATCCGTACAAGTTAAGGATCCATCCCAGCAGCTGACACAGAGAATTCATGGTGAGAAGTGTGGTTGTTCACATGCAAGGGATTCATAATCATGCATGTCATTTTGCGCACACATGCAATCCAACCCATTCAACAAAACCACCAAGGCGATGACAAGAAGCAAGTCCAACTGGAGCCAAACGGGTACTTTGGCAACTTGATGCACATGACCACCAACACACACTTGAAGATCAGCACGGAGACTATGCATCAGTGTGTTGTCAATTTAGTGCACCCATGAAGACCATGTGCATGTTAGAAGACGAGTTGGATGAAGGGGCCAAACCAATGCATTGGTTGCAATGGAAGCAAGAGTTCGCTTCAACAAAATGTCACCATGAGGTGAATGCACACCATCGTGGATGACCAAGCTTGGCATTAGCTCACCAGCTTGACCATCACAAGCATGTCAAAGAGTTGGCCTCACCACAACAAACTGAGTGTCAGTGATGTCTTGCAAGGCTTGCTCAAGCCATGTTGTCTCACATGAGTACATGTTCATTGTAATGTTGAGTCATGTCAAGTGTAAGTTAGGTGTCAACAGTTGGATGTAACAGTCATAGAGTAGGTGTAGAGCCATGAGGGTAGTTGAACTGTCACAAAGGGGAATGTTAAGGGTCACCCTACCCTTCACTATAAATAGTCCCTAATAACTCATTGTATAGGCTTTTGGTTAGCCAAGCTTCTACTATGACTATCTTGAAGAAGGCTTGGATAGTATTGTAATGTGCCTTGGCTTCTCCACTACATAGAGCTAGTACATCTCTTTGGAGGAGCAAGCGGATGTGGTTGTAACGTTCCACTGTTGGGGCTAGTAGGTTTGCATGGATGTATTGTATGATTGTCACTTACTCTTCTTTATATAATAAGATCCAACACATTTTCATGCATATGTTGTTATTGTAGTTGGATTGCTCCGGTTACTTTAAGGATATGTATTTTTAACTTATGTACTTGTGTATGAATTGATTCACATGCAATTATATGAATCTTCCTATTAATGTGCTTCATATGTTGTTAATGTTGTCACCGTCCATGTCGACTACTCTATCAGACATCAAACAAACATTTCACTTCAAACTTGCTATAACAACCATCGCACTCGTCTCAGACTAATCCATGAGTGTTTTACATGTCATGTTACCTTGTATGATGTGACTTCTGGATCCGAGTTGACTTGTCCATCGGAAGCTATGCATGTCCTTTGTGTTGTGTGTTCCTAGCCAAGTTGGGACTAATCCCTTTTAACCTGGAACTCACCTTCAACTCCTTCCCCTTTCGAAGTGTTGGAACCTCTCATACACCTTCCTTCACTCATTGCATCAGTCACACCCTTACTACTGACAGAGTTATCTTACCTGCCTTTGTGAGACATGGAAATTAAGGCATTACCTTACGACCCACTGCTAGGGCTCCTACAGCAAACAGTCTGAGGTCTAATTCAGACTTCTTACCAGGGAGATCCCATTGACATGTTGGCAGGCCCAAGACCCTCAACATTTTTGGCACTAGAAGGAGGGCTTGATAACAAGCAGTGCCCTCTCATCCAATTTTGAACCTTTTCATATCTTTCATGGAGTCTTGCACTCTTCTTCCACCATAGTGTTTTTTTTATTGGGAAGATGTCTCCATCTCGGGGAAGCTTTTCAATCTCTTTTCCACTCACATGTATGATGGTAAGGGTGAAGTGGGTTGGCTTGAGCACTTGTATAACTTTATTTTCATGATTTAAGAGGAATATGAGTTTTCTAATGAATAGGCCATTTGCTACTTGTGTAGACACTTCATGAATCTCCATTTCATTGGGTGCTCAGCCTACCGACTAACACCATGTACTCATTTGAGCACTTTTTTGATATCATTGGAGACATGTTCTACCATTTTTATCTAGACTATCTTGACCAGAAATCGTTACAACAATGGAGGGCTCTGTATGAATTCGTTATTTATTTTTGGCAGCGCTTCCGTGACTTGCAGTTTCAAGCTCCGAAGAGCTAGATGAAATTTGCTTATCTTTGGGACCGGTTCAAGTATTTCCTTAAGAAATATGCTTGCCCCAAGAGAAATCTTGATATCAAGCCTCGCTCAACATTTTTCATTGATGGAACTGCACAATTTCATGTGGGAGTGGGCATTGTCTCAACTGACTGTCTGCCTCCCTCTTATTCAGTAGCTCCACCACTGCCTAGTGATGCTGAGGATCATGCTCACACACCTGTTCATCATTCACACTCTCCCAATATCCCTCCACTCGATTTTCACATAGATTTGGCCGTGAGTCTTTCGATTTATCATATGCATTCTTTCCTTTGACCTCCGTCTTCACACTCATGTGTTCCTCCAGATGATGTTGTCTTGTGTTCATCCATTCTAGACTCTTCACTTGTTGTGAACAAGGAACAATCCACTAACGGAGTTGGTGTTACACAACCAACATGCACTGTCATTCATGAAGAGTATGAGTGGGAGCTTGAACATCAACACTCGGTGAAGGATGACTCTCCTTCGTTCTTTCCTAACCTCTTTGGTGAACCTGCCATCCATGATTTTTCACGTGTATATTCATCCACAGATGCACCCATTATTGATCACTTGTAGGACTCACCAGATGTTAGTCCATCATTCAACAATAGAGAGAATTAGTTACTCATTGAAAATCCACTTGATCCTTCATCTGTCTTTTCTGGAAACACAGAGGATGAGTTTGTTCGCTTTTCATCTACCCCTATATGTGATCCATCCAACCATGGGGATGTCGACCAACATCCTGAATTTTATAATCTTGGTTGTTGTGATCTCTTCACCTCATCATCCGATCATGATATTGTTTCACTCAATATTAATCCATCTAAGCCATCGGTATATGAAGATCCATCTATCAACAAAGTTGAAACCCCATAGACCGTCGAGGCACTTCAGCTCGAGTTGATGGTTATGTTAGGCCCTCGCAGTCCTAAGGTTGGTTTGGCTTTTGATTAGGAAATTACTCAAACTCTCAAGTCTCCTCATCACTCATCTGTATGCACTCAAGATCAATCTCACACACAGATTACACTTCCTCCACTCGAACTACACAATCTTATTTCTCATGCATTGTAGGAGTCTTACATTGCAAGGAATTGTGCGCGATGCAAGTTATCTTTGTTTCTTTCGTTTGCTTGCATGTTTCAGTCAAGAGTGTGCTTATGCTTCAAAGTTGCATGTAGTTTCACACAGCACCATGACAATTCCACGGACTGCTCGCCATGCACATGCACTCACTTATGTCCCATGCGCACATTGAAACACGAAGTGTGGTTGTCTTCATTATTATATCTTTCTTGTTTACTGGTTCGTACAACTGGGTTGCTCAGGGACCAAGCCTTCACCAACATGGGTCTACCAATGCACCGATGGCTACATTGGAAGTATCACTTCACGTGATCAGGCCCATGCACCGTTAGTTTAGGAGTAGGAGTAGTGTTTTCTTGCATGCTTGTTTGCTTACATGCATTGTTTGCTTGTTTGTTTGCATGCTTGTTTGCTTACTTGCTTTGCTTTTACTTTTTCTTCTGCTCTTTTTTTTTTTTTTTTTTTAGTTCACTTATTCCATTCGTAGGTTAGTTTGCATGAAGCCATGTATGACCCTTGAAGCAAGATGGGTAAAGTACAAGAGGGCTTGTACAACTATCACTACTTGGTTATCTATCATCCTGCCTCTAGATGATGAGCTTGTTACTTTTAGTCCATGATACATCAAAGGAAAATATGTACTATTCGAAGTGAACCTTGGTGAAAACACAACACTTGCGTGCTACCTAGTGTCACATTCTCTAGTCAGTTGTTGTTTGGTTACCCTTGTAAGCCCAGTCAAGTAGAGTAAGGTGAGGGGGAAAACCTTAACAGGTAGGTTAGAGGTACAATAAACTACCTCTCTACTGGAACAACCTCTTCTGCTGTCAATAAGTTGGGATCCCTCTCTCTTCCTCTAAAATGAATAAGTGTTATGCACAGTGGAAAATGGAAAAATGAAAAGTTAAAAATTCAAAATGAAAAATGAATAAGGTGAAAGAAGAGAGATGCTTCCTACGTAGGGAGGTGATGGAAGTAACTCCATCAGGGTACTAACGAGGCTTGCTAGCAGCAGAGCCATGCTTGTGTTCCTATGTGACTCCATCGGGGTACTATCTAGGCCTGCTGGCAGTGAAGCAACACCAGAGATGAAAATAAGACTTTGACAACTATACTGCTTGGGCACCTATATAACCCTCAACCCCAATCGAAAAAATTGTTTTGCCTTGGCTTGGAATGTGTGTCAGCCAACCAAGTGCTTGGAAATTGCTACATCTTACGATCAAGTTAGTGTGAAACCTAGATGAGCTAAGCACTAAGCAATACTTTTGGAGGTTTTAGACTTGCTTTTCACAAACAAGGTTTATGCAAAGAGCTGGAGTTATACCAGTGTGTCACCAAGTGTTGTAGCAGCTACAACGATCCTCCAAAATCTTTCATTAGCCTATTTCAGAGCCTCCCTACCAACCTTACATAGCACTTTGTCTTCCTTCATCAAGTACTCAAGCTTCATTGTTTTCCTCACACAAAGGTAGCTTGTCAATCACAGTTGATCCATTCCCCTCATGAGCTGCTCACCCAGACTTGGTCCAGTGGCAGGCTGAGCAGCTTGCCCTTCAAAATTGCTTACTTCTAGAGGGAAACCAACCTTCCCTCCAGGAATTGCGCAATCCTCTCTGATAGCCTACTGGGCTTCAGGATTAGGCAATCCTGCCAGCGAACCCTCCTAGAAGGATTTGCACAAATTTTCCCAGAAATAGGTTGTTCAGCCTAGGATTTGCACACATATGGGTAGAGGTCAACTTCTCTACCTAGAAATTGTGCAGATATCCTAGGAAACTAGCCCAGATCCTAGCCATAAATTTTCATTTTTCTCCAGTAGTCGAGCAATCTCTTACATGTGAGTTGAGTTGACCGGTTCCCTTTGGGAGCGAGCAAAACAGACTTGCATGCATAGGTTGCTTCTCACAAGGAAGCATGTAAAGGAATCCCTTGTCTTAGGGATCTATGTTTAGAAGTTGGTGGTTACATGCTAGGAGCAATTCAGAAACCTCCCACCAACTATCACTTCACCTACATTTGTGGCATGTGTGTCACAACCTCGATGTTATCAAAACTCATTAGCTGGACATTGCAGAGTCCATTCATCACATCAACGTTGTAGCTCCGACATCCCACATCACATCTATGAGTGGTCGGCACATTCATCTTAGCTGTTTTTGGGTAAGCTAGCTTCCCATGCCTTATGGTGCATTTCTGTCACTTTTTGTGTTTTCTCTTATGGGAGTATTGTTTTCTTGATTTCTTGGACTGCTTGCTATCATTTACACATATACTATCTTGTTCTAGTTTTGTTTTAGTTTTCATTGCTATCTCACTGTTGTCGCATGCATGAAACTATTTTTTTACAGACGTTCGCTCAATTGATGAAATGCCTCACCTAGATTCATGCTGATATGTTTGCAAAATCTTTCATTCATGTTTTGCATGCACTGTTAATCACTTCTCCTATCACTTAGTGTCGCCATGCATTCACTAAATTACTTGCTTTTAGCTTCTCGTTGACGAGTCGGGCCAACCTTGGCCGGGGCTTTGCCTTCACTAAGGCTACATTGCTCAATCTGGTAAAGGAAGGCTCACCTTCCTCTCTAGATTTTCACATTCATTCCCAACACTGGCCTTTAGGACTGTTTTGGTCATTTGTGGAGGACAGTGGCTACTTGGCCCAAGAAATTGTGCAAATATGTCCCTAGGCCAACAGTCCTTCCTAGCTGGAATTTCACAATATACAATCCCATCTACCAGTAGCTAGACTGGACTATGCATTGCGTAGTTCTAGCAGTCAGTCAGTCTCTTAGCATCCCAGACTTTGTCTGGTGAAGTCTTAGTAGTTAGTCTTCTAACCTCCTGATGGAAATTGTGCAACCTTCATGATCATGCACCCAGGAATGTTGCAGGTCATTTCTCATGTTCATTTTGGTTTTCATCTAAAAGATTGCTTTCCATGAGTGTGTCCATGTCTTCAGGTATCACAGGTGTTCATCTGCCTCTCAGTAGTACATGTACAATGGTTTCCAAGAGAGAAAAGATGAAGACACCATTCAGAGCACAATTAGGGATGCAGTCGATCAAGTGTCCATGGACTTGCCTACCCACAAAGACATCAAGTTCTTCATAAACAAGGACATCAAGAAAAATCATCATAGTAAGCAGTGTCAAGAACAGCAGCTGAAGGCAACATACCGAATGTAGTGAATGCAATGAATGTAAGAGGAAGGTTGTTGACAACACAGAGGTGGAACAAAGTTTCAAGATGAAGCAGATCTAATGATAATGAAAGAAACTTTGGAGACTCAGGGTAGGAAGTGATGGCGTGACATGAAGATCGCATGAAGGCAGAAGATGGAACAAAGAAGGAGTTGACAACACAGAGGTGGAACAAAGTTGCAAGATGAAGCAGATCTGATGATAATGAAAGAAACTTTGGAGACTCAGGGTAGGAAGTGATGGCGTGACATGAAGATCGCATGAAGGCAGAAGATGGAACAAAGAAGGAGTTGCATGTGTGTTATAGACATTTTTGGGCTCTACAACCCCAAGCATAAATGTCCATAAACCTAGGGCTCCTAAGTCCCTAAAGGTGTTATTCCAACCCCTAAAAGAACATGGTCAACTGATTACAGCATCTCCCAGAAGTTCTCCATGAAAAACTACTCAGAACTGGTCAAAACTGGATCATTTCACTTGCTACATGGCCAGGGTGCGAAGCATCTCACCTTGTACACATGGGAAGTGCGTCGCATTTCCAAAATCCCTTCTATGGGTGTGATGGAAGAGAAAAGACAAGTGGCGGAGACAGTTTGCGAGGTGGATGATCATGGAATCTTCCAGAAATTTCTCCTGTGACACTTGCCTCTCAGAATTGCCCAAGGATGAGTAAGAGATCAATGAGATCTCCAAGTGGAATCAAGAACTATCAGAGAGAAGACACTAATAAAAAACCCAGAGCTGACTCACACCTCTGCAAATATCTATATATAGATCTCTCATCCCAAAGATCCAGAGGTTGGAGGCTGGAATTTTGCATCTTGTAAGGAATTGCTGTTGGTTTCTTGAGGCAACATCATAGTGTTGGGTGATCTAAGCTTTGCATGAGGTGAAGAAGGGCTTACCTGCTGAGAGGATGATGCTGGGTCAGAACAACTGGTTGTAACTCTCTTGGCTCTTTCTTGATTATCAATAAAGCTATTCAAGTTTTCCTCCACACTCTTGTGTAATCTATGTTTTGTGCATTTGTATGGTCAATTTAAATCTGATCCTAGATTGTTTATGATAATAGGTCCATGTTCTCGTATAGTGTTATGCTTCTTTGATTCTACAGGTACTTTGTGAAGCTGGGTATACAAGGAAGCAAGTAGCAAAGGACTATCGGAAGAGAGAGGAATCGAGCAAGGAACCAAGCACAAGACAGAGGTTGGTCTCCTTTATTCTTCTCTCATCTATCTTTCGTAAAGGAAAACGAAAGTAGTTTTACTTTGTTTGTTTCTAAGGTAGCTACCACACCTTAGTGGGATTAACAGTTCTGCATAGACATTTTTCCCTGTAACAAAATGGCGACTCCACTGGGGAGCGACTAGGTTGTTTGTTTATCTACCTTTGTTTACTTTATAAACTTACAAACGGAGCCTGAAGTCGAGCCAGGTAGCTTTCGAACTGCATTTTCTATGCAAATGCAAAGTAGATAAATGCCGCTTCAGTCAATCTCCGGGTTTTGTTTATGAATTAAACAACTGATTTACAAACTCTCTAATTGCCCTTGTGGTAGCTCTAGTAACCTCCTTAGATCTACCCCTGTTGTTGATTTACTGATTACCACTTGCTCGGCCAAAATCCCTGAAATGAACTGCAAACTATGACCTGGAACCCAAGCAAAGTCTCGTTTTTGGTCCAGCACACTGTCTGTTCTGTGAATCTCAAATTCAGCACACTTCCCGAGTGTAGTAGGTGCGCTGCATTTCAAATTCACTGTGTTACAGGTGCGCTGATCAGACTAGGCATTGTTCCTGAATTTTGGTTTCTGTTCACTCTTTTCAGATCTATTCAATAATTTTGTTGCCTGTAGTCAGTACACCTCTGTTTGAAACCACTTTCCTTGCTGTTATTCCACCTCCATTATGCAAAGGACTGTAAATGTTTTTGTGTATTTGTTGAGTCATTTTCAGTTCTCTTTTGCAAAAAAGTAATGTAATTGTACTGTCGTTTCTTGATTTGAAAGTGTCGCAAGTGTCGTTTTCAGTCATAGAAGAGAGTCTGATTGCTCTTGATAGTTGATTACCCTGTTACTATTGTATTTGATCTGAATTAGTAGTTTTTCTAGTGTCAAAAGCAAGTTTTCATTTCCAAATCGTAAAGTGTTGTCATTATATTCATTTTTTATTTTGAAAAGAAAATTGTTAGTAATTGTCGCTTTGAAAATAATTCAGATTTGCGCATTAGCTTTCTTTTATCATTCACGTATTAAGAAGGCTGAAAAAAATACATGCATGTGCATTGGCATTTAGACTGTTTGATTGGTTTGATTTAGGATAGTGCATATAGTGTGTGCTCTTTGCTCTTTGTCGAAAGAATACTGTCTCTCTTTCCTTAGTAGCTAGGATTTTCATTGCACAAAGAAGATAAAAAGACTGTTTATCATCTTAGCTTGCATTTTAGGAATTTTACATCTACATCACGTGGTGAACCTGAAAGGAAAATTTCTTAAGCAAGATCAACTATAAAATAAATTTAATGAATCTAACAACGCTTTGGAACCTAACGCACAACATCTAGAAGTCTAGGCTAGAGACGTATTCCGGCGTCGTAAAGCCTGGTAACTGTTGTTCTCACTGTTGGTTGGGTGATTCCTCCACTTTGAGACGATAAGTGCCAGTACAGACTTGTGCTCCCACGTACCGTCGAGTATATTTTGGGAGACCACAATAAGCTTAATCCTTTATCCATAGGAAGCCGTGTCTGCCGCCCTATCGATTGCAATGCACTGAACACAGCATTCGGGAAGATTGACTGCCATACTGTAAAAAGTATTCTGCAGTTTTCGATTGGTTTGATAATCCCTCTGCCTAGATTTCCAAAGCAGTCCCTTTCGTTCCTTTTCAGACTCCTTAACGGAAAAGGTCCATCTGAGCACTTGTCACTTCAGGCTCATTAAAAATCGAAGGCGACTAGAGTCATCTTTTGTTTTTTCTCGACTCTTAAAAATTGAAAAAACAAGTTGTGTCAAAGCGTCTAAAATTCATCTAATTCGGAAACATACTTCCCTTTGATTTTTAGTTAATCGAGTAATTCACAATCGTGGAAGAAAGTCAATTGAAACCCCGTCATTCGTGGAGACTTACGAGTCAACCGTCTTTGTCTCCGAAATCGAAACTATTACGGACAAAGCAAACTCGTTTAACTGGTTCCAAATCTCTTGGTAAAGTTAGAACAAGTGTTCCAACAACATCAGAGACTCCGGTTACTCCAAACATTTTTGGTATCCCTACCTCTACAGAAGAAGTTCAGCAGCCACAGAGGGACAATAGCTCTGATCCTAGTTTGAAGGTAAACACTTGTGTTACTGAACCAGTTTCATCCACAACCGGTTCAAAGAGTGTTATTCCCCAAACATCTATCGCTGTAGATTCCATACCTTCTACGGCACCAGAAATATTTTACGGACCTGACGGTCTACCTCTTCCACCTAGTCTGATTGCTATAGAAGAGATTGTGGAGGATCCTCCATCCAGTACTCCATCGCAATTTGGAGTTGGGATCACTCTGTATCCTTCTTTATCAGAAATTAGTCTACCGCCAGCGGAGGCTCCTGTAGAATTGCTAGGTAATATTTTGGATAGACTAGAAATGTCTAAACAACCGTCGACATCTAGGACTGTGTCATCTGACACAGCGATGGCAGAACTTCCTGCTGTCACTCCAACAACGTTCGTCGATATACCATCTGTCCCAACTAGCTCTCAATCACTAGAAGGAGCCCACCCAGGGGCTATTTCGACAGTATGGTCCATTCCTGTTTGTTCATCCGGAATAGTATCCGGAAACTCTTATGTTGAGTCTCAACAAATTGATCCTCCAGGATGTCAATTTGGGTAGTTTAGTCCTCAAGGGCAAACCATTCCTTTAAGTACCGGATTACCGCCGTATGGGGGGCAGTATACCCTTTCATTATCTCCTCCAGGAGGACAGCCATACGGGAGTTCACAACAAAATTCAGGTTATGTTGGAATTACATCTAGTGGTTGGGTGTCGATACTGCCTCAACAACCAAGAGTTGTATATTCGATGCAACAATGTTTACCTATGTCAAATATACCAACTATGCCAGCTATTGTGACGGTGTCGCAAGTACAAGCACTGCCTATTGTATGCCAACCTTAGGTTTCTCAGGTTTTAATGCAACAGCCTCTCAACCCTGCAACTCAACCACAATCGTCGATTGGTGGAATGACACAGGCCCAAACGGGTACAATTACCCCTCATCTTGGTCAAACAGTTAGTATCAGGCAATAGCACATGGCTTCACAACCATGGCTGGTGCAATACCAACAACCGCAATTCCAACAAGTATACCAAGGATCTGAGCAACAAATCTTTGCAAATAGTGGGTAGCCGTATATTCAAAACGGTCAAAATCAACCATTCTACAATGGTTATGCCCACCAACCTTACCAAAGTTACCAGCATCAAATGCATTATGCTAGTATGCAAAGACCAACTACTCAGGCGATTCCATCTTATCCTAGGTATGCTTTGCCTAACCTGAATCAACAGTTACCCTTCGTGGCGACTTTAGAGTTACCAGACTTAAATCGGTTAACGAACGATCCAATTGCTTACGCTCCTTGGTGGCCAATGATTCCGCATAAACTTCTGTCAGATATTCCTAAATTTAATGGAAATCTAGGTGAAGATCCGTCGAATCATGTGATGACCTTTCATCTGTGGTGTTCATCAAACACCCTAAACGATGATTCGATTAGGCTTCGCCTTTTTCATAGGACGTTAACTGGTCCAGCAGCAAAATGGTATATCGAATTGCCCAAAGCTTCGTTTGACAACTTCAGTACCCTAGCCACAACCTTTTTAACCAATTTTCAGTTACCAATAAGGTACGAAATGGGAACAAAACTTCTTACCAATTTCAAACAAACAATGACCACTCACATATATGATCATATTCATGAGTGGCGACGTCGTCGTAGAATGGTAAAAACGTATGTTCCTGATCAGCTTTTAGCTGAATGGTTTATTAAGTCTTTGTTACCTTCCATTACAGAAGTGGCAAAAGGGGAAGTCGTCACCAAAGAGCAAGTTATCGCTCGTGTGCAATATTTAGACTTGATTTACACTCAGTCTGGCATGCTCTATGATAAAATACCTGATGCTCCCAAACCGGAATTCTCAGTCCCTCCTCCTCCTAAATCAAACAATGACTCTCATGGCAGCGATGACGTGATTGGCGCAACAGACACGAAATCGACAAAGGCTACATATAAGAAAGCCCATAAGATTTCTGATCAAAATGCAAATGAAGAACTTCTCACCTCGGAGGTAAATGCCATGTCGAACGACAAGGGAAAACAACTGAAGCAACCAGGGGGCAAGAAGAAAAAGAAAGGGAGAAAAAAGAAGCAGGATGAGTCATCTCCTGAAAAACCTTCTGCAAACCCTTCTGGGCAAAGGAAACCCCTGCGGGGTGGCAGATATGTGATGAGGATCATCAAACGAGAGATTGTCCACATAAAGCTGAAGTTAAGAAACTCTTTAAGAGTTCAAAAACCTCAGCAGTATTGACTGATCCGTTTCCAAACCCGGGAACCAAACTGGTTGCTAATCAAAATGCTTCCTGATCCCAAGTGCTTATGTTGTCTATCTCAAAGTAGCAAAATGATGCTTTGACAAGGAATAAAGATTACAGGAATCCACAGCTGTTGAATAACAAGGCTAATGAACGACCTAGTAGTTCGACAACAACTTTGACCGAAGTTGTGCCACCCATCATTCCTGAACCAATGATAAAGCCGCCAAAGGGAGTAGTACACAAATCGACATTTAATCCTCGTGCAAAAGTAGCACAGAATTATAATATAGTAGAGGACCTGGCCCAATCGCTGTCCGCTATGTCGACACTTGAGGTACCGCAAAATTGCCTCTCCCAAAAGTAGGATCTATTATCAGTAATAGGTGAGATTGACCCAACGGATTCCAATCTTGTATCCTTTAATCACAAAGGATATGACCCTCAGTTACCAGCTCAACTAGCTTTCCTTATTCAAGTGAAATCCCTCAACAAAACTGTTCATCGAACAATTATTGATGAGGGGGCATCTACATGTATTATGTCGATGAGCTGCTGGAAAACATTAGGCTCACCACCCTTGTCGCAATCATCAACAATGTTAAAAGCATTTGATGGACGATCATACACTCCATACGGGATTTTAAGTAACTTGCAAGTTGAACTAGGGGGAAAAATAGTAGAAATTGATGTTGAAGTAATCAACAAAACCTTGATTACAACATCCTACTAGGAAGGCCCTGGATATATGCCATGGCCGCAGTTGTGACGACCTAATTTAGGAAGATTTCATTTCCCTTTCAAGGAGGAATTACAATTGTCGACCAACAAACATTTCTCCCCAATAGTTCACAAGTTACGGGAAGCATTCCAATGATCCATGGAAGCAATCATTCGCTTCAAAATATCAGAGTAGGTCTCCTAAAAGACCCTTCCTTAATGGGTACTTTTGCCCTACTGCCTCCGAGTAATCGAGCAGAAGTGGCCATAGTGGAAACCTGCAATATGAAATCTTCTATATCTAATGGATTCAGAAGATTCCGAAACATTTTGTCAGCATGGATCATCGCCATTTTAGAAATATTGTAGCAATCAATTTTCTTGGCCTGGGGGCCAAACCCAAATCAATGCTCATCGAGTGTTTAGATAGATAGGTCTAAGGAATATGGTACCTCTTCAGATCCTTGGTCGCATGTACATTCTACAGACAAAGGAATCATTCAGTCAATGATGTTAGGAGAGGCACCATGGGAAGATTACCACCATCATTCCCATCTCCCGGATTACAACGAAGATTATTCCAATGACCTTAATCATCCTTCAGTTTTTGATTTTCTATCAAATACTATAAATACGGTGGATTTCGAGGATGGTTCTTATCTCGTGTCGACCTCGTTAAAAAATGAAACAAGGAGTCATGAGGATAGTTCTTTTACTGTGTCAACCTCATTAAAAAATGAAATGACTCCCATTCCAAATCGAGTCTTTGATTACGATATCGTAAAATCAAAGTCGAGTCTTTCAAAGATCTCGAAGGTAAACCTTCATTCCAACCACCGAGATGAATGCAATGAAGCTTGGGGAGCATGCACCTCGATTTGCGTTATTATGCTGGGGGCATGTAAACTTATCATGAGTAGTGTTACTGCAGGGTTCAAGCTCATTAAAAAATAAACTTGACATGAGCAGTGTTACTGCAGGGTTCACGCTTGTTAAAAAATAAACCTGCCTCGAGCAGTTTTATCGCGAAATTTAAGCTCGTTAAAAAATAAACATAAGCCATGAGAAAGTGTTTCCCCCCGCATTTAAGCTCATTAAAAAATGAACTAATTTTCGGTAAATAACCATCGTGAATATAGTACTTCAGCCTTTAAAGCCTTGGTCGTGTTCTCATCATCACCTCCACTCTGTATTGGCCGATCATTCACCTCCACTTGATTGTTTACCCCTTTTGAGGAACAGCTGTGAAGAGTGATCTTGTTAGCCATCCTTGTGACACTGCCATGATTGGAAAATTCCAAACCTTACCCGAAATCAGCTGCTACCCGAATTTATCACTCGTTCCTCAAAGATGAGTCTCCTTTAAGCTCTTTTCAACTGACTCGTAAAATATGAAAAGATTGCCGAGCCATTGGCCTCTCCAGCTCGTTAAAGTGACCGGAAGTGCTATCCCTCCTCTAGATTTTAATCTTTTTGGACCTGAGGGATTATTACACAAAAAGATCGAGCGCTTGTTTTGTTCGGCTCGTTAAAAGTACCGAAAATTCATCCCTTCTGTATTGTTTTATACTTTTTCGGACTTAAGGGATTAGATGACGAAAAAGGATTTTTGGAGTTTCCTTTACGTCCATTTTCAGACTCTCTAAAATTGAAAAGGACCGAGTTATCTTTGTCGTTAAACTCATTAAAACCTAATAGCGACAAACTTGTCCATAACAGACAAGAACGAGTTTCACTATCGCTAGGCTCATTAAAACATAGTGATGGGTTTGCCCGAAGGGCAAACTATAGAACAAGCATATGTTATCCTCCTCAAGCTTGACAAAAATAAAGAGGTACTGGTCAGCAATGACTCGGGAAAAATTGGGAAGAAAACTTGAAGAAACTTTGTTGGTAGCAAGTCGCTCTTGAACATGACACTTTCACTCCGCATCCAAGTCGGGTTGGGTCGTTTCATTCACTGGTCACATCACCATGGTCACATCACACCATCCACATTTGGGGTTAATGCTACCAATCCATCATGTCAGTGTCACCAATATGTTCAAGAGAAGTCACTCAGAGAATTCACTTGTGTCTCACCCGCTACAATACATTTACGCTCCATTCTTTCATGACTGCCACCCTGAACCTTATATCACCAGATCGTTTTCACCTCCATTAAAATCATTTGCTCCGTTCCATGTCATTGATGTGGGATTCATTAAGGCCCTCCTATGATGGACCGCTTCTTGTCGACATCAGCTCATTATCCAAGAAGTCGATCTAGGAACACCCATTTCAGTACTTTGAAGCTTGCATGCCTCAATGGCAAGTTTCTCACTTCTGGCGACAAGTTTACATCAATGGCCTTCCACCGAAAGATTTTTCATGGTGTTCGACGTCAAGTCCCTTATTCACACCACGTGAGTTGTACTGCAGTACCTTGAGGATCATTATCATTATCGGTGATTCCTCTCGCGCCTGTTAACAGCTTACATCATTGGCTGGTAATCAGGCGATGTCTTTCCATGTTCGACTCCAGAACATCTCTCACATGGATCGACTTGTTGGTTGAAGGGAAAGTACCCCTAGGGTCCTTTGGGCTAAGACTCGACCAGACTGAAAATTGCTTATTCAAAGAAACACACACACAGCCATTATCTTTACTTTAAGCAAATTCTAATGTTAAGGGTACGTACCTAAGGTCCTACGTTCGAGAAGGCCTTTAGGGTCCAAACCCTTCTTGGAGTTCCCTTCTTCTTCTTTGACCTGTAAAACAAACAAATCAAAGAACACAACAGTACATGGACCAATACTTATACATAAACCATCTTCATGCTATAAAGTTAGTTATAAAAATCTTTAAGTAACTACTTGCATAAGAATTCAAGACAAGAATCTCATAAGCATAAAGAAAGATTGTTTTGGGAACCAAGAAGTGTTTCTTTTATATAAAGGCAAATAAAGTACATATAACGGAAAGATATCACCTGAAACACCTTCAGCGGGCTCCAAGCAAAGCTTCCTCCCGGATTCGTTCCAGCCTCAAGCCTCCAACAAGAGCTCCTTCCAAGTCTTACTCAATGATGACATAAAGGATGAATGATCACCAATACACATGGAAACAAGGGTTTCCTATGCAAAATGGGGGAAGTGCAGAAAGCACCAAGGACTTCAGACCTGGTCTAAGGGGAAAATCTCAGCATAATAATCTTGCTCTCTTTTCTCTCTCCCTTAGGCCTTCCCTTTGATGTCTTTTTATACCATCTCCAAAGTAGTTTTTTAGTTAGGAGTTGGTTGGGAACAGTTGGGCCACGGGCACTAACAGGTGATCAGCAGGTAAAACCCGCGATCTCCGCCCGAAAATAAGGAATTATTTATTTTTTTAAGTTTTTTAATACATACACGCGGGTTGGGTATACACAGACCCGCGTGTACATGCGTTTAACTCAGGGCAATGTCGCGTATAGGGAATAAAAGACTGTTTTTTAAATTTTTGGACCAGGTCTGGAAGGAGGGGTTGCCCTAGGCCATGAGTGCAGCATCACAAACCATAAGAGTGAGATTTGGAGCTATAACAGATGCCCCCTAATATATGAGGTCAGAAGGGGAACATGATGGCCGAAATATATTATGTAAGTACATGGAAAGGAACTCTGTCGAAAAACCGAGGAGGACTGCACCAGAATTCAGCCTGCCAAGCCACCAAAAGGAGATCAGAAAGAAACACTGTCTGAGGCGGGCATACCCATGCTCAGGAAAAGTAAAGCATGTCCGCATATCAAGTACAAGTGGATCCACTAAGTATACAAGTATAAATGACTGGAAGATACATAATGGATCATCTAACCATAATGAGTAAGTACATGTCTAAATATCACATATAAGACTGTCAATGATGCTGAAAGATGCAACGGATCACTGATATCAAAGACTGATCCCAAAAGGTACCAACTGAACATGATGGAATAGGATGGTACTACACTGCAAACTCAGGTGCCAGCATATAGAATGTCGCCATGACTGACTGCAACATATAAGGTGGAGTGGTATCAACTAGCAGCAACATGAGCAACTGTCAAGTGAACCAATGAATGCTGATACAACCTGAGGTCTTCACCGACCGCCGTGGTACATTTCTACACCATGGGAATAAATGATCTGAAGTCAACCATGTGAGAAATCGTTTGATTACCGGTCATTGATGTATACCGTTAACAAACGCGAGACTACTCACCGATAATGATAATGAGCGTCAAGGTACCCAGTACAATCTAACAAGTGTGAATAGATGAGCTGAAGTTGAACACCTATAAGAATCTATCGATCAGGAGACAATGATGGTTTCCCACTGTCGATAGTGAAGGATCTGCCACTAATGACTGCAAACCCCAAGGTACTACCAAATGGACTCTAGATCTTTGCCCCAGAGCAATGAGTCGGAGTCGATAGGGAAAGATCCGCTAGAAGGAAGGCATTAAGGCATCCTCCATCAATCTAGCGCGAGTGTAACCCGTAGGCCAATAATGTGGAAGGAATCAGACGAAAAAGATGTAGTAACCCAACCGAAGTACGTTTCCGGCGTACACAAGATGTGGCTAGCACACGGCAGAAACCCTCTGAACCAACCAATAATGAAAGCTGACACAGAGGCGAGGTATCCACCAATAGGGTCAAATGGAAACCAAGGTACTGCACGAATCCCAATGTGTGATAATGTATGATGATGTCGAACACAAGGGAAACCACTCAGTCAAAGACCCATGATACTGATCGATGCTGAGCACAAGGTGACCTATCAATAATGAAAATAGGGCCAGGGTGCGGCTCTAGGCCTGTCCTCAGAGCAAGGTGTCGTCGTCGATAAGGACAAGACCCGCCAGCAAGAAGTCAGTGGGGACCTTCTCAAACCAGCACGAGTAAAGGACCAATATAACTGATGTGATGATAGACATGACACTGACAACCAGGGATGGCCGACTGAAAAATGAGTCAAGAGACACTGCAGAAAGGCCGACTCAGGCTAACTTCCCTTGAACAAAAGCACGACTCAATGTGACTATGTGGCAGCATATGACGAATCTGTATAAGTTCGTCATGCAGGAGGCACGAACGAACCCTCCATATGATTGGAAGAGATAACCAATCGGGGGAGAACTGACTCGATAACAAGGTTATGGCGTACCTAAGTCAAACTAAATCCCACCCATGCGGAGGAGACTTTGTTTTGAGTGCTTTGTTCAAGGGCGACACGACTGACTCTAGCTGCCAACAATAAATGGAAATAATGTCCCTGTTCCCGCTCTTTTTTGGAATATTTAATTTTTTTTTTGTCTTTTTCTGATAAGCTGGAAAAAGAATAAAAGAATGCTATGGTACAGTGGAAACAACGAGTGTCGGTGAAACAGATGATCTAGTTCCTGGGAAAGGAACGTTCCTATGCTCAATGCAGGGAGGTGAAAACTGGTCAGTGACACTCAGAGGTATGTTCCTTCCACGGATCTGGGTATGTCAAGCTGCAAAAGTCAAAGGAATGCAAGGTTGATTTTGCAGACGTCATGGTGAAAAGTTGGCTTAAACACGAGTCCAAGTGAAGCCGGCTCTAGGCCAAAAGGTGCAAATGGTCAACATGCAATGTAGAAGTACAACTCGACACACATAGGAGCCTCTAGGGTATAAGGCTAGAACGAAGCGAAGAAGCAAAGGGGAATGAGTCTTCAACGTATAAGTCATGGCGGGACTACAGAGGACTCCCGAGCCTACTCAAAACGAAGCAGCATGGGCAACAAATGTCAGTGAGGTGCTAACTACGATGCCCATGTAAAGGGATGGCTCTACCATCGTGTCATGATTTAAAGAATCGGCGAGTGAAAATGGCTTACGAACCATGACACGATGGGGTCGACCCTATGGCAAATGTATCGGTCAAATGGAGGCTAGTATGCATAATGCAACGGAAAAATGGTGTCCCTAACCTATATGCCAGTGAGAACACGATACCTGCCATGACGGGTCAGCAGTCATGGAACCGTCTAGAACCGTCGAAAAATGTCCAAAATGTCCTGAAAAGCAACCCAATCTCGACATTCCAAGCTCCCAAGTTAAAAGTGACATGAAACCAAACAAAATAAAATTTTGAAAAAATTTTGCACTTTCAAAACTTATAAAAAAAAAATTTGGACTTACCATTTTCACCGTTTGACTTGGAGAGCAAAAATTGTGGAGCAAAAGGAGCAAACTTCCCTGTGACTTATTCAACCGTTCAAACTTGCCGAAAACTTCCTGGTAAGCACTAAACTTGTCTTGCAATTAATGATGACATAAAGGATGAATGATCACCAATACACAAGGAAACAAGGGTTTCCTATGCAAAATGGGGGAAGTGCAGAAAGCACCAAGGACTTCAGACCTGGTCTAAGGGGAAAATCTTAGCATAATAATCTTGCTCTCTTTTCTCTCTCCCTTAGGCCTTCCCTTTGATGTCTTTTTACACCATCTCCAAAGTATTTTTTTAGTTAGGAGTTGGTTGGGAACAGTTGGGCCACGGGAACTAACAGGTGATCAACAGGTAAAACCCGCGATCTCCGCCCGAAAATAAGGAATTATTTATTTTTTTAAGTGTTTTAATACATACACGTGGGTTGGGTATACACAGACCCACGTGTACACGCGCTTAACTCAGGGCAATGTCGCGTATAGGGAATAAAACACTGTTTTTTAGATTTTTGGACCAGGTCTGGAAGGAGGGGTTGCCCTAGGCCATGAGTGCAGCATCACAAACCATAAGAGTGAGATTTGGAGCTATAACACTTGTACTTTGAGTGAAGATCGAACGAGATTGAAGACCCCAGATCTAGTTTCATCCATCCGGGTTGTGGTATATATTAAGGAAGATAAAGACATCAAATGTACATCATTGCTGCACAGATAATCATCCAATCTAAGGGATGATGGCTCTACCAAAATCATCAGTCTACACTCAGATGATTGTTTGTCCTATGTAAATGAAAATGAATTTATAAAGCCAAGCATGGGAATGCCCGCCTCAGCTAGATCATGAAAATATTATGAAGATAATGTATTGTATTGTATCTTATTACAGGTCTCCTTCCAGCTTGAAAGAACTTTGGATCCTCATGATAAAGCATTTCCCCGACATCAAAAAGATTAACGACCTCATGCTTTAGGGGGAAACTGTTATAGACATTTTTGGGCACGACAACCCCAACCATAAATGTCCATAAACCTAGGGCTCCTAAGTCCCTAAAGGTGTTGTTCCAACCCCTAAAAGAACAAGGTCAACTGATTACAGCATCTCCCAGAAGTTCTGCATGAAAAACTACTCAGAACTGGTCAAAACTGGATCATTTCACTTGCTCCATGGCCAGGGTGCGATGCATCTCACCTTGTACACACGGGAAGTGCGTTGCATTTCAAAAAGCCCTTCTATGGTGTGGGATGGATGAGAAAAGACAAGTGGCGGAGATAGTTTGCGAGGTGGATGATCATGGAATCTTCCAGAAACTTCTCCTGTGACACTTGCCTCTCAGAATTGCCCAAGGATGAGTAAGAGATCAATGAGATCTCCAAGTGGAATCAAGAACTATCAGAGAGAAGACACTAATCAAAAACCCAGAGCTGACTCACACCTCTGCAAATATCTATATATAGATCTCTCATCCCAAAGATCCAGAGGTTGGAGGCTGGAATTTTGCATCTTATAAGGAATTGTTGTTAGTTTCTTGAAGCAACATCATAGTGTTGGGTGATCTAAGATTTGCATGAGGTGAAGAAGGGCTTACTTGCTGAGAGGATGATGCTGGGTCAAAACAACTGGCTGTAAATCTCTTGGCTCTTTCTTGATTATCAATAAAGCTATTCAAGTTTTCCTCCATACTCTTGTGTAATCTATGTTTTGTGCATTTGTATGGTCAATTTACATCTGATCCTAGATTGTTTATGATAATAGATCCATGTTCTCGTATAGTGTTATGTTGCTTTGATTCTACAGGTACTCTGTGAAGTTGGGTATACAAGGAAGCAAGTAGCAAAGGACTATTAGAAGGGAGAGGAATCGAGCAAGGAACCAAGTGCAAGACAAAGGTTGGTCTCCTTTATTCTTCTCTCATCTATCTTTCATAAATGAAAACGAAAGCAGTTTTACTTTGTTTGTTTCTAAGGTAGCTACCACACCTTAGTGGGATTAGCAGTTCTGCATAGACACTTTTCCCTGTAACAATGTGCTGAAGTATAAACTCAGGAAGAACATGAAGCTGCATAGACGGACAAATGAGTTGAAACAGGAATAGGAACAACAATGGGTGCAACATGCACTCACAAGGGAAACTACACATGTACAAGTTAAGGATCCATCCCAGTAGATGACACAAAGTGGGCATCGTGAGCAGTGTGGTTGATCGCATGTAATGGTGTTGGGTAGT
The DNA here is from genome assembly GCA_031772625.1 of Pinus tabuliformis. Lineage (NCBI taxonomy): Eukaryota > Viridiplantae > Streptophyta > Pinopsida > Pinales > Pinaceae > Pinus > Pinus tabuliformis. The sequence continues at coordinate 1,391,254,056 of CM062817.1, read as the reverse complement.
GGATCCCCCCATAGTGGGTTTTTCGGGCTTGAAGCCTAAATTTTGGTAAAGTGTAATGTAAAGACCCTGCGAAATGAGGGCGTGGAGCATCAGAGTCTAGAGTTGTCCACCCTAAAATAATATAATTTAATTTTTGGTATGTCGTCCTATCCATGGTCCACGAACCATGGGATTGTATAAATAGAGTGAGGCTCTAAGTGTAAAGGGAGTATTATGTTTTGGATGACGAATTAGCTCTGAGTCTGTAAGTCTGAGTCTTGGGTTATAGTAGTAGGAAGAGGCTCTGTAGCTGACTGTGCAGAGGCCTGGTAGAGTCCCCAGCTGTGTGTGCGGACCCCTCCAGCTAAGTGCACAGGGCAGAATTGGGATTGTACTTGGATAGAGAATTAATAAAAGATAAGTTGATTCTAGAATATTCTATGTCTATGCTTCTATTATATTTATGCATCTCTTTACAATTTTATGATTGTGCGCACTTGCTATGAATGTTGAATGATTAATGAGAATATTGGGCCCACATAATTAGGCTAAGATCAAGAATAACAGCACAATAAGGAATAACGATCTAGATAACACCTCTTCGCACTTTTTACAGAGCTAGGCGGGAGTAGTTGCACAAGTTGTGAAGGATAGACAGCTGCACAGAGCATTGCAGGTGCACAGGTTCAGTTCACAAACTTCCTAGACTTCATCAAGACATCCCTAGTGTGTGGAAATCGGGTTCTAGCACCCTCCCATACAACCTCGGGTGAGACCTCAGTCCGCGCACCGCGGACTATTGCCGAAAGGGCTAGTAGTTTTGGGATTTGTTTAGCTAAATCACTTCTAAACCTGGGCCAGGCCCCAACAAGCCAACACATGGTTCTGTTTCCAGGACCAGGATCTACCTAAGGGATGTCTAATGTCATGCCAGTGGAACCCAACAAAGAAGGACATTGAAGAGTGGTTGGACAAGAAGATTCATGAGTTCATGACACAAGAAAATAGAACTCCGCAGGTATTCAACAAAAGGTGGCTGGATCACTACATGTATACGGAAATCCACCAGATTTTCTTCACACCAACCGATAGTGTGGACTCCAGAATTAGTACGCAGACTAGAAGCATCAGAAGATAAGATCGCACGATCTATGGACCACTGGCTTGACCGTATAATAGGGGGATTTATCACTGATTTTGCAATAGACACAACCGTAAGCTACAACAAAGAGGAACGGCATTTCCTCAAGGAACCATGAGGTAAGTACATTAAATCTTTGAATACCTAGATTAAGATGTTGTTATGTGAAAAGCGGTATATGTGAATACATTAATGCTTGGAACGACGCGAAGCGGAAAGATCTACAATGGTAGTGGGGAATTAGGCAAAAATTGCTTAATATCACCTTTGCAAGAGAGTGAGGAAGAGCTCGCTTGAGTCTCTCTGAGAAGTGCGGTCAGTTTGATAAGGCAGTGCATTCTGTAGTTACCAACCCCACCCATGCCACCACCCGCTTCACCTCCCTCACCTCCATCTCCACCCACTCCACCACCACCACCCCCGAAGTTCAGCATGGCGAGTGCGATCAAGCTACCCATATTTAAAGGAGTAGGGAATGAGGATTCAGACCAGTTCTGGTTCATGGTAAGAGCAGTATGGGAAGCACAATGGGTCATGGACGATGACATTAAGAAGGCTACATTGGTGAGCGTGCTGCAGGATCGCACATTGACATGGCATATCAAGCACTCCAATGATCACCGAAATGCAGGAATAGCAGAGATCTAGAATGCGCTGAATAGATAATTTAGCCAACTGAAATCAAAGACACAGTCAATCATCGAGTTTAAAGAAATCTTGATGCTTCCAAGTGAGACCCCCAAGGATCTGGATCAGCGGCTGAAGAGTGCAATCCATGAGGCTAATATGATGCTCACAGATGCGTAGCATTACGGATTGTTTGTGGCATCTCTAACACCTCACCTGAGGACGACGTTGTCACAATAGAAACTTTCTACCCAGGCTGAAGCGTTGGAAATGGCGACGAGGTTGCATGAGACACCGATACAGGATCCGAGACTAGGAGTTCAACAAATCCACACGCAACTATAGAATCTCTACATGGAAATGAAGAGCTTGAACCAGGATAGGGCATCACAGCCAGAGGCACATGAGGAAGTGTGGTGCATAAAATGCAAGGGCCAAGGCCATGACAAGGACCACTGTCTAGTATTTGTGAACTACTTGGAAGGAGGGGGGCCACTACCATTAAGACCAGAGGCACAGGTAGGGCCAAGTGTGAAACCCGTACTATGGTGCATGATCTATCAGATAGGAGTAAAACACACGAAGGATAATTGTCATTTGCTGCAGAAGTATACGCAAGCTCCCTAATAGTTGTTTTGTAATTTCTGCAGGTCGGTGGACCACGATGAGTGCACTTGTTGCAGTTACAAGTTAATGATGGACTGTACCCTAGCATATATGATGCAGAAAGAAATGAGAGCCCTCAACCTAGCTGTGGTGATGGCGCGCACTGGATTACAAGGGCAAGGGCGAGGACGAGGAGGAATGGGGCTAGGAAGGGGTCCCAGACAATTAATTTGTTACAATTATGGAGGACCAGGGCTCTATGCTCGCTATTTTACCAACCTGACGAGAGTATCCTATTCATACTATGCTCAGTTCGATCATGAAGTAGTAGATTGTCCTACGTTGATCGCACAGATGTGCGAGAAAGGGGTACTCCTGCCTCCTCCAACTCAAAATATCCAAATGATGAGATCTAAACTACACGAAAAAGACCCAAATGTGAATATGGTTCTCAGAAGTGGTTCAACCACAGGGGAGGATAAGGGGAAGTAGTTTGAGGAAGATACATGGGTTCGTAAGGCTCATAAAAAGGAATATGAGTTTGACTTAGAACGCGCGAAGGAGATGTTCATGGAAGCTAAGAAGAGCTTTGCGAAGGCCTCCACTTCAGGTAGTAAGGATCAACCAGAGCCAGGGATGGATCCTTCTATGCTTACTACCCTTTTGGAGAAGTGCATCAAACTGTTGCATGACAATAAGGTAGTTAAGGGCCTACAAGAGTTGATCACGAGGTGCGCAGGATCAGGGGAAGCGCGCGTAGTCCGAAAACTAGGAAAGCATGCATTACGCATCAGGAGGGAAATGAAATTGACAACACAGATTGTTGAATACGAAATGTATCAGGTAATCATAGACCTGGGTTTGAACATGAATGTGTTACCAAAGTAGACATGGGAATGCATGGGCAGGCCCGTGTTACAGTGGTCCCCTATTTAATTACGAACTGCGAAAAAACCCAAGATTTTTCCCATGGGGAGGTTGCAAGGAGTAACAGTTGATATCGGAGGTGCAAGCACACAGAAGGACTTTGAAGTAATAGATATTTTCAATGACAACAATCCTTATCATGCATTTCTAGGAATAAACTGGGCCACTGATATGAAAAGTCCCTATTCATAGTAATTCCGCTAGACCCAGCTGAAGGAGCATGCTACAATGAACCAGTGCACAACGATGAGCTGGACTGTATTTACCAGATAACCACACGAGACCAGGATTGAGTGAGCCTGACTGCAGATGGGAGAATCTCGTGGGAACATGACAGCTCTTGTACTTCGGACTCAAACGAAGAAGCAAAACACTGGCAGAACCAGTTGCATGAAATGACAATGCTGAATTGCAACATGGTGATCAGATCACTATGTTGCATGACAAAAGAGGCAAGGGAACTACCAACATATGATGGAGTAACAACGGTGGATGAATTCCTTGATAAATTTGAAAGTGTAGTACCAGAACTGTAGTGGTACGGTGTGCTGGAATGGGCGCTATGTGTAAGACCTGCACGATGGTGGAGTAGACATTAGAAGACCATTGGAAACTGGCGTGAATGTAGAAGATGGATGTGCTTATGGTTTGGAAGTCCCCAGCATCGAACCAGAGCTGAGCAACTAGGATAAAGCAGCTTGCGTGCTCACCTGTGTAGATGGGTACAGACATGTGCTAAGTAAGCACATCCCAAACTAAGGATAGAAAATGAGAACTAGATGTGGTGACACACACCACAAGTATTCCATGATGGAGCCTTCAAAAAGCTATGTGAAATCATGAACAGAGCTCACCAGGTGAGATGAACTGACTGGGACCTGCGTGTACCAGTGGTTCGATGGGCCTATAGGGCCATAAGCAAAAACTGGAGCGTGTAAATGACCCCAACATTGACAATAAGAGATGAAACCATAAGAGCAAAGAGAAATCCCCATACGATAGCTCCCACAGTTGGGACAGTACGTGAGGACCCAGGTAAAGGAATTAAGAAGTTACACAAAGCCATTCAGTGAGGGCACTTGAAACTTCGTGAACTCGATGAAGATTGGGTACGACTGAGAAAGAAAAGCATGAAATTGGACGAAGAAGTCAGCAAGCTAGAAACCAAAGTTGCTCAAGGATGCTGTGCCAAAAAATTAAGCACGATGGGACAAGGTCTAGCCAGCCATATTACTGCATTAGAAGAAGTTGTGACCCTCCTAGACAAAGTAAACAGGGGAGCGCACCATACAGAGAAGAATGTGACACACTGATGGACGCAAGGGTAATTGAGGGGTGCCCTTGGGCCGGGCTAGCAGGAAAATTGAAGCCTTGTACCAGTGGTGCAACCACATAACTATCCATAGGAAGCACAGTCTCAGTGCTCCAAGCAGTTGAAACAGAGAAAAAGAATATAAAAGAGCCTATATGGGAGATGCGCGAGACGGGGGTTGCGCGTAGGATCAGGATGTCACAGGGGTCACGATGGCACATAAAGGGCTTCGGTGCTATGCAAGTAGGTTGGAATGTGACCGTTGGTGTCACTATTCATGACAAGAGGTCCAATTTAAGGCAAAATGGAGTGGGCGATGGACAATTAAGACACGAATCAAGAACGAGATTTGGGACGATCTGCCGCCGAGAAGGCATTAATGATGCAAAAGTGGGGGGAAGGGTCAAATTCAAATTCAAAGGACAATATAAAACCCCCAGGGCTAGCTCCAAGGAAACACTTGGTTGTTTTAGAACTGAGCAAGTACAGAGCATTGAGCACTGTGTACTCTTACAATCCTCAAGTGTAGACACAATGACAGCTACTAGAACAAGAGTGTGATTTGCCGAAGTTACCGCAGAGCCCCATATGGCCCATGAGGAGCCTGGAGAGGTGGCAGCTGTGCCAAAAGTTCCAAAATCACCATGCATGACATGGCCATATAAAGATACACAATGAATGGGGCCAATCTGTGTATCCCCCAGAAACCCACGGTTTGGAAAATTGTCAATCACAGAGAAGGAAAAAGTCGTCACCATTGCAACAGTGAAGGAGGAGGAAGACTTATAGGCCCTAATTGCCCAAATGGAGGTGAAAGACAATGAGGCAGAGGATGTCTCCCAAAAGAATTCCACAACGAAGTTACCTCTGTACATCAACCCGTGGAAGGGGAAAGCTAAGGTACTGAAGGACCTGGAGGCCACAAAGAGTGTGCTGCAGACCCCACTCCTCCCCGAAAATATAAGGTTTGAAGGTTCGCCTTTGGGACAAGTACCGACTATGAAGTTCGAAGATTGGGACCTCGTAGACAGTGAGAAGTTTCCATAGTTGGCCGTGAAGAAGTTAATAAAGCAGAAATGGTTGCGTAGTGTGGAGAAGGCCGGGTTACTCCATCTGCGATGGATACCCCACTACCACCACACGCCCATCACCATTTTTGTCATCAGGTAGCTGCTGTGCCTGGTGCATGATGGGTATCTCTAGCTGGAGGAGCCAATTCCCATCACGGCCAATCTAATTCACTGAATTTCTCAACTGCCGTTCAAAGGAAATGACCGCACGACCATAGCAGGAAAAAGCAACAACTTTAGCCTCGCAAAAGTTATGAAGGCCAAGTATAAACTAGAATAGAGAAATTGGCGGTATGCAATAGCCAGTATTAAAGACCAAGGAGTGTGCATAGCCACCCAGTTGCTGGCCAGCAAGCTAATGAGGAAATTTCACATCAATGAAGTACCAACATCTGTGATTGCGTTGGCAGAACAATGCACAGAGGGGGTCCAGTTCAACTGGGCATAGTTCCTATGTGACATTTTTGACGAATTGCAGGGAGGCCCAAGAGTAGGGTAAAACCTTCCACTATGCGTGGATGCTCTTATCCATCCTGTTGGTTGCAAGGGAGCTGTTGGCAAACAGTCAGTTTCCCATTACTGAGGGTGACCTACCCGAGGACACAAGGTACACCTCATTGTGGGCTACAAAAGACGTGAACCAGATTCGTGAGACAAAGGTTTTTTGGGTGTTCATGGAGGTGAGCATCTAAACATGGATCAACTGTAGGCCGCACTTGTCCCCTACAGTTCATAATAGCTTGCAAAGCACGATAGAAGTCAAGGCGGATATGTATATGCGGGCATGCAAGGATCTAGCCCAAACATGGGTGAAGCTTCCTTTCATTACAATGGATGATGTAATCTTTACAGTGATGACATCATGGCCTCTGCAGTGGCGCACCCCAGACTTGGCATAAATGGAGAAGATCGCAACGCAGCAATGAAAGAAGGACACCAAGTTGTGCATCACACAACTAGCTAAGAGGAGGCACCAGGAACAAGAAGCAACAACATGGCAGAAGGCATCTGATGTATCAGCAACAACACAGACAACAAAAACCACAACTGTGCCCACCAGAGAGGCTGAGGAAGGCTAGGAGATGTCCTCAGAGCACCAGACCAGGGATGTGGATAGGGAGGAGGACCGCGCAGAACTTAATACGACATCAACACAACTCAAGCAGCTACGTGACCTAGAGAAGATAGCCCCCAGGAAGAAAGGGAAAGTCGCAAAGACGTCCATCAACCCAATCATGCTCATAGAAGGTGATCTATTGGATATCATGAAAATGATTCGGGAAGTAGTGGAGGACGTGCTCCAGGGATTGTGGATGGAGCTGATCACTGTGTTGGGGGCACTCAATGCACAGCTACAAGGTTTACAGGTACAACACCCCCAAATAGGCACCCTGGCCCAACATGTTGCATTAAGAACCAATGAGGCCGAATAGTCGTTGTGCGATCATATGGGTAACACCTTCATCTTTCCTGAAGGTGCATTAGCCACAGCGAGCAATGATGACTGGGCTGTGATGAGAAGCATGACAGGTGTCGGTTTGAACTCGGCTGCCTTGCCGTGCGAGATATTGTACCAGCTGCAGGATGGGGTCATCGCTAAACTTGGCGCCTGGGAAGGCCAAGTGATCCAAGTCCTGCGTGAGAAGAAAATCAACATGGACCAGCTCAGCATCTAGAGGGATGAGTTGATGGCGCAGGCTAGCAGATTGGAGTAGGCGATAGAGGATGCATGCAATAGTGTTCCAGATTTGGATGTACTGGCAGAGCTGCTAGTAGTAGAATGGGTCCATTGATTAGCAGCCAGAGTCTGCAAGGCCCCGGATGAAACAACAAAGGTTCAGTTGGAGTTGAACCTACAAATCGTCGAGCTGTGATTAAAGGTACAACCCTACACACCCCTAGAAGTTAGAGAGTAGTGCGTCCATGGTATCGAGATGGGGTTGGAACGAATTGGCCAGGTAACACATGGGTGCACCGAGATGTTGGAACAAGCACTAACCATACTTACGCACTTGCAGGAAGACCCAAACCTATAGCACCTAGAGATAGAGGCATGCGAGTTGCAGCAGGAGTACGATACTATCCAGGTCATCATGTAGACGGTTGCCCTTACTCAACGAATCGTCCAACTATAGCAAGAAAGGGCAGTGAAGAACTGATTAGATGCCAGGTACCAAAAATAAGCCCTGCTTAAAGCACGCATCCAGCCATGGATCAATGAAGCGTTCAAAGTCACAGCTACCATTGAAGGAAAGCTGGCATAGATACAGGAATTGTATACAGTTGGACAGTAATGTGACCTTACTCATGAAAGTTTAGAGATACATGCGCAACAAGTACAATAGGTGGTGGAACAACATGCTGCGGACACCCAAGCTACATGAGACTTGCTGCATGGACTTCGTTCAAACATCACCGCACCAGCAGAGTGACTTGTGATGAGTCACAATGATTGTGTTGGGGGCCTGTTGGGTAGTGGATTCGCCCATATTGGGTTTTTGGTGCTTGAAGCCCGAATTTTGGTAAAGTGTAATGTAAAAACCCCGTGAAATGAGGGCTCAAAGCATGAAAGTCTAGGGTTGTCCACCATAAAATAATATAATTCAATGTATGGTATGTTGGCCTACCCATGGTCCATGGACCATGGGATTGTATAAATAGAGCGAGGCTCTAAGTGTAAAGGGAGTCTTAAGTTTTGGATGATGAATTAGCTCTAAGTCTATAAGTCTGAGTCTTGGGTTGTAATAGTAGGAAGAGGCTTTTCAGCGGAGTGAGCAGAGGCCTGGTAGAGTCTGTAGCTGTGTGCATGGACCCCTACAACTGAGTGCATAGGGGGGAGTTGGGATTGTACTTGGACAGAGAATTAATAAAATATAAGTTGATTCTGGAATATTCTGTGTCTATGCTTCTGTTATAATGCATCTCTTTACAGTTCTATGATTATGGGCACTTGTTATGAATGTTGAATGATTAATGAGAATATTGGGCCCACATAATTATGTTAAGATCTAGAATAATAGCACAGTAAAGAATAAGGATCTAGATAACACCTCTTCGCACTCTTTATAGAGCTACGCGCGAGCAGTTGCACAAGTTGTGAAGGACAGATAGTCGCGCAGAGCAGCGCAAGCACACGAGTTCGGTTCGCGAACTTCCTAGACTTCATCAAGACATCCATAGGTTGTGTAAACCTAGTTCCAACACCCTCCCATACTACCTTGGGTGAGACCCCAGTCGGCGCACCACTGACTGTCACTGAAAGGGCTAATAGTTTCAGGATTTGTTTGGCTAAATCACTTTTGAACCTAGGTCAGGCCCCAATAAGCCAACATACACCCACGAAGGAAACTACCCCCGTACAAGTTAAGGATCCATCCCAGTAGTTGACATGGAGCAGACATGGTGAGTAGTGTGGTTGATCGCATGTAATGGATTCAGCAGCATGCATGTCATTCTGTGCATGCATGTAATCCAACCCATTCAACACACTCACCAAGGAAAAAATAAGAAGCAAGTCCAACTAGAGCTAAATGGGTACTTTCAAAAGTTGATGTGGATGACCACGAGAACACACTTGAATATCAACACGAACACTATGCATCAGTGTGTTACCAGTTCAACCACACCTAAGATGACCATGTGCATGTTAGTAGACGAGTTGGATGAAGGGTCGAACCAATCCACTGGTTGCAATGGAAGCTAGAGTTTGCTTAAGCAAGATGTCACCATGAGGTTCATTCACACCATCATGAACAACCAAGCTTGGTATCAGCTCATCAACATCACCATCATAAGCATGTGAAATATTTGGTCTCACCACACCTGATCGAGTGCCAATGATGTCTTACAAGGCTTGCTCAAGCCATGTTGTCTCAGATGAGTACATGTGCATTGTAATGTTGAGTCATGTCAAGTGTAAGTCAAGTGCCAATAGTTGGACGTAACAGTCATAGAGTTGGTGGAGAGTCAGGAGGGTAATTGAGCTATCACAAAGGGGAATTTCAAGATTCACCCCACCCTTTTCTATAAATAGTCCCTCATAACTCATTATATAGGCTTTTGATCAGCCAGGATTCTACTAAGACTATCTTGAAGAAGGCTTGGACAGTATTATAACATGCCTTGGATTCTAAATTGCATGGAGCTGGTACATCTCTTTGGAGGAGTAGGCAGATGTGGTTGTAATGTCCCACTATTAGGGCCAGTAGGTTTACATGGATGTATTATATGATTGTGACTTACACTTCTTTATATAATAAGAGCTAACACATTTTCATGCATATGTTGTTATTGTAGTTGGACTACTCCGGTTCCTTTAATCATATGTGTTGTTTAACTTATGTACTTGTTTATGAACTAATTCACATGCAATTATATGAATCGTGCTGTTAATGTATTGCATATGTTGTTAATGCTGTCACCGTCCATGTCGAATGCTCTACCCGACATCAAACAGGCCTTTCACTTGAAACTTGCTATAACAATTATCACACTCATCCCGGACTGATCTGTGAGTGTTATACGTGTCATCTTACCTTGTATGATGTGACTGCCGCATTTGAGTGGACTGCTCCATCAGAAGTTTTGCATGTATTTTGTGTTGTGTGTTCGTAGCCGAGTTGGGACTGATCCCTTTTAACTTGGAACTCACATTCACCTCCTTCCCCTTTCGAAGTGTTGGAACCTCTCATACGCCTTCCTTGACTCACTACATCAGTCACACCCTTGCTACTAACAGAGTTATCTTACTTTGCTCTATGCGACATTGTGGTCAAGGTGTTACCTTATGACCCTATGTTGAGAATCCTACACCAAATGATTTGAGGTCTAACTCGGACTTCTTACAAGGGAGATCCCCTTGACATGTTGGTGGGTCCAATACCATCAACACACTACCAAGAAAAGCTACGCAGTGATCATTGGGAGGTAGGATTGCGTAGTGAAAGTCACCAGTGTCAACTATAGGGTGGGACCCTACGGGAGGCATGATTGTGCAATGAGAGTGACTAGTGTCAGCTACAAGGTGGGACCCTAAGGGAGGTATGATTATGAATTTAGAGTCACTAGTTTCAGTTACAAGTTAGGACCCTGAGGGAGGCAACTTCTACGCAGTTTTTAGAGGGATGATAGAGAAAGATGCAGAGGGACTATTGGGCAGTTCTGTGAAATTTATAGAGGGAAGATAGAGCAGAGCTTTAGATATAATTCTAGTCATGACTGTGCAATTTATGGTAAAAGTGCAAGATAGGGAGCAGGGGAACTGCCAAACATGTCTGCATAATTTCTAGAGGCAAGGCAGAGCAAGGCAACAAGGGTCATCTTGGAAGATCTTCGCAATTTTGGGGAACATAGTGGAGTAAGAAAATAGATGACTAGCTAGGCATGTCTGTGTAATTTTGGGGAATAGTGTAGACCCAGGTCTCAGAGCACTGTAGGCTTCCAACATACAAGAAGGAAGATTGATGATTGTGCTTGAGAAATGCGTAGTTCAATTTGGTCATGGAGGCAATCTCTGCACAATTCTGGGAGGAAGACAATCTACTCACCTCTGAGATTGTGCAATGTAGTGGACCTGGAGTACAACCTCAAGCACTGCATAGTTTTGGGCACCAGATTAAGGTCACTGAAGGTTGATACTGCATAGTGCAGCTCAGTTGGGGTCTGGTGAAAGAGGGTTGTTCGGTTTAACAAATTTTCAAGAAAATTCTGAAGTGTTGAAAGTAAGTGAAGTTGTGTAGGCTTGACATAATGATCACACAGTTAGAAAACTTTGACGATGAGACAACATAGACCACCAAGAAAACAAGGCAAAACATTCCCTCGGTGATACTGTCTTAGAGTTGAGAGAGACAAGCTCTACACTTGTGATAGACCTTCGCACGACCGTGACGACACTTGCGCGATAGTGCTTACAACTTTGGGTGTGAGTTTGATGGGTGTTCGCATAACGAATACAACCGAAACACACAAAGATGAATCTTCAAACTCACGATAACAAGATCACATGCATGACAAAGAAATCAACATGCCGAAAGATGAGTGTTGGTCAAACAAGTAAAAGGTTAAAAAGATTTCACAAGATCTCAAGGAGTGAGATCGAGTGTTTTCAACCATCAAAGAAAAACACCATGGAAGGCTAGGAAATTTTGATGCAAGCCAAATTTTCAGAGTGTGTTGTAGCCACTGCAATAGAGATCTAATAAAATCATCTGAGTCATATAATATAAAGAGTAAATTCCTTTAGATACATGTCTATTATTATTGATTTTATTATTTATGCATGCAGTATCTAAAATGAAAAAATTAAATAACATTTAAAAGAAATCACTCACAAACCACAATAACGTGAAGATATGACTTGGAAAACCTTTTGGGAGAAAACCAAGTGTGAAGGTGTTGTTGTTATGCTCTCTTCTTTTGGGATGAAAATCATGGAAGGACAAAGGAGAAGGTACTCTTTATGGAGTTACCTAAGACTAAGGCCCATGAGCTATTTTAGACGCAAAACCCCCTGAATTATTCTTTATTTTTATAAACACTTATCTACTCTTTTGTATTACAGAAAAAATGCAAGAAAATTAAATGGAGCCCCATTTCTTCCTAGTGGCCCAATTATCACCAACTAGTGTTTAAAATTGACCTATTCAAACCTCAATATGAGTTTCAACATGAATATTCTAAAGGCTTCTTCATATGAACAACATTTCTAGCCCATTTTCAATGAATAGTGAGGGATGACTTAACATCCTCTTGAATGATGGTGGTCAATCATGACATGTTGAATTTTGGGAGGAATATGTTTAGTGTCTATTCTCTAGTTGACATGATTCTTGCGCTATTAGAAATATATTGAACTGTAAAATAGTGGTAGGTTACGTGGTGCTTAGTAATAAAAGTTTTAATACCCTCAAAAACATCATTAAGGTCCTCAAAATAGACCTAAAAGGGTTCTAACATCAATTCTTCAGACTAGATCTTATCACTAAAAATACACTTATAAGTTGATTTGTCTCATTTTTCCACCCTAAAAGCAACAATATGGATAAAAAAATAATATAGTTATCTAATATCGATCATACCTCCCCAACTGGGGATAATGTTTTTCATAAAAGTATCTTACTGAATGAGTTGAAGAAAATTTTCATCTAGTTTCTCCTTCGAGTACCATTTAGACTTTCCTGGAAGTTGTCTTTTCAACCCAATCTAGTAAAGGCCATGTTTCCCATGCCTTATTTATAGTTCTAGATGACTTCTACATCATTATATCCTTTGTCAATTCTATTTGATAATCTAGTGCTAAATATATAGAAGGTAAAACCAACTCCTCTTCCTAACCTAGCATGAAATGCTCACAAAGTTTCATATTTTCCACATTCACTATTAAGTAAATGCATACGGATGGGATTATATTGATTTTAGATGTTATCTCACACACCTTATAGTATCTCAAAATGATCGTGTCTCACAACCTTTATTTTCTTATCAAGACCTAGTAGTCTCTGTTAGCTCTGCTACATGTTGTTGATTTTCCAGGAGAAGGAATTGGTTTGGTCCTTGGTTGCTGGCTCAGAGATGGTTTATAATGGTTATCATGGTCTCTCCCTATTTTCCCTGCTACCTCCATTTCATTCTTCCCTTTCATTTTCCCTTATTTCCCTCTAAACCCCTTTATTCCTGTTTTGGCCTCAAAACCCCTCATAAACTCTTTTTCATGCTCCCAGGCTTCTTTTTGTTTAAAACCTATAAATCCTCGTTTACCTTTTATAAACCCCATATTAACTTTAGAAACCCCCGATAACCATTCTTAAGTCTTTTTTCCAACTCCCGGACATTTTTGTGTTTTAACCCTTTAAACCCATATAACCCATCTTCCTTTGGTCCTAGGCGCGAAGCTAAACCTTATAACTTTGGATTATATAACCGCACAGATAATAAAAATCATAGACTGGCAGGCCCATACCTGTCACATCACCTTGAAACATGTGCGCTAAAACTTGTCCACCCAATCCTCCAACTCGGGATCTGATGCTATACGCTTTCCCCGCTCCGCGAACTTGCTCGTCTGATAACCAGCGAGGAAGTGGTTTCCCGCCTGCCATGCATTGTTATATTACTGCATCGCTTGCCCTCATATGGTTACCGCCTTCCCCCGAAAAGTGGTGCGGGGAAACCGCTTACCGCGCTTCCGGTACAGTTCCCTACACGTTAACTACCGATCATCTTTGCCGCTCATCAACCGTCTGATCATCAATCTTGCAATCGAACCGCCGTCATCCCTCCATTCCTGTTTTCTCTCGATGGCTTCCATACACCGATCTCCACCATCCAATTTGTCATATCCATTGTTAACATTCAATCGCGCTCCTATTTTCTCCCAACGCTGCCCACCAAGTGATCTTGGTCATCCATCTGAGCTATCCAACGATCAGTTTTCATTCACAGGTCATCGTCCAGTTTCATGCAATTTTCAGTGTTTTCGGCCTGTCTTGTGCACACAAAGAAGGAAGGAAGCCACGATCCAGTGACCTGCGCATTAAAACCCTCAGCTACTGCATTCAACACAATGTACCTCCGAAGGACAAGAAGGACCACCTTGAGCAGATAAATGACTGCAGCAGTTATGGAAATTTATTCAATTAATATTTCACCTGTTCAAGAAGGACATCAAAGTACAGAAAGAGCCATTTTCTTCATTAAAAACAATCAAACTGTTATTAGAGAACCATATCTAATTGTAAATGCAGTTGGTGGTCAGTTATGACCCCTACACGCATGAGTTATGCAGAGCAATTTTGTATTCAACCTCTATATATACCCAGAAAAACGGTGTAATCAGGTTGATGAGTGTTATTTTGTTGTAAGCTTCAGCTTCTGGAAATTGTAACTACTATGTAACCTGCAGCTTTTGGTCCTCATTTCCAGCTAACACAAGCTTCTTTTGCTCTTGATTTCTCACTTTCCACTTCTTCTTCTTTCTTCCAGGTTGTGCCTGTTATGCGTTATTTCATGTGTTGTTGATGTTTAGCATTAGAGGGGTTGTCATCCCACCTCTATGTTAGGATTTAGCATGTATCATTGAATTTGTTTGCAGGTTTATGTTATTTTAATGCCAAAGAGCTGTCATCCTGTATGTGTATTAGAAAACAGATTTATAGACCTTTTAACTGGTTGCAGCTGGCCATCACAGGGTCCTGTGCATCTGCTGGTGTGATCAATGTTCTCCATCATCACATTTTCTTTAAATCTGTGAGTAGTTGGTGGTCCAAAGCCTTGCATTTTGGGGGTGTTCACCCATGTCTGGGGTTAAGCACAGTAGAAGTGGTTATCTAGCTTAAATATGCAGGATTTCTTTCATTCATCCACCATTTATCCAACATTTTGTTGAGTTTGTAATGTTCCCAAGCATCTCTGATATACAACCTAGGAGAGTTTCTTGGGGTGATAACATTAATTGGTGTCGTTGCTGAGGAGAGGAGAATTGGAGCTCAGCTTCCCTGAGAGAATGACACAGCTTCAAGCTTTTGGTGAGCTCCAGTATTGTAGCAATAATGCTACAACTCCTGGGGCTTCCTGTCTCTCATTTTATCAACCCGGTAGTTCGTAGAAACTTGGAAGCGACGGTGCTATATGCACAAGTACTAGCTCTTGTCGCAGTTGTCACTTGGTCAGCTGGCACAAGTCCGCTAGGGCTCAAGCCAACTTCTATAGGCTCTCAGAAGAAGCTTGCTAATTGATGGACGAAAGCTATTCTCAAAGGAAAACTACTCTACTTGACGAAATGGACTGAAAGCAAATCAAAGCATGTAAACCTAGGAAACCCTAATTTAACTAGTCTAACCTCTACAATGCAAAGAATATGAATGAAACCTCTACCGATGCTGCTGTTACCTCTAATAAGTGGAAATGCATGGATCTAAGCTACTTGCATCATAAAAGACATGTTTTTGTATTTTTCCTTTAAGTAGATGGAATGATTGTGATTTTGTGCTAACTAGGGTTTGGTTGTGCAGATGGGATGGAGAAGGAAGGAAAGCGTGGGACAGGTTGGGGAGGCTAGGAGAGGTCCCTAGGGATCCTTAGCATCCATCCACAGAGGTTCCTTGCATTCAGATGCTCAGCAACCGATTGAGTGGCCTCCTACAGGATGTCTGCAGGGGATCCTACAGGATACGCAGAGATTTCTACAGGATGACCTACCGTGAGTGTTTGAAGTGATGGGTGAGTGATGGAATGGTAGGGGAGATGTATAAGGTAGGAATAAGGCTGGTGATGGCTTTAGAAGTGGAGGAATAGGATAGGGAGTGAATGTAGGGAGTAGGTTGGAAGATAGAGGGCTAGGTCAACGAAAGGGCTAGAGAATGGAAGTACGTGAGGAGTGAAAGACTGTGGGAGAAAACAGAGCGGAACAGAGGTCAAAGATGTGTTTGCATGCGTGATCAAGATGGAGAATGAGGTAATGGAACGAGAGAGAGCAGTGTAAGTGAAACAAATTTTTATGACTGTCACAAAACCGAAAATGAATTAACCTAAACTACCTGTGCGTATAAATTCAATGAACAGCAATCCAAAACGTGAAGAGAAATGTGTATGAAGCGGTGATGAAGGTGTGTGGTGCAGGTGTGAATGATATGGAAGCATCTAACATAACCGTGACTGTATTGCAGCAATCATCAAGTAAAGAAATGCGTATTTTTGGTGGTTAGTTATGGACTGCACCCCAATCTCTAAGGGAGATGGCAGTGAGCCTTAACAACCTTTTTGCTGGAGCTCCAATAGATTATATCTATCCTCTGCGTACCTAAGCAACTGGAAACAAATTTACCATAAGCAAATCCTATCTAAACTCATGAAAAAGACTAATTCAACAACCTGTAATTCAAATTGCATGTGAAAATGAAAACTCAGAGTGCTGAAACGAAATGCAAACAACACTACAGCAGAGGGGATCTATGGCTCTCAGGTTGGGCCCTAACCTGAGAGCTATAGTCTCCTTAAGAAAACTCAAAGCTAGATAAAAATCTGCCTTCTTTATTCATAACTGATGTTATGCCAAAACTGGCTTACAACAAGAACTAACACCGAGTTGTGCTCAAAAATTACAATAGTAATGCGAAAGTTTCAACAACCTATCAAAGGCTACGGCCTCTATACTTATGCAAAACAATGATCCAACAAGTGTCCTTGATTTTAGGAGCTCGGCTGTCCAACTAGAGTTTAACTGCTGATCCTGTAGGACAGTCATAATTGTTGTTCCTGTAGAACAGTTGTAACTGTTGTTCCTGTAGAACAGCTGGCTGCTTCTAAGCTCGGAGGGGAGATGGATTGGAGCTTGGAGTTCTTGGTGGGAATCACGAGGAATGTCCCAAGACCGTGGACATCCTCTCCTAAAAACCAGCAGTGCCACCTCATTGTCTCCTTATCTCCTTTTTCGTTGTCTTTGCTCCCTTTTAATGCCAAAACCTGGAATCATAATGCATTAGTCACGTAGATAGAGTGCCTACCCTTCTTCCTACAAACAACATGAATAAACTAAGAAATGCATGCATAAGCAATAAAAAATGAATGGTTTGAGCAGGTAAAATAGGCCAAAATGAGCCCAAATTGTACCAAAATTGGGGCTCATCATCACCCCCCAGCTGAACCATTTGCTCATCCTTGAGCAACCTTGCTCTTGCTCCTGTCCTTGGCCGAGGACTCGGGACCGGAACAGGCTCTTTCTTTTCCGCTTTTGATGGCCCTGCCTTCTCTGCCCCTGGTGGTGACGAGGGTGGAACTTCTTCCCTCTTTCCTGTTTCTTTGAGCCGGGCTTCGGAAGGCGGTTGGCCTATCTTTCGTGTCCAGGAGGTGACCTTCGGGCTTCCTTTCTCAGGGGTAGCTGGTGTCTTAGAGGGAGTTTGCTTACTGGGTGAAGTAGGAACGCTCCCTAAAGTGGTTGTGCTGCTGGGAGGAGGCTGCGACTTGTCTGTCTTCATTCTCTGACTTCTCTTGGTCTCGGAAAGTAGAGGGATCTCCCTCTCCCTCTTTTCTTTTGGTTTTGCAGGTGTGCTGAGGGCAGCCAGTGCCGCTACTGCCTCCTTTTCGAGGATGCCAGCCTTCTCTCCCGTGCCTTTTACTTTCCTGGTGCTCCTTGTGGAAGGCCCTTCCCTTTCTATTTTCGGCCCTCCTGTAGAAGACCCTTTCTTTACGAGCTGTGGGCTTCCTGTAGAAGACCCCTTCTCTATTTTTGGGCTTCCTGTAGAAGCCTTCGTCTGCTTTCCTGTAGGCATAGTTCTTGGGCTTCCTGTAGAAGCCTGCTTTTGTTTTCCTGTAGGTGTTGCTTCCGGGCTTCCTGTAGAAGCCTGTTTTTGCGTTCCTGCAGATGCAACTCTCACCACCTTTTCTTGCTTGGCTGTATGGATTTTTCTTTTGGCTTTGACTGCAGGAGCTGACGAGGTGCTTGGGCTGGCAGGGACCACCTCGGTTTTGACTGCCCTACTTTTCAACCTCTTTTCCCTTGCTGACAGGATGGGGGTGTCCTCTTTTGCTCTGTCATCCTTTCCCTCCTCCTTCTCCTTTCGTTCTTTCTTCTGTGTTGGAGTCGGGATCTTTTGGCTTTTCCCTTTCTTATTCTTGGCTACTGGCTCTTCTTCCGCACCGCTAGAGGACCCCGTTTCTTTAAGCAACATTTTTATGTCCCCTTCTCTTGTTAAATTCCTAAATGATTCCCATGCGAGGGGGACCTTATATGAGTGGAGAGCATCCTCCACAAGAAGCTTGATTAGCCCATGGTGGGCTACCTGATCCGGAATGCCGTCCTTGAGCTTTGTAGCGCACTCCGTCAAGGACTGTAGTAGAAAGTAAGGAATGCTCAATCTCTGTTCTGCAGGAAGATCAATCCGGTGTCTTAGTTCACTGAGCAGTCGGAAATGATATGCATACACGATGCTGTAACGACCCTCACAGGTGATATATTTCATGATTTGCAAACTGACTTTGTTCCATGGTGGCAACAGGCTTGTCCTTCTCACCCCATTTTTGTCCTCTGTGAATGATTCTTCAGGTGGGAAGAACTCTTTCTTGGCTTGCTGGCTTAGCTTTCGTTCTTCTTTATCCCACGGGAGACCCATAGGAAGCTCAGTGATTCTGCTGATAGACTCCGGGGTGATCTTGAAGCTTAGGTCTCTGAAATTGACTATGGCCAGCACCTTGGATTTTGGCCTCAGGGCCTGCAAGAATTCCTCAGCCACTTCCTCATCGTACCCTTGCAACTTATCACAAAAAGACATCCACTGTGCTCATGTAAAAATCTCTACCACGGCCTGATTTCTCCTCAATTTTTCTGAATCTGTGGGTTCTCGCCTGATAAATCCACCCGGCATGATGCACAATTTTCTTAACCGGAGGTGGTGATGGTGGAGGAGTGTGAAGTTTCGGTGACAGAGTGCAGAACAATGCGTATAATCCACAAAATTTTACAACACAGTCTAACTACTTCAACAATCCTGTAGAATGACAGTATAAGTCTACAGACAGCAATTTCACCATTTTCTCTATACCCAGACAGTAACTGACAATTCTACCACCTTACATGACCATTTGCATGAGAAGTCCAGGGTTACCTCGTTACTCGGCCACCTTTTTTTACGTGAACACCCGCGTTCCTGTAGAAGACTGCGTTCCTGTAGAACTGTGTTCCTGTAGGAGCAGTGCGCAAATTTCCGGGAGGACTGCAATTGGACCGCGGTTGAGGTGCGCTTCACCGGTGTTCTGGTAGCCAACAGCTCGGCGTATCAAGGTGCAGAGATGATCAGAATAGCCACTCGAGTTCGAAGTGGTGGTTGATTGAATGCATGTCAAAATCTAGCCGATTAGATTTTGAATCGGCGCGATCCGTGGCGCGGGGGACAGCTCATCCCCCGCCGGACCATTGAGCGACGTCATCAACCACTCACCGGCGTATTCACTTGCTGCCGCATTCATTCCCACAGATCTACCGCCGCCTTTTTCGGTTAAACTCGGTTCTTGGTTGACGGGACTATCTTCACGTGCGTGCTGCGTGTTTTCTGTGTCGTGGCTGCCACCCGATCATCCAACTATACCATAACTAGCCGACGTGGCCAGTCAACTGGCCTTACGGCCGCTCAACCATTCATTTCTACGCCATGCAAACAAATCAAAGTAATACTCATGCGATTTGATGGAAGGAAGGTTGAGACACTTACCTGCGCGCGTCTGCACACGATTTTCAGTTTTTGGACGACGGATCTACCTGCTGCACGCGGCTTACACAGACCCGGAAGCTCGGGGTTACAGGCTGCCAACGCTGGAGTGGATGGTTTTGCTTGCATGCGCCCGCGTTTCATCTCGGATGGCGGTGCTGTGGACGGTATTCACTCGAGCAGGTTGAACTGTTACAGGATCCCCGCGAGGGGTCTCGTACCAGTTCTTCTTCCTTGGGTGTATGCTACACGGCGGAGGATCTGGTCTTTCAATCCCGCTTTCGGAGCTTCTGATGCCTGTGGTGTAAGATCTCCGTGCTTGTTTATCTTTGAAAATGCCTTTTTTCGCAAGAACTCATTGATCTGTTTTTCTGGTGCAGGGGACTTGGATGCATGTTGACGAGGATGGTGGAGCAAGGTAACAGCATTGTGCATGGGCCCAAAAGAGGCTTGCATGCATCCACACCAACCCGTAGTCATCAGATCTGCTCATGAAATGCATTCTGGCCAGTTCTGAGCCTCTACAGGAAGTTTCCTGTAGAAATACAGAGCTTCCTGTAGACAGGCAGCTCTTCGTGTAGAAATTTGCACCTTCCTGTAGAAACTGGCACCTTCCTGTAGAAAATTTGTGTCTTCCTGTAGGAGACT
This sequence comes from Pinus tabuliformis, assembly GCA_031772625.1. Taxonomy (NCBI): domain Eukaryota; kingdom Viridiplantae; phylum Streptophyta; class Pinopsida; order Pinales; family Pinaceae; genus Pinus; species Pinus tabuliformis. The sequence goes on along the minus strand of CM062817.1, from coordinate 1,391,233,548 downwards.
CAATTTATAATTGAAAGTGCACATACCTTGAAGAACATAAGCACTCTTGGAGGAGGTGCTGGTGAGGTGTCCTAGATGCATGATAAGGACCTTTGACCTTGAGTTGAGAGGCTTCCTCTCCTCCATAGAACACCTGCAATCTGCATGCAAATAACTTATGGATCTTGTTTTTTTCTTTTTGTTTTTTTTTTTCTTTTTTTGAAAGATAGTAGGGGCGCCTCAATGAGGTTTTCACCCCTACCACCTACCTTAAGCGCCTCAAAGAGGTTTTCACTCAAGGATCTTTATCTCTTTTTTTTTTTTTGAAAGATAGCAGGGGCGCCTCAATGAGGTTTTCACCCCTACCACCTGCCTTGGGCGCCTCAGAAAGGTTTTCACCCAAGGATCTTTATTATTTATTTATTATTTTTTTTTTTTTTAGATTCTTCAGGGTGTGCCCAAAGCAGGGGCAGGACCCTTCTCTATGACCAATACTGCCTTCTCCATTGTTTTGATGAACTCTTGTCTTGAGGGAGGCTTCCTGTAGATCTTCAATCGATGCCCATTGACAAGCATGGGAATGGCTTCCTCATCAATGGTTCGAATGAGGACAGATCCATTGTCATGACACTTTTCCACTGAATATGGTCCCAGCCATCTGGTTCTCAACTTCCCCTTGAAATCTTTGTATCTGGAATCATACAACAAAGCCCAATCTCCCGGCTGAAATTGCTTGTCATGGAGATGTTGGTCATGCCACACCTTTCTCTGAAGTTGGACCACTTCTGAGTGAAGGAGGGCCTGCATGCGGTGCTCATCCAGTCCATTCAGCTGCAGTAGCCTTTCTTGTTGTGCATGGCTGAGATCTAGATCCAGCTGAGCTGCCATCCTCAAGGTGTTGTACTCAAACTCAATGGACAGCAAAGCTTTCTTCCCATAGACCAGCTCATAAGGTGTGAAGCCGGTGGTGGTCTTCCAAGTGGTGTTGTAAGCCCATGTGGCCTCAACCAGGCGATCTGCCCAATCTTTTCTGCTGCTGCTCACCACTTTGGTCAAGATCCCCTCTAATGCTCTATTGGTGACTTCCACCTGCCCATTTGCTTGAGGATGATAGGGAGTGGAAGTCCTATGCTTGATCTTGTGATGAGCTAGGAGATCTTCAACCAAGTTGGATGTGAACTGGCTCCCTTGATCGGTCACCAGCTCTCTTGGGTAGCCAAACTTGTAGAAGATGTTCTCTCTTAGGAACTCGGCCACTTTCTCTTCTGTTGCTGCTTTGATTGCTTTGGTCTCTGCCCACTTTGTCAAATAGTCAGTACACACAATGATGTAGGATCTTTGCCTCGAAGAGGGATTGATTGGACCCACAAAGTCCATGCCCCACTTCTCAAATGGCTCAAGAGTCACTTGAGGTTGGAGAGGCATCTCATCCCTTTGGGTCGGTTTCCCCATTCTTTGGCATTGGTCACACTGACTAACATATCTTCTGACATCTTGATGAAGTGTGGGCCAATAGTAGCCTGCCTGCAGGATCTTGAAGGCAGTTCTCTTTGCTGCAAAATGCCCTCCACAAGGCCCATCATGACAAGTGAGGAGGATATCAAAGACTTCCTCCTCCCTTACACAACGCCTTAAGATCTGATCGGGGCCAAGCTTGAACAGGTTGCCCCCAATCCAAGTAAATGAGGCACTTTTTCTGATGATTCTGCTCTTCTCTTTTGAAGAGAGGTGCGGAGGGAACTGAGCCGAAACAAGGTAGTTTGCTATATCAGCAAACCATGGAGAGAGTACTGAGATAGCAAACAGATGCTCATCAGGCATCTGGTCATCCACCGTCCCATCTTCATCTGCAGACAAATCCAATCTAGACAAGAAGTTAGCAACGACATTTTCTCTACCTGGTTTATCAACAATGGTTAGATCAAACTGCTGCAATAAAAGTAACCATCTAATAATACGAGCATTCACATCTGGTTTATTCATCAAATATCTAATAGCAGCATGGTCAGTATGTACAGAGGTCTGGTAACCAGTAATATAATGTCGGAACTTGTTTAATGCATGGACCACAGCCAAGAATTCCTTCTCGGTTACAGTGTAATTCAGCTCAGCTTTGGACAAGTTTTTGCTAACAAAGTAAATGGCATATGGAAGTTTCTGCTCAACTTGTCCTAAAGCTGCACCTATGGCTTTGTTCGAGGCATCAGTGTGGATGTGGAAAGGTAGGGCCCAGTTTGGACCTCTCAAGATTGGTGCTGACACCAACTTGTCCTTTAACTCATTCAAACTCTTCTGACAATCGTCAGTCCACTTAAACTCCACATCTTTTGCCAACAGACCAAACAATGGCGAGGCTAGCTTGCTGAAATCTTTAATGAATCTCCGGTAGTATCCTGCTAATCCCAAGAAACTCCGGACATCCCTTACTTTTTGAGGAGGTGGAACCCTCTTGATGAGAGCAATTTTGTTAGGATCCACCTGCAATCCTTGGGAAGAAATGGTATGGCCTAGCACGGTCCCCTCAGTCATTAGGAATTCACATTTTTCAGGACTGAGGGACAAGTTCATCTCGGTGCATTTGGCTAGGACTTTCCCAAGGTTGGACAATGCTTCCTGGAAGTTGGCCCCATAAGGAGTAAACTCATCCATGTATATTTCCACTGCATCATGGACCAACTCCGAGAAGATGCTCAAGACAGCTCTCTGAAAAGTAGCAGGAGCATTGCATAGCCCAAAGGGAAGGACTCGGTAGACAAAGGTACCCCAAGGACAAGTGAAGGTGGTCTTATCTTGGTCTTCCGGGCTGATTTGGATTTGATTGTACCCGCTAAACCCATCCAGGAAAGAGAAGAACTTCTTTCCTGCCAGTCCATCCAACACTTGATCTATGAAAGGTAGAGGGAAATGGTCTTTCTTGGTAGCTTTGTTCAGCTCCCGGTAATCCACACAGATTCTCCACTTCCCATTCTTCTTGGGAACCAACACTAGAGGGGACACCCATTCACTATCTGAGATGGGGTAGATGAATCCGGCATCCAACAGTTTCTGCAATTCTTCCTTGACAATGTCCTTAAGAGCTGGATTCATTCTCCTCTGAGGTTGCCTAACCGGTTTACAATCCTCTTTGATGTATATATGATGGGTACAGACCGAAGGATGGACCCCTTTCATTTCCTTATAGCTCCAAGCAAAAGCATCTAGGTGGTTGGCCAACAGACTACACAGCTCCTTTTCCTGGGAAGGAGATAAAGAGGAGCTGATCTTCAATGCTTTCTCAGGGCCGAACTCCACATTCTTAACTCTGGGAGTGACAGGGTTGGTTGTACAAAGATCCACTAAGGTGCTAGCTTGGGCATCCTCCACCAATTCCTCTAAGGGTAGTGCACTGGTAGGTGGATCCTGGATCAAGGTCTCGATCAAGTCATCCTCGGTTAGGGGGTCTTTCCTAGTGGTATCTAAGGTGCACAGAGGTGCTGAGTACACCTCGTCTTCTTCTCCTTCCTCCAACCAGAGTGGTAAATCATGCTATAAAGAAGGTTGGGCATGAGGGTATAGGACTAGCTACTTGGACATGGGACCATTTTTTATGGTCATGTTTCTTGCCCGACAACTTATGTAAGCATCTGCAGTAGCTAACCAAGGCCTTCCCAAAATGAGAGGATATCTAGTAAGCTTGGCCTTTGGTTGTAGAACCAGGAAGTCTGCAGGGTATTCCCAAGAATCAATGGAGACCATGACATCCTCCACAATCCCTTCGGGAGTCATGGTGGAGCAATCTGCTAATTGCAATACTGTCGAGGTCTTCCTCAAGGAACCCTGAAGATTGAGTTTAAGCATGGTATCCCTGGTCATCACATTGATGGCCGCCCCCAGATCAATCAAGGTGTGGGGGATAATGGTGCCATTGATGTGAACATCTACTACAGGACTTCCAGGATCTAGGTACTTTGGGCAGATGACTTGTCCTAGCATAAGGTCAGACAGTTGTCCTATGACATTGATAGTTGAGGCATCTTTCTTATGTCTGCCTGGGTGTTTGAAACACTTCTCCTTAACCAGCTTGTTATATATTGGCACATCCTTGATGGCTTGGAGAAGTGGGATTTTTACACACAACTGCTTGAGCTCACCCAAAAGCTCATCTTCTTCTGGGTTAGGTTGTGTGGTGGCTGTTAGTCTCTCAGGAAAGGGTGGAATAGGCTTTGGTTCACTCTCCTGATGGTCTTCCTCATCCTCTGGGGGAGGAGGCTGGCGATCTGGAAGAGTCTTTCCAGATCTAAGATTGATCTCCTGGATCTCCACAGCATAGGTAGGGCATGAGGTTTCCCCAGTGTATACCTGCTGGGCCTGTCTATTGTTGGGGTTCGGGTTCGGTTGAGCAGGCATTTGAGGTTGCCTTGGAGGGGCAGGAGGTAATGGTTGTGGTTGAACTAGAGGTGGAGGCAGAATGGCGGGTGGAGTGTTGTACTGAGGCCTCCACCCCGACTGAGGTGCATTCCATTGAGGCTGTGGCTGGGTATGTGAGTGATATGGATGAGAAGTAGGTTGAGTGGGGTACTGAGGTGGATAAGACCATGGAGGAGGCATGGACCATGAAGGATGAGCAGGGGGACCCCAGGAAGGCATAGGAGTTGACTGGTTGGGGTTGTAATAAGCTTGAGATGCCCCTTGCATCCCCTGCTGATAAGGTCTAGATCCTGGTGGCCTCCTTTGGTTGAGGTAATAGAGAGGCTCTGTGGGAGCTTCGGTCCCTTGGTACATGGCTTTAAACCCAGGTAAGGTTGGACACTGATTTGTTGGGTGGTCCTCCTCACAAACGAAACACACTTCAACCGAATGCAATGGGCATTCGTTCTTAGGGTGTCTTCTGGTGCACCTAGGACAGAAGACAGCCAAGGCTTTCTCAGCTTCTTCTTTCTTCTGCTGGATCCTGAATGTGTCCAGCTGCATGGCAATGGTCTGTCTCACCTCGCTCTTAAGATCTTCTAATTGGTTTGTAAACTCATGTTTGGAGAAAGGGACACCAGTGGAGAGGAGATTTCCTCTACCTCGTTTCCTAGCTGCCCTGGAATGATTTCTAAACACAGTCTTGATGTCCTCATAAGGCAGTTGGTAAATGTCCCCCCCAGCTAACATGTGAAGGGTGTCTAAGAGATCTTCAGGGACTCCTCGGAGTAGAACCAACTTGAGGGATTCAGGGTCAAGTGTGCACCTGGCCCGCTTATAGCTAAGTTGGAACCTCTCCTCATAATCCTCTAAAGACTCATCACTCCCCATGGTCATCCGAAAGATCTCTCCCTTGGTTTCCTTAGACCTACAGTAATCCCGATACTTGGTATTGAAGGCTTGCTGCATCTTGTAGAGCTGTAACAAGGGCCTTTTTCACCTCTAGTTATCTCACATTACAAGTCAATCCGGGAGCGTTTTGTTATTGCAAAGGGTATCTCAATTTGAGGCTATTTGTCAGAGTAATGCTTAGTAGTATAGGCCTAAGAAATACAAGAGTAAACGGATGCTAAATTATGGCTAGATTACTTTTGCAGAAAGAAATCACACACAGCAACTTTACCAGTCGAGGGTGCGGAAATAGTAACCCATCCCTCTAGAAATTATTGAAAGAAATCAGAGTATGGATCATGGATCTGGGAGCATAATAGCATCTATTGTGTCTCACGACAGCCTTGATCCTCCTCTCACACCAAACCAATGAATGCGAGTAAAAAGGAACAGCAGGAAAGTAAAATGGAACGGCAATGCAGAAATGGAACAGCAGTAAAAAGGAACAGCGGTAAAAGAAACTAAGTCTCGCGAGTTCAGCACTCTCAATCCTTTGCATCAACTTATACACAAAGACAGAGCAATATTTTATACAAGTAAACAGCTTAACCAAATGGAACAGCAAACCATCATAAACAGGAAACGTCAATCATATATAAAGGTAGACAACTAAATCAAATAAACAGGAAACGTCAATCATATGTACAGATAATCTGACATGATCACCAGTAGTCCACCTACAACGTTAATTCCATTTTCTTATGATCGTCACTCCAACTATATGTAGCTAAAGCATTCCACTTATAAATTCTGTAACAGAAGTGAACAACTCAGAACAATCGTTATGTGACCAATTCTGGAAATATGATGTGAGCTTGTTATAAAGATTTACAATAGAAAAACTACTGATGAACGAATATGGAACAGCATGTAAAATATGTCAAATTATTAAGAATGATAAACAAACCACACTAAGCCAAACTGTAATGATACAATCAGCCAGTGTCCGTTGGAGCCGGGCCCTTAGCTTCCAATGGCACACCGCCGGAATTTACTTCAGACGCAGAGGGATAGTAATACCAAATATATTATATTAACGCATCAACGATAGTACAGCAAAAACTAAGTCTCAAAGAGACTCAATAGTCTGAGTTCCAACTGACTGTGAATTCTGTAAACAGAAAATAAAGATACACAACGAGAGTCCCCCAAAGTCTTCAATGCTACCCTTTTTATACTAGTAACGGCGGAGTTAACCAGACAACAAAATAATTGAAAGTAACGATCCCTCAGGATCGAAGATCCTGAGGGATCTGTTAAACTGTTAACTCCTCTCTTTTCTTTGCCTAGTCTTCCGAACTGACAGTCCCTTATCTCGTCCCAGATTGATTTGCCGAGATTTGCTCGCCCTGGTCTGGACTTTAGTTAGTTTCGAAGGGACAACCGTTATCTTCTCATGGAACTCCAGTTTTGCACTGCGTCTCCCTCCTTTTGTCATTTTCTGCATAGAGAAGACAACTATTAGTAATTGGTCATTCGTGCTCATTCTCATTACATTCTTCTTACTTTATAACAAAGAAAAGATTACAAACATTGCTTGAAACATCACTAAATTATACATCAAAACATACCTTTCCAATGCTCTACACACCCCCCGGCTTACTCTGTTTCATGGCCTCATGAAAACGTTATAATTAACATGGAGAGCGGTAAGAGAATAAGCGGGAGAGGGTATCTCGTGAGGAGGTCTGCAACCATGGTGAGCAACGAGATTATCAAAGAAGTAATTCAATTGATCTGCAGGCATGTCATACAAGGCCTGGTATCCAGGTGCAGGGTGCCAAATAATTGGGCTACGGAACCGGTATCCTAACCAAGACGGCCCAGCTTGCAAAAGGCGCTGGCCATAAAGGCTCAACCGTTCAGCAGCCAGCTTAAAATTCTCGTATTTGAATGGCTCCCTGAGCGGGATGCTTGGGGTAGAAACCCGATAACGGAATTTGGCAGCATCCAGGGTAGAATCTTTAATATCCAGAAAAAATTCCACGCTATTTCGGATCAAGTCCTCATGCATGGGTCCTAACAGTTCCATGACGCCCTGGGTTCTCATGAGGCTTTTGTGTGATTGCCATAGGTGAACTGGGTCTCTAGGCTCGGCCCTGACCCATAAATCTAGGCTATGCTCCTGCCTCTGAAAGGCATTGTAAGCCCTGAGCCACTTTAACTGATTGACCCCAAACGAGACAAAGGCTTGGAGTTGTATATCTCCCACGAAGGGCCCCGGGTTTAAGTCAGTTTCCTGTTCGAGCACCATATTGTGCAAATAGAATTCACATAGCAACCGTTGAACCTTAACCCCATAATGTTTGCAACAATCAATAAAATCATTAACAGTATTAATCTGAATAGGGGCACCTGCCTTGACAGCTTTTATTTTCAGTCTTAAGTATCTTTCAAGGAGAAATAAAGCATAATTCTTTGCAGGGGCCCTGCAAGTCAAAACATCATCATACAGCGAACATACAGTGTCAAATTGTTTAATAACAGCATCTAATCGACGTGTTACCTTGGCAGCCTTTTCCTGTTCCTTCTGCCATCCTTCAAAGGCCTGACTCTCTGATTGACTCATGTTGCGCAGTTGTTGCTGCAATTCTTCATATTTTGCCCGAGGGATCGTTTGTTCTTTCAACTGCTTGACTTCCTGCTGCAACTCCTCGTATTTTTCCCGAGGGATCATTTGTTCCCTCAGCTGGTCAGCCTCCTGTCGGGCTTGCTTCATTTTTGGTGCAAGGCCTTGATTTTTGGATCCCTTTTCCATGAATTCTCAGAGGCAGGGAGTCTTACCTGTACCTTCACGTTTCGCTGCCTAGAATTTCTTGTCCCGAATTATCCCTAACGGTGATGCCTCAGTTTGGACTTCTTTGTTTTCCCTTTCTTTCTTCACCTGGATAAAGGGGTACGGTGGCCCCTCTGTAAATGGAATATCGTCTTGTGGCTCGGTTTTGATTGGAACGGCAGTTGGTCCCAATGGGCTATTTGGTACAGCAGTTTGTTCCGGAACGGCATTTGGTTCCTCAGTGCTGGTTGGACCAGCCGTAGGTCTATCAGCAGAGTATTGACCCACGCAACGCCTATAAGCCCCTTGCCTTCTCTTCTGACAGGACCCTGCTGCACTTGTTCTTCTTTTTCTCCTTACGGTCCTTCTTATTCTCAGACTGGCTTTCAAACTTCTAATTTTCTGCCGAAGCTGGGCTATAGTATTCAGCAGTCTCTGCTGTTTCTTTCTCAATTTCTTAATTTCTCTTGCCTCGGCAGTGGGCGTATGAGTGGCCCTCAGTTCTGTTCCTCTTTCATCGAGGGTTTCTTCTGGCATTCTGGGAACGGACTGTTCCCGATAAGCATTTTCATTCCCCACATCATCAGCAGGTGGGTTTTCTTCGGGTGTCTTGGGAACGGATTGTTCCCGGTCGGTATTTACATTCTCTCCGTCAACAACAGGGAGGTTTTCTCCTCCCGCTATCTCTTCATGCAATTCTTCATGCGCCTCTTCCCCAGAGGGTCCCTCAGGAGGGCTTGCTGGACTGGAAGGTGAAGTATAATCTCCCAGGCTGGCCAAGATAGTGGCCAGCTCTTCTTCCTCCATGGCGACCTGTGGAGGGCTGCCCCCCAATTGTTCCATCTCCTCCTCCTGAATTGGCTGCTCAGTGGCTGCCTTCAGATAGTCGGCTTCGGCCTCAGAGTCAGAAGGTTTCTTTCCTTCCTCGGCTTCTGCTTCGTCCTCAGTTTGTTCCATGTTTTCCCTCGAAGGTTCCTGTTCTAGCATAGGTGGCTCATCTGTTATTTCGATCGGCTGGTCAATGCTTGGCTGGATTTTCTCCAGCCTGCCTTTTATTCTTGCCAGCCGAGCTGACTTCCTAGGTCTCTCGGGTCGCTCAGGTGTACTGGCCACCTGTTCTTCCACCACCACCTTTTTACGTTTTTTAGATTGTTCTGTCGTGCCAGAGGAATGCCTACGTTTCGAGGCAGCACGCTCTTCTGCGGCCCGCTCCTTATATCCAGATGCCCTAGAGGAGCGTTTTCGTTTTAATAACTCCGTGTTTTTCTTGGGTTGCTCGGGTGTATCCGAGGGACGCTTAGGTTTTGGTGATTCTCTGGGCTCCTCGGGTGCTTCAGAGGTACTAGCAGGGTGCTTAGCTTTTGGGGATGGTGATACTACTCCCCCTTCAATTGCTGTAATAAGCTCCCCCCAGCTACTCTGCTGCTGAGTGAGACTGTGGCTCACTATCAGGCGGATCAACCCATGGTGGCTAACTACTGTGTCTTCATGGTGTGCCTTTTTCAGGCTCCGAGAGGCATCATGCAATAATGAATTTAACAATGCAGGGAGATGCACGGAACATTTTCCTTTTAACACAGCCAAGAGCTTAAGGTGACGCGGTCTTACCACATCTTTTCGGCCCTCGCAGGTGATGTAGCTCTACACTACTTTTGCCAATTCGCTCCAGGGTTCTCCCAACGTTGCCGGCAGCACTCCTTTTCCTTTTACTGTTAGATTCTGTCCTTTGTCTTGGAAAATCTCTATGATCTTCTGCAGCCTCTCCTTCTTTGTCGTCCATATTGGTCCTGAGGCTGGTAATCCTGTTACCTCCGCGATTATTTCCTCCGTGACCGTTATCTGTTTTCCACCCACTACGGAGTGTTCTTCGTGCAAGTTCTGCAGAAATTCCATGGCCACAGTTTCATTTGATTCACGCAGGCGGCTAAAATAAGTTAACCACCCCGCCTTTTCTAGGATCTCCCGAGCAGCTTTGGAGACTACTAGGCTTGCTTCTGATAGCCTTGCCTCCCATGGTTCTGTTTCGGCTCCTAGATGGAACAGCAATTACCTGTCGCAAAGAACGTAATCGCAGCTAGAAAAAACACAGAGCATGCATGAAAATTGATTGTAAATAACAACTTATTGCAAAAATAGTATTATCATGCCGTTAGCCCATATCGTACCTTCGTACCATATCATTTCCGAATGGTGTGTTACCACGTGGCCGGTGGAGTAATGAGGTCACCTCCCCCCTCGCAACATGATAGGCTGTCCCAGCCGTCAAATGGAGGAGGAGCCGCCATCCCGTCACCAAGTCATAAAGGAACAGCATGTAGAGTTTTGCCATGTTTCAGATTAGACAAAGAAATACCGAGATCGAGGCAACAGGTAGATCGCGTTTTGCATAAGCCTTCGTGATGTGATGCAAAACAGGAGGATAGGACGTCTGGCACTCATATAAAGTCTAAGGTAGTCATAGTCAATACCTCTGCCATGATTGGTAGTGATAGATATTCATGTGACGTATCCATCAAAATGTAAGATATCATTATTACAAGGATAGAAGGAAGTATTAATATCATCCAAATTGGTGTATATATTACGACTCCGATACCACTAACAGAGCTCTGCTGCCGACAGGTGTTCATAACCTTGGCAGAGTTGTTTATTTCACCCTGGAACCATGGTTCTTTGTGTGTTTTTGAAGAGCAATTCTTGTCAAAATGCAGGCCATCATGCTGGCTTGGTAACCAGATAACCATGATGCTATTCACCAGAGAGGCGCGAATCGTGGGCAGGCCGGCTCGTGATGAGACCTCCTGTTCCAAGGTTTGTCTATATAGTGAACCTGTTGGACCATATCCCTGGTGTGGTGGCCATGATGGGAATGCCACTTCGCTTCCAATCTTATGATCATAGTAGGCTGGTTCTTTAATGAAACCCCCTATCCTGCTTTTGACAAATATATATATATATATATATATATATATATATATATATATATATATATATATTTTTTTTTTTTTTTTTTTTTTATTTTTTAAGTAACAGATTGTGCTCTTGTATAATTACACATAAGAGTGGTTCAGCCCTCCTTAAGAGTGGGAATGGCGAAAGAAGTCTTGTCGTCTCAATTTGGAAGATATAAATCTTCTGTTCTTATCTCCAAGTAATAATAGAGAAAATTGTAGGAACTCACATGATAAAAATATCCAACAAGGCAGAGGAGGTGAGATTATGACAGCAAAAATTATGAGTGTGTGGATCCTTCCTTTGTTATTGCATCAATACTAAGGCTTGTTAAAGATAGCGATTCATGATATTCTGATCTCGATATGTCCTGACTTTTATATTCATTGCATAAAGGTATAGCTGCTACTTATGACCTTGGAAAGAGGATGGACAACACACCCTTTATGTGAAAGGGACAAGAGCATACTACTTGCTTTTGAAAGGAAGGGTGAGGAGGAGTTCATTTGATGCATTGCCTTAAAAAAAAAATCAGCAAAAGCACACCAATGCTGCTTCCTTTTCAAAAGGAGCAGCAAAAACCCAAAAGTGTTGTTCCTTTTGAAAAGGAACAGCAAAAACACTCAAGTGCTGTTCAAACACACAAATGTTGTTCCTTTTGAAAAGGAACAGCAAAAACACACAAGTGTTGTTCCTTTTGAAAAGGGACAGCAAAAACACAAACAGTGTTGTTCCTTTTTTTGAAAAGGAACAGCAAAAACACACCAGTGCTGTTCCTTTTGAAAAGGAACAGCAAAACGCAAAAGTGTTGTTCCTTTTTGAAAAGGAACAACAAAAACACACAAGTGCTGTTCCTTTTGAAAAGGAACAACAAAACGCAAAAGTGCTGTTCCTTTTTGAAAAGGAACAGCAAAAACACACAAGTGCTGTTCCTTTTGAAAAGGAACAGCAAAACGCAAAAGTGTTGTTCCTTTTTGAAAAGGAACAGCAAAAACACACAAGTGCTGTTCCTTTTGAAAAGGAACAGCAAAACGCAAAAGTGCTGTTCCTTTTTGAAAAGGAACAGCACACACAAATACTGAAAACATATATACAAAATTTACAATTTTATATACAAAATGTGGTATTAAAAGGTGAATTCTTACTGATCTGTAGGTGAGGAAGTTTTTGCTTCCTCGCCCATAATCTCAATGTTAGTATCTTGGCGTAGCTGCTGACAAAAAGATTCCCGAGTGAGCGGTTTGCGATATAGACGGACTCGATGACCGTTTACCTTAAATGTATATCCAGACCCATCGATTGTGGTCAGTGTAAGGGTCCCATTGTCATGGACTTTTTGAATCTCGTATGGTCCCAACCAACGCGTCTGAAGCTTGCCTGGGAAATCCTGAAATCTAGAATCATATAACAGAGCCCAGTCTCCTTCATGAAATATCTTATTTTTGATAAGCGCATCATGTCATTTGGCTCGCTGCTGTTGAATGAGTGCTGTATTCTGTAATGCAGAGAGCCTTATTTCATCTAATTCATTAATTTGGTGTAATCGATTTTTCTGTGCTTCACTTAAATCCAATCCGACTTCTTGGGCCGTTCGCAGCGTTTGGATTTCGAATTCTATCGGAAAAATAGGCTGCTTTCCAAACACTAAGTGATATGGTGAGTAGCCGGTGGTGCTTCTCCATGTGGTTCGATAAGCCCACAATGCCTCGGGTAATCGGGCGGCCCAATCACGCCGATGTGAGGCAATTGTTTTTGTCAAAATCGACTCTATTACCTTATTGCTGCTCTCTACTTGCCCATTTGCCTGAGGATGGTATGGGGTAGTAATTTTATGCTGGACACGATAATTATTGAGTGTTGCAGCTCATTGGTGGCCTACAAATTGTGGTCCTCCGTCTGTAATTACTTCCCTTGGGAGACCATAACGTACAAACAAATGGAGAAAGAACTGTATTACCGAATCTTCTGTAGCCCTAGTCAATGTCCCCGCTTCAACCCATTTGGTAACATATTCAGTTGCTACCAAAATGTAGGTTCTTTGATTTGATGGCGGGCTGATGGGGCCGACGAAGTCCAGAGCCCAGCGTTCGAAAGGTTCGATCACTAATTGGGGTCGCAAAGGCATTTCGTCGGCTGGACCAGGTCGTCTTGCACGTTGACAGCTATCACAGGCCTGGACAAATTTTTTCGCATCTTTGAAAATTGTAGGCCAGTAATATCCCGTTTGTAAGACTTTATGTGCTGTTCTTCGTTCAGCAAAGTGTCCTCCACATGGCCCGTCATGGCAGGCTTTCAAAATATCAAAGATTTCGTCCTCCTGAATACATCTTCTGATTTCCATATCTGCTCCTGTGTGAAACAAATAGCCCCCAACCCACGAAAATCGATTGCTTCTCTGAACAATCTGTTTCCGTTCATTGGGAGTTAAATGTTTTGGAAGCTTACCTACTGCAAGATAATTAGCAACATCAGCGTACCAAGGAGTCTAAACAGCGACAGCGAATAAGTGTTCGTCTGGGAATTGGTCCTCGACTGCTGCTGCTTCAACTGACTTTGGTATTCGTGAGAGGAAATCGGCTACATGATTCTCCTTCCCCGGTCGATCTCTGATTGTAATATCGAACTCCTACAACAAGATCAACCACCTGGTTATTCTTCCATTTGTAACAGGCTTGTTTGCTAAGTACTTAATAGCAGAATGGTCTGTATACAAAATAACAGGATAGCCTGTAATATAGTGTCTAAATTTATTAACAGCGTGTATCACGGCTAAAAATTCTTTTTCGGTGACAGTGTAATTTAATTCAGCTGGAACCAAATTCTTGCTGATATAATAGATGGCGTATGGTTTTTTATCCTCTTCTTGGCCCAGAACTGCACCGATTGCTGTGTCTGAGGCGTCGGTTGAAATTTGGAATGGTAGATTCCAATTAGGTCCTCGGAGAACTGGAGCTGTAGATACCAGCCTCTTTAATTCTTTGAAGGCCCGATCACATTTCTCTGTCCATAAGAAGTCAACATTTCCAGTTAATGCATGTAAAGGTGCGGCAATATGTGAATAATGTTGTATGAATCGTCTATAATAGCCAGAAAAACCAAGAAAACTGCGTACCTCTGTCTGATTAGTGGGGGTTGGAATAAGAAAAAGTATTTGAATTTTAGCCGGGTCTACCTGAATACCAGTTGCTAAAATATAGTGTCCCAGAATGAGTCCTTCAGTCATCATCATGTAACACTTTTCGTGACTCAAGCAAAGTCTGGTAGCGATGCAGCGCTGTAGGACTTTTTCGAGAGTATCTAGAGCTGGATCAAAGTCCTCTCCATATGGTGTGAAATCATCCATGTAGACTTCCAATCCATCATTAATTAGATCTGCAAAGATGCTAAGAACAACCCTTTGGAATGTGGCTGGAGCATTACATAAACCAAAAGGTAAGACTCGATAAGCGAACGTTCCCCAAGGGCAGGTAAAGGTAGTCTTATCCTGGTCTTCAGGGGCAATCTGAATCTGATTGTATCCGCTGAAGCCATCCAGGAAAGAAAATAATTTCTTGCCTGCTAAGGTGTCCAGTACCTGGTCTATAAATGGAAGAGGGAAATGATCTTTTTGTGTGGCTTTGTTTAATTCTCTATAATCCACACAAATCCTCCATTTCCCGTTCTTTTTAGGTACTACCACAAGTGGGGATACCCATTTGCTGTCAGAAATAGGATAAATGAAATCAACATCTAAAAGTTTCTGAAGCTCATCTTTTACAACATCTTTTAAATGGGGATTGAGTCTTCTTTGCGGTTGTCGAACAGGTCTTGCATCTTATTCGATATAAATATGATGTGTACATAGCTGGGGATTTATCCCTTTCATATCGGGATAGTCCCATGCAAATGCCTCCTGATACTTTCGTAACAGCTGGATGAGTTTTGTCTCTTGATCTGGTGTCAGATTAGTGTTAATATTTAAAGTTTTGCCCGGTTCAATTTGCACTACTTTGCTATTAGCGACAGAAGTCACAGGTATATTTTGGTCATGTTCGTCCTTCAGAGGATCCTCCTCTAATTCGTTGTCAAATGCTGCCTTTATCATAAAACATTGCGTATACAATGTGGATTCTGTTTGATTAATGAATTTATTAATGACATCGTCTTCGGTTTGATCTTTGAAATCTAGCGCTTCCTGGACTGTTAATGGAGGTCTAATGTTGTCTGTGATATATGAGGCAGGGCATGTTGGCTTTCATCATCGTGATGCTTGGCTGAGCTGGAGGGTACAAAATTAAATTTTTGATATCCGGACCTCTGGTTATGGTCATGTTTCCCTGCCTGCAACCAATGTAGGCGTCAGCAGTAGCAAGCCACGGTCTACCTAGAATTAGCGGATGTCCATCTAGTCGGGTTTTCGGATTAATTATCAGGAAGTCGGTCGGGTATTCCCAGGAATCTACTGAAACCATGACATCATACAGGGTGCCTTCTTGTCTAATTACTGATCGGTCAGCTAGTTCTAACAAGGTGGAAGTAGGTTCTACCGATGTAATCCGGAGTTTCTGGCAAGCTGATGTTGTCAGGATGTTAATTGCAGCCGCTAGATCAACTAAGACGTTGCTCAAGGTTTTCCCATAGATTTGAACAGTGACAATTGGGTTCCCAGGGTCCTCGTATTTAACTGGTGTTTCTTTTCCTGATAGGAGGTCGGATAAGGTGCCGACTACCTGGACTCTTGGGTTAGAAGTTACATTTCTTTTTGGTTTTCTGCTACACAGGTCCTTTATGGTTTTTGCATATATGGGGATATCCTGTATAGCTTGAAGGAATGGTATTCTTATATACAAGTTTTGTAGTTCTCCCAGAATATCAAAGTCTGGATATTGTGTTGGTCGTGGAATGGCTAATCGTTCTGGGAACGGAGGAGGAGATGTAATTACTTGTTGATGAGCCTGGTCTTTATTTACATCTTCCTGTTGTGATGGTTGTTCTATAGGTAACTGATCTTCAATGTGAGTTGTTCTATGTCCCTCAGTTTCTATTATTCGCCCAGATCTTAACTGAAGATCGTTGCACTCCCGCAGATCAGATTCAATTTCTGAGGATTCTATAATTTGAAGAGATTGAACTGGTCTGTTATTTGGATTAGGGTTGGGTTGGGCTGGGAGCTGCGGTCTCAGATTAGGCTAGGGGTTTTGTTGTAAGGCTGGCAGAGTCGGTTGAGGGAATGGAATTGATCCTGCTGGCTGATATGTCGATCTTGGCCAGCTTGTCTGCCAGGATGAGCTTTGCGAAGTAGAAGGGGTCCACTGCGGAGGATATGAATTATTCTGCCAATATGGTGGAGGATAAGGGCAATTTGGCCAACCAAATTGGGACATCCAAGGATTCGGAGTAGGAAACATTTGAGGTGACCAATTTGAAAACGGGGGTTGAGACTGGTTTTGCCACATATTCTGTTGCTGAGTATTGAACTGCTGGGGTTGAAAAGAAGAGGAGGGGTCTGAAAACATACCTGGTTGCCTAGGCTGCCATTGACGACGCTGGTTAATAAAATATGCTGATTCTGGCTCCTCTTCTGCTTCTTTGTATACTGCCTTCAAACCAGGAAGTGAGGGGCAGCTTTCGGTCAGGTGATCCTTGGTACAGATAGCACATATTTGGACTGTATCCAGCGGGCATTCCTTGTGGCTATGCTTCTTCCTGCATCGTGGGCAAAAAACTGCTAGATTCTGTTCCGCCTCTGCTTGCTTCTGTTTAGCCTGCACAATGTCAAGTTGTGTAGTTAGTGTCCCCAGGATATCAGTTTTAAAATTTTCTAGCAAATTTCCAAGTTCCACCCGTGTTACTCCCTCTGTTGATGTTCTGTTATCTCTAGTGAAACGATCATATTCTGCCGGTTTTATCCTCGTGCTGCCTCTTGAGCTCCTGATACACAGATCAATGATATCAGCAAAATTTTCCTGATAAATTTCTCCTTTTCCCATAATATTTAACGTTTCAATCCACTGTTCTTTCATACCTCTAATTAATGCAGTTTTCAACACGTTGTCAGGCAGAGGTAGCGATGCATAAGGAGATCTTTGCAAGTTATATTGGAAACGTTCCACATATTCTTCTAGGGTTTCGTTTGGTCTGGCTGACATTTGAAAATTTTCATCTTTTAGTTCCCTTGACCTACAGTAATCTTGATATTTTTTTAAAAAGGCTTCTTTCATTTGATCCCAATTGTTAATAACCCCACCACCTAAGCCCATAAACCATCTTAATGCAGCCCCTTTTAATGTAGAGGGGAACAATTTCAGTTTCTGGGGATCGGTGGTGTAATCATATCCTCTACATAATACATCAAATTCGAACAAGAATGCGTCCGGGTCTTCTGATGTAAGGCCATGAAATGTGGGGATATGCTGGAGAGGGATAGCTTTCATGGGCGCATTTGCTGCAGAATCTACTATCGGATATTGCAATGTGGAGGTCTGGGTGTTTGGCTGATTCTGTGCCATGGGATCGAATATATGCCAATAATCTTCAGGAATTTCCAAGAGAGTGTTCCTTGGTTGAGGAGGGGTAGTCTTAACAGGGATTGTCTTGACACCACTCCCTTGATCAGGGATGATAATGGCCCCAACTGTCTGCGGTGAATGGATTCCTTCAACGAGGATTTTTGCAGCGCTTCCCTTGTCCGGGCTATTTAAAGGCTGGTTTAATTCAATAGGAGATCTAGGTTCCTCGATTTCCCCTGTTTCTCCTTCTCCTTCACAAAGGTTACTTTGGGTCCCTTCGTGCAATGGTCCAGGAGTCAAATTTTCAATTTCTTGAAGATCCTGCTCCTCTGTTTGACTGTGCACTTCAGCAAAGGCTTCAGATGATGATCCCGAGGCCTGAAGGGAACTAGTAGGCTGTTTAGAATCGACTTTCTTATAACCTACCGATGGCTGAGAGTTGGCTTTCTTATAGATTTCGTCTATGAAGGTCGTTCGTCCAAGGGTCACCGGCCCCTTGGCTTTGGATGGAGGCTTTTGATCTTTCTCTGGCTTTTTCTGCTTAGTCATGCACTCCAATTAAATCCTATTTAACCAATCAATTCTGCTAGGGAAGTGGATGGTGGAGCAGGGCTTTTACATGCTCCGTACGCAGGTTCTTACCTTTCATTTTTAAAATCCAACTCTCCCCTAGCAGATTCGCACACTACCCTGTTTAAAAGACAAATGGCTATACCCTTTCCCCGGCAACGGCGCCAAAATGTAGAGCTGTAACAAGGGCCTTTTTCACCTCTAGTTATCTCACATTACAAGTCAATCCGGGAGCGTTTTGTTATTGCAAAGGGTATCTCAATTTGAGGCTATTTGTCAGAGTAATGCTTAGTAGTATAGGCCTAAGAAATACAAGAGTAAACGGATGCTAAATTATGGCTAGATTACTTTTGCAGAAAGAAATCACACACAGCAACTTTACCAGTCGAGGGTGCGGAAATAGTAACCCATCCCTCTAGAAACTGTTGAAAGAAATCAGAGTATGGATCATGGATCTGGGAGCATAATAGCGTCTGCTGTGTCTCACGACAGCCTTGATCCTCCTCTCACACCAAACCAATGAATGCGAGTAAAAAGGAACAGCAGGAAAGTAAAATGGAACGGCAATGCAGAAATGGAACAACAGTAAAAAGGAACAGCGGTAAAAGAAACTAAGTCTCGCGAGTTCAGCACTCTCAATCCTTTGCATCAACTTATACACAAAGACAGAGCAATCTTTTATACAAGTAAACAGCTTAACCAAATGGAACAGCAAACCATCATAAACAGGAAACGTCAATCATATATAAAGGTAGACAACTAAATCAAATAAACATGAAACGTCAATCATATGTACAGATAATCTAACATGATCACCAGTAGTCCACCTACAACGTTAATTCCATTTTCTTATGATCGTCACTCCAACTATATGTAGCTAAAGCATTCCACTTATAAATTCTGTAACAGAAGTGAACAACTCAGAACAATCGTTATGTGACCAATTCTGGAAATATGATGTGAGCTTGTTATAAAGATTTACAATAGAAAAACTACTGATGAACGAATATGGAACAGCATGTAAAATATGTCAAATTATTAAGAATGATAAACAAACCACACTAAGCCAAACTGTAATGATACAATCAGCCAGTGTCCGTTGGAGCCGGGCCCTTAGCTTCCAATGGCACACCGCCGGAATTTACTTCAGACGCAGAGGGATAGTAATACCAAATATATTATATTAACGCATCAATGATAGTACAACAAAAACTAAGTCTCAAAGAGACTCAATAGTCTGAGTTCCAACTGACTGTGAATTCTGTAAACAGAAAATAAAGATACACAACGAGAGTCCCCCAAAGTCTTCAATGCTACCCTTTTTATACTAGTAACGGCGGAGTTAACCAGACAACAAAATAATTGAAAGTAACGATCCCTCAGGATCGAAGATCCTGAGGGATCTGTTAAACTGTTAACTCCTCTCTTTTCTTTGCCTAGTCTTCCGAACTGACAGTCCCTTATCTCGTCCCAGATTGATTTGCCAAGATTTGCTCGCCCTGGTCTGGACTTTAGTTAGTTTCGAAGGGACAACCGTTATCTTCTCATGGAACTCCAGTTTTGCACTGTGTCTCCCTCCTTTTGTCATTTTCTGCATAGAGAAGACAACTATTAGTAATTGGTCATTCGTGCTCATTCTCATTACATTCTTCTTACTTTATAGCAAAGAAAAGATTACAAACATTGCTTGAAACATCACTAAATTATACATCAAAACATACCTTTCCAATGCTCTACACATCTGAGCCCAAGTAGCGATGCTATTCCCAGGTAATCCCATGAACCAGCGTAGTGCTGCATCCTTAAGAGTGGAAGGGAAAAGCTTCAGCTTTTGCTCATCTTCAGTATAGTCATAGGTTCTACAAAGGACAGCAAACTCAAACAAGAAGGTATCAGGATCCTCAGTGGTCAGTCCATGGAAGTGAGGCAAGGCGGAGGGGCTAATGTTCTTCATTTTCATCTCTCCATTGGTCTCTCGGATGGGAAAGCTCCTTCTATTCTCTCATCTTCTCTTCTATTATCAGCCATGGCTTCAGATGGAGTGGTCTCTAACTCTTCTTCTTCTATAGGGTCTTGGTATATCTCAGGATGTTCACCTATAGGTTCCTCTGGGTCACTGTCACCAAAGAAGAGAGAAAGGTGACTCAGTGATGTGGTGGGGGTGTTTGGTAGGAATTTGCCTGATCTATCTCGGTTCCTACGAGGCATGAAATGGAAAGGACTTTTCTTTTTTTTTTTGAGTGCTTTTGCTTTTTCTTTGGTACCTGCAAAACTGAAATAGAGTGATCTACAACTAACTATATTTCTCAAATGAAATTTGCGGAATTGGAAAGCTAATCTAGGAAAGAAAGGAATATTAATCTAGGAAAGCAAGAAATATTAATCTAGGAAAGCAGGAAATATTAATCTAGGAAAGCAAGAAATATTAATCTAGGAAAGCAGGAAATATTAATCTAGGAAAGCAGGAAATATTAATCTAGGAAACCAGGAAATATTAATCTAGGAAAGCAGGAAATGCTAATCTATGAAAGCAAGAAATACTAAGCTAGGAAAGAAAGAAATACTAAGCTACTTTTGCAGAATGGAAATGAAATAAACTACTGAGCAGAAGTAAGAGTACGAAAGTAGAAGAAGAGCAAAAATTACTAATACTCTGACGCTTCCCCGGCAACGGCGCCAAAAAGGATGGTGAGCTCCAGTATTGTAGCAATAATGCTAAAACTCCTGGGGCTTCCTTTCTCTCATTTTATCAACCCAGTAGTTCGTACAAACTTGGAAGCGACGGTGCTATATGCACAAGTACTAGCTCTTGTCGCAGCTGTCACTTGGTCAGTTGGGACAAGTCCGCTAGGGCTCAAGCCAACTTCTATAGGCTCTCAGAAGAAGCTTGCTAATTGATGGATGAAAGCTATTCTCAAAGGAAAACTACTCTACTTGACGAAATGGACTGAAAGCAAATCAAAGCATGTAAACCTAGGAAACCCTAATTTAACTAGTCTAACCTCTACAATGCAAAGAATATGAATGAAACCTCTATCGATGCTGTTGTTACCTCTAATAAGTGGAAATGCATGGATCTAAGCTACTTGCATCATAAAAGACATGTTTTTGTATTTTTCCTTTAAGTGGATGGAATGATTGTGATTTTGTGCTAACTAGGGTTTGGTTGTGCAGATGGGATGGAGAAGGAAGGAAAGCGTGGGACAGGTTGGGGAGGCTAGGAGAGGTCCCTAGGGATCCTTAGCATCCATCCACAGAGGTTCCTCGCATTCAGATGCTCAGCAACTGAGTGAGTGGCCTCCTACAGGATGTCTGCGGGGGATCCTACAGGATACGCAGAGATTTCTACAGGATGTCTACAAATTGCTACAAGATGACCTACCGTGAGTGTTTGAAGTGATGGGTGAGTGATGGAATGGTAGGGGAGATGTATAAGGTAGGAATGAGGCTGGTGATGGCTTTAGAAGTGGAGGAATAGGATAGGGAGTGAATGTAGGGAGTAGGTTGGAAGATAGAGGGCTAGGTCAACGAAAGGGCTAGAGAATGGAAGTACGTGAGGAGTGAAAGACTGTGGGAGAAAACAGAGTGGAACAGAGGTCAAAGATGTGTTTGCATGCGTGATCAAGATGGAGAATGAGGTAATGGAACGAGAGAGAGCAGTGTAAGTGAAACAAATGCTTATGACTGTCACCAAACCAAAAATGCATTAACCTAAACTACCTGTGCGTATAAATTCAATGAACAGCAATCCAAAACGTGAAGAGAAATGTGTATGAAGCGGTGATGAAGGTGTGTGGTGTAGGTGTGAATGATATGGAAGCATCTAACATAACCGTGACTGTATTGCAGCAATCATCAAGTAAAGAAATGCATATTTTTGGTGGTTAGTTATGGACTGCACCCCAATCTCTAAGGGAGATGGCAGTGAGCCTTAACAACCTTTTTGCTGGAGCTCCAATAGATTATATCTATCCTTTGCTTACCTAAGCAACTGGAAACAAATTTACCATAAGCAAATCCTATCTAAACTCATGAAAAAAGACTAATTCAACAACCTGTAATTCAAATTGCATGTGAAAATGAAAACTCAGAGTGCTGAAACGAAATGCAAACAACACTACAGCAGAGGGGATCTATGGCTCTTAGGTTGGGCCCTAACCTGAGAGCTATAGTCTCCTTAAGAAAACTCAGAGCTAGATCAAAATCTGCCTTCTTTATTCATAACTGATGTTATGCCAAAACTGGCTTACAACAAGAACTAACATCGAGCTGTGCTCAAAAATTACAATAGTAATGCGAAAGTTTCAACAACCTATCAAAGGCTACGGCCTCTATACTTATGCAAAACAATGATCCAACAAGTGTCCTTGATTTTAGGAGCTCGGCTGTCCAACTAGAGTTTAACTGCTGATCCTGTAGGACAGTCATAATTGCTGTTCCTGTAGAACAGTTGTAACTGTTGTTCCTGTAGAATAGCTGGCTGCTTCTAAGCTCGGAGGGGAGATGGATTGGAGCTCGAAGTTCTTGGTGGGAATCACGAGGAATGTCCCAAGACCATGGACATCCTCTCCTAAAAACGAGCAGTGCCACCTCATTGTCTCCTTGTCTCCTTTTTCGTTGTCTTTTGCTCCGTTTTAATGCCAAAACCTGGAATCATAATGCATTAGTCACGTAGATAGAGTGCCTACCCTTCTTCCTACAAACAACATGAATAAACTAAGAAATGCATTCATAAGCAATAAAAAATGAATGGTTTGAGCAGGTAAAATAGGCCAAAATGAGCCCAAATTGTACCAAAATTGGGGCTCATCAGCTTTGATGATAGACAAGGTTTGAACACAGCTTTTGGTTGTAAACATCTATCTGGTGACTCCATTGGAGGAAGACCATCATTTGGTGACTCCACATCGAAGTTCTGGCCCAGTTTGTGAGACATACTCGAAGAAATCCTCAGAAATCACCAGCTAAACCAGTGCCTGAACCTGAGGGGACTGTCAAAATGAAGAAATCTTCACAGAAAGGGGCATCAGGATCGAGTAAGCCTAAGAAATCTTATTCATCTCTAAAAGATAAAGTTATTGCTGAAGATTTATAGTTTGAAGATTTAGAAATCAGTAATATTAATAAAGAAATTCCTTCAGAGATTAGTTTAGCCCCTTGTTTAGTTAGTTCCCCTTTGAATATCAGTTCAAAGAAAGCATCCCATTCAGTCCAAAACATCCCTTTATCTCTGCCATCCATCACATTACTCCCTACCATTCAACCTGCTAGTATTCGTCCACATTTTCCAATTATGGCAGGACAGCAAGCACCTATGAGGATAGAGAGAATTGTAGCTGCTAGATATGGACCTTTAGTCTTGCCAGTGCCTTTAAATCCTATGCCTATGGGAGAATATAAAAAATATATGCCTAAATTCACTGGAACAGAGGGAGTAACAGCAAAAGAACACCTTGAAGCGTTTTACAGTTATGTTGATAATTTAGATATAAGTGAAAATGATGTGTGGATGAGAGTTTTTGTCCAGAGCCTTGATGAAGAGGCTAGGAAGTGGTTCAGAGAATTACCCTAGAGATCTATAACAAATATTGAAGCATTAGATGATGCATTTTTGAAGCAATGAGGAGATAAAAAGGACTTGCTGTATTACCACACAGAGTTTGGTAATCTGAAAAGGGAAAATGGGGAATCAATACCTGATTTTAAGAAAAGATTCAATCGAATGTACAGTAAGATACCAGCTGAGGTAAAACCTACTCCTACCTCTATCAAACTCACTTATGCCAATGCTTTTGACTCTGATTTCTGCTTGTTATTGAGAGAAAGAAGATGTGCTACTCTAGCTGATATGTAGGATGCAGCACTAGAAGTAGAGTCTAATATTATGGCTACAGAAAAGTTAAAAAATAAAGCTGACAGAAGGAGGCAGAGAGGTCAGGGTTATACTACTTCTACGTCATCTTCAAAGCCTAAATTAGATAAAATGACCAAGATGATAGAGTCATTGGTTGCTGAAATTTCTAAGCTAAAGGTTGAGCAGAAATAAGGTAAAACAAGGCAGCAAAACACATTTGCTCCAAGAAATCCAAATCCTTTTAGAAGAGTAAATGAGTAGATACAAATTATGAAGAGGGGTGAAGAAACAAAGGAAGAATAGAAAGTAAAATCTCCCTTCCCAAATGTAGTCATGGAGGAAGAACAATTTGAAGAAGATGAGGATGAAATTCACTGCATGGAAGATAAAGGCAACGCTGCATTTTTTACTTTGGCTACTTATGAAGAGTCATTACTGCAAGAAAAAAATAGTCAGGAGTGGGACAGAGGAGCTATTCTACAAACTGAACAACAGCAGAGATATAACCTGAGGTCAAATGCAAACAATGTCAAAGAAAATCCTGCATAAAGAGCTGCTGTCCAAACAGAACCACAGAATGTCAAACAGAGAAGACTAGCAACTGATCCAGTCATCCTCAAAGCTCCATCTCAAGAGGTAAAAAGTTCTAATAGGTCATCTTCTTCTTTCAGCTTTGAGTTAGAAGTTCAAAATTTGAAAATATCTGTGCCTCTGGTAGATTTGGTGAAAAGTGAAGCATTTAGAAAGCCCATCCTTGAAGCCCTTGAGCTAGGAACCACACAAACCTCCACTGACTCTGTTAATTTGCAAGATGATAAGCCTGCCATTGTGCTTAGTCCTATGATTAAGCCTGCTGATAATAATTCTCCATCTTTTTATGTCTCATTGAACATTCATGATAAAACCCTTCACAATTGCCTGCTAAACACAAGGGCCAGCCACAATCTAATGCCTAAAGCTGTCATGGAAGAGTTAGGCCTTGATATCACTAGACCCTATCATGATTTATTTTCTTTTGATTCAAGGAAGGTGAAATGTCTTGGATTAATTAAAGACCTGGACATTACCCTAACTCAGCTGCCCATGAAGAGTATGATAATGGATATTGTGGTAGCAAATGTCCCTCATAAGTTTGGCATGCTACTGTCCAGAGGGTGGATTAAGAGACTAGGTGGGACATTATAGAATGATTTATCTTATGCTACTGTCCCAGTGTTTCGAGGAGAAAGCAGGAAGTTGTATAGAGAAGCATAGTTGGCATACATCATAAGTGATGAGAAGAATCCTACAAATCATCCTATATATGCAGTGGACACTGATTTTGGAGCATGCATTCTCCAAATTGAAGAGTCTCAGAAGGCCGTAATGCAGCTCAAGAAAACCAACAGTTCAGGCTGAGAAAGAGCAAGGAAGTCAGATTTGGGAGATGTTCTTTGATGGATCGTGTTCTAAGGAGACTGCAGGAGCAGGGGTGGTGCTAGTATCTCCAAAGAAAGAAAGCATTCAGATATCTTTTAAA
Source organism: Pinus tabuliformis (assembly GCA_031772625.1). Lineage (NCBI taxonomy): Eukaryota > Viridiplantae > Streptophyta > Pinopsida > Pinales > Pinaceae > Pinus > Pinus tabuliformis. Next base: position 1,391,208,073 of record CM062817.1, on the reverse strand, counting down.
CTGGTTTTTCGAGTTACTAATAACATAGTAGAGTATGAGGCTTTGCTGTTGGGCCTTAATGCAGCCAAAGATAGAGGAATCAAGGATCTGAAGGTGTTTGGAGATGCTGATGTGATCATCCAGCAAGTAAATAAAACATTCCAAGTAAAGCACGCAAGGCTGAAAGCATATAGAGATGAGGTATGGAGAATCAAAGACTCTTTTGTTTACTTCTATATTTCATACATTCCTAGAGCCCAGAATCAGCTTGCTAATTCCCTTGCTATTTTTGCTAGTTTATTTATACCTCCCATGCCTCCCAGACTAGTGTATGAAGTCCAAATCAAGTATAGGCCTTCCTTGCCTGATAATGTCCACCATTGGAAAGTTTTTGATGATGATGATGAGATAAATAGGTTTCTGCAAGTCATTGATGAGTTTTCTAAAATGCAAATTGACCAAGAGAATGATGCCTTGGAAGAAAACCCACAGTCCCAGCTTAGAAATAAAATTGGTAAAGACAACATTGTCCAGCTTCCTAGCAACCATATTCCTAAGGGTTTAATTCCTCTTGAAATATTGTTTGACCAAAATGATGTGCCTTACAAGGCTACCCAAAAAGAATACCAATCTGCAGTCTGTAAGCATGATATAGGAAGTCCAGGTCAGCCTAGATATGTAAATCTGTGCACTCATTTGTCTGCTAATCAAAGTGATGAGCATTGCAATTTAATGAGGCAATTTGCTGATGCGTTTGCCTGGGAGTATAATGACCTGAAAACTTATGATAAGAATATAATTGAGAATAAAATCCCTCTGGAAAAAGACACTATTCCTTTCAAACAGAAGTTGAGACCAATAAATCCTATGTTTCTTCCACTAATTGAAAAATAAATTAAAAAGTTGTTGGCTGCCAAGATCATAGTACCTCTCAGATATTAAAAATGGGTAGCCAATTTGGTGGTGGTGAGGAAGAAGAGTGGGGAAATCAGACTATGTGTTGATTTCAGAAATCTAAACAAATGCTCCAAGGAAGACAACTATCCTCTACCAAAGATGGAGCACTTGTTGCAAAAGGTCTCAAGAGCCAAAGTGATGTCATTTTTGGATGGATTTTGAGGCTTTAATCAGATTGTTGTTCACCCAGATGATCAAGAAAAGATTACATTTACCACTCCTTGGGGCACTTCTATGTATGCCAAAATGCCATTTGGATTGATGAATGCTAGAGCCACCTATCAGAGAGCTATGGATATAGCATTTGTGGGCGAGAAGGACAAATTTGTGCTTATCTACCTTGATGATATAACAGTTTACTCCAGCAACCATCAAAATCATTTGCAGCATTTGAAAAAAGTGTTTCTGAAGTGCAGGAAGTTTGGAATATCAGTCAATCCCGAAAAATCTCAATTTTCTTTAGATGAGGGCAAGTTGTTAGGACATGTTGTGTATGTTGTAGGTGTTTAGATAGACCCAGAAAGAGTAAAAGCCATACAGACTTTGTCTGTCCCAAGATCAAAGAAGGATATCCAATCCTTTCTTGGCAAAATTAATTTTGTCAGGAGGTTTATTCCAAATTTTGTAGAATTGGTTAAGCACGTGACCTTCATGTTGAAGAAAGGGTTAGAAGTAAGATGGACTGATGCAGCAAGAAAATCATTTGATTCCATCAAGAAAGCTATTATGGAGGCTCCCACTTTAATAAGTCTAGACTATAGCAAGGAGTTCCACATATTTTCTTTTGCCGCTGAAGACACTATTGCAGCAGTTTTATTGCGGCCAGATGAAGAAGGTTCAGAACATCCAGTAGCATTTTTCAGCAAGAACTTGAGGGATGCTGAACTAAGGTATGATATTATAGAAAAATAGGCATATGCTCTTATTAAATCCTTAAAGTCTTTCAGAGTTTATATCTTGCATTCAAAAATAATTGCATATGTGCCTTCTGTTGCAATAAAAGATGTCTTGACTCAAAATGATGCTGATGGAAGAAGGGAAAAATGGATTGTAAAGATGATAGAATTTAACATAGAGCTGAAGCCCACTAAATTGGTCAGAGGTCAGGGGCTTGCCAAGTTATTGGCTGAAGAAAATTGCAGGTCTTTAGATGTTGATTTCTTATGCACAATTGCAGAAAATGGTCAAGTAGAAGAAGAGGAAGCAGCTGAAACAGAGAGAAAGCAGTTAGTGGCTAAAAATCTAGCTTCATGTAACTGGTATGCTGAAATAATTAATTTCTTGCTGAAGCTAGAGATCCCTTTAGGATTTACTCTAAGTCAGGATAGAACTTTAAAACTTAGAGAAGAAAAGTATTGCATTATGGAAAATATGCTCTACTGGAGGGATCCATTTGGAATATTTTTAAGGTGTCTAGATAAAGAACAGTCAAAAGAAGTTATGCAGCAGTTTCATAACAGCATGTGTGGAGGGCACCACTATTGGAAGACTACGGCCCATAAAATTCTCAAAGTTGGTTACTATTGGCCCACTTTATTTTCTAATGTATTTTCTTTTGTTAAATCTTCTGACAGGTGCCAAAGATTTGAAGGAAAATAGCAGTTGAAATCCCTGCCCCTAAAACCAATTCAGGAAAAAGGACCCTTTCAGCAGTGGGGCTTAGACTTTATTGGAGAAATCAATCCACATTCCAGTGGCCAGCATAGGTGGATATTAGTAGCCACTGATTATTTCACTAAATGGATTGAAGTAGTCCCTACCAGGAAGGTTGATCACAATGTGGTCATGAAGTTGTTGATAAAAAATATCTTCAGCAGATTTGGTTGTCCACATAAACTGATCATAGATAATGTAGCAGCTTTCAGGGTAAAAGAACTGGCAGAAATGTGTGATTCAATGGGTATCAAACTTGTTCATTCCTCATCATATTATCCACAGGGAATTGGTCTAGCAGAATCCTCTAATAAAAGTCTGATCAGGATAATTAAAAAACTGTTAGAGGACAATAAAAAGAATTGGGATTCAAAGCTCAAGTATGCATTGTGGACTGACAGAGTGACCATTAAAAAATCCTTAGGGAATTCTCCTTTCAAGTTGGTATATGGCACTGATGTTGTATTTCCAATTCAGCTAACTCTCCTTGTGGCAAAATTTCTTCAAACATATAGGATGAGGAAGAAGACATGGCAAAGAGGATAACTGATTTGGAAGAAATACATAAGATTACAGAACAATTGGTTGAAAAAGTTGCAACACATCAGAGAAGGATCAAGGAAGCCTTTGAAAAAAAGGCAAAAATAGATAATTTTCAGATTAGTGACTTGGTCACGAAATGGGATGCACTAAAGGAGAAGAAAGGCAATCGTTGGAAATTTGATGGTTTCTCGATAGAGCCTTTCATCATTTCACAAATTGAAGGGAACAACACCTTCATACTGAAAAGTATGGGAGGAGAGACAGTTTTTGATGGCCCAGTTAATGGGCAGTTTTTGAAAGTTTATGTTGTTTAAGGTCTTTGGCCTTAAAGGTTGTAAATATTGTGTTTTTATCAGTTTTAGTATAGATGCAGTAGACTCCATGCCCAATGGAACACTAGGAATTTTGGCTAATTTGTGTTCAGCTAGAAAGGCAATGGTCTGCAGGTTCTTGAGACCTCACAGGGAGGCTCTCATCCCTAGAAGGATCCAGTGTTAGCTCTGCTACATGCTGCTGATTTTCCAGGAGAAGGAATTGGTTTGGTCCTTGGTTGCTAGCTCAGAGATGGTTTATAATGGTTATCATGGTCTCTCCCTATTTTCCCCACTACCTCCATTTCATCCTTCCCTTTCATTTTCCCTTATTTCCCTCTAAACCCCTTTATCCCTGTTTTGGCCTCAAAACCCCTCATAAACTCTTTTTTGGGCTCTCGGGCTTCTTTTTGTTTAAAACCTATAAATCCTTGTTTACCTTTTATAAACCCCATATTAACTTTAAAAACCCCCGATAACCACACTTAAGTCCTTTTTCCAACCCCCGGGCATTTTTGTGTTTTAACCCTTCAAACCCTATATAACCCATTTTCCTTTGGTCTTGGGCGCAAAGCTAAACCTTATAACTTTGGATTATATAACCATGCATATAATAAAAATCATAGCCTAGTGGGCCCGTACCTGTCACATCACCCTAAAACATGTGCGTTAAAACCTGTCCGTCTAATCCTCCAGCTCAGGATCTGACATTGTATGCTTTCCCCGCTCCGCGAACTTGCTCATCTGATAACCAACGGGGAAGCGGTTTCTAGCCTACCACGCGTCGTCATATTACTACATCGCTTGCCCTCATACGGTTACCGCCTTCCCCCGAAAAGCAGTGCGGGGAAACTGCTTACCACCCTTCTGGTACGGTTCCCCGCATGTTAACTGCCGATCATCTTTGTCACCCGTCAACCGTCTGATCATCAATCTTGCGATCGAACGACCCTCGTCCCTCCATTCCTATTTTCTCTCGATGGCTTCCATACGCCAATCTCTACTGTCCGATTTGTTAGATCCACGACTAATATTCAATCGTGCTCCTATTTTCTCCCAACTCTGCTCGCCAAGTGATCTTGGCCATCCATCTGAGCTATCCAACGGTCAGTTTTCATTCGCATGTCATCGTCCAGTTTCATGCAATTTTCAGTGTTTTTGGCCTGTCTTGTGCATGGAAAGAAGGAAGCCATGAACCAACGACCTGCACATCAAACCCTCAGCTACTGCATTCAACATAGTGTACCTCCGAACGACAAGAAGGATCACCTTGAGCAGATAAATGACTGCAGCAGTTATGGAAATTTATTCAATTAATATTTCACCTGTTCAGGAAGGACATCAAAGTACAGAAAGAGCCATTTTGTTCATTAAAAACAATCAAACTGTTATCAGAGACCCATATCTAATTGTAAATGCGGTTGGTGGTCAGTTATGACCCCTACAAGCATGAGTTATGCAGAGCAATTTTGTATTCAACCTCCATATATACCCAAAAAAAAGATGTAATCAGGTTGATGAGTGTTATTATGTTGTAAGCTTCAACTTCTGGAGACTGTAACTACTGTGTAACCTGCAGCTTCTAGTCTTCATTTCCAGCTAATACAAGCTTCTTTTGCTGTTGATTGCTCACTTTCCACTTCTTCTTCTTTGTTCCAGGCTGTGCCTATTATGCATTATTTCATGTGTTGTTGATGTTTAGCATTATAGGGGCTGTCATCCCACCTCTGTGTTAGGATTTAGCATGTATCATTGAATTTGTTTGCAGGTTTCTATTATTTTAATGCTAGAGAGTTGTCATCCTGTATGTGTATTAGAAAACAGATTTACAAACCTTTTAACTGGTTGCAGCTGGCCATCACAGGGTCTTGTGCATCTGCTGGTGTGGTAAGTGTTCTCCATCATCACATTTTCTTTAAAACTGCGAGTAATTGGTGGTCTAAAGCCTTGCAGTCTGGGGGTGTTCACCCATGTCTGGGGTTAAGCATAGTCGAAGTGGTTATCTGGCTTGAATATGCAACATTTCTTTCATTCATCCGCCATTTATCCAACATTTTGTTGAGTTTGTAATGTTCCCAAGCATCTCTGATATACAACCTGGGAGAGTTTCTTGGGGTGATAACAGTCTCTCCATATTCAACTATAACCATACTCTATCTCTCACTTTGAATAACGCATTTGTTCTATGTTGATCATGCATATCCTTTTACTTTTATTCAACATTCTTCAGTGTCTCCTATAAATGTAGATGCACCTTCCTAATATTTTCAACAAATATATCTTCCATTAATGCATCACTTATGATATCCTCCTTCCCCCTTTATTATCCATATGTAATATGCAAAGGCGATGCTATAAAATATCCAAAACAAGTTTCAAGTACAGACTTATGAGTAGAAAGGTTGAACACTTTGTTTTAGGAGTTTTGTAGGTATACTACAGTCTCCTTTGAAATATTTAGATTCTTTTGATTGTAACCCCTCAAAAGTTCCACCAATGTATTTTTGACTACTTCTATTTTATGATTCATCTATGGATGGAATTCTATAGATGTCTTCAACTATACATCTATATTTTATGATAATGTAGTCCAAATGCATTGATAAATATTTTCTTTATCTAAAAAAATGCTCCGTAGTATCCCAAAGTGCACCCATGCTTGTCAATAATTATTTTTCTCTTTTCACTTACTAAGATTCTTATTGCAGTGAATGAAAATTCACATCTTGTTGAACCAATAATTACCATGAATATGTATTCTTTCTCCTTCTTGATTCTTTGTAAACATCCCACAAAATTCTTGGCAATTATTTCCCAAGGATGAGTGGGATGGTACAAACCGTATTTCTTATTACTAGGTTCAATATTACAACAAATTATACATCCTCTTATGAACCTAGCTACATCTTCTTTTATCTTTGTCTAGCACACACACAACGTTAATTTTGTGACTCTATCTTAGATACACCAAAATGTCATGAAATCTTGAAGGTATGAGTTTTCCAAATTACCTATAGTTGATCTCCATTACCAACACTTAATTTGTAGAGTTGAGTAAACCATTTTGGAGATTATAGCCAATTGTGCTATCTCTATTATTTGCATGACTCTAGTAATGCAACTATTGGAACACCTCCTTCAATTCATCGTCGTCTAAATATTCCTCTCTTGATGCGTCATGTTTGAAAGGCACCATGTGTATAAAATTTCCCAAGAATATTATCTCTCATGTTGGTGGAATTCAAAACATGTTGACTAAATTGTTTATGCTACCCTTTTTATACATCATCACTAAACAAATATGTTGTAAAAACAACATCCACTTGTAATCCCTAGTTTTTTGTAACTTACTCTACGATTATAACTACTACAGGGGCTAGTGATCTATTTGGATGATTAACTCCTTTCCCATTAGATATTGTTTCCCATTTTTCACAGCTTGTACTAGGGTGGAGAGAGCATTGCCATATGTAGGATAGTTGATAATTGTGGGCCATTAAATAATTCGAAAAGGTAGCTTATGAGGGTTCCTTCTTGCATCAACACCACTCACATAACATAAACACTTGCATATATCTCCACTTCATAGGGTTGTTACATTATTTATAATGCATAAATTGATGCTTCGAAATTTCTCCTTTGACTATTGAAAGTCCTTTTGTTACCCTTTCCACCATAGAAATATCTCACCACACATTCTTATGTCATAGAATTTTGTGGCAACTATTAAAAAATAGGTTATGAATTTCATGAAGTATTATGCCACCCCAATGAAATTTCTCACCTCATAAAAATTGGCTAGTACAAATCACTTCATGATGGCTTGCATCTTGGCATGATATTTATTTAGCTCCCATAAACCAATAACATACCCCAAATAAAGTAAATACTATTGGTCCAACTCACATTTCTTGATATTTTCTACCAGTTTGTCCGTTTTCAATGTATCTATCACATGCATCAAATGTGACATGTGATTCTCCTATGTAATACTATTATATCATCCATATAACCAATGAGAAATGAATCTAGAAAAGGCATAGTATGTCATTGTACAAACTCATGAATGCACCTAGTGGAAAGCATGGACCAAGTTGCATGATTAACCACTCATCAAAACGTTGTCTACTTTCTAAGGTGATATTCTAGGTATCCTCCTCTATGACTCAACCTTGGTGATATCCAGTTACCAAATCCATCTTTGTGAACTATTTTTCTTGCTACAATAATTCCATTAGATAATTTAATATTTGTAAGGGGTACATGTTCTTGAGTGAAACTTCCTCAACACTCTAGACGAAATACACATTCATTAAGTCCCATGATTCTAAATAACAATTATGATGGATTACCCACATGGTGAGGTACTTGGTTGAATAATACCATACTCCAACGACCATTAAATATACTTCCTCAACATATTTTCCTCTATAATGGACCTCCTATACATCCCAATATTTTGTAAAATAAAGTCCAAAAAAAGTTGGACCTTATGTTCTTCTTCCATATGTGGTTTCCATTTAAGCTCCTAGAACACTTCCTTATATGTCCTAGAATCTCTTTCAATGGTTTTTCTTGATCCTTACTCCACCACACTAGGGATTAAATTTTTCTCATTAATTTCTATATATACTAACTTTATATTATGAGTAACAAAACATACTTCATGCTAGAACTAATTAGTTTCTTAGCTTGGTTGACAATTACCAAAAAAATTATTTGATATCTACTTGTGCACATTGTTGATGAAGGATTTTATGTCCTTGATGAGTATATAATGTTTGCATGTGCCAATGAATATTGCATCTTTTAGGTACAAATAGGGAATCTCAAACATAGTACCACATATACATCAATCGGAACTACTTCTAATTCTACTTCATCAATAAAATCAACATGGATGGAAATTTTGATTCTACATTGTTTAGTTACCTTTATTTCTCTCTCCTTGCTGACCCATCCCAATCAATATGAGATAGGATGGCATGAACATTTACTCCAATTTCATTCACCAAATCCATTATTATGAAGTACACCTATGGTCTTGATTTGAATAGAGCATCAACTTATGTCTTCTTCACCTATATATTTATATTTAATAGTTTTAACATATGCTTCTCTTATTGCTATTGAAATGTACTATGATTCACCCTATTCTTCATCAATCTATAGACACTATTATCATCGAGATCTGGGTTGATTTCCACTAGATTGCTTGAATCCATGGCTATAATAATTTTCTTCTTCCTTTCCTTCTTCCACCTTTTTTTTTTAGTTATACATGTAATTTAAAACAATTCTCTAATGTGTGACCATTAATATAATATTGGTTTCAATGGTTTCTAGGATTATTTCAGTAACTTTTAGTTGTTCTTATCTTCTTATCTTTCCCTTTTTCCACTTCTACTTCCATTCCTGGGAATTTTCCCAATGTTCCTTCCAATTTGAACCACCTGATTTATATTTCTTATGGACTATGTTATTCATCTATTGCACCAGTTCACAAGCCTCATCCACCATTTCGAGCTTGAACAACATCGCTTGATTTCATAGATGGTTGTGTAGGAACCGTATATTTTTTAGGAGTATGTCTAAGTTCTTGTGAGAAACCCAACATTATTTCTATCTTCTAGGATTATGTGGTGTAATCCTATACACTCTTTCCTTATCTCTGCATAAGGTAATGCCACGAAATCCAATGATCGTTTGCATATCCAATAGGAAAGAATTAGTTGTTATCATAATTTCCCCCCTTTCCACTTCTTCTTCCATTGCTTTGAATATTATTGATGTTACTTCTGCTTTGAACCAATTGACCCCGCTCTATCTTTGCTTATGATTTCTAGGCATTTGCGCTGGCACACAATCCTCATCTATTGTTCTTAGTTTTAGTTCATCACTTTCTTTCATAAATGTGTATGTATACCCCATAGACATTTAAGCTCTATGTTTCGATTCTTGGGAGAGATACCTAGTATTATTGACATATTCTAGGATTCTATGTTATAACTTTATATTCCCATATTCTAGAATTCTCCTTTTATATATCATGCTTAGTTTAAATCACATGTTTTGAACATATGGACTTTGAATTTTATGTTTGGTCGCTTTAACTCCAATCTTTCAATGGACAAATATTTTGTTAATCTGTAAATTCTCTATGAAATATACATTTTAACATTATTTTGATATTTAATTGGGTTTACAATTCCTTTTTTTTTGGTTGGGGGTGGGGAAAAATAATTTTGTATAATTGGAATTCTTAAACAATGTTATGAACTATCAATTATTGTTAACATGTTTAGTGATTAGGTTGAAATTCAAAAGGACTTAAAGTGTCTATAATTCCATATTGTCCAATAGTCAATTCATTGCACTAAAATAGAGTTCTTATCCAACAAACAATAATATATCATTCATGAATTTAACATGTCCCTTGCTAATGATATTAATTTACTATTATTATTCGCATTATTATAAAGATGAATCCATCCAATTTTTATTCTTGTGAGAGCTAGAAATTTATATGTTTAAGTTACTATCTACGTACATGACATTGAAAATTAATTGCTAGTTATTTGTTCAAATTTATTTCTCAACATGATAATTAATTCATCTTGGGTCAATTTTGACTACTATGTTTTATGACTATCCATTTTTGTATTATGGAAAATAAAACAGCACAAAATATAGAAAATAATTGGATGACCTCAACTACATGTAGGCCACACTATCAAGTTCATAAATTTACCTGAGTAACTAGGTAAATGACATTGAGGCTCCTACCACAATATAAATAACCCCTATAGGAATATATGTCCCAATAGCACACAACCACTTGTATACTAGAATAACATAAATTTGAAGCTAACACAAAGAGTGAGAAAAATGATAAATTTACAAGAGGTAAGATAAGAGATTGCAACAAATTGCCATTTCTTATTCACAGACATAACAAATTGTTCTTACAATTAGTAAAAATTTATATTTCACACTATGCCTCAGCATACTCACCATCTATTCCACATTAGACTTGACTAGCTGTTCCTTTCCTATTTTATTTCAACCTCCTTTTACAACTTCACGAGCTCTTCCTAATTTGGTATCTCAAGTTCTTACTTTTCTAGATATGTCATTTCTCCCTCCACTCCCTCTATTATTTTGTCCCCTCCATTCTCTTAAATGATGGTTGGATGAACTAATCTTCCACATTGATTCAAATTCCTTAGTTGTTCTATAATCTAGTAATTGTTCATTTATATCCTAAAAAATCACATTGATTTAACTTCCTAACTAATCATTATTTATTCATATAGATCCTCATCTAATCATTATTTCTTTCACACACATGCCTCACTTATTCACCATCAATTCCCTTATGACATGTAATAATTATACTCATGGTATATAGTGTGAAATTAGAGTTGTACCACTATAACAAAATCAATCTTACAACACCATAACAAAAAGGTGGTGTTGCACCAATGGTATTGCAACAAGGTAGAGACATGGTAGTGTTTTAGCAATGGTTTGGTAACAATTGTGTTGCAACTAGGTAACTATAGGATGATGTTACAAGAGTGGTTTTGTAGCAATGTAACTTTAGGGAATTGTTGCAGAAACATAATAGTAGGGCGGTTTTGCAACAATGGTGTTATAGTAAAATTATTTCATTTTCTAACCTACAAACTGAAATTTGTCGATTATATTTATTTATACAAAATATGCTCCTCCATTAGACATCATTGCTAAGAAAAGGATGAGCTTATAGCTCATGTGTATACAATTGTGATAGTTATATAGGTATAAATCCCTCGTATGCATGTTAATTAATTTTATAAACCCATGATACATCCTTATATTCAATGTTTTCCCAACTAACCAAATAGTCATAATATTCCTTTTTTCAGGTGCGTCTACTAATACTCTTCACTAGGACTTTCTCTAATTCTTTAGCTGTCTTAAATTGAAATTGTTTCTTCCACTCTTTTATGATAACCCATTCATCATCTCGTTCTCCTTCATGAGACTTGTATAAGTCAAAAACATTAAATATTGATGAAATTCCAAATTTCTCTAGTAATACAACTTATGAACATTATTTCATAGATTATTTTTAGTACCAAACATGGTTCAATTTTCTTGTACTTGAATTTAATATATCTACCTTTGGGTAATATTTATGTCCTTAAATGTACTCTCACCTAGTCTCCTTCTTCAAAAGATTTGTTTGTTGTTTTCAGATCCACTGCTTGCTTATTTCTATCATTAATTTATTTTAGCTTTTGTTTTACCTCCTTATGATTCATTTCATGCACTCACTCTCCAAATTCATTCACATCAACACTACTTTTATCTTTGAAACTTTGAAACATAACAAAATCCACAAGACCCCTTAGCAACCTACCATAAATAATCTGAAATGGAATCTTTACAAAAGACTTTCTAGTTGAATCATTGTAATAAAATTCATCCCATGCCAAAAATAAATCACATTGTCTCAGTATTTCTCTACTTCATCTCCTCAACAAATTTCCAAGTGTCTTGTTAATTACCCTAATTTATGTATATATTTATGGACATTATGTGGAGTTCCATTTTCCTCCAAAGAACCCTAAGAAAATGTCCACGGAATCCAACCTCTATATCAGGAGTGATACTCCTTAGTAGTTCATCTAATCTCACAAATTCATGGAAGAACAAAATAACCACATTAGTAGCATCATCAATATTCTTACATTGTATGAAATATTCCTTCATTGAAAACATATCTAGTATAACCCCTCACAAAATCATGACTTTTTTGCTTTCTAGGAAATCATAAAATGAAGTCCATAGTTACACATTCCCAAGACATCTTTGGTACCCATACTTTCATCTTCCCAAGGTGTCTCTGGTACAAGAGTAGGTGTACACAACCCTACATTTTGATTCATTATTGTTAGTTGATAAATACTGCCACTCTCAACAAATTTATTAACAACATTTTTTATGTTAGGACAAAAATATATGTAATTCACCAATGTTTTGGTCTTTGCAATACTAAAATGTCCAACCAAACCTTCACTATGAAATTCTTTAACAAGATTCATGTGCAACACACTCCAATGAATAAAGAAAATTTTGTTCCTAAAAAGGAATACTTTTTGGACATGGAAATATATATATGAAGTTATGTTTCTACTCTAAGGTTCCTTGCATGCCTTTTGGGCTTATAAAAAATCTACATCCTCTTCATATAACACGTTGATACATTCTGAGCTCACAACTTCAATTAACAAGGGATTTAACAATATTATCCTATGAAAATACATCTTCAACACTATTTCATTTTCTAGAACTCTGTTTCAAAATAAATGTCTAACATTGTAAAACTTCTACCCATTTGAAATGTTTATATGTGTGATATCCCTTGTAGCTAACCCTCTTGTAAATATCATTATGAATTGTATTTCATGTAACTTATGTGGAATTGTAACACATTGGTTAGATGAGCAGTGGACATGGATTTAGAGGATTAAGGAGGAGGAGATTGCTTGGTAACCCAAGCCTTGCATTTGTTCCATCATATAAAAAATTGGTGGTATATGACACAATTGTGCAGTCATTTCATGGAGGAGTTTGGCCTCCTCTATGGAGGACGATTTGAAAAAATTGATCCCACAATCATGTTGATAGGGTGAACAAGCAAGAGAAATATTGGGGAAGAAGATATCGATACAGACATGAAAGGGTATGACTTATTTATCATCATAATGAGTTAATAACTGGTGGGTTTGAACCTTCAAGGATGGGGTGAATTCCCAAATGGATTCTCATGTATCTAGAGAGAGTACATAAAAATAGGAGGGAGAAAGTAGAGTGAATTGAATAGCTGGTGTTCCCACCTAGAAGACTTGAACTCCCTAGGAACCTGTGTTCTAAAATCGAGAGATGGATTCCATTGGTTTAATTAGCCTTGTGTTGTTATTATGAGGCCTATGTTGTGCATATGTCTTTTCATTCTAAGGGTTGTGTATGCACCAGTGTTTTATCTTATTAAGGTTGGTGTATGTTCCTGTGTGATGTGTGTTAGAGAGAGTTTAATGGAGTGGTGACATAAAGGTTCTTATTGAGTTGATAAACCTATGAGGGATTACTCGTTGATGAAATGCCTGATTAGTGTCTTGCCTCAAGGTTGATATACCATTGGGAACTTGGAGGGATGAGAAACTACTAGCTTGGTTGACACACTCTAGTACTAGTTGTAGTTGATAAACACCAAGAATATCCTTGTGGTTCATAGAAATAAGGTTAGCACCCATTGATAAGATACCTAAGATAATGTTCTCTTTACTCCTACAGTAGCTAATTCAAATGATAAATATCCCATTAGGAATCTGTACTTCATCCGTAGGACTAAATTGAATCTCTTTGTTCCTTGCTAGAAACCTATTGATTGTTGTTTTATTGGTTGAGGTCCCCGTGGTGTTGCAATGGGGAGCTATAGAAATAGATCAGATGAGTAGTGGACCCTTTCCAAGTGTGAATAGTTGATAAACCCTAAGAAATTTACCTCCTCATACTTTGAATCTAGCTTGGGGATGGTCAACTGCAAGGAATATTGCAGTGCAATCAGCCTACGATTGTGTGGAGAGTTAAAGTCCTACTCTTAGTTTCCATTTATTTGAAGCTAATAAGATAAGTTTTTTACCTATGTACTTGGTGCATTGAAAACATAATTATTTATACTATGCGATATATATATATATATATATATATATATATATATATATATATATATATATATATATATATATATATATATATATATATAAATATCTGTGTGTGTGTGTGTGTATAAGTAATGTTAATAGAGTAATATGTTTTTCCTATCTTTATATGATTTGGTGCTTATATATATGTATAATTGTCATGGTGAACTGGATATTGGAGGCCTTTATGTTAGCTAATATGTTCATGCAACAAAAATTTATTCATATGGTCTAGTGTGAATGTGGAATGTGGTTTTTTGTGCTATCCAAGTGTGTGGATCCCTTGGTTAGTAAGCTATGTATATTATGGATCTCAACATGTTTGAGACTATGATTGTTCCTTTCAAGTAGGGACTGAGTACAATGCATCATATGGTGTATTAGCTGGTTGTTATCAACAAAAATCCAGTCAATGAGAAATATGTGTCGAAGTTTGGTTGAGAGGGTTAGTTGTTACACTGTCATGCATTTGTGGAAAGAGCTTAAGGAACAAGTCAATGTCAGGAAAAGATATCATAGGTTCACCTTGAGTTGACTAAAGAGAACTAAAATTTTATGGTTAATCGATATTCAAGATGATTCAATGAGTTATGCATTGTGAAAAGTTAGAAAGGTTCCAAATTTCTACGATGACCGATCAACAGTCAGCATGGGGACCATTACAAGAGGACCCAGATTGTTGGGGTGCACAATTCATCTAAGGATTACCAATCAATAATGTTGTGGCTTGTTTGGTATTTACGTTCATAAATATGTCAATGTAGGGTACCGATCCATGAAGAAAATTGGACATATTTATTACTATTTTCATAGAAAAAATTATGAGGGTAGTGTTAAATTATATACTTAATCTTATTTATTGTTGGCCTAGACAAAGGTTTCAACTACCTTCGACCATTATGTTTCTGTCGACTTAAGTCAATTAGATTTGTTAGTCATTTTGAGTCGAATAGATATGCCAATTCAAACACTTATGTCAGGTCAGCTAGTCATGTTAAGTTCATTAGTTGGGAAATTTTGATTGTTACTATCATATTTACTTGTGAAGTTTGGTCGACTAGTGAGGTTATATTGAAAATCACTTGACAAGCTAAGCAAGTGGTGTATTCAAAAGTTCATTCCACAAGATTTGGAGAAGTGGAAATTTTATAATCCCATTTCCATAATGTGATAATGGAGGTTGTGTGAGGATGCAATAAGATATGCCAATCGACATAGGAAGAACTAGGGTGTGGGAGGGGGTGTTTCAGAGTTATATCAGAGCTAAAGGTTGAACATTGGATGTTTGGGGATAAAGGATAGATTCTCTGTTACAAAGTGTGGTAATTAATTTTATTGATTGTTGTTTTTTGTTGTATCATTTGATTATAGATTGCATGTTGTATACAAGTACTTACCTTGATGTGATCATTACTTTCTAATAGACATGTTAATATGAGGTGTGATGTTTTAGATGGATATACACCAGCATGCTTATTAAAATTAAACTATGGAGATAATAAATGTAATTTCTTATATTTTGTTTGGATAAGAGTTATACTTTTATGATAGAACATACTAAAGACATCAAGAAATAATGTAGGAGTAGTAGAGTGGTGCAGTATAGCACTAACATATCACAACATCGTCATAAAGAGGAGTCATTGTATAAAATAGGAGAGGAAGGTTCCCTTGATTGGATGGATAGTATTAGAACCCTAATGGGTGGGATAAGAAGCTACAAGGATGAAAATGAGAAGAATTTTGTGGCAGAGGAGAACAAAGAAGAAGTAAATGCAATCATATTGGAAATCTTATTAGATATGCAGTGAGAGAAACACTATGAGATAGGAGCTAGCTAAAATTTTAAGTAGAGTTAATCAAGACTTGGAAAATAATAATTGAATACTGATGGTGCTAAGGGAAATACTTCCAGAAAGAGACACATGTAGGGTAGTGAGGATACAGTGAGGGGTGGAAGTCCTCTGAGTACCCGAGAAAGGAGGATAGGAAACCATGAGGAGTTTTCTAATGTTATAGGAAAAAGGAACTATCTATAGAGAAGGAAGGGAAATGACTTCATTTATGGAGAATTCAAGAAGGTAAAACCTCCTATCTTTGATGAAGAAGTGAATAAGGTTGAGGAATCACATGGATGGATACTTGGAATGAAGAAGTTTTTTAAAGTGAATTGTTACTCTATAAATATGAAGGTGAAAGTAGCCACCTTCAGCCTAATAAAAAAGGATGATATATAGTGAGAGACCTGAAGAATGCCAAGAAAATTCAAGAGGAATATTTTTCCTAGAGGATACTCCAAGGATATTTTTGGGAGAAGTGCATACTTAAGGGGTACTATGACAACAAAGCGAAGGAATTTTATGAGCACAAGTTAGGGAAAATATAAATTGATGAATATAGAACGATATTCTATGAGTTGATCATGTATGTACCCTACCTCAAGAATGAGAAATAAAAGATTCAAAGGTACCTTCATGGACTACCATAATCCTTTAGGGACATAATAGAGTTTGATGAATGTTAGAATCTTTAGGATGTTATTAGTGAGATAAAGTTTTTTTATGAACAATCCAAGAACAAATATGGATATATAATTGATTAGAGAACATAGGAGAAGTCCAAATATAAAGGAAAGGGGTAGAGGATTGCATGATTCCTACAAGGTGTAAGTGTGATATTTTCCACTTCTGCAAGGAGTGAGTCTTAGTAGAAACCTACTTTTTCAAATTAAGACCAGTTATCTGAGTCATTAGCGGAGGAAACATATGGGTCTAAGAGAACACCCATAGAGTGGTAGAACTGTGGCGAATAGAACTTTTGAAGGAATTGTCCTTAGTTATAGGAAATTCATCCAAGGTTGTGCAATGTGCAAGAAACTAAGATTGTAAAATATGTGGCTCATAGCATATAATGCATCTACGCAACATTGGAAAATAGAAAAGTTGATAACCAAACCTCATTGATCAGAATAGAAGCTATGGTCAATAATTAGTCTATTCGTATTCTAATTCACCTTGCCCAAATTGATCAAAATGGAAGCTATGGTCAATAATTAGTCTATTCTTATTCTAATTCACCCTTGCCCATAAATAAATTATGTGATTATGTCAGTTGTAGAGAAGTGTGTGTTGAGGAGCAAAATACATGATAATTTGTGGTTGGTTTAGAAAGCCACTGAAACTAGGAAGACTGTTAAACAAGTCATGAAGTCATGTATGATGGCAATGGATGACATGCCTGTGATAATTAACTTAAATAGATTACCCTTGGGTTCTTACAACTTTTTAGTTGCCCTGAATTTGATGACTAGTCATAGGATGAAGACTGATTTCCTTAGAAAGATGATAGAGTGTCTTAATGACAACCAGGAGAGAATCACAGTACAAGGAGGAATAAAGCCTATAATTGTCAAGTAAGTCAATGCGGTACAACTAAAGTAGTACAATAGGAAGGGATGGATAACATTTTTGGTGCAAGTGACCAACGAGCCATAGACTGAGAAGGGAAGAATGGAAGAACACCCAATCATGGAACAATTTAGGCATGTTTTCCCTGAGGAGATCCTTGTACTGCCACCACACAAGGAAGTCAATTTCTCCATAGAATTGTTTCCATGAGAAGAACTAACATCTAAATATCCTTATTAAATTCATATGTTTGAATTTATATAGCTAAATATACATCTAAAAATAAAATAAAAATGTTTGAAAAAGGTTATATCAGGATGAATGTCGCCTTGGGAAGCACTGATTTACTTCCTGAGAAAGAAATATGGAAAACTAATACTATACATAGTTTACAAACAACTCAATAAATCCACCATAGAGAATAGATATCCCTTGTCGCAGATCAATGATCTATTCGATCGGTTAATATGAGCAACAATATTTTCAAATATTGATCTAAGATCTAGCTACCATCAGGTAAATATAAATAATGAACACATTCATAAAAGAACATTTATAAGAAAGTATGGGTACTATGAGTTTGTGGTTGCGCCCTTTGGGCTTACAAATACTCATGCTACTTTCATGTGTCTAATTAATAATGTGCTCATTGCTTATGAGGAAAAGTTTGTATTAGTTGTATTTTATGATATATTAGGTTATTCAAAAACCATTGTGGAGCACAAAGAGAATATAGCATCAATGATATAGTTGTTAAGTGTGCATAAAATTTACACAAAACTCAACATGTGTGACTTCTTTCAATCCCATATTTAGTACTTAGGACATACAATCTCCATCGGGGGAGTGGTTGTTAACCCAAAAAAGGTCAAGACAATTATGGAATGGCCAACTCCACAAAATCTAGTAGAAGTGAGATCATTCATGGGGTAGGTAGGATACTTTAGGAGATCCATTAAGAAATTCTCTAATATTGGCTATCCAATCACACCATTGCAAAGAAAATGAATTAAATTCTGCTGGACACTAGAATGCTAAGTAAGCTTCAAGTAATTAAAATACAAGCTCAGACATGCACAAGCGTGAAGGATAAATAACCCATGTGCATATTTTTTGGTGTGAACAAACACTCGCAAAGATGGGCTTACTAAAGTTCTCATGAAAGAAGGAAAACTAATGTGCTACGAGTCTAGAAATATGAATGAGAATGAGAAAAATTATGTGACTCATGATCTAGAATTGGTAGAAATAGTCCACATGCTAAATATGTGGATAGATTATCTCTTTTTATGGAATTTTGTATTAGTGATAGATCATGGAGGGTTGAAGTATCTATTTTATCAACCTAGGTTGAATTCTAGGAAGGTAAGATTTTTGGCCCTAATTAGCGAGTTTGATTTTGAAATCAAATACATCAAGGGAAAGGAAAACAAGTTATAAAATTCACTCTATAGAAGGCTACAGGTAGCCCATGTAGGCATTGTAAGTGCTCGCGAAATCAATAATCAGGAAAAGACTAAAGGGGAAGAGAATAAAGTTTGACATTATTAGCAGATAAAGGAATGCTTACAACAATAACTGGAAGGGCAGAAGATCAAGAATTTATGTTCTATATAGGATGGAATATACAAGTTTATGGAAAGGTGATATGTACGTTATGAGGGTGAATTGAAGAGGATCATCCTGGATGAATTCCATAAAATACCAGATTATGGTAATATTGGTTATCATAAAATGCTAATATCCATCAAGAAGTCATACTATTGGTCATGCGTGAGAAAGAATGTGGCTGATTATATTCAAAAATGCACGGAATACCAACAAGTAAAGGTAGAATCAAACATCCAACATGATTTCTACAGCCAATCCACACCAATTCCATGATGGTTGTGGTGGAAAATTTGAGTAAGAAAACTCAGTTTGTGGTTTTCATGTCTACGAATGCAGCAAGTGATATTTCCCATATTCATAAAAGAAGTAGTGTGGTTACAAGGAATACCTAAGAGAATTATCACAAGTAGGGATGCAAAATTACTTTTAAATTTTGAGAAGAACTATTTGTTGGCTTTGGGAAAAGGCTGGCTTTTAGCATAGCCTAGCATCCAAAAATAGATGAGAAGATAGAGAGAATGAACATAGTGTTGGAGGATATTCTCAGAATGTATCTCATGCACCAACCAAGGAATTGGGAAGAGTTTCTTCTACTAGTGGATTTTTATTACAATAATGGGTTCCAAGAGTCACTAACACTAGTACAAAATGGCTAATTAGTTACAGAAACAATGACTAAAATTTGAATATAAATGACTATTTTTCAGTCGGTGCCTAGTGGTATCTAATTTACAATACCTTATAATGCGACCAACTTTTAGTCGTTTTTAGCTTAGTCATTGATTGATTGTCTCAATTTTATCATCTAGTAGTATATTTAGTCATAAATTTGGTCATTAATTTAGTTATTGATTTAGTCATTAATTGCCACAATTAATGACCAAATATACAACAAAATATATTACTATATGATCATTTGAGAAAACCAATTAATGAGTAAAGAAATATGACCAAAATGTTTGTCATGTTATAAGATACTGTAAATTAGCTACTAATAGTCATATATACGCAAATTTTAGTCGTCGTTTGAAACCAATTAATGACCAAAGAAATATGACTAAATTTTTTTCATGTTATAAGATACTGTAGATTAGATACTAATAGTTGTATATATGCAAATTTTAGTTGTCATTTGTAATGAAAAATTAGTCATTTGTAGTAGTCATTTATATTTTTTTGGTAGTTTCATATTCATTATATAAATGACTAATTTAGTAGTTTATATTCATTTCATTTATTTTCATTAATAATCATTATGAATGACTAATTTAGTCGTATATTCATTTTATTTGTGTTCATCATTAATCAATATAAAATAGTAATTTAGTAGTTTTAGATTGATTTTATTTATTCATTATTAATCAACATAGATTAATTAGTATGATTTTGCGACTAAATTAAAAAAACATCATACAATGTGAATTGGTTCATCGAATATGAAAATTCAAAATTACATATGTTAGTGAAAATACTAAACAATATCAAGTGTAACTATAAATAATTTCAACCATAGAAATTATATTATATGAGATGTCGAGTATTACAATATGAGTTTCCAACTTAACATTGGCTGGACTACAATTTACACATGAAATGTTGTTTCATCACTATAAAACATTATCATTGTGTTGTGAAGTCATTGTAGTTGAATTCACCAACTATGAATACTTGAACATCAGTCTCTATGTGTGTGTCTTATGCGGAATATTGGCTTCAAGGGTACCACTAGACTGGTTATCTTCTCTCTCTTTTTGCATTTGTCGCTTCGGTGTTAGTGTTCTCCTCTTTCTTGAAATCATGTTTCTTACCATCAATACTGAGTTCCTTTTATGAAAACAAAAGAACCTAGAATGTAGAGTGTAAGACATGAAAGATCATGAACACTATAACATAAATGAAAGTAGACTATAAAGGATTTATATTACATATACCTCAACATCAACAATGTAAAAGCCATTCTTCCCCATAAGAGCAAGAAACTCAAACAAGTCTTCTTCAGTTGAGTGATAGTGGCCACTATGTGGCCAGATGACCTATATAAACAAATTAAAGTCACCACAGAAAAGAATATCTTAGTAACTTAGTATTCAACCTTCAGGGAAAACTTAGGCACAACCATGCCAACTAAGTTACATGCTAAAAAGTTCAAGATGTAAACAACTTGCTAAAACAAATAATATAAGGTGTGATGTCTAATCCTTGTCATTTTATTCGCAACAACAATTTGTTGTCTAATGCATGAACTTAGTCAAGTATATAAACGAAATGTTCTCAAATAACAACATGAAAGTAAACTTTTCTAATAATCATGAAAATCTTTCAATAAAAAATAGTTAAAAGGATTTCAATCAATATCGTGTAATATTAATTTCATGTTCAAGCTTTGGTTGTTGTTTAAACAGACATGATACCAAGTAATTCCAATTTCATAGTTAAAATACAAAGAAAAATTGAAATAAGCATTCAAAATACAATCAAAAAATAAAGTGATAATATCATCGAATGGACATTTCAATTATAAAAAAGTTGTTTACTTGTCCATCAATATCTTATCACGCATTCCTAAAACATTTGCTTGCCCAAAATAACCATGAGATGAAAGAATCACAACATTAAAAACCATAGGAATACTTACTAGAAACATTTCCAAAGTCGATGGTTGAAGTGCCTGAAGGATCTCCAACAACAAATGAATCATATCCAAGACATGATCTCTATATTGTCTCCCCAACCTTTTTCCAATCACATTTCATGTAACCTGCCCACACCAGAGTCAAGTAACAATCAAATCAAGGAATTGACATTTGTTTTTATCTTTTCTATGTATAAACTTTGAATATAATTTGTTTTGATAACATATTAATTCGTATTTAAAGACTTCTTTTCATGAGAATGTATCAATGAAGTAGAACATAAGAAAAATTGACGTCAATGAGGTCCTCTAACAATTTTGACAATATCAATATTTGTCTTGTTGTGATATCTTGGATAGAAAATAACAACATATCTACAAACGAATAAGCCATATATTACTTATGTTCGAACTATGTATATGGTGTATTCTTAGATAACATTTTATGATGTCCCTCTACCTTTACCAAAATGGATTGTAACTTGGTTAAACTCTTTATCCTTTCATTCAACATCAATTTCTACAAGATAAATGTCACACATTATTCTTTCCCATTTCTCAACATGCTAGATATGATAAATTGAAAGTCACATAAAAGCAAGAGAAAACCATTTTCTAACCAAAACAAATAAATAAATAATGCCTCTAATAAAAATTCACACCTCAGAAATTACTCTTCCACATGGTCAAACTAAAGGTGATACTCTTTGAATCATCTTTAGTTCATATTTAATGGGATATTCATATTTTTACCATGATTTCAATTCAGTGCTAAAAGAAATATACAAATCCAGGCTATTATCAGTGAAATGCAAGTACAATTAAAAAAAAAATGTCATTATAAGGTATGGAGAGAGAAACATCTTCATAACTAGGATTCTCTATTTTAGTTTGGTTTGAGTTGAGTTGTTATTTGAATATATAGTTTTCTCTAAAAAAGTGAAATAGAAATATGTGTATCGGAATAACCCTATGAATTTTTAATTAATTCATATTATATATCTCTAAAAAAACCAGGTCATCCTTCTATGCTATTTGATAGAGATTTATCAGCATTGAATAATAATGAATTAACTATCAAACAAAATGATTCAATATATTAACCAAGGAATGAAAAATGAGATGGATTTGGTATTTGTGTGCTCGAAGGAAATCCAACAATGGTAGTGTTCTTTCTTTGTCATGAAATAGTATTGAAGACAAATGTTGGTTCAGAAGTTGAACTTCGTTACAAATAGGAGATGGTCGTGTTGGGTAAGGCAAGTATGAAATGAAGGGCTCAATGTCTAGCTCCAATACATAGTTATCCTTGTCACTACAAAATGCAAAGTTGTCATCCTTTGCTTATGCAGGTAAAAAGAAAAGTGAGTTTGTATTTATGAACTTGTGATAGCATATGAAAAGGAGAGCACTAGTGGAAATCAAAGTGTGTTGTCCCATGATTCAACCTAATAGAAAACTTATATATTCAATTGTTGACTACAGTGGAAATCAAATGTAAAACCCACTCAACTCGATCGTTACATGACATAGTCATAATGAACTAGTACAATAGGAGCATGCTAACTCATAAATAAGAGATGATAAAAAAGAATAATGGAACATTATTTCCTGCCACATAATTGGCATGAATAAAATTTCCACAAAATTCATCCAAAAAGGGAGAAGAACTTGTGGAAAAAGAACATATCATTAGTGTTTTTTCCCCTCTTTAACACATGTAGCCTAGGGAAGTAGAGGAGGCCAAATGTAGCAAGATTCTAATTGTGTGGGATATAAAAATAGAAATGTGCAAAAACACGCCTACCAATTCATGAAATCTCACTCTAAATAATAGAACATGTTGGGGATAGTAATGATGAAAATAGATCTTGTATTAAGATCAAGCCCCTTATTGGTCATCAATTAGCAAGGTGGCTGGTAAGTTTTACTCAGAAAAAAAAAAAAATATCATAATTAGTGTAATGACTATGTGGATATTTCTATGAATTTTTTTACATTTATATCATGGCGTCCTTATAGGAAAGAGTGATGAATGTTCTCGAGGTTTGGTCAGACTAGTTTCTCCTTTCATATGCTTATGTAAATGGACAGATCTACCTTTCTTCAATTTGGAAATTTAGGTGTCCCTCCCTTTCCTTCAATATGTGGAGATGCCCCACCATTGAAGGACCTTGATAGTTCTGAATCTAATCTTATAGACATAATAGATGGATCTGGTTCAAATCAAGATGTTTCTATGGTGATTGGAGAGGGAGCAACAACTCGAGAATTATTTAGTATTCCTCTCGTGGAGCTTGAAAGATAGTGTAGCAAAAATGATTTATCTATTTGTGGTGGTAGGGAGGTAATGTTTTTCTAATTACTTAGCTTAGAAGAATAAGAGAACCATAAGAACGAAGATCAAGATGAGGATTTTAGGTATGGGTATAACTTTGCAATCAGAGGGAAGCATGCAAGAGAAACTGATGCTTATATACAATCGGGAGGGGGAAGGTGGAGCACAGGTGAAGAAATAAAATCCATAATTTATGATGATAAGGGCTATATATCATTATAATCATCTAGGAAAAATGTTCAGGGACAATCATATTTACGGTCACGGGTTGAGGAATGTGAATCAGTGGATGCCTCTTGCAGTGGAACTTTACCAAAAAATGTTGGTGTCATGATGGTAGTGTCATGTGATGTGCCCAAAAAAGTTTAAATATTCTAGGCAATGTCAAGGAAAATTTCTTTCTCTACCCCTTAACTCATATTTCGCCCCATCCATGTTTTGATTGGCCAATTATCCAGATCATAGAATGATATTTTCTTTAATGAAGGATTCCAAGGGCTAACAATTTAAGGATGTGATCAATTTTAAAAAAAAATGGACAGTCTTTTCTGACTTGCAACGACTTGGTTGTCAAACTTGTTGCAGAGCCAATTTATTCACATGTCAAAATTTTGAGTATGACTTGGGTTTGAGTTTGAATGAGAGGATTTTTCTGAATACTGTTTAGTCAAGGAAAAGAAGCAAATTCAGAGTCCATTTGAATTATGATTCATGAAGCATAGTAATAGAGCTGGTGAGCTTAATAGGGCTCATCCTTTTCATGATGTGTTACATTCGAATGGCATGAATGCATGAATTTCAAAAGGCTGAGATATGATATAAATCTTGGGAAATTTTTACCAAATAAATAACCCAAACCTGACACTTGAGATATGATGTAAATCTTGGGAAATTTTAACCAAATACATAACCCAAACCTTAAACCTAGTAGTGCGCAATCCATTATTTGAAGTGTTGCTACTGAAGACAAATTTCTTAAATACTTTTAAAAATTAACATACAAATAATTTATAAAAGCATGGAATTTCTCTGTCAATCAAATGTCAAAACGGATAATAATTAAAGTGATGAACTGCAATGATAATCCAAAATTGACAAGGCATATTGGACAAATGTTCAAAACTCATTGGGAACATCCTAATCCTACAGGCTGCTCATCTAAAGCAACTAAAGATGTTACCTTTCCTGGGAAACATGGAATCTTAATGATATAAATGAAAAAAAGATAAATAATTAAAATTGACTATTAGAACCAGCAGAAACAACGAATGATAAATAAAATGAAAATGGGGTAAATTGTCACACACCCACTCCATGAGAGTATCATCTGCTTCCATACTCGATGTTGCTCAAGACTAAGAAAGTCTTTCCATTGGTGTCCACATCCTCGTATCCATAGTAAAATTCATCCTCATATCCACATACAACCTACATTGGTCATACCATTCCGTAAAGAAAAAAATAAAAGAAAATGAAGCCTGAAAGCCTTTTTACTTGTCAGCGATTTAAAGATTTTTAAGCGTGTATTTAAAAAGTAGATTCTCATACCAATACCCTTGCTTTCTTTGAAACTCTATTCAAATACATCACTTTCTCCAAAAGCTTTACATATCGTGGATCATCATAATTCAAGTCATCAATTAAATGAAGTTCTATCATCTCTAGAGTAGGGGTGCTCTGAAGAAAGCAACCTAACACACTGATTTCCGTATCATGAAATTCAGTTATGTCTACATAAACTGATATATGTGGAGATGAGAGAGTGGGGATTTGAGACGTCGAGGTATGGGATATTTTGAAAGTTCCTACATTGCATTTCAAAACTAGAATAAGCCAACTCTGCACTCATTTATGAGGTAAAAGACATAAATATTCATTATGAACATGGAAAAAACCATGGAAGAATTTTATGGTCTTTTCACATCTTATAGTAGCTTAACTTTTTTAATTTAGGTAGTGTAGATTTTCATCAAGGAATAGATATGAAACAAAGTTGTTAATTGGTTTTATTTCATATCTATTGGATATACTGAATCTGCAAATAAGACATAATAATGAACCAAAACATAATAGTCAACCTAAGCTACATCAATATATGCTTTATATATTTTTATGCTATACCTAACAACTAAGTAGCTAATGCAAAAATTCTTAGACATTGTAACATGTTGTTCATTGCACATGTAAAAGAAAAGAAAAATAATTGTTTTTACCAAGATAAAGTTGTCACCCATCAACAAAGCCTCTTGAACAACAAATTGAGAAGACACATATTTATTTAAGAAAATGCAAAACACATATGACTAGCTCCTTTAATGATTTAAAGCTCCCCGTCATGTCAATCAATATGTCTACAAAGAAATTGTATGCATTATTGGGATATGAGTCCATTTCCAGTATGGTCAAACTACTTCCATGTTGCATATTGAGTCTCAAGATAGAGCATGAGAGCTCTTGAAACAGTATCCCATTCACTCTCACTATTTTATCATGTATGCCCTTGCATACACATACAATACAACCCGCATTTACACTTGTTTATATTTTATCCACATGCAACCTACATTTACATTGTTTTCATTGCAAAGCGTTGAAAGTTATAGTAAAATCCAAACTTACATGGTTATAGTTTGAAGCATGCAATCGAAAAGATTTTGTCCATATCTAGTGGTCTTTTGATGCAAATTCACTGATTCCTCTATTGAGGACCACAGATGCTAGCAGTGCACAGAAGGTCAAATACTGAGGATAAAATATTCTTTATGGTTTGGCTAGTCGGGTGGGGTGTCCGATCAAATTGGATGAGCATACGTCTAAGCTTCAAAAGGGGTCCTATGAAAGTGATTTTAAATGATATCCATTAGAAGCTTCAACATATTAATCAGTATCATCATACAAAGGACCACCCAAAAACACACCATCTAATCTTGTCGAAGTTTGAAGAACCAAGTCAGCCTTTTTCAAAAGACCATTGTTACTATCATTTTGAGAAATTTTTTTAATGTCAACACCTATGATTACTGGCAACACTAACCATAAATTTACTTTCGTAGGCACCCCACAAAAGAAGGAATATCAGTTTGGCACCCATCAGTTTTAATAGCAACGTGCCGACTTCTGGGATAAAACAATACCTTTTCAAAACTATTTTTCTCACTAGCATTCCTTTTATCTCTCAAAACAAAGACCATTTCATCTTCAAGATTGGCCTAGTGAGTTTATTGATATACAACAATGTTTCTTGGTCCATTAACACTTGAAACAAGCTTGAAATTATTGATCATATCTATAAATACACCCTCCTTTTTTCCGTATGTCTACAATAATGCTTTGAGACAACTCATTTGCTTTGGGATAAGAACTTGAATCAACTTGTATTTCACCACTCAGTAGATATTTTTCACCAGTCAAATATATAGGCTTATGGTTCAATACATTGAATTCTAATGAAGACATTCCAAAGAAAATGCATGAGTTCAAGAAATGAAGCATGTGCACACAAGAAAATTCTGAGCAGATTTGCTACCATCCTTTCTCAATCAACAAATTAATTGGTTCTTTGTTTGATTGTATGATGTAAGAAGCCACATGATGAGACATAATACACAATCTATATCCTTTTTGGATAAACACTATCTCTCAATGATCAGAAACACCAACATTGACATCAATAACCTTTTTCTCCCAACACCAGTCATTATCCCAATCTAAAAAATCAAATGAAGGTCCATGTTTTACCTCAAGACGCAATGCACCAGGTAGGACTTTCTCAAATATGAAGTCACTGCTCTCATTTGTTAAACTTAAAGAGTTAAGCTTCTCTAAACTTAGAGTTCAACAGCTAAAGAAGTAAGTGATATAGAAACCGAGGAGTCACATCCTTCCTTGCATATCAATGATCCACGGATATCAACAAGGGCCTTTATAAATTCAGTGCCAAACATTGGTCTAGTTACTGTCACATTAATATGTGATGGTGAAAATTGAAGACCAAAATCACATTCATCTATTGTGGTCAGTGGGGATATTCAATATTAACATGGTTGAACCTTGAAGTAAAAGTTTCCCATATCATCAATTCTCTTTAGTTGAGGCTTAACATTGTCTAGCCCCTGTATCAAGCCAACTTGATGCTTGCCATAATAGCCATTTGTCACTAATTTTAGGGAACCAAAAATATTATAATGTGTTGCTTCTATATTTTGGATTGAAGCCATGTCTGGCACAACCATGAAATTCTCCAAACTGTTAAACTCGAAGTGATCGTTCTCAGCCTTGATTGTGTATCGTGTTGATCTTGCATGATCAAGTTTGTAATATCCCTGGAAATCTGTTGTAGCTCTTTCTCATCCATCAACTAATATCTTAACACCTTCAAAACAAACTCCTTCAGAAGTCACCACAAGTCCTCCAACTGAGAAACCTGTGACCTGAAATGGCTGAGATATACTAACATGATTGTGCTCAACAAGAACCTCTATAGATGGAAGTGCAATCAAATATTGTATTCTTGCCCTTGTAGAGTGGCAACAACCTTTATTTTCCACATGGAATAAAATTAAAATAAAATTTCCCATATGCATAAGATATTTCATGATAAGCGCTTGATTTGGCCAAGGATCTTCTTTGAGGGCACTTCACCTCATGGAAATCATCTGAATAAAGGTATACATGAACACCTAAAATAGCGTTACCCTAAGAAACAACTAAGCTGTCCATATCATAACCTGGGACTAAAATATGTCATCTACTACTAGATTTCCAAAGCCCAACTCCATCTTTGGACAGCCTCTTTGGACAATTGTTAAGAGAACATGAGAATCACACATTTGAAAGAGAATATTATAGAAAATTTACTCTATAAACCTCAACCATTGTACCTTATGCGTAGCACCATCCTAGCTAGGATGGACATTAGGTATGACCCTGTATCTTCTTCCTTTATTTAGCAATTGGCTCATAGAGCCCGCTCTTTCCACTTCCTCATGTTTGATTTCATGGAGGGCTACTTTCCACTTCTTCACGTTTGATTTCATGGAGGGATATTGTGTCCTCTAGACACTCATCCTTAGGGAATCTCCAAACTTATTCTATGTATCAAACAAAGGCAAAGAGAAAAAAACATCATGGCCATTCCTTTTTGAAAAAATATGTTGTGGGATTTGATATGACCTGATATTTGTATACTGCTCAAGGATTGATGAAGTTTATGTATTCATGATGGGAAGAAACTAGCCTATATTTCCTTGGAGTAATATTTGTAAACATGTAACTTCCTCCCTACGGCGTAAACTCATCATTAATGAGATCATTGCTGGTGGAAATAAGTTCAAACATCAAATCTGAAACTATCTCGTTCATCTACAGAGAGCTCTTGGAGCTCTTGAAACAGTTGTTCAGAATTGTATCGAATCACAAATATATTAAAAAATTAATTAATGTATGCTGCTTGATTACCAATCACAATGTTTATAATAATACAACACAAATAAATTTGTATTTCATCTCCATTGCACATAATTCACCTTCCTTCATAGAATGCATATGGCATGTAGATCTTTTCCAGGTGCTTCAATTGTCGTAACATATATTTTGTATATGATCTTGATAGATGATCTTGCTAACCCCGCTGTCTACAATATGAATATCAGTTTGCAATGATTCATTTTATATATTTTATTTTTATAATTATAGTGAATCAATAATTCTTTAAATTAAAGAATGAATCTACTCCTTAAACAAAGATTATATGCATAAATTATATACAAAGTAAAATTTACATAAGTAAATTTTTAACTTTTCAAATTCCACTTATATTCATCAAAATTTTGAGTAAGAAACATAGAGTATCATTACAACTTATGTTGTTTGGTGAACTAACCACTGTGTCCAGAGCCTAGACATAATTCTTCATAGTATTAACGCGGGTCAATTGCTTCAACAATTTTACTGGCCTTCCTTCGCAATCAATGTAGGGATTACATTTAAAATGTTCAAATATTATTTTTCTAAACTCCTGAATTGTTATGGGATTTACCACCGAAGAAGCAACCTGATAAAAGTTTATGCCATGCTTTCCTACGTGTTTTTCCATGGCTGCTACCATGTTTGCTGATATCTGCAATTTGAATTCAACCAAAAAATAATAACTCATTTAAGAGAAAAAGGATAATGGTTTTTTGGGTTGAAGTTTTGAAGACATATATAGAAGATCTAATCTCCCAAAAGAAATAAATAATGTAGAGAAGCTCCCAAGAGAAATAAATAATGTAGAGAAACTCTAGAAAAATCAAATAAATGTGATTTAAATAATTAAAATGTCAAATCTAAGTTTCGATAGATTAAAAATGTAATCTAATAAAAAAAAAAATTTAATATGGAAATACTCCAGCAAATCTAAAATTAATTACTTTGTTAAGAGACATAATCTAATAAATAAATAAAATTAATATGGAAATACTCCAGCAAATCTAAAATTAATTACAAAATGTGTTTTCATACTTTGTTAAGAGTTACTCACCAAATCTAGCACAGTAGCTAGATCGGCCAAGAAGCAAGACAATTGACCTTTGCCATAGTGCATAAAGATTGGATCAATCATTCTGCAGCCTGAATATTTGATTTAGCTCAACAACAATGTGAGAGTAATCCAACATCAAATCTGAAGGTTTCCTTAACTTTTTCAAAGAATGACTTTCGATGCAACCTATGCATCCATTGATCCATCGATAGCGGTTGGAACTACCAGACATGTAACCAAAATCTGAAGCACCCACCATGTCTTCATTACAAGGAACTTTGAATATAAAAATCTACTAGATTTTTTCTATGTTTTAGCAGCTCACTGCATCTCCCTTTCTCTAGTTCCAAACTAGTTGTCACTAGTTCAATGCTGATAGAATATGAAATCACGTTGATGTTTGAGATGTCAGTTTTCAGGAGCACCAAACACATGGATCCACTAAAAATCTAGCTGCATGATCTGAATCAGTTTTATCCTCCCAGAGATTTGGATGGTTGAGATGTCAATTTTCAGGAGCACCAAACACATGGATCCACTGAAAATCTAGCTGCATGATCTGAATCAGTTTTATCCTCCCAGAGATTCGGATAGGTGTTACACTGGTAGAAAAAATGCCAAATGTAAAACAATTTCTTTACATTGCCAATTATGAAGGCAAGATGATCTATAACCCCTATGGTTTAGGGAAAAATCACCCAAAATCCCAAATTTACAGCAGTTTAAATTATTAAATTATTAGTTTTTTGTAATTCAAAGTTTAAATAAAATAATTACATATCTATTTACTCTCTTTGAAAATAGAAAGCAACTTTTCATTCAAATAATATTATTTTAACTTTCAATTAATTGAAACTTATTTAATTTTAATTAATATAAAATTGTTTTTGGTTATTTATATGTATTTTTCAAAGTTATTTGTAATTTCAGATTAAAAATAAAATAATTATTGCCCCCATTCGGTAGATCTTGCCTAAAAACGTAAAAATGTAAACATAAACATTAATATGCCCTATTTACCAATCAATCTAATTATTATTATGTATAAACACAACATAAATTTAAAATATAAAGAGGTTTGAGTAGTAAAGAAAAAGAGCTATGGGAAATAAATAAAAATATAAATAAACTAGAAGTATGGAAATAAATAAGACTTTTTTTTCATATTTACTCCAAAGGTATGGTAAATATTATTTTCTTAAAATAAACTAGAGGTATGGTAAATAAATAAAACTTCCTTTTGTCTTTACTTAGGAAACTCAAAAAATAGGTTTTATTTAGGTGGATCATGCCGTACACATAATTATTAATACCATGGGCCAATTACCATATTTATAAAAGAGGTATGATAAATAAATAAATATAAAAGAGGTATAAAGATGTATGGTAAATAAATAAAAACATATCAAATAAGATTAGAAATCAACATCTATTTATGTACCAAGCGTATGGGCCAAATACCATTGTAAATAAAAGAAATATGATAAACAAATAAAAATATAAATAAACAAGAGGTATGGTAAATAAATAAATCCTCTTTTTATATTTGTTCCATAAACCTCTTTACACTAATTAACAGTCAAAAAATAGGTTTTATTTAGGTGAAGCATATGGGAAAAATACCATGGGCCAAATTATTATTAATACCATGCAAAAAAATATTATTAACCATAATATTATTATTAAAAGATTAATATTATTATTATTAAATATAATATTCATATTAATATATCATAATATTGATATTATTAAATATAATAACTTTGTTTTAATCCAATATTAATTTTTTTGTATTATAATATATATTAATATATCATGATATATATTAACTCTATATATATGGGAGGTAAGAACAAATACATAAAGTTATAGAGGTGGAGAGATAGGGGGAGTGAAAAGGGAGAGATGGAGATAAACTGAAGGAGAGGGGAGAGGCAGACACAAAGATGGAGGGGGAAGAGAGAGGAGAGTGGGAGAGAGATAGTGAGAGGATTGGAGGGTAGAGAGAGAGAGAGAGAGTGAGAGAGAGATGAGGGAAGAGAGATAAATGTAGGAGAGAAAGGGTGAGAGAGGGAGGGATAGAGATATGGAGTTGGAGGGGCAGAGAGGGAGGAAAGAAGAAAGACATGGAGAGTGAGGAGTGGAGAGAGAGAGGGACTGACAAGGGATAGATGGAGAGAAAGAGTGTATGTTTAGGGCTGATATAAAGAGATAAATAAGGAGAGATAGAGAGAAGGGGGGTGAGAAGGAGACAGAAGGAGAGAGGGAGGGATATAATAACAGAGAGAGAGAGAGAGAGAGAGAGAGAGAGAGAGAGAGAGAGATGGGGGAAGAGATATGATTGGAGGGGGAATAGAGAGAGAGAGGGTAGAGAGAGACAGAGAGATTGAGAGAGTGATAGAGATGAAGAATGAGAGATAATACTTGAGAGAGAGAAGGAGAGTGATGGGGTATGTGTTGGGTAGTGGATCCCCCCATAGCATGTTTTTGGGGCTTAAAGCCTGAGTTTTGGTCAATGTAAGGTAAATACTTCGTGAAATGCGGGCGCGGAGCGTGAGAGTCTAGTGTTGTCTGCCCTAAAATAATGTAAAATAATGTAAAGTTGAGTCGGCCTACCCATGGTCTGCGGACCATGGGATTGTATAAAGAGAGTGAGGCTCTAAGTGTAAAGATAGTTTTTGGAGATTTTGTCAAGTAATATATAGATGTGAAGGAATGGTTAGAAGATAGAAGTGGCTTTGAAGTATATTGGGTCATAGTGGTAGGTAGAGGCTCTGCAGCTGAGTGCATAGAGGCCTAGTAGAGTCCGCAGTTGAGTGCGTGGACCCCTGCAGCTGAGTGCATAGGGTAGAGTCGGGTCTGTAACTGAACTTGAGTATTAATAAAGATAAGATTGATACATAATATTATGTGTTTGTTTATAGATCTGTATTTCTATGTTCTGGTTATCTTTATGCATTTATATTATTTTCGAGTAGGTGCGCTTATCTGAAAGTTGAATAAGTAATAAAAATATTGGGCCCACACAAGCTAAGTTAAGCACTAATACAATAGCACCATAAGGATCAGATCGGAATAATATTGTATTCACCAAGGTTTGCATGGGTTGTGAAGAATAGAAAGTTGTGTGGAGTAGCGCAACGTGAAGATTAGGATCGCGAACCTCTAGAACCTTCATCAGGACATCCCTAGGATGTGGAAGCCTAGTTCCAACACCCTCCCATATTACTTTGGGTGAGACCTTAGTCCATGCTCCACGGACTGTTGCCGAAAGGGCTAGTATTACTGGGATTTGCTTGGCTAAACGCACTGCTGAACCTGGGTCAGGCTCCACATAGCCAACAAATGGTTCCGTTGCCGGGACCGGAATCTACCTAAGGGATGTCTGATGTTGTGCCACTGGAACCCATCAAAGAAGGAAATTGAAGAGTGGTTGGCCAAGAAGATTCATGAGTTCATGACACAAGACAATAGAACTCCACAGGTATCTGAGAAAAGGTGGCTGGATCGTTATGTGTATACGGAAATCCACGATATTTTCTTTGCGTCCTTTGCCTCTGAACTGTATGAGTGGATCACGAGATTAACCGACAGAGAGGGAAGGTGTAAGCTCGACCAACCGCTAGTGTGGACTCCAAAATTAGTGCACATACTAGAGGCATTAGAAGACAAGATCATGCGAGCTATGGACCATTAGCACGACCAGATAATAGGGGGATTTATCGTTGAGTTTGTGGTGGACACGACCATGAGCTACAGCGAGGCAGAACGACTTTTCCTCAAGGGACCATGAGGTAAGTACATTAAATATTTGAATACCTGGATTACGATGTTGTTATGTGAAAATCAGGTTATGTGAATACGTTAATGTTTGGAATGATGCAGAGAAGAAATATCTTCAAAGGTAGTGGGGAATTGGGAAATAGTCCCTTAATTTCACCTTCGTGAGAGAGTGAGGAAGAGCTCGCTCGGGTCTCTTCGAGAAGTGCGGTTAGTTTGATAAGGCAGTGCATTCCGCAGTTACCACCTCCACCCATGCCACCACCTGCTTCACCTCCCTCACCTCCACCAACCCCGCAGTTCAACATGGAAAGCGCGATCAAGCTACCCGTATTTAGATCAGTAGGGAATTGGGATCCAAACCAGTTCTGGTTCATGGGAAGAGTAGTGTGGGAAGCGCAAGGGGTCACGGATGACAACATTAAGAAGGCTACATTAGTGAGCACACTACAGGATCGTGTGTTGACATGGTATATCAAGCACTCTAATGACCACCCAAATGCAGGGATAACAGAGATCCACAATGCGTTGAATGGAGAATTTAGCTGGCTGAAATCAGAGACACAGTCAATCATCGAGTTTAAAGAGATCATGATGGTTCTAGGCAAGACCCCCTAGGATCTGGATCAGTGGTTGAAGAGTACAATTCACAAGGCTAATGTGACGCTAACGGATGCACAGCACCGCGCATGGTTTGTGGCATCTTTGACACCGCACCTGAGGACGGCGTTGTCATAACAAAAGCTTTCAACCCAAGCCAAAGTGTTGGAAATGGCGATGAGGTTGCATGAGACCCTGATACAAGATCCTGGGTTCGGAGTTCAATAAATCCATGCACAACTACATAATCTCTACCTAGAAATGTAGAGCTTGAAGTAGCATAGGGCATCACGGCCAGAGGCGCGCGAGGAATTATGCTGCATAAAATGCAAAGGCCAGGACCATGATAAGGATCACTATCTAGTATTCGTGAACTACATGGCAAGAGGGGGACTAATGCCATTGAGACCAGAGGCATAGGCAGGGCCGAGTGTGATGCCCGCGCTATGGTGCGGGATCTGTCAGATAGGAGGAAAACACACTATGGATAATTGTCATTTGTTGTAGAAGTATACACTGACTCCTCAGCAGTTGTTTTGTAATTTCTGCAGGTCGATAGGCCACGATGAGTGCACTTGTCACAGTTACGAGTTAATGATGGATCAAACCCAAGCTTGTAGGATGCAGACTGAAACACAAGGC
The DNA here is from genome assembly GCA_031772625.1 of Pinus tabuliformis. Classification (NCBI taxonomy): domain Eukaryota; kingdom Viridiplantae; phylum Streptophyta; class Pinopsida; order Pinales; family Pinaceae; genus Pinus; species Pinus tabuliformis. Next base: position 1,391,172,346 of record CM062817.1, on the reverse strand, counting down.
CTCAACCCAGCTATGAGGATGGCATGCACTAGATTCCATGGGTGAGGTTGAGGACGAGGAGGAATGGGACAAAGAAGGGGTCGCAGATAGCTAATTTGTTACAATTGCAGAGGACCAGGGCACTATGGCCATGATAGTACCAATCGATGAGAATATCCTCTTCATATTATGCTCAGTTTGAGCATGAAATGGTCAATTGTCCTATGTTGATCACACAGATGCATGAGAAATGGGTACTTTAGCCTCCTCTGACTCAAAATATCCAAATGATGAGGTCTGAATCACACGAAGAAGACCCAAATGTGAACATGGTGCTAAGAAGTGGTGTGACCACAGGGGAGTATAAGGGGAAGCAGCCTGAGGAAGATACATGGGTTTGTAAGGCTCCTACAAAGGAACCTAAGTTTTACTTAGACCATGCAAAGGAGACGTTCATGGAAGCTAAGAAGAGCTTCGTGGAGGCCTCCACTTCGGGTAGTAAGGATCAACCAAAGCTAGGGATGGATCCTTCTATGCTTACTACCTTTTTAGAGACATGCATGAAATTGTTGCAAGACAATAAGGCAGTTAAGGGACTACAGGAGTTGATCACCAAGTGCATAGGGTCAGGGGAACTATGCATAGTCTGGAAACTGGGAAAGCATGCATTGCACACTGGAAGAGAAATGAGATTCACAGCGCAGATTGGAAAGTATGAAATGGATCAGGTAATCCTAGACCTGGGTTCGGATGCAAATGTATTACTGAAGCAGACATGGGACCATATGGATAGGCCCGCATTACAATGGTCCCTTATTCAATTATGAATGGCGAACCAACATAAGATTTTTCCCATGGGGAGGTTGCAAGCGGTAACAGTTGATATCGAAGGCGCGAGCACACAGACAAACTTTGAAGTAATAGAGATTGTCGATGACAACAATCCTTATCCTGCATTGCTAGGAATAGACTGGGTGATTGATATGAATGGATTCATCAACCTAAAGAAGTAGAAGATGATATTCAAGAAAAATTCCCTACACATAGTAGTTTCGCTAGACCCAACTGAAGGAGCGCACTACACCGAACTAATGCGCGATAATGAAAATGATGATGAGTTGGATTGTATTTACCAGATAATGATGCGAGACCAGGATCGGATGAACCCGACTACAGATGGGAGAATCTCATGGGAGTGCACAGTTCTTGTACTTAAGATTCCGACAAAGAAGTAGAATGCTGGTAGAACCGATTGCACGAAGTGACAATGCTGAATTTCAACATGATTATTAGATCACTACATTGCGTGATGACAAAGACAAGGGAACTACCAAAATATGATGCAGTGACAGTGGTGGATGAATTCCTGGAAAAATTTGAAAGCGTAGTACCGAAACAGTAGCGATACGATGCGCTAGAATGGGAACTACACGCAACACCCTCACGATGGTGGAGTACACATCAGGAGACCATTATAAATTGGCGCAAATGTAGAAGTCGGATGTGCTTATGATTTGAAAGACCCCAGCATCGAACGAGAGCTGGCAGCCAAGATGAAGCAGTTTGCATGCCCACCTATGTCGATGGGTGCAGATGTGTGCCGTGCAATCCAAACAAGCACACCCCAGACTAAGGATCGAAAATTAGAACCAGATGCAGCAATAGGAAAAGCGACACACACCACAAATATTACACATCAAAGCATTCAAAAAACTATGCAGAATCATGAATAGAGTTCAGTAGGCGAGACGAACTGATTGGGACCTGTGCATACTAGCGGTTCAATGGGCCTATGAGACCATGAGAAAAAACCTGAGTGTGGAAATGACTCCATCACTGATGAGAAGAGACGAGACCATAAGAGCATAGAAGAATCCCCATAAAACAACTCCCATAGTTTGGATGGTATGCGAGGACTCGAGCAAAGGAATTATGTAGTTACAGGAAGCCATTCTGCGAGGGAACTTGAAACTTCGCAAAGTCAAAGAAGATCGGGTATAATTGAGAAAGAAAAGAATGATATTGGATGAAGAAATCAACAAACTAGAAACTGAAGTCATGCAATCATGTTGGGCCGAGAAGCTAAGCATTATGGGAAAAGGTATAGCCAGCCATACTACTACATTAGAAGAATTTGTGGCCTTGTTACCATGGCTGCGACCACACTTTACTAGACAAAGTAAATAGGGGAGCGCAACATACAAGGAAGAATGCAACACATTAACGGATGTAAGGGTAATTGAGGAGTGCCTGCGAACCAAGCTGGAAGGTAAATTGAAGCCTCGCATAGGTGGTGCGACCACCTGAATATACGTGGAGAGCACAATCTTAGCACTTCAAGCAGTTGAAAGAGAATGTGGGACTATAAAAGAATCTGTACGGGAGCTATGTGAGACAGATGTTGTGTGCAGTATCAATATGTCACAGGGGTCGCGGTAACCCATAGGGGGCTGCACTACTGCATGGGTAAGCTGGAGGTGACCGTTGGTGTCACTGTTCATGATAAGAGGTCCAATTTAAGGAAAAAAGGAGCAGGCGGCAGGCAATTAAGACATGAATTAAGAGCTAGATTTGGGACGATCTGCCGCCAAGAAGGCATTAATGATGTAGAAGTGGGGGGAAGGGTTGAATTCAAATTCAAAGGACACTATAAAACCCCCAAGGCTAGCTCTAAGGCAACACTTGGTTGTTTGAGAATTAAGCAAGTACAGAGCATTGAGCGCCACGTACTCTTACCATCCTCAAGTGTAGACACAATGACGAATGCTAGAACAAGAGTGCGATTCACTGAAGTTACCGCGGAGCCCCGTATGGCCCATGAGGAGCCTGGAGAGGTGTTAACTATGCTAGAAGTTACACCCAGTCCATGTATGCCCAAGAAACCCACAATTTGGCAAATTGTCAATGGTAGAGAAGGGAAAAGCCATCAACATTGAAACAGAGGAGGAGGAAGACTTGCAGGCCCTAATCTCCCAAATTGAGGTGCAAGATGATGAGGCAGACGATGTCTCCCAAAATCCTTTCGCGACAAAGTTACCTCCTTACATCCCCCCCATGGAAGGGGAAAGCCAAGGTACCAAAGGAACTAGACGCCATGAAGAGTACGCTCTAGACTCTGCTCCTCCCTGATGATATAAGGATTGAAGGTCCACCGTTGGAATGAGTAACTACAATGAAGCTCGAATATTGGGACCTCGCAGATAGTGAGAAGTTCCCATAGTTGGCCGCAGAGAAGTTAATGAAGCAGAAATGGTTGTACGGTGTGGAGTGGGCTGGGTTACTCCATCTACGATGGATACCCCACTACCACTGTGCACCCATCACCATTTTTGTCATTAGGCAGCTGCTATGCCTGGTTCATGATGGGTACCTCTAGCTAGAGGAGCTGATTCCCATCACAGCCGATATAATTTAATGAATTTCTCAACTACCAATCAAAAGAAATGACCCCGCAGCCATAGCAGGAAAAAGCAGTGACTTTTCCCTCATAGAAGCTATGAAGGCAAAGTATAAACTAGAAAAGCGAAAGCGGGGGTACACAATAGCAAGCATTAAGGACTAAGGGGTGCGCATAGCCACCCAACTGCTGGCCGGCAAGATAATGAGGAAATGTCACGTCGACGAAGTACCAGTGTCTGTGATTGCGCTGGCAGAGCAATGCACAAAGGGGGTCCAGTTCAATTAGGCGCAGTTCCTCTGCGATGAGTTCTTGACGAACTACAAGGAGGCCCAAGAGCAGGGTAAGACCTTCCACTATGCGTGGTTGCTGTTGTCCATCGTGTTGGTTGCAGGGGAACTGCCGGCAGACAACGAGTTTCCCACTATTGAGGGTGACCTGTCTGAAGCTGTGAGGAACCCCTCACTCTGGGCTACAAAAGACATGAACAAGATTCATGAGATAAAGGTGTTTTGGGTGTTCGTGGAGTCGAGCATCCAAACATGGATCAACCATAGGTTGTGCTTGTCCCCTACAGTTCATAACAGCTTGCAAAGCGCAACAAAATTCAAGGCAGATATGCATAACCTATATATCTAGTTGCGTAAGGATCCACCACGAAAATGGGTGAAGCTTCCATTCATTACAACATGATGTGATATTTGCAGTAATGGAGTCATGGCCTCCAGAGTGGCATGCCCAAGACTTGGCAAAAATGGAGAAGGTCGCAGCTCAGTAACTAAAGAAGGAAACCAAGCTCCACATCACGCAGCTGGATGAGAGGAGGCACCAGGAACAAGAAATAGCCACATGGTAGTAGGCGGCTGATGTAACAGTAGCAGCATAGATGGAAGAGACCACAACCACGTCAACTAGAGAGCCTGAGGAGGGCCAGGAGATTTCCACAGGGCAACAGACTGGGGAAGGGGAAAAGATAGAGGAACGTGCGAACCCCAGTTCTGCATGGACCCAACTCAAGCGACTGCACGGCCCTAAGAAGATAGCTCCCTAGAAGAAAAGAAAAGCCACAAAGACGTCTGTTTACCTGGTCATGCTCACAGAAGGTGATCCATTAGATATCAACAAAATGATTCTTGAAGTCGTAGAGGAAGTGCTCCAGGGATTGAAGATGGAGAAGAACACTGTGCTAGGGGTGCTCAGCATGCAACTACAAGGTTTACAGGTACAACACCCCCAAACAGGCACAATGGCCCAATATGTCGCAGCAGGAACCGCTGAGGCTGAATAGATGCCATGCACCCGTATGGGTAACACCTTCGTATTGCCCGAAGCCACACTAGAAGCAACAAGTGAGGATGACCAGGCTATGATGAGCAGCATGAAAGGCGTCGATTTGAACTTGGCCACCATGCCGCATGAAATTTTGTACTAGCTATAGGATGGGGTCATCACAAAGCTTTGCACCCAAGAAGGTCGAGTGATCCAGGTCCTACATGAACAAAAAATTAACATGGACCAGCTGAACATCCAATGGGATGAGGTGGTTGTGTAGGCTTGCAGATTGGAGCAGGCCATAGAGGATGCATGCAGGAGCGTTTGAGAATTGGTCATGTTGGCGGAGCTACCAGCAGCAGGGCGGGTCCATAGATTGGCAGCTGGAGTCTGCAAGGCCCAAGAGGAAATGACAAAGGTTCAGTTAGAGTTGAACCTGCAAATCATCGAGCTGTGATTGATGCTGCAGCCTTCCACACCCCCAGAAGTCAGAGAGCACAGCGCCCGTGCTATCCGGATGGGGTTGGAAAAAATTGCTTGGGCAACAAAAGGGTGCACCGGGATGTTGGAGTAAGCACTAACCATACTTACGCACCTGTAGGAAGACCCGAACCTACAGTGCCTAGAGATAAAGGCGCGTGAGTTGCAACAGGAGTACGACAATGTCCAGGGCACCGTGAAGACGGTTGCCCTTACTCAACGACTCACCAGACTACATCAAGAAAGGGCACTGAAGGACCGATTAGACACCGCGCACCAAAAGGAAGCCCTGCTTAAAGCATGCATCCGACCATGGATCTATGAAGCGTTCACAATTATAGCTACCATTGAAGGAAAGCTGGCACAGATGTAGGAACTCTATGTGGTTGGACAAGAATGTCACCCTGCTCACGAAAGTTTAGAGATACATGTGCAACAAGTACAACAGGTAGTGGAACAATGTACTGCGGACACTGAAGCTGCGCGAGACCTGCTGCATGGACTTTGCACCAAGATCTCCACACTAGTAGAGTGACTCGGGACAAGTCACGATGATTGTGTTGGGGACCTGTTGGGTATCGGATCCCCCCGCAGCATGTTTCTGGGGCTTAAAGCCCGAGTTTTGGTCAATGTAAGGTAAAGACTCCTCGAAATGCCAGTGCGGAGCGCGAGAGTCTAGGGTTGTCTGCCCTAAAATAATGTAAAGTTGAGTCGGCCTCCCCATGGTCTACGAGCCATGGGATTGTATAAATAGAGCAAGGCTCTAATTGTAAATATAGTTTTTGGAGTTTTTGTCAAGTAATAGATAGATGCAAAGGCATGGTTAGAAGATAGAAGTGGATCAGAAGTATATCGGGTCATAGTGGTAGGTAGAGGCTCTGCAGCTAAGTGCGCAGAGGCCTAGTAGAGTCTGCAGCTGAGTGCACAGGGTGGAGTCGAGTTTGTAACTGAACTTGAGTATTAACAAAGATAAGATTGATTTATAATATTGTGCGTCTATTTGTAGATCTATATTTCTATGTTCTGGTTATCTTTATGCACTTATATTGTTTTTTAGTACACGTGCTTTTCTGAAAGTTGAATAAGTAATAAGAATATTAGAATTGCACAAACTAAGTTAAGCAATAATATAATAGCACCATAATAATAGGATCAGAATAATACTATATTCACCAAGGTGCGCGGAGGTTGCGAAGAATAGAAACTTGCGCAGAGCAGCGCAGCGCACAGATTAAGATCACGAACCTCCATAACCTTCATCGAGACATCCCTAGGGTGTGGAAACCTGGTTCCAACACCCTCCCATACTACTTCGAGTGAGACCTCAGTTTGCGCTCTGTGGATTGTTGTCGAAAGGGTTGGAAGTACCAGGAATTGCTTGGCTAAACTCACTGTTGAACTTGGGTCAGGCCCAACATAGCCAATAGTAAGAGAGAGTATTAGAGGGGAAAGAGAGAGAGAGAGAGAGAGAAAGGGAGAAATATGAAGTATGGGAGAGAATATTTGAGAGAGAGGAGGAGAGAGGGAGGGAGAGATGAGGAGAGATGGATGGATAGGGAGATGGAGTTGGAGGGGGAGAGAGGGAGGGAAGAAGAAATACATAGAGAGTGAGAAATGGAGAGAGAAGGAGTAACAATGGAGAGATGGAGAGAGAGCGTGTATGTTTGGGGTTGAGATAAAGACAAATATGGAGAGATGGATAGAATGGGGGAGAGAAGGAGAGAGAGAGGGATATAGTAACAGAGTTGGAGGATGAAGAGTAAGAGAGAGAGAGAGAAATATAGGAAGGAAGAGAGAGAGGATGTGAGAGAGTGAAGTGACGGAGCGAAAGAGATATGGAGTTGGAGGGGGAGAGAGAGGTAAGAAGAAAGAAATATAGAGAGAATGGTGGAGAGAGAGAGAGGGAGTGATAAAAAGCATGGGGAGAGAGGGAGAGAGGAAATAAGTATGGAAGAGAGATAGAAACAGGGGAGAGGGAGAGAAGGGGAAGAGAGAGAGGGGGGGTGGAGGGAGGGATAGGTAGATAGATTCAAGAAATAGAGGGTATGTTTTGGTAGTGATATAGAGAGGCAAATCGAGATAGAGATATTGATGGAAACTGAAGAGAGGAATGAAGAGAGAGATGGAGAGAGGCAGGGAGGGACAAAGAGATTGATAGATATGAATTGAAATAGCATGTGTGTTTCGGGGTTTAGATAGAGTGGAAAATAAGGAGAGATGGAAGGAGATATAGATATATATGGGGGGATGAGAGGGAGGAATAATTATTGCACTAGATACATTGATTTCAGTGTAGATGGTGATTTCTAATCCAATTTGATTTCATGTACTAGATGCATTGATTTTAGTGTAGATGTTGATTTCTAATGATATTTGATTTCTTTTACTAGATGCATTAATTTCAATGTAGATCATTTTTAATCCTATTTTATTGCTTGCACTAAATGGATTGATTTCAGTGTAGATGGTGATTTCTACTTATATTTTTATTACCTGCACTAGATGCATTGATTTCAATGTAGATGTTGATTTCTAATCATGTTTGATTGCTTGCACTAGATGCATTGATTTTGGTGTAGATGGTGATTCTTAATTTTATTTGATTGCTTGCACTAAATGCATTGATTTCAATGTAGACGGTGATTTCTAATGCTATTTGATTGCTTACACTAGATGCATTGATTTCAAAGTAGATGTTGCTTTATAATCCTATTTTCTTACTTGCACTAGGTGCATTAATTTTAGTGTAGATGTTGGTTTATAATCCAATTTTCTTACGTACACTAGATGAATTGATTTGAGTGTAAATGTTGATTTCTAATATTATTTGATTGCTTTCATTAGATGCAATGATTTTAGTGTAAATGTTTTTTTCTAATCTTATTTAATTGCTTGCATTAGATTCATTAATTTTAGTTTAAATGTTGATTTATGTTTTGATGTAAGTGGATGTATGATGGTACATTAATTTTAAAGTGATTGGATTAACATTGTGCATTGATTTCAGTGTAAGCACAAAAAATTATTGACAATGTACATTGATTTTTGTGTTATAATAATTCAACCTATTAATATTAGAGAGAAGAAGAGACAAGGAATGATGTTAACTACAATAAATTGAGCTAAAGATTTCAATGGTTTATGGTTTAACCTATCATTTTCAATAATTGATATGAAAATATGAAAACCAATATGAAAAGATGACAAAAGTAAAAAGGCTGACAATAAGAATAATAGAAGAAAATAGTTTTAGATTAACTACAGTGAAGACTATTTGTAATGGACTATATTCTTATTATTAACATTTTCTATCATTCAACACTATTACATTGCCCCTTTACATTCAAAATTTATATTTCAACATTTTTTATCATTAAAGTTATTCTCATCACAACAAACTGAGGCAACTAAGCAAATTTAAAATTAAAATATACAAATTAATCTTAGACATATTAGCATATTTAAAATGATTATATTAATATTAGATGAATTTACGTGTTATTGATAAAATTAATCATATGTTCCTTAGATTTTCTTTGGCCACACATGACTGAAACCAACCTAGATCCATCTTAACTCTAGATCTCTCAACCATCGAGAGGGATAAAATCTCTCGAGGTAGAAACATTTCCTCAAGTCTTGCACTCAAAAAGGAGGTTTTCACCTCAAGAGATGTGATCCCTCTCGTCGCTTGATAGATCTCGAGTTAAGATGGAACTAGGCTGGCTTTATTTTAAAATTGAGGAATTTACAAATATTTTTTAAAGTAACTTTTCATTAAAATAATAGTTCTTTACTTTCAATTACATAAATTGATATAAAACTAGCTTGGATCTATCTTAATTTTAGATCCTAATTTTGGATGTACCAAGGGCAGAGGGCATCAAATCTCTTTTCACTTTAGAAAAGGTTTGTGTATGAAGAGATTTTATGCCTCTAACACTTGGTAAATTAGGAGTAATATGATTGAATTATTAATTATAATTATAATTATTAATTTTATATTTCACTTTACTTATTTTTATTTTTATAATTTACCCCAACTTTATTTTGCTTAACATTTTTCACATTAAATTTTATTTTGCGGAGTTTCCTCAAGTTAGATGTTAAAATTGATTTTAAAATAAAATAGATCAGCTATATTTTTTAATATTAAAAGCTATTTTTAATTTTCCCCATGGTGTAGATTAGTTGCTGATAGAATGGGTTGTTAAGGCATTTCTTATGATGTTATTGGTTTAAACTTTGATTAGCTCAGTGTGCTACGTGTGAGGCAATGTGGGTACACTTGGAGGTGATTGTGGTAGTGGATAGAATCAATCCTTAAGTACAAACATGCTATAGTTGTCTATTCTCTCATATACTAAAAATAACAATAACAATAATAATCTTATTTTTTTAATTTTATTTAAGTGATTATTTATCAAAATTGGATTTTATTAAAAGCACATGATTTTATTGGATATAGTTTAGGTGATGGAAATAAAGGAAACTGATTTTCTTGTAAGAATTTTCTTAAGTGTATCTCCACTCAAACACTCTCATAGAAAAAAAAAGTCTTGACCCCACCCATCAAGCAAGCCACCCAATGTCACCTTGGTGGCCTTCTCTCACACTTTAGATTACAAGAACGATATCCTTATCTAGGGGTCAATCCTTAAATATCGTGCTAATCTAGGTCATTTAGTAATGAAAGGAAGTTCCTTAATGAAGACTAGTGATTTGACACTACTCACTCTCAAAGTAAAAGGTCAAGGATAAGTGTGCGAATAGTCAAACAAACCATGAATTATTAACAAATTTTGAATGATTTTAATTACACAACTATGCTTATTCATGCAACCAAATTATACTTGAAAAATGAAAGATAAAGCTTGCTTAATTAAGCATATAGCATGGGATGCTAGTGAATCATATATATAATGGCACAATAAAAATAGAAAATGAATCATAAATTGTCTATACAAGTAAGGCATTAGATCGTTCATTCATTGTATTCATGAACATTGGAGATTGAGAGTTCACTATCATCATCAAGAGACCATTCCACAATTAAGAGATCATACATAGACAATATTAACTATGTTTGGGACAACAAAGAGTTATGCATTTGCGATGATAAATAAAGGAAATATTCAAGCTTGTCATTGTTATTAAGGACAATTAAGACAACAAAGTTGAATGTGGACTACTTACATGTTTGTAACATTGAAATGTCATCTGTTTATTATCATGCAAGTTGCATGAAGGAAATTTGGTAGTGGTACTAAGTGAACATTCTTTGATCAAAATTCATACCCTCTCCTTAACACTACCACTTTGCAAGATGAAGAAGAAATGTGAAATATATGTGCAACCAACTAAATAAGTTGGAAAGTTTGTTGCAGCATATATAGGTGGTCATGTCAAGTTGCAAAAGGAGGTGTTGGCCCACTCCCCTTTTCGATAATTTGTCAACCTTTGAATTTGATTTCCTATGAATGTGGTCAAATGATATGACCCTAAAGATTCTAATAAGCTCCATAATTTTAATCATCCTTTGATCCAATAAAAAAGTGTACAAGGAAGTATAACATTTCACCCAATCTAAAACAACCTTTGAATCCCCTATGACTTGTAACTTTAGATTGTTGAAATGATGCAATTAAAATGACTAACATAAATGACTAATTCATATTATTGTAGTTTTTGTTAGGTAGTCATATTTTCTTTCCTAGACTAAATTAGTCATTTATGTTAGTCATTTTTATTAGTATTACTTATTAGCTAGTCGTATATTTTAACTGGCGACTAAAAGAGTCATTTATGTTAGTTTTTTTTAGTTGTGTATCTTAATATTACTAATTTTTGGTAGTATTTCACTTGGAAAGTTGTGGTGACTAACTTTTTTAGTCACCTAGTCACTAATTTCACCATTTTCTACTAGTGTAAGTATGATTCCATTTACCAAAATTTATGGTAGGAAGTGCAATATTTCTATCATCTAGAGTCATCAAGTGAATATGGTCCATATCAGGCCTCATATCCTAATAGAGATGGAACAAGGAATGTAAATTATTGGGCATAATTTAAAGATAGTTCAACATAGGAACAAGATCTATGTAGACCAACATTGAATACACAAGTAATTTAATTTGGGGGATCATGTGTATCTATGTATTACACCAAAGAAAAAATCATTAAGGATTGGGTCTTGTGCCAAGTTGGTACCATGGTTTTCTAGGTCATTCCAAATTCTTAAAAGAGTGGGGTTAGTGGCCTATAGATTGACATTTCCACCCACAGTGAATCCACATGACATCTTCCATATTTATTTACTTAAAAAATATGTACGTGACACTAATCATGTTGTTGATTAGTCTATGATACATGTGGAATCCGAGGGATAATTCCAACTAGAGCCACTATGCGTTCTATTCTAGGAGAAAATCGTTCTTCGGAATTGAGCAATAGAGTAGGTCAAGTTGTAGTAGAGACACTTTAGAAAAGAGGAATCCACGTGGGACATGGTTGAGCAAATGAGGGTGTTATACCCATTTCTGTTTGTTGATTAATCAAATGTGAATATGACTATCAATGTAAATGTGTATGTAAATGAATGGGAATAGTTTTGTATATAAACCTTTTGTAAACAATATGTGATCGAATGTAGGACATCAAGGACAATGTTCCTCTAAGGATGCGGGGTTTTTGAGAACCCGTATATCTAAACCTCTTCTAAATATCATTATGAATTGAAATTCCTATAAATTATGTGAAATTGTAACACATTGATCAGCTGAGAAGTGGACATCAATTCAAAGTAATAAGGAGGAGGAGATTTCTTGTAAACCAAAACCTTGCATTTATTCCATCAACTAAATCTATACTGGTTTAATGACACTCTTATTTAGCCGTTGAATGGAGGATATGGGCCTCTTGAGTGAAGGATGATTTAATAGAATTTATCTCATGAATTGTGTTCATAGGATTAGCACATAAGAGAAAAACTAGGGAAAAATGTCTTGATAGAGAGACAGGAGGGTATGAGTTGTTGATCATCATTACGAGTTAATCATAGAAGGAGTAGACATTCAATGATGGAGAAAATTTCTCAACAAATTTTCATATCTTAAAAGAGAGTCCCTAAGAATAAGTGGGAGGATGTAGAGTGGGTGGGGTAGCTAGTGTGGCCATCTCGAAAACCTAGATATGCTAAGAACCAGTTTTTTCCACTTGAGAGAAGGATTACATGAGTTTACTAAGGTGTGTTTTGTGCCTACATGTTGCGATTTTGAGGCCTCTGTTGTGGCTGCATGTTGTGAATTTAAGGCCATTATATGTGTCACTATGTTATTTTACTAAGGCAGATGTATCTTTCATTGGAGTGGTGACACTCAAGTGGTTGCTGAGTTCATAAATCCCTGATTGCTTACTCATTGATAAACCACTTGAGCAGTGGATTACCTTGAGGATGGTAAACCACTAGGAACATATTTGGTTGAGAAACTACTAGCTAGGTTGAGGCACTTTTGTAGTAGTTTGGGTTGATAAACACCAAGTGTAGCCTTGGGGCTAATAGCACTAGGGTTAGCACCCAATGATAAAATAATTGGATGAGTGTGCACTTTATTCTTACATTGTCTAATCCAACTCAAAAATATCCCATTGCGCATATGTAATTCAACTCTAGGACTGAACTGAGACTTTACATTCCTTATTTGAAACCTAGTGGCTGTTTTGTGATTGGTTGAGGTATTTGTGTTGTTGTAGTGGGGAGCTACAGAGAGAGATCACCTCATAAATAAACACTTTCTAGGTGTGACTAGCTAAGAACTACTTAGAAACTTACCTCCTCATACTTTGAATCCATATTGAGGTAAATTGACTATAAGAGATGTTGCAATGAAGTTAGCCTACAGTTGGGTGGCAAGTTGAAATCCCACTTCAGTTTCTAGTCATTTGAAGATAATAAGATAAGTTTCTTACTTGTGCACTAAAAGATGCATATTGTTTCTATGATATATATATCTTTTTGCATGTATGTGTGTGTGTGTGTCATTACTATTAATATAGGAATAGGTTTTTCCTATCTGTCTATCATGTGGTGCTTATGTATGTGTACAACTATCGTGGTTAAGAGGGGCTTGTAGGCCTCTGTGTTAGTTAATACATTCATGCAATGGAAATATGTGAATATCGTCTGATGTGACTATGGGATGTGGTTGACTAAGTTGCAGCAATGTGTGGATTCGATTGGTTATAAAGTTATGGATATTATAGTTTCAAACATGTTTGAGACCTCTATTTCCCCTTCTGAATAGGGACTAAGTATATTGTGTTATGTGCTATATTAGCTAGATCTCATCAATAGAGATCTCGTCTATGAGAAATCCATATTGATGTTTGGTCGAGAGGGTTGGTTTTTACACTGCTTGATGTTCCTAGAAAGAGGATAAGGCACAAGTCAACAATGGGGAAAGCGAGTGTCACTTCACTTTGAGTTGACCAAAGGGTGATCAAATTTTATGGTGAGCCGAAACTTGAAATGATTCGATGAGTGAGGCCTTGTGCACAGTTAGAAAGGTGTCAAATTTCCATGATGAGTGCTTAGCATCTAGCATCAGTCCCATTAATGGTAGACCCAGATTGTTGGGGCACACAATTCATCTGATGGGTATTGATGGATGATGTTCTCACTTATTTACTACTTACGTATATAAAGTCATCAAAATAGGGAAATGATTTGTGAAGGTAATTTTACATACTAATTATTGTTTTCCTAGGTTGAATTTATGAGGGAATTGCTCAATTATATGCTTAATCTTACTAATTGTTGGCCTAGAGAAAGGAATTGACTAGCTACCAATGTTGAGGTTTCATTAGCTCAGATTAGAGTCTCAAATAGTCATTTTAATTTGACCAGATTTGATAATTTGATTGCTTATGTCAGATCATATAGTCATGTTAATTCCATTGGTTGGGTTATTTTGATTGTTTCTATCATATTTACAAGTCAAATTTGGTAAACTAGTTGGGTTACATGGAAATCACTTGTGAAGTTGAGTACGATGGTTTCTTCCATTGTTAATTTTGTAGGATTTGGGGAAGTGGAAATTTTAAAACCCAATTTCCATAATGAGACCCTGGATAATAGGTTAGGATATAGTAGCACCTCACATTTGAACAAGAAGGAACTAGGGGGTGGGAGGGGGTGTTTCATTATGATTAAAATTACTTTGATTGTTCATGTACTATAGTTCGTTATGATTATTAAATAAGATAATTTCCTTTAATAGAAAGTAATGTCACCATTTCTTCAAAGCATATCAAATAGTAAATAAACGTTGATAATAAATAGAGTATTCTTCTTACATTCATTTTGGTTCTCGTTAAATAATCCATATGTTATTTTTTCATGGTATTTTTTCATGACCTGAAACTACTCCAATTGCTAAACCAATAAAATCATAGTGCACTTGAAAAACCTTATCAAAATATGAAAGCTCCAAAACTAGCTATTCAGTTTCCTTAATCTTCAATTCCTTAAATAATTTCAATCAACTGTCAATTTGCAATTTCCATTCTTCATGCATTACAAAAGTGGTACATAAATCCCACTAAATGTTTAGATAAGTTTCCTCTAGAATCTTGATAAGCCATAAAATATTTTCAAATCAAAGGTACATTTGGATGTTGGCCAAGTCAAAATTTCCCTTACCTTTTCAAGATCAATCTTTAATCCTTCCTTGGTAACTACGAAGTCTAGTTACTTGGATTTATCCCTAAATAGTGTGTAACTTTCAAATTTATCAATATTTTCTCTTCCTTATACCAAAATAACACCTTTTTAAATGCCTATAAGTGTTCATATTTTGTATTATTCAAGATAAAAATTTCATCTAGCTATACAATAACAAAAATCCCCAAAAATTGTTTCAATACTTCACTCCTAAGTTTCATGAATATTCTAGGATTATTTTTTAACCCAAATGGCCTGACCAACCATTCAAACAATCCATCCTTTGTATTGAAGTTGTTTTTACATTCATCACCTTATCGTATCTGAATAAGATGATATTCACCCTTCAATGCAATATTTCAAAATAATTTTCACCACTCAAACCATCCATGAGTTCATCTATCCTAGGTAAGGGAAAGCTATATTAAATAATCATTATTATTATCCCACAAATCTATAGACATCGACCATTCACTTTCTTTTACTGGTGCTAATGGTACTAGTATAGTACAAGAATATAAACTCTCTCTCATTAGTCCTCTATCAAACAATTGTTGTATCTACCTATGCAATTTTTCAGTTTCGGTTGGAGTCATACGATAAGAATATTTGTTCGGAAGGTTTGACCTTGGTATGAATCTTATCTAGTGTGCTCTACTTCTCATGGGATGCAATCTTGTTAGCAAATCATTTGTAACAATATCCTCAATTTTTTTCAAGTAATGTTGAATCTTTGATGGTATAGAATCCCTCTTCCCAACATAGCAATATGTCCAAATAGTAATGAACCTTTATTTATTCAAAACTTTCTTAGTTAAGAACAACATAATCATATTTCTATTTCTCACATCTTAACTACCACTAATTCTTCATGGTGTCATTACAATTTTCAAAAATGGTTCCAACTTGTCTCTCTTGAAAAATCTAACTAGTATTGCCCTTCATGATTGTAATGAAGTCATGATCTAATGTAATTGAAAGAAAAATAAAATTATTTATAAAAGAAAAATTTATTTTATGAGCATGGGTTTCATCCTCCACGAATTTTTCTAGGTCAAGCCTCCATTGTAGGCTTTTAGGGTTTTGCCAGAAGTCAAAACAATATTTATTATGTAAAAGACCCTTCTTGGGTTCCTTGTGTTAAAGTAGAAAAAAATTGTTTTGGGTCAAAATAGTCTCCTCCACCAAGTCAGCTCCATCTCATTTAATTTGGCCTACAATTCATCAAGTTGGTCTTACAAAGGATGCCACAACCACTATAAATTGTATATTAACTTGATTTGTTGAAGCATGATCAAGAGTTTTTTTATCTAAAGTTGTAGAAGGAAGAAAATGAGTACAAAATACCTATAAAAGCAATAAAAACTACATAGAAGAAGAAGGAGACCCTATTCCATATCTCATGTGTGAAAAAGGGAAAAAATTCAGTTCTGTTGAAGGAACAAAATGTTGCAAACTTGTAATCAAGGGCGAAAAATTAGAGTTGACCACGAAGAGATAAGATTGAATTTTGTTGAGGAGCTGCCTTGGTGGTTAGGAAAAGTATTTAGTATTTGTTAAAGGTTTTTGTTGTCTCATTTGATTTTATCCTAAAGAAGAGAAGAATACTTTTTGGGCTTTCTCCTAAGGAGGGGCATTTCCCTAGTTGAGTTCCTACATATGGTGTTCATTATGTATGATATTCATGTTTTGGCACTTATTTGATGATAAGAACAATAACATAATAAACCAAATAAAATATAATATCACAGGTATATGTGAAGATAAGAGAAATGAAGAATATGTTTTCCTAATGTTGCCCTAATGGATTTCTCAACATGGTATCAGAGCTAAGGTCAGTGATAAAGAGGTAGATAGAAGATCACTATTAGTTGGAAAAACAACAACTTCCAAACTACCTTTCAAGGCCAAACCGTAAAAATGGAAAAATAAACTAATTCAACACTTTTTCTGGGTAGGACTATAAATTCATGTTTGGAAATTAGGTTGTAGAACTGCAAAATTTAGGCCACATGGTTGAACTAGATAAGCAAGGTATATATAAGAGTTAAGAAACAATTTTTTCAATGAAAAAAGGCTAGACATCTGGCTTAGAAAAAACCGAGTTCTTTAAAAGATAAATCGAAGTCTTATATGTAGTTCTCAAACTTGAAATCGTCACAACAAATCCAAAAATTGGTAACACATCAGAATGTTTAAATTTCAAGGTCTGAGCATAAAGACAAGGTGTACTAACAAAGCTTGAGAATCTCGTGTTAGAAGACCAAGGTCAAACTATTTGAAGATGTTTTTGAAGACCTCTGACCAAGTTTCATTCTCTACATAAGGAGTTGAGGCCTCTGTGGAATATGTCGAAAATTTTTGTATCTATATATAATTTCCAATCTTCAATAAAAAGTAACATAGAAGAATCATATGTAAGGATAAATATTTTGGAAACTTGTAGTAGCCTCTCCATTATACAAGTTATGTTAGCCCCCGTTTAAGAATCAAAATAAGGATATAGAAATACATATATTTTTGCATAATCTATCTTTGTCTCAAGAATGGAAGCAATGAGAATAAATTGTTCATATTCATTTTGTGGAAGGAGACTTGCAGTCCTCATCAAATACAAGTATCATTTGTTTTGTTTCTTCATGTCTAATTCATCTAACACTATCTATACAGTTTATAAGAAGAGAAATAAGCTCAATGAAGCATCAAACATTCAAACATAAAAATATTGAGGTATGTAATCTTGAGGTATGTATATTATGATCATTTAGTATAGCATGAAAAGTTTTAGGTAACTAATATTCTAGGGTTGGCTAGTTTTTCATTGTACTAGAAATTGTTAATATTTAGGAATTGTAAACCCTAGATATGAAAAACCCTCACCATATTTGTTTGTTTCCTATTAGAAACCCTATAATGACTAGGGTTTATAAGTAATATAGAAATAATTGACAAGAACAAAGTTTAACGGTCTTGTTTTTGTAACTTAAATCCCTAGGAATTCATTCTCTTAAAGGTAAGGTAGACCTTAGATAATCATCACACTGTTGTATTTTCATATTTTGGTTGTTATTGTAAATTAATATTACAAGAAGAAAAATAAGGTAGACAGGTCACTTGGTAAATTAAGTTCAATCCTTAGACACTCTAAACAAAACTTGACTCATATGGAAATAAACCATGAAAAATGCTTCCATGATTCAGAGGGATCCCTTCAATAAGGAAGCCCTACAAGGTTTATAAAGGGAGAAACTCTACGTATGCATAATACCACAAGTTTTGTAGCTTATCCTATTCATTATAAGGTACAATCATTTCTAAATTTTCTTTATATTACCAACTCCCTTACATCTAAGGTTTCAAATCATAAAGATTCTTGTTTGCCAGGGTGCTTAATATTTAGATTAGATCGACGCTTACCACTTTGTCTATATTATGTTTACAATGATGAAACCCTAAATTTTAGGGTTATGAAACAATAGTATTTTTAGGGCTTAGAACTCCTGATGAAATCCTACTCTCTTCATGTTTCAGGTTTTGGTAAAGTTACGATAAAACCCTAGCCTTTTAGGGTTTGTTATTAATGTCTAGAGAATATGATGAAACAATAGATTGTAGGGTTTGATGAATTAGGTATTATGGAAAAACCCTTGTAATTATTACTCCTAGGAATGTAACCCTAGGTGTTTATGATTTGCATGATTGAAACCCTAACTTGGTCTAGTTTTCGTATATTAGACATTAAAGTTTTGATGTTTGTGTCTAAGGATTATAACAAAACTTAGTAGAGATTGATATGAGATTCTATAAATTGATCTTGAAACCCTAAATGTAAAATGTTTTCATTAAATTTAGTTGATATTATCTAAATTTTAGTTTTGGTAAATAATCTAGTGTTTGTCACAAAAACCCTACAATATATTTTTGTGAAAGTCTAGGTCATGAAAAGTGTAACCCTTGATGATTATAAACCTAAGTTTAGGTTTTGATATCTAAAGTCTGATTTCTTATGATCCCATTGTATCGACATGCTAATCCTATATTGATAAACTTTAATTCATGCTCTATATTTGTACTTGGTTGAACTTGTGTTGATGATTTGCAGGTACATAATGTTCAAGATGTCAAAGATACTTACTTACCTCCTACTTAATGATGTCTTCATGATGATGTTGATAAAAAAGGGGAGTTGTAATAATATTGGTAAAGTTGTAGTACACATTGTTGATCACCTTGTTTCCAGGTAAGGATAAAAGGAATGATGTTTCATAAGGTTGAATTTCTCTGATAATGTGATGATGTGAAATAAAGAGCCTTTTTGGAAGAAATTGATGAATCTTTTCCCTAATGGAGAATAATCCTAGATAAATAAAGTGCATATATCCCTAGTTAAGAGGGAGCTTCGTTAAAGAAAAGTTAAAACTCCTCCATAGTTGAAAATATGTTGTGAAGGCCATGACGATGTTTGATATCGAAGAATAGTTGAAGCACTACAAATGGTTATTCGTGAGTTATATTCATGATTAATAAATTTGTGAATAATGAAATTGTGAATAAGAGTCACATGCCTTGGCAAGTGTTGAGGTAGAGTTTGGTGCTGCTAGAGAAATTGAAGAATGAAGCTTCCATCGAAATGTGTTTGGATATTGTGATGACCCGAGAAACATCACAATAACTAAAAGACATTGAATAATATGATAGCATACAAGAACATGTATATTGGAAGTTTGGATTTTGATTGGGTTCATAAAGCTATTGTATGTTCCAGCAGATGAACAAATAGTTGATGTGTTAATGAAATCTCTTCCCAAGTTATTTTTAGGAGAATTCTTGGATTGTTAGATGTGTTGATCTCTTCCTGAAAAGTTGGTGTATATATCAAATGTCTCTCAATTGAAAAGAAAAGATGAAATACCATGAACTGCTAGTGATGGTTCTTGGGAGGACATCTTAGCTGACCCATTGATGATGTTTTGATCCTAATGAGGGAGGGTATCATTGGTATTGTGGATATATGATGTGGGATATGATACCTATATCCATGTGTGTTTGTGATATGGTTGAAGCTTGATGGTACCTATAGTGTAAAATGCGTCGATAACACCATATTATCGATTAGTTTCTTAGATCCTTTGATGAGTGTATGCCACGGGAATCCCTGAGTTGGATTACTTGTATTAGTGTCATGATTCTTGGATATTTGATGTGAGGATACCTATTTAGTGATGGTATCCCAAGGATTGTGTATTTTTGTTGTATTATTCCTTGTATTCTTCTTGGAACATTTCAAATTGAGGCCAACCTTGTATCTATTGAAAAAAATTGAATACCTCCCTAGTTATGAGGGAGTGTTGAGAAATGTAACTAGTATCAGTCTTCATAACTGTACTTGAGTCATGATGTAATTTTTTTGAAAGAAAAAGGAAAATATTTATAAAATAAAAAAAAAAAAAAAAATATTAGCATGGGCTTCATTCTCAATGCATTTTTCTAGGTCAAGCCTCCATTGTAGGCTTCTAGGTTTTTGTCAAAAGTAAAAATCATATTTATTATGTAAAGGACCATTCTCGGGTTGATTATGTCAAAGTATAAATGTTTTCATTTTGGTCAAAATAGTCACCTCCACCAAGTCATCTCCATCTCCTTCAAGTTTTCCTACCTTTGATCAAGTCAACCTTATAAAGGATGTCACAAACACTATAAATTGCAGAGAAAGTTGACCTATTGAAACATGATAAAGAGGTTTTTCATCTAATGTTGTAGAAGGTGGAAATGGAGTATGAAATCCATAGAAAGGGAAGTGAAACCATAAAGAAGAATAAGGAGACCCTATTGCATCGCTCACGTGTGAAGAAGGACAAAAATTGAGTTGGGTTGAAGGAAAGAAAATTTGTAGACCTATAATTAAGGGTAAAAAATCAGCGTTGACCAGCAAGAGATAAGTTTGAATTTCATTGAGGAGCTAACTTGGTGGTTAGGAAAAGTATTTAGTCTTGGTTGTCTGATTTGATTTTATCCTAAAGAAGAGAACAAGAATTTATGGGTTTTTTCTGAAGTAGGGTTTCTTCCTTGGCTGAGTGCCTACATCTGATGTTCATTTTGTATGATCTTCATATTCTTGGAATTTATTTGATGATAAGAAAACTAACATAATTAACAAAATAAAATATAATATTACTGGTAAATTTCAAGATAAGACAAATCAAGAATAAGTTTTCTTAATGTTCCCCTAATGGATTTCTCAATAGTTTCATTGTCCAATCTTTGTGAATTCATAAGTATTCTTCTCACCACCATGGAAAACATTCCTATCAAATAGCCATGGTCTTTTGAAATTACATTTCATGCATCCATCTCCAAAAAGTACATGTCATGCATCTATCTCTAGTACATCACATAAGACATATTCACTAAAGCCTCAAATGTTAAAATTTAACAAGAACGAAATTGTCATAGTCACTTATTGTTCTAATTGTAACCTTAAAATTCTCTACACATAGAATGGAAAACTACTTATCTGGTAGCATACAAAAAATAACTAATACATAGAATGAGAAAATTTAAAAATTAACAAGAGACAATATAAGGAACAAAAACAAATATTCATTTCTTATTCCCATCCATAACAAACTATTCTTACAATCAATATACAATTCTATTCCACATTGTCCCATAGTATAAGTGCCTCTATTTCAAAAAAAAATTAATCAATTATTTCTTTTCTCCTATATTCCAGCTTCATGAGCTCTTCTTATTTCTAACTCTTGAATTTTTTATTTTTTTTCAAGCTACCTAACTCTACCTTTTCTCTCCCCTTCTATGTCTATTCCTTTCTCTTAAAACTGGTTGAGTAAGGTGAAACACCGTAGCTGGTCAACTTCCTTAACCATTTCCTAGTCCATTCATTGTTTGTTTATATGTTGAATGATCATGGTGTTTTGAATCCCAGATAATCATTATTTCCTCATTTATTTCTCTGGATAGTTATTACTTCTTCATACAAGTGATCCACGAAGTCCCTTGAGATATGGAGTTGTTGCAGTCATGAAGTGTAGTGTTATAGTAGAGTTGAAAAATGTAATAAAATTGGTGTCATAACAACATAAAAATAGAGTAGTGTTCCAACAACATAGTAGAAATACAATATTGCAAAAATCTTGTCACAAAAACATAAAATAGGGTGATCTTGCAACAACACTTATAAAGTAATAAAATAGTAGATGTTATTGTAGCAGTGGTGTTGAAAAAGTGTAAAAACATAGCAATGTTCTTTGAATTGGTAATTCAAATAAAATGATGCAAATTTCTTTGATAAAAAATATCCCTACTTGAATAAATAAAATATAATAATAATAAAATAATGACACTGTAAGGCATTCCTCTTTCAGAAGAACTTGCCCATCTACCACTCTACATCAATTTGCACCGTTAGAATAAATGTTAGATGATTGAAGAATATTGTGCCGTCAGATTGATACAATTTCAATTGTTTCAAATTTGATATAGTTACAATACATGTTCGGATTCCTAGATGTGGGGAGAGAGTGTGGGGGATTCATTACCAGAGATGGAAGCACTAATGAACCTTGGTTTTTGAGAAAGAGTAAAGAATGGGAAGAAGGCTCATTTTGGATGATCGGCAACTTTGATACATCGACAGAGGCATCCTGAATTCTAAGAAATAAATCTAATGTCCATCTGAAGGTAGAACTATGACTTTTGTGGATGCATCACCAAGAAGATGACGAGGATCATGAAGAACACGATCAAGAGAAACACCAACATAACCTTCTCTGAAGGGAAATGCCAACTCCCTAATGGGAACTCTTCCCGCCAGTGGCCATGCCCATCGTAATGATTGGGCCTCATAGATCCCTTTGATGACATGACTGGATATTATCTATGCACGTTCCCTGATACAAAATTCTAACCATAAATCAACAGAAAATACCAAAATTAGAGTTGTAAATCTTAGAGCTTTATCACTTCTAATGCTTGGAGTCAATCCAAAAATAAGAAAATTGAGTTTTAGGAAAGCCAAGAAGTAGAGAATCTTAAAGGATGGTATGAACACAGGGTACGAGAAGCTTCAGTGCACTTACAAAGAAAATTCTAGCCGGGTCTACTCAAACCAATGAGGAATGTGCATTCCTTCCACAAAAGTATACAACATAATTTATTACTCTGCCTTGTTTTGTCTTCTTTGAAGCCTGGGTATATATATGGAGAAAACTATGTAGCTACATAAACGAAACGTACGTATTTAGTTGTTAAAGGAACAAAAACTTATTGTTTCCCTCTTTCATTTTCCTTTTGAATGGGATTCAGGAATATGAAAGGAAATTGTGGTGTTCTTTTATCTACAAATACTATAGAAACTTTGGTTGTCTTATCCTCTAAATTTCAGTTTATATGCATTCATACTAGAAAATTTTGAAGGAGAATTCAGAAAAAAATAAATAAATAAATAAATAAAATTAAGGAATAAAATGGGATTCAGGAATATGAAATATCAGCAACTGATAGAGAAATATGATGTTTACTATTTTGGATTAGTGTTACCAAAGATCTTTTGTTCAAGGCCAACTCTTAATCATGTTCTTCCAAGAGAACAAGTCAATATAGAAGACTGGGGAATGCATTGGAAGAAAAAAGGCACACTTGAAAACATCATTGGCCCTCACCTTGTTCAGACCATAAATCCTGGTTCTCTAAAAAGGTATGGGGAGACTGCCAAAAATTTCTTAGAAGATAAAGGCATTGAAAAAGCTTTGGGATACTATCGAAAAGTTCTTCGGAGAGAAGTGGATCAACAAGCCTACCAAGGGAGATTGCTGGCTGTGTGGGGCCTGACCCAGGTTTAGCATTAGTTAGCCAAACAAATCTCTACACTGTTGGCCCTTTCGGCATCAGCCTGTGGAGTGTGGACCGAAGTCTCACTCGAAGCAGTATGGGGGGATGCTGGAACCAAGTTTCCACACCCTGAGATGGTCGTGATGTTAGTTTATTCCTTCTATTCCTGCTTTCATGCAGGTCGTTAAGTTCTAGGGCTCTGTCTATCTAGCCCTTTATTCTACCCTTCAGTACCTTCGCGAAGGGGTACCATTTACCTTCACACAACCCTAACCTTCGATTCAGGTACTTTCGAGCTGCTAGGGTAGCGTATTGTGAAGATTGACAAATTATCTTAAGTGTCTTCCTTAACTTATTAAACGATCATAGTTAGCATCATGTAAATAGATATCCTTACGTGTGTTCAATTAACCAATGTAATTACATACATTCTCACATCACACAAGCATTGTAATTGAAATTCGTACACAATATGACAAGCTGCATCAACAGGAAACAAAGACACAAAATTTGTAGAATGCTTCTCTTTATTGATATCTTCAGATGATTACAGACTCTATCCACCTCGTGCACACAGCTGCAGGGGTCCGCGCACTTAGCTGTAGACTTCCACCCTAGTCCTCTATGCATTCAATAGCAGAGCCTGTACCTATGCTAAGACCTGAAACTTAGACTTCTCTAAAGACTTCCTCATTGCTCAAGACTTCTTTTCTTCCTAAGCTTACTTACTTACCTTTACAGCCAAATTTATCCCTTACAAAATAAGGTGGGACAACCCTTTATGACTCATGAGATGTTTGTGCTCTGCGAGCACAAGATGCGGAGACTTTATAACTTTATTACAAAACTTGACCCAAAACATGGGCTTTAGCCCCAAAACTATCCTTGGGGTATCCTGTTCCCAACATGCCCCCAACACAAACATCATGACTCGCCTTTGCAGGCACGAAGATCTTAGCGCGAAGACCTCCCAGCTCAACCTGTATGATCGCAACCTCGGCAGTGCACTATGTGGCCACCTGCTACGTGTTTTCAACAATCTGCTCAGTCACTTCTCTTGAATTGTCGACCAGAAGCTTTTGCTAAGTTGCTTGCCCTTATTGTCCTTCGCACTCTCCTTGGTTGGGGTAGGCTTTGGTCTCGATGTTCTTGGTCATTTGAGGACTCCCACTAATACTTCGGCAACCTCTGGAGCAGCTTCTTTTGCCACCAGAACAATTTCCAGCATCGATTCCTCTCCTGTCACTCCTTCAGTATCTATAGCTTATGTGGGTGTTGATATGACGCTATTCAACAATGCTCGTGTCTTCTCTAGTGACTGCTCAAATGCCAAGTTTTCTATCAGAGCCTTGAATAAATCTCGGTTCATGTGCGCGTGAGAGCTTAACAACTCAATTCTCAAAATGCCAAGTGTTTTTCACTGGGCAACCACCTGTAATTTATAGAGCATTTTGAATTCAAATCTGACCGTTCCCCCCACATTCGATTCATTAATGCTAGATTACTGGCAGATTTTCAAGGATTTGATCCATAAATTCCTTCTTAAATGTTGGTCGCCCACTCCCTTTGGCTGCATTTCTACCGTCAAATCATGAACAGTGACTTTAACAGTCTGGCTGACCTACATGACTTATCCCTGGGTAGCACAGTCCCCTTAGCGTTGTTGTGAACCATGTGACACTTCCTTGCTTCACACAACCCTCCAATCGCACAATTCCCCAACCTGGGCATTGTAGTTTATAGTCTCGTGCCTCCTTTCAGCTGCCTGGAGCACTAAGACTGTGCTACCTTCATATAGTCACATGGCCGAACCACTGGTGTATGGCTTCAATTGACTACCATTCACCTTTCCTAAGAAGGGATCTCCATTCAATTTGACCAACTAAACCCCTCCTCCGTTGGTAATCTCCTTAATGACATAGGGCCCTAACCAGTGCATTATGAATTTCCCTGGAAATTTATCAAACTTGCTGTCATATAATAGAACCAGGTCATTTACCTTCAAGGTGCACAGCTTAATGTGCCAATCATGGCATGCTTTTTTGCGCTGCTTTTAGACCTGTTGGCGAAATCCATCTAGAAATCTTTCTTCCTCAAGCTCAGCCAGCTGTGTGAACCTCTCCTCCAGGGCTCCGTGATCCGTCATACCCATGAGTGCCACTATGCACAGACTAGGCACAATGTATTCCATGGGCATCACCACTTCAACACCATATACAAGCCTAAAGGGTGTTTCTCCAGTCAAATTCTTGCATGTCGTCCGATAGGTCCATAGTACTGTGGGTATGCGTAGGTCCCAATCATTTTGCTGAGCATTGAAAACCTTGGTCAGCACATTTTCCAACACTTTATTGAATTCTTCCATTGTCCCATTAGCTTGCGGGTGATAAGGAATGCTTTTCTGGTGATATACCTAAAAGTCCTCCGTCAGTGTGCTGATCGTCTCTATTTCAGAAAGTGCATACCGTGATCACTCATCAAAATATTTGGGCACCCGAATCGATTCAGTACATGCTCAAAGAGGAACTTCACAGTAGTCGTTCCTGTACAATCCTTTACAGGTTGTGCCTCCACCCTTCAATTCAAATACTCCATCGCGGTGATAATGTACCGCGCTCCTGTCGTCTTTCCTTGAGGCTGAATGGGTCCCACAAAATCTATCACCCATTTTTCAAATGGTTGTAACATCATCTATGAATTTAGAGGCAACTCGTCCCTCAGCAATGGCTTGTAAGTCCTTTGACACACATCGCATGCCTTGCATTAGGTTTTTGAGTGCTAATGGAGGGTTGGCCACCACAACCTTGCATGTAGAATCTTCTATGCAGTCGCTCTTCCTGCATAATTTCCTCCTGTGACACCTCCATGAGCATCCACGAGGATACTTCTCCTTTGAAACTCTGGTACATATCATCGCAATATTTCATCAGACCCCATTTTGTACAGATGCCCAGCAATGATGGAAAAATCTTCCCCACACACCACTAACTCCTTCTTCTGTTGGATGGTGTATCCTTCTAGGGAAGTTCCTGTCATTAGGAAGTGTATGATATCTTCAAAATGACCATCCGCGACACGCACTGCAAATAGTTTCACATCAGATAATCCCTCCTCCAAGTCAGTGGGCTCTTCCCCTATTTCGATGCATGACAAATGGTCTGGTCTCACATTTAGTCATCCAGGCTTCAAAATAGCTTCAAAATCATACTCCTAGAATAATAAAAACCATCTGCAAGTTATCCTACCCAACATGGGCTTATTTACCAGGTATGTCAACACAGAATGATCTGTATACATCTTAAAATGGCCACCCAATAAATAGTGTCTAAACTTCTGGAGCACGTATAGCATGGCTAACGCTTCGTGCTCAGTGGTGGAATAGTTCTTCTCCACCTTGGATAACCTTCTTCTTGTGAATGCTATAGGATGGTCCAAGTCTCCTCCGCTAGCCTGTGCCAGTATTGCTCCCAACGTTATACATGATGCGTCAACATGTACATGAAACTCCTTCTTCCAATCTGGGAAGACTAAAATCAGCACGGTGACCATATTTTCTTTCAATACATCCAATATATTCTTACAGTCCTCGTTCCAGTAGAATGTGACATCCTTTTTCAACAAATTCTCCATAGGTGCGGTGATCTAGGCATATCCTTTGATAAACTTTCTATAATATCCAGTATGTCCTAGGGTAGCACGCGACTGTTTCACACTCCTCGGCGCTTCTAAGTTAAGTATCACTACGTTTTTTATAGGATCTACCATCAGTCCCCGTTTATAAACCACATGACCTAGCATGGTCTCAAAAGGAACACAAAACAGGAATTTCTTCAGATTGAGTGAAATATGGTATCTTCAATAGTTATCTAGCATCAGGTGCAAACATGCCACATGGCATTTCACTAGCCCAAACATAAACCAGTCATAAAAGTACACTTCCAGGAACTTATGAATAAATTCATTGAACGTTGCAATGACTACACATGAAAAAATCGCAGGTGCATTCCTCAATTCGAAAGGCATTACAGTGTATTGAAAATACCCCCACTCAGTCGCGAAGGTCATCTTGCTCCTATCCTCTGCCACGATTTTGATCTGATGGTACCCAGAGAACCCATGAGTGAAGGAATATGCTTCCTAGCCAACTACATTGTCCAACACTTCATCGATGAATGGAGTCAGGAAAGGATCATGTACCCAAGCGTTATTCAACTTCCTGAGATCTACACATATCCTTATTTCATCCTTCTGCTTCTTTTCCTATACCACCATTGGGCTTACCTAATCATATTCTTCTATGGGCTCAATGATGCCTGCCGCAAGTATCTTGTCTATCTCTAAGCGGACCTTCTCCTTATACTTCAGATTGAGACGGTAAGGTCTTTGCTTAACTGACTTTGTGTTGGGCTTCAACATGATATTCATAACACCCAGGTATCCTATTATCCCTTTTAGATCCATAAACTTTGTAGGGAACAAATCCTAGTATTTGTGGAGCAATTCAGTGACCTTATCCACTATTGTGTCATCCTCGTAATCTCCAATCTTCGCAAATTTGGGCTCTGTCTCCGTACCAATACTTACTTGTTTCGTTTTTAGTGGCGTGTTTGTATCAGGTTTCTCAGTCTGCGATCCCTCAACCTCGCGACGACCTTTTGTTTCAAGGATGTTAATCATTCACGGATCCTCATCTTCTTCTTCAGCGCTTACGTTATAGAATCGAGTCAAATCAGGTCCAAAGGATCATTTGGTATCCTAAATATTGTTGTTTTCACTTCTTGTAGTGCTTCGTCAATATAGTCAATCCTCTCTTCAAAGCCGAATGTCATTATGAAGCCTTCACATAGAATATCCCATTCACCTGTACCATGGCGAAGCTCTGTTTCTACATACCAGTTCATCGGGATGACATCTAGACTGTGATAGAACAAGTGCACCCATTCAGGTTGGGGCTTCACTCCATAAGTCTAAGCCGATTTGGCCAAGTGCACGTGTGAAGCATTCTTCCCATCATATTTGTCTATCATTCATACCTTCAGCTTCCCAATGTGTGTTCTCATCATCCTCCTACACTCACGCCAATCACCAAAGCTACCTTTGTGCATACCCCACCACCTTGCTGGCATAGTGCGCAGGGCCTAGTCCAATGCTTGGAAGCACTACTTCTCTGGTACCTCCGTCTAAAATGCATCCAAAAATATATCTACATCATTCAAGCCATCATAAGTGGATAGATTTGTTACCTCTGACGACACACAACGCAACAACTGGGTCATCATGTTACAACTTAGCGTGGTTACTTCATGTAACCAATTCTTCCAGCACTCTAATTCTTCATTAGAGTCCGAGGTGCAGGAACTCTCGTGATCCCCTGTAATTCGTCCATCCATTGTTGGATTCACCTAATCATGGTCTCCCAGTATTATCTTATATATGTACAGTCCAAATTGTCATCACTCTCATAATCGCGGACTGGTTCAGTATAGTGTGATCCTTTAGCAGGATCTAGGGGTACTATTACATGGAGCGATTTCTTCTCAAATATCATATTTCACTTCTTTAGGTTGATTACCCCATTCATATCAGTATCCCAATCAATGTGAAGGAGTGCAGGGTAGGGTTTGTTGTCATCCACAATTTCTATTACCTCAAAGTCAGTGAACACATTTGTGCCTTCAATATCTACAGTCACCCCTTACAGCCACCCCATGGGGATGATCTTCTATTGATTTTCCATTCTTAACTGAATCGGAGACCACTGCAATGTGAGTCTTCCTGTCTGTTCCCAAGTCTTCTTTGGTAGGACCTTCGTGTTTGACCCCAGATCCAAAATAACTTGATCCATTTCATATTCTTCTATCTTTGCGGCCAACCTCATCTCTCGTCATGTCCTTGTTTTATGCTTACCAATCTTACATACCATGCGCGGTTCACCCAGAGTGTTTCTGACACATCTATTTATAAGTTCCTATAATCCCTTCATGGCCTTGTGATCACGTAGTAGCTTCATGCAGGTCTCTAGAAAGTTCGTAAGCATAGAAGGGTCCATCTCCTGATCCAACTTATCCTTGCTCCCTGAGGAGGAGGCCTTAGTGAAGCTCTTCTTTGCTTCCATGAACATTTCGCATGCACACTCCAAATCAAATTCAGCCTCCTTCATCGAAGCTTTGCAAACCCATGCACTGTCTTTGGACTATTTCCCCTTATCATCACTTTTTGCAATTCCACTTCGAAGCACTATATTCACATTTGGATCCTCTTAGCGAGGCTCAGAACTCTTCATTTGCAGTTCTAAGTCAGCTGAGGTAGTAGTGCCCCTTTGTTGCGTATCCTCGCTATCAGCATAGGAGAGTACTCCGTTTCATGATTAAACAGAGTGCAATATGTGCACGATGGACGCATTGGGTTAGTGAAATCATGGACACAGTGTCCCAGTCCTCCTCAATTGTAGCAGATTAGCTGTCCGCAACCTCTGCCAGGTCCTCCTCTGCCTCGGACTTGTCCGTGCCCCTGAAGGCCTTTTTGCGCCATCCCCGCTCTCTGGTTAGGGGGTCACGTTTCTGCCTGAACCCTATCAGCGGGTGTTCTATCCATCATTAATTCATATCTTTTTTAGTTACGCTCATCATGCCCTATTGACCTAAAAAAGTTGTAGAACAATTGTTGTGGTGTTTGTACAAACTTTTGCAGCAAATTATAGTTATCTATTGTATGTTTTCCTGCTACCTGACATATAGCGCACTGCAGCATAGGCCCCATGCTCGGTCCTGCTTGAGCTTCTAACCTCAAACACATCGATCCTCCTCTTCTAATATAGATCGCAAAGACTGGGCAATTGTCTTTGTCATGCCCTTGACCCTTGCATTTCAAGCACCATACCTATTCGCGCACCTCTGATCGAACTGTTTTGTACTGCTTCAAACTTTGCATTTCAAGTAAAAGATTTTGCAACTGCACATGAATCTGCCAAACCCTAAGATTTGGATCCTACATCGATGTTTCATGCAGTCTCATTACAATCTCTAAGGCTTCTGCCTAACTCATCATCTTCTGTTGTGACAGCGCAACCCTTAGGTGTGGCAGGAGCGAAGCCACGAACCACTCACAATGTTGTCCATCTATTAAGTTCATATTAGCTTCACGGATTTTACACTTCAACCTCTAATCTAATTCCCAAGGTGTCTTGCATGGTTTCATCGCGATTTCCTTGAACCCCACAATCGATTATGCCTCGGACTTAGGCCTACTGAATTCTTTATTCAACAAAATCTGGATGTCCGCCACCCCAGTTTTTGGGTTATCATTAGAGTAATTGACATACCAGGTTAGTGCACCATCCTATAAAGCACTAAACAATGCTACCTTCTTCATGTGATCATTCGTGGCACCCTGAGCATCCCATACAGCTTTCATGACAAACCATAACTGGTTTGAGTCCTCATTTCCTAAGCCTTTAAACAAAGGTAGCTTCACTGAATTTGTCATGCTGGTGGAGGTGGTCGTGGTATGGGTGAAATTGCAAGTGATGGTGGTGAAGTTGGAGGTGGTGTGGTGGAGGTGGCAGTCGCAGGAATCCTTGTCTTATTAACTGAATAGCACTTCCCGGAGAAGCCTGCGCTTCTGCCTCTTTGTCAGCCAATGGAGGTGAAATTAATGGACTATATTCAGGACCCTTCCTTCCTTCGTTCTTGTATGTATTTCCACTTCCCGTACCCCTGAACATCAAGGTAGTTACATAACCCATTTTTTGCACAATAACATCTTAATCCAGGTATTAAAAGACTTCAAGTACTTACCTTGCGGACCTTTGAAAAAGTGTCGCTCTGCCTCGTTGTAACTAACTGAGATATCCACCGCAAATTCAGTCACAAATATTCCTATGATGTGATTGAGCAAATGATCGACAGGGTGGATGATCTTATCCTCAGAGGCTTCCAGTCTCTGTACTAACTCCGGAGTCCAAACAATAGGACCATCAAGTCTCTACCTTCCTTGGTTATCCGCTAGCTTCGTGATATACTCGTATAACACAACCGAAAAGGAACAGAAAAAGATCTCGTGGATTTTTGAATATAGGTAGCTGTCCAGCCACTGTTCCTTTGTTAGTCGCAAATTTTTGTTCTCCTACACTATGAATTCATGGACCTTCCTATCCAACAATCTCTGATCTCTTTCTTAGTTGGATTCTAGTGATACGACATCACACATCTCTTATGCAGATTCTGGTCTTGGCAACGGAACCATTTGTTGCTGCATGGGGCCTAACCCAGGTTCAGCATTAGTTAGCCAAACAAATCCCTACACTAATGGCCCTTCTGGCATCAACTGCCGAAGCATGGACCGAACTCTCACCCGGAGCAGTATGGGGGAATCCTGGAACCAAGTTTCCGCACCTTGATATGGTCATGATGTCGGTTTATTCCTTCTGTCCTGGCTTTCGTGCAGGTCGTTAAGTTCTAGGGCTCTGTTTGTCCAGCCCTTTATTCTTCCCTTTGGTACCTTTGCAAAGGGGTACCATTGACCTTCACATAGCCCTAACCTTTGGTTCAGGTACTTTCACGCTGCTAGGGCAGCGTATTGTGTAGATTCCCAAATTATCTTAAGTGTCTTACTTATCTTATTAAACGATCATGGTTAGCATTGCGTAAACAAATATCCTTACTTGCATTCAATTAACCAATGTAATTACATACATTCACACATCACATAAGCATTGTAAGTGAAATTCATACACAATATGACAAGATGCATTAACAGGAAACAAAGACACAGAATTTGTAGAATGCTTCTCTTTATTGATATCTTCAGATGATTACAAACTCTTTCCACCCTATGCACACAGCTGCAGGGGTCCACACACTCAGCTGCAAACTTCCACCCTAGGCCTGTGTGAACTCAGCTGCAGAGCCTCTACCTATGCTAAGACCTAAAACTTAGACTTCTATAAAGACTTTCTCCTTATCGCTCAAGACTTCTTTTTTTTCCCAAGTTTACTTACTTAGATCTTTTTATACAATCCCTTGGTTCACGGACCATGGGTGGATCCTTACATTTGACTTTATATTTTACAAAATAAGGGTGGACAACCCTTTATGACTCATGACACCTTCGTGCTCTGCGAACACAAGATGCAGAGACTTTACAACTTTATTACAAAAATTGACCCAAAACATGGGCTTTTAGCTCCAAAACTGTCCTTGGGGTATCTCGTTCCCAACATAGATCTTCTATGGAGTATGGAATATGCATTTCAAATCTTGGAGACAACCATGAAAAATGATCTAGATGAGTAAAAATTGTATCACATATGTTCCTTTGTGCTACCCAGAGCCTGAGCCTTTTGGTCCAAGTTTAGTGTGACTTCAAGTCTTGTACGAAAGTTCTTAATTTATAGGTTTCATTAAATGAGCGTGTGGAATTTTGGAGTTCTGAACATCCCACATAGCCTGTCAAATGTATACACTGCTCAAGTAGGAACATCAGATTATAATTTTGAGCTAACAATGTTGTTCACCAGAAGTTGTCACTTCCCTAGAAAATACAAAAAGATGTCCCCTGCCGTCACTCACACATGCCTTAAATTTAATATTTGTAGCTCCCAACAGCCTCAGTTTAGATGCCTCTGTATAGATATCAGAACATTATAGATGTACCCACAATATTTTTTGGTACTACCTTTGCATCAAGTACCAGATTGTCAATTTAGGTTTGATTGTTAACTTTGGTTTATAGAACTTGATTGGGACCCTCAGAATGAAGCAATATTCATGGAGTTGGAGCTGAAAACACTCCTATTCATTAACCTGTAACAACTTTTTGACTAGTTCACTATCGACATCTCCAAGAAAAGGGCGACACACAAAATATTTGAGCCTGAACTTATTTTCCTAAGCAAACTCGTCCTACAAGCATTGTTGTTCGAGCCACCTGTATATTGTATCTTTCATGATCTAGAACCAAGCCTAAATTTGGCCAGGCCATGATCATGTAGAAGCTTCACATATCATCTCCACTTTGCCTTATGTGCACTTTTTTGGGCATGGAATGTTTTATTTTTTTTCAACAATCTCAAACAACAACAGTCACAGACCCAAATGAAGCTAAAACATAGTATATTTCCAAAAAAAATACAATAGACTGCAATTAGTCTCATGTCTGCTATTTTTGTTAATATTTGATTCATTGATCAATTCATTTCATTTTATTTGTGACCATTCTTTCCAAAGAGAGTACCAAATCAAGAAAAGGAAAAAAGACAAATTGATATTATCTAGTCAACTCTTTAAAAAACCATAGTATGTCATCCTTTATATCGAAGATAATACCATATAGAAAAAGGAGAAAAGACAAATTGGTCTGTCATTCCATGTTTTCATGTTTAAATCCAACTTCTAGCTCAACTGAAATACCAAATGGAAGGGAAAAAAACCAGACTCATGTTTCCATGATTATTCAATGGAGCAACAAAATAAAGAAAACAACAATTATTTCTTAGTTATGTCTTTTTTATAACTTATTCTCGGTTATTCCTTACATGAAATACTTCATGAAATCTTACTAGAGATCCATGCACCAGATGATCCATTGACAATACACCCATTAGGGATACTTCTACGAATCCTTCCTTCAAGTGTGATTGCACCTTCAGCAACAATTCCACTTGCCATGTTGTGAAAATGTAAGACTTCCTATAACTATACAATTGTGATCTATTTTTAATTATGATTATGCTAGATTCAATGTGTTGTTACACTTCCAATGAACATGAAGTTGTGTTTTTTCACTTTTAGATCTCAGCCAAGGTGGTCTCTTTTCAAATGATAATTGCGAGACCCAAGTGTCCTAATCCATCAATTGCTTTCTGACTTGTAGGAAATCCTATGCAATTGACATAACAAGAGAAATTCCTATAGAATTGGCTAAGCTAACTTACCTCTAGGATGTGTAAGACTCTTTCTTATTTTTCAATAAAATTGAATGTTGTCTTGTATAATGGCTGCATGGAATTATATTTTTCTTAGCACGAACTTGTGCTAAATAACTAACATATCATAGTTGTGGTTTCTCAACATCCTTGACTGATGATAAAATGTTACAGAATCACAAGATCCTACAAAGAACAAGGTCAAACATTATTATTTTATTTAGCACAGAACTGATGTATCATTTCCTACAGGTCACCACCACATATTCTAGAGATCGCAATTCCAAAGGATGCAATTCACAATATTTCCTCTGAACTTAGATTTGAAGTCAACAAATGTTTTTTTATTTACATGAGGTTGCAACTTGTAGAGAATCGAAGAAATTTTAACTGGTATTTCTTTGAAGCACTTTATTCTATTCAATTTCGAAATTTTAACCCACCCAGATTTTGGCTTTAATCCTTGAACTCCACAGGTAGTTGCACGTCTCTGGCTTCTCTCTCTTATTAGAAGCCAGTGCGATTTCTTGACTCTTAACTACATTAGTGAGCTTGAAAACATACATAAAAAATATTTTGACATAATCTGATTCTATTATGATATATTGTGTTTAGTGTTTGTTTGTGCAAATACTATTCCGGTTCAATACAAGAAATATCAATATCAGGTCAATTCCTTTGTGCACAAAGTATATGCGAAATCGATGCAGGAAGATAAAGTTATTAATTCCAAAATTTTAAGGATGATCCCAAGGGATCCAACCAACGATAAAATTGTTTTGTAGGGATTGTCCTTTCTATGAGGAAAATTGTAGAAGAGTTTTTGAATTGTTATATATCATGTTTTGTTTGAGTGGCTTTGCCATGGTAGTGCTTGGATGGAATGATTACAATTATGGTTTGTTATCTGGGTTCTAGTGTGTAATAATTGAATCTCACTTTCCTATTTATTCTGTATTTTTTAGTTCTTATGTAATCATAACAGTCACAAGCATCTTCTTAGATATTAAAAGGTCTGCAAATATGTGATGTTTATGAATTAGGTATGAAATCTATCATGTCCTTTCTAGGATTTTAATTCACAGTATGAAAGACATCTAGATATTTTGAGGAGAATGTTTATGTTTTTGGAAAATGAATAATATCATTTATTTTTTGACTTTGAGTCTTCTAGGCACTAGAATATGTAATTTTTGGTCTAAGTGATTATGTGGTGCACATCTCATTTCATGATAAACATACCAGTAACATTAATGATTCTCATCATTCCATGTTTGGTATTCAACCATAGTTCCACTCAGTTTACTCTGTCCAACATGAGAAAACATAAGAATAGTAATTATACTCAACTCTACTATTGATAATACATTTCTTTCTAGGATTGCTAAAGAACATTTCCAATAGGAAAATTTTAGCTTAAGGCCCAGTTGTAGTGACTCCAATGCCCTCCAAAATTTTGGCTTGCATCAAATTTCAGAACCTTCCTTGTTTTTTCACCTTGATGGTTGCAAACACTCGGGCTCACTCCATGAGCTCTTATTGAGCCTTTACAAACTTTTTCTTGATTAACCATCGGTCATCTGTTGGCATGTTTATTCCATGCTTTCCAATTTGTTTTGGAAATTTTGAAGGTTTTTCTTTGTGTGTATGAGTTTTTTTTTCCCTGTGAGCATTAGTCACACTCACATAAAAAGTTGTAAACATTGGCACATAAGTGTCTTCGTGGTTGTTTGAAGATCGATCTCAAGTGTCACATTCATTGCCCTTAACCTTTGAGTTAGTCTCACAGAACACATGCTTGTCTTGTTGGTTTGAGGTGTCTTGTCATCGAGTCGTGCTAAATGTGTTATCACCATGTCATGAATGCCCAAGTTCAATTTCTTTCATACTTAGTCTTTTTTCTTGAAAATCTGTAAACCAAACAACCCCCTTCCCACTAGACCCCAATATCACTAACCTTGCTCTACTGCCTAGGACTACTCAAAGCTTGCGGTTTTCCACCAAGGTAGCCTGCACTGTGCAATCCTAGAAGTGAGCCAATCGACTATCTCCTAGAACTACATAGAAGTTGTCCCCAAGTCCGATCCACTGTGTGCTTCCTGCAACATCACTTATCTAGCCTCCCTCTGGTCTTCAAGAAAATTTGAAATACAATGTCACTCGGGGCTACACTACTCCCCGAAACTACGCAAATGTTTCTTAACTGCATGCCCTACACTGTCTGCAGAAACTATGCAGATCGTGTGAGTCAAGCCGCTACTGACTTTCACTAAAATGATCTTGAGAATTGTGCAGATCTGACTAGCTTGCCCCATATTGGATTGCTCTGCTCTCCCTTTGAAAATTGCACAGTTTCAACTAGCAACCTCTCTGATGCCCCACTGTACACTTATCCTAGAAACTTTGCAGAACTAACTACCTGACGCTGTCTCTTAGAAATGTGTAGTTCTCACTAGTAGCCCTCATCAACCCGATCCATCCCAGCTCTGGAAAATTGCAAAGAAATCTCTATCAATGCCTCTTGATGCCCACCTTGTCTTCTTCGGAGAGACTATCTAGATTCTCAGTTAGACCCCTCGATGACTTGCCCAGTCCCAACCTTGGAAAATGTGCAAAATTTCCCAATGGTTCCCTGACACAATGCTTGGTCTTCCTCCTAGAAATTGCACAATTCTTCCTCCCTGCTGTGTTATACCTCACAGTTGTCACTGTCTTTCCGTATTCAACAAATCTACCTTCAAGTGACATCTATACAGTTTTTTGCAACGATGCTCCAAAGCCTCGCATCACTGCCTAAGATGTGCTCTGCACAGGTTTAGTGCCTTCTCCTTCTCCCAGCTAATTGCAACGAAACGGAATATAATGCATCATTTTATACTAGGAGATTTTTGGATTTGATGTCATCTCATCATGATTGATTGCATGAACATGTACGTTCATGAAACATGGCGTGATGCTGAATGAGGTGAAGAAGGAGCGCATGCTAGAAGACTTGCTCACAGTTGAACGAACACACAAAGAACATTAAATAGAGAGCGAAGGGGATGCATACACATGTACCATCAAGGAAAGAACAAGAACATTGAATACCCTAAGAACTTCACCATGCAGAGGTGAAGTCATGCTACACCAAGAGCACAACCATCTCTCAATAGTATAGCAGCTCAACACCGACACCACAATCAAACAATACATGTTAGAAATGTCATGTTGAGTTGTGTCATGTGTTGTCTCAGCCACATCACTACTATGGGCCATACTTGTTGTAATCAAATGTAATGTAATGTGAAAGTCTAAGAGATGCACATATGAATTTGAAGAGTCATGTCATTTGAAAAGTCATAGGAAGTCAAATAGTCACGAGGGAAGTCGAAGAGTCAGAAGGGTCAATTATCCCCCTTGGCTATATATACCCCCTCATTATATGATCAAAATACTTTTCAGCTTGGCTCCTCCCACATAGCCTTGAGAGTCTGTAGTTTGTTATTTGAGGAGCGAGGACTGGATCTAATGTCCCACTACTAGAG
Organism: Pinus tabuliformis; assembly: GCA_031772625.1. Taxonomy (NCBI): domain Eukaryota; kingdom Viridiplantae; phylum Streptophyta; class Pinopsida; order Pinales; family Pinaceae; genus Pinus; species Pinus tabuliformis. Next base: position 1,391,134,196 of record CM062817.1, on the reverse strand, counting down.
CTAATGTTGTATGGTGTACAAATGTGTCCTAAAACTTTTTCTTAATTCAGAAGCCTATCTTAGGACAACACATTTTCATGCATGTTTTGTATCTATTTGTAAGACTGTTCTTTAAAGGTTTTTAATGCATGTTTTCTTAACCTGTACTAAGATAGTCAAACTACCTCAGTTATTTTAGTACTTACATTGTTGAAGATGTGTTTTACTGTCTACCACTATCGTCCCATACATGTGGACTACTTTGTTGGACATTAGATATACCATTCTTGTGTTTTCTTGGGTTTAACGACATTCACACCCTTGTGGACTACTCCATTGTACCGTGTACGTGTTTTCCCTCGATATTTTGTTTTTAGGAGTTGCATCCATAGTGGAATATTCCGTTAGATGTTGGACAGACCATTGTTTTTATTCATGTATGTTTCTTCCTCTGTTGGGACTATTCTCTCTCATCAAGTGGCTCGCTTCACTTTCCCCTTTGATAGTAAGAGAACCTAGACACAAATTTACATTACACACTCACCAGGCATACTCACTTTCCTTTCTTGAAGTTACAAGCATAACACTATCATGTACTAAACTGTAAGAGCTAAGGCAAATATCTAAGATAATGGCAACTCGGACATCATACCGGATGCGACTACTATACCAAATAGTGTGAGGTCTAGTTGGGATTTCACATAGGGGAGTTACCCTGAATGTTGGTAGGTCTAGTACCGTCAACATTTCTAGTGGTAGAAAGATGGATTCCAGTAGTTTATGGTTGAATGTCCTTTCAACCCCACATATTCATCATCTTGTCAAGGTAGTAACATGAACTGCCTCTCTCCCATGTGCAACTCTAAAGTTTTCTAGTCCTCACCTCCTAGACTCGAACAAGAAATTTCATATCATCACCTTTGTGTTGTTCGTCCAATCACCCGTTAGTTTTCCAAAGATGTTGGACTGATTTAGGAGTACAAAATCTTCCCTCTTCTCAGAGGAAGTAAAATACTACACCCACAGGAGTGGTAGTCGTGTCTGTTGAACAAGTAATCCATGCCATTCTTGAAGAGTTGGCAGAAGTTGTTTAGAATGAAGAGGAACCTCCTGTTTTTTGAGAAGGAGAAGAATTTAGCAACATACTTTTGGGCTCAGGTTCTAATGAAGGCAGTGAAGGGGAAGGAATTGGTGGAGACAGAGGTGGAGATGAACCAAAAAATTTAGAGGTTGAACCCTCTGATTCAGAAGAATAGGAGGAGTATGAAGAAGAGGAAAATACGGATGATAAAAATATGGAATGGATGAAAAAGGGCCCATTAGCACTCTGGGGTGTCTTGCACAAGATTCCAAGATAAACAAAGAAGTTTTTAATGAAGTATGACCCTCACAGAGTAGTGAAGGCAGAAGACCATCTAGAGATGTTCTATCTATATCTCCAAACACTCAAGGTACATTACGATGATGTTGCATGTAGACTATTTCCATGTACCCTAGATGGCATGGCAACTGTATGCTACCATAGCCTTTCGGTCAACTCCATTTTGAACTGGGGGATATTCAAGAGAATTTTCCTTGAGAATTTTGTTGATGGCAAAACCCCTACCATGTTGTTGAAAGAATTGGGTAGTCTTAAGATGGAGCAGAAAGAAAAAGTGAAGGATTTTAACTAGAGTTTTAACTGTATTTTGAAAAATTTCACTGCAGAAACTAAACCTCATGACTCCATCATAGTCGACTACTACACATTTGCACTGCCAACTAGCATTGTGTAGTTTGTCAAGCAACTGGCGAAACCAACACTTCCAGAAAATTTCCAAGAAGAAAATGATGTGGAGAAAGACTTGCAAGTGAATATATTATTTCTATATGATGAAACAAATAAGGACTCCAAAGACATGGGAAAGAGGTCTTAGACTATTGTGAGTAAGGTGAAGCAAAAATAAACAAGTGAAATTGAGACCCTTGCTCATCTCCTCAAGTCCTTAACATCCAAGGTAGCATAACTCAAGAAACATACAATCGAGACAACAGTGAGAAACATATCTCCTAGTTTTTTGTGAAAAAATAATGTGACATCAGGTAGAAGCAGTGGTCACCCAGCTAAATATGTGAAGAGCTCCAATGTTGTGTTCCTAGTGGACTAGTTTATGAAGGATAACTTCTACGTGATCCACAAATAATGACATGCATAGAAGACATGTCCAGATTGGAACCAAATTATGGGCACTATGGCTTCAAGGATGAATGATCATTTTAAAGCTTGTGAGCAGGTTTAGCCAGAAGATGAAGTTGATGAAGAGGATTATGCATCTGATGAAGCTTGAAGTTCTGGGCACATAATTAACATGTTTCAATGCCTTAATGCTGCCCAGAAGAAAACAACCACAGAGAAGGAGCCCCACATACATAACAGCTGATACAACTTGAGAAGTCAAGGGGTTCCCATAGCGATTGAGATATCAAAAGAAAAATTGAAACAACTTCTTAGAACAGTTAATCCACCGGCATCCTCAACATGGAAAACACAAACCATGTTTGGAAAGACAGCAAGAGCAAAAGATATGTCCATGAGAAGAAAAATCCAAAATACTTCACTAGACAGTATAAAAACAAGTCTTACCTTGGAAAGCTCGATGAGTCTTCCCACTTTGGATTACAATATTGTTGAATATATGAAGAAGACCCATGCAAACATTTCTTGGTACAAGCTTACCAAACTCATGGGTCAACAGGATATTATTTTATACACACTGGGGAAAACCTCCTTACACAATGTTTCTTCTTCCAGCAAGGCACCAAGAAAGTATCCCAGATCACTTGCATATGTATTCAACATGCTTCACATGGAAGAAGCGAACTCGCTCTACCCACCATTTTTTTTATCATTCGAAATTTTCAACTTCAATGACAACAACTATTTTGTTGGCTCTGGCGCATCAGTCACTGTCATACCACTCCATATTGCTAAAAAAATTAATGCGTAGTGGAGTAGTACAGTTATGTAGATCATCCAAGTTGATCGAACATGTGTGCCAGCCCTTGGTGAACTCTAGCAAGTGATCATCGGGTTATCATTTGATGAACGAGTTCACTAGTGAATTAGCATTATGATCATCGACAGCCGGAAGCATATCGTCTATTGCACAACAAAGAATAGTCTGGTAAGTTGCAAGTATATTTTTTTATATACTGGTCACACTTATGGATTTCATACCATGGCAGAAACAACGAGATTTGAGTGTTGTCAAAGAGGTACATGAAACACAAGGTTACTCTCTTGGACTATTAGAATGAATTTTTGGCTTTCACAGAACTTATGTTTGGAAATTTCCTTTTGAAAATGTAGATCGGCTATTCTCTTACACAAATGAGCCCCACCCCACTAGATACTCAGTTGGGTCTCCTTCCTTGCTCAACTGGTGGAAATGAAACTTATAGAGTACATTGTAACAATAGTAGTAGTAGTGTTAGCAGTACTAGTGTGGAAAGTGGCCCTTATACAGATGACTTGTGGACCTTGTATTTTGATGGATCCAAAACATACAATGGCTTTGGAGCCAAGTGTGTTTTGATTGACCTAAGGCAAAGAAAACACTTAGTATCAAGCTTCTTGGAGTTCGAGTGCATGAACAATACTGCCAAATATGAATCACTCGTCTTAGGTTTACAGAAAGCCCTCACCCTCAATGTTGCTATGCTGAAAGTGGTAGGTGATTCAGATATTGTAATATGGTAGGTACGTAACACCACACATTACGTCTCACCTTGTCTTAAGAGTTAGCAACAAGGGGTATGGTGACTTATCTCTAATTTACAAGTTTTAAATATCATATATGTACCAAGAATGTGTAATGCAACTGTAAATGTTGTGGCAAATTAATTTGTTAGGATGGCACTGCTTAGGGATAGATTTACTTATGAAATTTTGTATAAGCCATCTATCCATGAAAACATCACTAATTTTCTTGTTTTTTATGATCATGAACAGATACTACATTTCATGGCCAAAAGTGACATCTTCAAGGACACAACGATAGATGAATACATGCACGAGAAGTCTCTGCAAGACATAGTTGGTGATAGTTAAGGAAACCCTATCCCTAAGGGTATGGTTTCACTAGAAAAGATATATGACTTGTAGAATCGCTTTAGTGGGCCTAGGAACACCAAAACCCAATATTCTACACTAATGCATGAACATATTAAGTTGGGAACAGATAGAGATCCAAATTTCGTGAATCTCAGTACATGTTTCACCTCGGAAGAACGATAATCCTTTGTCTGCCTATTCAAATAGTACTGTGATGTATTCACATGGACATACGATGACTCGAAAACATATGATACATGAATAATCCAACACATCATTTCGATCAAAGAAGGGGTCAAGCCATTTCAGCAGAAACTCAGAAAAGTCCATCCATCACTTGAACCCCTCATACATAAAGAATTGACTAAGTTGTTAGATGCTTGGATCATTTATAAAGTTCGTCATTATACTCGGGTTTTAAACATAGTTCCTGTAAGGAAGAAGTTAGTGGAGATCCACCTGTGCATAGATTTATGAAATCTAAATCGGGCCTTGGACAAATAAAACTACCCTGTGTTGTCAATGAAGCACATATTGCACATAATATCTAGAGAAAATATGTTTTCTCTCCTTGACGGTTTTTCTGGACATAACCAGGTTTTGTTAACAGAACCTGATAGACTTAAAACTACTTTCCCTACCAAGTGGGATACATTCACTTATCGAAGAATTCTATTTGGGATGGAAGACATAAGTGAAACCTTTCAGTGCACTATGGACATCGCCTTCTATGGGCTCATCAGACAGAGTGTGGTGGTTTACTTGGATGATGTGACAATCCTTTCCATAAAATGGTCTAACCACCTACACTATTTTAAGAAGATCTTTGAGCGATGTCGAAATTAGAGGATATCCTTGAATCCAAAGAAGAACGTATTTGTAGTGTCCAAGGGGAACCTCCTTCGGAATATGATCGCTAAGAGTGGGATCAAGGTTGATCCGAACATAGTTCGAACTATAATGCAGATTCCTCACCCAGTCAACAAGAAAGCTATGCAGTTCATCTTGTGGTAGATCAAATTCCTTGGGAATTTCATCTTCGATTATCCGTAGATTATTAAACCTATCGAAGATATGATCAAGAAGGATGTAGTTTACGACTAGAGGAATAAGGAAAAGGACACATTTTCCCATATCAAGCAGGCAATAACAGAAGCACCTACATTTTACAATGAAGACTTGAACAAATATTTCTTGCTTTACACATTCACTTCTAACTATTCATTCGTTGCAGTGCCCACACAGAAGGATGAGTTGAACAACAAACATCCCATCTCCTTTATGAGTGTGAGCATGCTAAGACCTGAGCTCAACTATCCTGTCATGGATAAACAAGCATATGTTGTATACAAGGAGATGAAACATTTCAAACCCTACCTGCATAAAAACCATTGCGTAATCTTTGTGCCACACCCATCAGTCAGATCATTGTTTGGTAAACAAGATCTGGGTGAAAGATGTGCGAACTAGATGACATGACTACAAGAGTATGATCTTGACATCAAGCTTATTCATACTGTCAAGGGTCACAATATCTATAGACTAGAAATAGAAGCAGTACACGTGCAAGAGGAAGAAGAAGAGGTCGCTGGGTGGGAGTAATAAATCAACATGTACAATGTAGAGCGAGCACCACGCACTTCACATGACAACTCTTGGTATGAATAAGTGTGCCAGTACCTTGTGTACGAAACCATGACCTCTCAATGTTGCATGTGGCAGAAGAGGGGTGTTACACTAAAAAATGTCACCATGACTATTTACAGTTAGTATGGCTCAATCAACAGTCATGCTACCCTCTTAGGCAAGTCTTATGCCTCTGCTCTCCATGTCAAACTCCAAAAAAGAGAGAAAGTCTTGTATAAATGTATTTATCTCTGGGGACGCAGGTTCTCTCAACCTTACCTGCGGGGACGCTCCCAATGTTCACAAAAGCTGCGTCCAAAGACGCTCTGTATGTAAAGGGACAGGTGCGTCCCCCTGTAAAGGTTAGAATGCGCAAGTTTCATCTTTAAAAAGTTACTTGTGGTCATTTCTAGAGCATTCTAGAAGGTTGTTCGACGTGTATTGGGCGCCTCCAGATGGTTCATGCACTCCTATCAAAGAGGAACTTATCCCATCAATAAGGGAGCTATCCCACCCAAAGAGGGGATTATCCCATTGATGGTGGACCTGATTAACCTCCTCTTGAGCACTATAAATACAGGCATTGGGCCAGAAGGAGGGGGGGTTGAAGCTATACATTTTCTAAGGGTAAATGCTGCAGGAATTAGGACTCCCTTTTAGAAGCTTGTGAGGAGAGATTGCCATCTTTGCTTGTTCTATTTGGAAGTGGGTGTGCTTTGTCAAAGTAAAGGAGAACTCTTGACGGACCCTGGGAAGGACTTGCACAACACCAAGGCTCAGGTTGTATTTGTTCTTTTTGTTACCTATTAATGCAAATGAGTCCATTCTTCTCAATAACTTGTTGTTTATGAGTTATTTCATGTGCTCCTTGGTCTACATGTTGAATATGCTTTGTTTTATGTTATAATCAGGTGCTATTTAATTGTTTGACTGTTGGTGATTAAGGTTTTGGAGAAAAGGAGGAGCTCATCCAGATCAACAAAGCTTGGACTTCTACAACAGCGTTTGGACAAAGGTAAGAACAAAACACTTGATATCTCATATTATAATGCATGTTTAGAGAAGGATAGATCTTGTTTGTCTTGTTTGTCACTAGAGAGTCTTAGGCTCCTAGGGAGGTTGGTTGTGTCCGCACAATCGACTCTTTCCGCCTGACAAATTGGCGACCATACTGGGGAATCCATTAATGTGAAAAGTCTTTTCCTTTGTATGAACTTTGCTCTGAGAAAATTAGTTTATTTTTCTGGTTTTTGGCTCTGTGACTTTGTCTTTGGGTGGGTTAGCTTAGAGTTAGAATCCTTTTAGTTTTTCTTGAGTTTTTCAGTAGGACGCACCCTCTAAGTGCTGCACAGTGCGTCCCTGGACGCACTGTTGCTGTGTGCACAGAGCGGGCCCGCACCTGTTCTAACGGGTCGCCTGCGTCCCCCTGCTAAAAGTTGAGAAAACTCCATTTTTTGCTTTTTTACTCTTAGATTTTGTTTTTTCTTAGTTTTTACTGCCCAGATTCATTAGTCCCTTGTCAAAGATCTTCACCTGAACTTGTTTCTATAGCATTGAGTGTTTTAGTGGATTTCATAGAAGTTTAAGCCCTAGGGTTTGATTTTTGAGTAGGTCTTGTAGTGACTTTGGCGGTGGAAGTTGTCAAGCCTTAGATCTCTCTGGTTTTGTCAACATTCTTAGAAGTCAGACCTGTCATAAAGTCTACCTGTGTGAGCAACTTACCATTCAGTTGTCTCGTTGGCGAATTTCGAAGTGCTTGTTGATTAAGTCTTGAATTCCATTTTACAAAAAGAACAAAAAGATTTGAGTTTTGTTTTGACTAGTCTTTTGATTCTGCATTAGCTAGTCCTTGATTTGATTTTGATCAAGTAAAACAACCTAGAATCATCTTTGTGAGCTTTTGCCTTGTTAGGTTTGTTTAGAGTAATTTCTCTTTTGATTTGCTTGTGAGTCAAGTTTTCATAGTTTTTGTAGCTTTTGAGATTGTTTTGTGTTAAGATAGGTTTATATGCTTTATTAAAAAGAGAAAATACAAAAATATCTCCTTTGAAAAGTCTTGTTTCAAGTAGCTTTGAAAGTTTTGAAAGAAAAAGAGTTTTTCGTGCAAGTAAAGAGTAGTCATGTTTGTGTGCTTGAAAAGAAAAAGAGAATTGTTTCTTTGATTGTCTTTTCTAAGGAAGTTGTTTTCTCTAAAATTTGCATTCTCTCAACTCTCTTAGTTAAGAATTTCATTGAAAAAGCAAAGTAGCGTAAATCATCTTAGGTGCATCTTTGTAGTGGTTGGAGTCGAGTCTACACACCATTGGTTTCACTTCCACTACCTTGTGACTTTAAAGAACAACCATAAAAGTAACGCTTAAAGTAAAATCGAAATAGTAACTTTTATTTACTAGGGCTCTAAAGCACCAATTTAGATCAGGCTAGTGTCTTGGAGTAGGTGAGTAATTAACTCTCCAAGACAACAAAACCAAACAAGTAGCTTATCTTGTGATAGATTAAATCCAATTGTCTCATTTGTACTCTGGGAAAGCTCCTCTTAAAGGAGAAGCACGAGCTCGTGTCCGAACCAGTGAGGGGATCATTCCCCCCTCGTTGGGAACGACGCCAGACACGCACGTATTACAAACGGTAAACCTCGGATTAACCATTGTCGAGGAGCCAGGGGTCACTTGTCGGTAAACCTTGGATTATTGTCAAGGAGCCGGCAAGGGGATTGAGCTTGCTACTCTGCCCTTGCGTGCTGTCGGAGTTTAGACTGTTCCCCCAGGTGCATTTGTTGCGGTTGGTAACCTTAGTGGCCATTATCTTTAGGATTCTACCGAGGTGACGGTGGAGGGAAGGTCCCACTGTACCTGGAGCAGACGTCGGTTATACTCACTTGGATTTTCTGGGGGGTTCACTTCACTCGAGACGGTTAAAGTGGAGGAACTTGGTCCAGTCTATTCATTAAGCAGGTTGCCGGGGTAACTGTTCCACCCGCCATTTCTGTACTGAATCCAGCGAGGTTGGGCTTCATCACCAACTAGCGCTTTTGGTCCGGAAGACTACTGTTTGTGTTTGGTTTGACGCCCTAGATTCTTTAGGCGTGTGATTCAAATTTGTTTGGTTCTTTAGAGGCTTTAGGTGGTTTGATTTGAAATTTTATTTTGTTTTCGTGTGTAGTAGTTAAAAGTTTTTAGCTGTGGCGGAATTACCGAGACAGTCCCGTAGACTTCGGGGCAAGTCTCCTGAGATTGTTACCGGAATAGATTTGTTAAGAAAACTCCGTAAATCGCGGGGTGAACCTCCTGAAGATATTCCGGGTCAATACGAAGGGTTAAAGGTCCTTGTAACTCCTCCTAGTGACAGTAGAGTAGGTTCACCTGAAGAAGGAGAATCTTCCTTGGTAGTCCATCCAGATTACCAAAGTTTAGAGACAGGTTATAATCCCGAAGCTGTTTCAGTTTCTGAACTTACTAGTAATTTTTCGTCTGCTAGTGATACAGGCGAAGAACCTGAAATATCTGAACCTGTTACTCCAACTTCTAGTGTTCCAGATTCACCGAGAATAGAAAGAATTATCACCGAAAATCTTCCTACTGGTTTGATTGCTATAGAAGAACTTGCTCTAGAGGAGGATATAGGTGTCTCTAACCTTGAAGGTCAACTTACTATTGATCTAAGGGAGCGTGAATCCATCTTTTACAGTCCTCCTAGAAGTACTACTTGGTACCTTTCGTTAACCAATTATTTAGACAACTCAGGGGTAGGTTTTTCTCCACCTCGTACTCCTTTTCCACCTGGAGGTATTTATACTCCTGTAAATATGACTGGTCAGTCGTCCGTGTTTACTCAAAGTCCTGAATCTTTCTTACACGGCGGTCCTTCTGTCCCCACTGGGTATCAATCTCTTTCTGGTACCTTTGCGGGAGCATCTCCTCAACCCGTTGATCGTGGGTTATTAATTGGAAACAGTGGTAATGTACCATTGGGTGTAGGAGACATTTACATGATGTCAGGTTCAGTTCCCGTTTCTCAACCTCAAGGTGGCCAATTACCGCCTGGGGGGCAACCGCAGTTAACGCCTGGGGGGCAACCTCAAGGTACACAAATTGTGTCTGGGGGGCAACCTCAAAGTCAGTATGCACCTATGGTGCAATACACGCCTCAAGGTCAACCCCAGCCTCAATATGTACCCCAGGGTCAACCTCAGTATCAATATCAACCTCAAGGATGGCAACCTCAAGGATGGCAACCTCAAGGGTATCAACCCCAAGGTTATCAACCTCAAGGGTACCAACCTCAAGGTCAAGGTCAACCCCAGTATCAGTATTTACCTCCAGGTTATCAACCTCAAGGTCAATACTCGAGTCAAGGTTATCAACCGCCTCAAGGTCAGTCATATGTTCCAAGTATGGGAACTGCACCTTACAATTATCAATCCTACCCTCAATCCGGTTATGGATCTCAGTATCCTCAACCTGTTACGGGTCAATACCCTGGAATGTTAGTGTGGGATCCATCACAGGGTCAACAGGTGTTGCAGCCAAGTATACAGATGGTTCCTCAAGCTGGACAACCCGTAGTTTCTGGTCCAACCCAGCAACCACAACCTGTCCAACCAAATGTTCAAACTTCTGTAACTTCGGTAGTTACTCAGCCGCCAATTGCACCTAGTACTCCATCTCAAACGGCTGCTGCAACTACCGCTACATCTACCATACTTACTTCTGGAGTATCGACGGCTCCAGTTTCTACTGTCCCTGTCACCACACCTCAGACATCTTTACCGTTGTCTGGATCTACGATTCAAACCACGGTCCAGATGCCTGTAGGTCAGCCTGGTATAAGTACGGTTGTTACTACTCAACCTCAATTTGTTCAACCTCCGTACCAGGGACAGTACCAACATGGGCAAGCTGTCCAACAACCGGTTTACCAGTATCAACCGTATCCTGGGTACACTTATCAACAACCTCAACAACCCCAGTACGGTCCGGTTAATCCTGGTTTTCCGGGAGGATATAATATCCCAAATGCGACTCCTGTTCCTAGTTATCCTGGATATCCTCCTCCTGGGGCTGGTATTGTGACCCAGAGTTTTAGAGATCCTAACCGGCAGTTACCGTTTATCGCAACTTTGGATTTACCAGACTTGACGCGCCTAACGAACGATCCAATTCAATATCTTCAGTTCTGGCCGCCAATGCCAAACAAGTTGCCCAGTGATATACCCAAGTTTGAAGGTAAGTCTGGAGAGGATCCGTCCAATCACGTGATGACTTACCACCTCTGGTGTGCTTCGAATTCTATCTCGGATGATTCGATCCGCTTACGTCTTTTCCAGCGTACACTCATTGGTCTCGCGGCCAAGTGGTACATTGAGTTACCACGGGCCTCTTTTTACAACTTTAGCCAGTTAGCTACCTCGTTCTTAACTCACTTTCAGTTGCCGGTCAGATACGATAACGGCATGGAGTTATTAACTTCACTAAAACAATCGACGTCCACGTATATTTCTGATCACATTCATGAGTGGAGACGTCGAAGAAGGCTAGTGAAAGTTTTTATCCCGAACCAAATCTTAGCTGAATGGTTTGTCAAATCATTATTACCGAAGATTACTGAAGATGTAGCTAAGGCCGGAGTAGTTACTGAGGAGCAAGTCATTGCTCAGGCACAATACCTTGACTTAGTTTACACTCAGTCGGGTACGTTACACGAGAAGATTCCGGATCTTCCAAAGTCGAATCAAATCGCTGCTGCTCCTTCGGGATCTCATGCCGCTGATGGTATGATTGGTAAAGAAGTCTTCCAAGGCTTCAACTACTCCAATTATCACTTTGCCTGATTCTCCGACACGAGAGTCTTCTCCTGAACTTACCGCCGATATTCACGCTGTAGAGTCATCTACGGCCAAATCAAAAAATGGTGGAAAGAAGAAAGGAAAGAAGAAGGCTAAAGCAGACGCAAACCTCGATATCCTTGTCTTATTTGTGAAGAGGATCATTTTACGAGAGATTGCCCTCATCGGGCCGAGGTTGTGAAAATAGTCAAAGGTGCTCCCACTCCTGCTGTGTTAAAAAATCCATTTCCGGAGCAGGAGAATAAGATGATAGGTTCTTCTTCGAATGCCAGTGAAGAACCCATTTTGATGATGTCTCATGTGAGGATTGCGACTCGATCGCAAGATTATGGTAGTAAGAATCCTGTTGATGGTAAGGAAGTAGAATCTTCTCATTCTAATCCATCAACCTCAGCTCCTGGTTTCGATCCACTACAGATCGAAAAACCTAACCCGGACTTAGTAATTAAACCGCCCGCCAAGGGTGTACTTCGAAGGTCTGCTTTCAATCCACATGCGAGAGCGGCCCAGAATTACAACATTGTTGAGGACTTAGTTGTTTCACCCTCAGCAATGTCGGCGTTAGAAGTGCTGCAATCATGCCCAGCACAACGAAAATTGCTTTTGTCGGCTATCGGAGCTGTTGATGTTCAGGATCCGAATCTAATGATCTTCGATCTAGAAAATAGTACACCGCGTCTCCCCCATCAAATGGCTTTCCAAATTCCAGTGATAGTCAAAAACAGGCCTATTCATCGGACTGTGATTGATGAGGGAGCTTCTACGTGTATTATGTCGATTCAATGTTGGAGATCCCTTGGTTCTCCTTCGTTGAACCAATCCCCCACCATCCTTAAGGCCTTTGATGGCCGTGGGTTCCGTCCGTTTGGTATTCTACAAGAATTTCCTATAGGGGTAGAAGGTAAAACCGTTAGTCTGGATGTGGAAGTGGTTGATGCCCCTCTAGACTACAACCTTCTTTTGGGTCGAAGTTGGTCATATGCTATGACAGCGGTCGTTTCATCGGTCTTCAGAATAATCAAGTTTCCACATAACGGTAAGATCGTGACTATTGATCAGCTGACATACTTTTCATCCGACCCAGCCTCTTCAGAGAGTATCCAGCATGTCGGTAAGACGACAATCCCTTATAGGGACGTTGGTGTAGGTTTAGTTAAAGATTCCGGTTTACTGGGAACTTTTCCTCTCCCTCCACTCAGCGTAGATCCTTCGTTTGCAACAATTCATATGATTACATCAGAAAACATTATTTATGATGATCCTTGGTTCGTCCCATCTGACTCTGAGGTAGACTCATTCGGTAATGCTATGCCCTTGAGTCCATATGAAATTGCTTATGAAGCTCTCATGTCTTTTACCGACTTTCATTCAACCGAGGTTGACCAAATGAATGTGGTCAGTGAAGAGTCACTTTTCACCTCACCCTTAGAACGGATAGCGTTTCCCGAAGTCGTGTCATCTGACGAACAACTTCGCGAAATCCTGAGTGTAGACGATCTACCATGGGAGGATCTTCATCACAGATCTTCGTTTTTACCTAAGAGTGATGCTTTTGAAAATGATTTTTCATCTATCTTTACCACTGAATATGTCAAAGACGCTCAGGATCCAACGAAACATTCTGATTCAGAGTTGAATTTAGGGAATATTTCTCGTACTATTCCCATTGATATTTCAGTGAAGCCCGGAATTGAGGAAAACATTCATATAGGTGCCGCTTGTACAGAAAAAGAAATCCAAACTTACAAGGCCCTATTCCAAGAATTCCGCGATGTGTTTGCCTGGTCTTACGAGGAAATGCCGGGAATCGATCCTGCCATTGTTGTTCATGAAATAAAGACCTACCCGGATGCTAAACCCGTCCGGCAACGGTTGCGTCAGATTCACCCTCGAAAAGCGGCTGCGATTAAAGCAGAAGTCGAAAAGCTGTTGAAAGCAGGTTTCATATATCCGATCCCGTTAACGGATTGGGTATCGAATATTGTTCCGGTCAACAAGAAACAAGGAACAATAAGAATCTGTATCGACTATAGGGATATAAATCGAGCTTGTCCAAAAGACAACTATCCTACGCCTTATATCGATCAAATTATTGATGATTGTGCCGGAAGTGAAATGTTTTCCTTTATGGATGGTTTTTCGGGCTACAATCAAATCAATATTCTACCTGCCGACCAACCAAAAACGTCATTCATTTGTCCATGGGGTACATTTGCTTATTGCAAATTACCTTTTGGGCTTAAGAATGCCGGGGCCACTTTTCAACGGGCAATGTCTTATGCATTTCATGACATCAAGCACATTGTGCAACCGTATCTCGATGATTTGCCTGCTCATTCTTTACATCGAGCTGATCACCTTGTCCACCTACGAGCAATCTTCATGAGGTGTAGGCATTATCGAATTCGGTTGAATCCCCACAAGTGTGTTTTTTGTATAGAAACGGGTCGATTGCTGGGATTTGTTGTTTCAAAAGCCGGCATTCGCGTCGATCCCTCGAAAGTCGAGGCTATCATCAACTTGCCTCCTCCTTCGAGTTTGCGCCAACTCCAAAGTTTGCAAGGGAAAGCGAACTTTTTACGCCGATTCATCCCAAACTACGCCGAGGTCACTAAAGGTTTTACACGGTTGTTGAAACAGAACGCACAATTCTTTTGGGACGAGATTGCTCAACAATCTTTTGATGCACTTAAACACGCGTTGACCCATGCACCGTTGTTGCATCCTCCCAACTACAACCAGGATTACTTCTTATACCTCGCAGCTTCGCATTCCACCATTGGAATGGTGTTAGTTCAAGAAGATGAATTCGGAGCGGAACATGTGATATATTATCTTAGTCGGACCTTAAATCCCACTGAGTTAAAATATTCGCATGTGGAGAAATTGGCCCTGGCAGCCGTTCAAGCTGTCCAGCGTTTCCGTCACTACATTCTTCTCCGTAAAACTACAGTTATTTCGGATTGCAACCCTATGATTTATATTTTGACAAAACAACTGCTAGGGGGCAAGTACTCTAAATGGATTGTTATCCTGCAAGAGTTCGACTTGGAGTTCGAGAAGTCCAAGTCTAAGAAATCCTTAGTTTTTGCGGAATTGATGTGTGATTTCCCGAGTGCTGACACAGAGACTGTGGCAGAAGAGTCCATTCCGGACGAATCTTTGTTTCTTATCAGTACGGTAGATCCGTGGTACGGGGATATAATCATCTATCTCCAGACCCAAACCTTTCGGCCGGAAGCTTCCAAAGCAGAACGTCGAAAAATTCGGTTTCAATCCCAGCAATATAGAATTATTGGAGATACACTTTATCGCCGGGGGGCAAACTTAGTTTTTCGACGTTGTTTAACTCACGAAGAGGCTGAGAAGGTTTTGAATGATTGTCACTCTGGAGCATGTGGCGGTCATATGTCTGGGTATGCCACCGCCCAGAAGGTGTTGCGCGCTGGCTATTTCTGGCCGTCTATGTTTAAAGATTGTATCATTGCCGTCAGGAAGTGCCACAACTGTCAAGTGTTTGATCGCAAGATGCGCGCTCCACCTGCTCCTCTCCACCCTATAATTGCCGTTGGTCCATTCGCCAAATGGGGTATCGACTTTATTACTTGTAACCCTCACTCGGCCGGGGGGCATGCGTATATCATCCTCGCGGTTGATTATTTTACTAAATGGGCCGAGGCGATGCCTACATTCGACGCAAGCGGCAAAACAGCTGCAGTTTTCGTATTCAATCATATCATAACTAGGTTTGGTGTCCCACAAGCAATCATTACTGACCATGGGAGCCATTTTCGAAACATCATGATGACTGAGCTTACAAGCCAGCTTGGTTTGCGCCACGATAGCTCTACTCCTTATTATCCGCAAGCCAACGGTTTGGTTGAGTCTATCAACAAAGTTCTGGTTATCATGATCCGACGAACCATTGGTGCTCATCGGTCGAATTGGCATAACATGTTATTTTCAGCGCTATGGGCATACCGAACTTCAGTGAAAAATTCAACAGGGTTCACTCCTTTCCAGCTAGTTTATGGCTTGGAAGCTGTGTTACCCATTGAATGCGAAATCCCATCACTTCAAATGGCTGTCGAATTACTTCCAGCTACTTCCGAAGAGGAGAAACGTTTATTGTACTTAGCTAAATTAGATGAGACTCGACGTGACGCTACATTGGCAATCGAGACTCACGCAAAACGAATGAAAGCTCAGTATGATAGAAATGTAACCCCTCGAAGTTTTTCGGAGGGAGACCTAGTGCTATTATATGATCAAGCTAACGATAAGCTAGGTGCTAGAAAATTCGTTCCTATGTGGCATGGACCCTACATTGTAAAGCGAAAGCTAGCAAAAGGGGCTTATGAGCTGGTTGATTTTGATGGGGACTCTTTGGGTAAACCCAGAAATGGACTTTACCTAAAGAGGTATTATGCTTAAATGGTGGGTATGGAGAAATTTTTAGATAGGATAGATTTTCTTTCTAGCTAGCGTGTTTGTTAGTTTAGTCAGTGTGCTTAGCTTAGAGAGTGTGTTTTCGTCGTTATTCTGGCTTATCTTGGTTTTACTCTTGATATTGCAGATGTCGACGCCTCTCCAAACATACATTGGATTTGCTGATGGTGCTTGTCGTAGTACACGGAATATCTCTTCCGCAGCTTGGGTTATCTATTCGCCCTCTGACGAGTTAGTTTCTATGCATGGGGTAAGCCTCGGTCAAACAACGAACAACATTGCAGAATACAGTGCAGTGGTTGAATTATTATCCGAATCTATTTCATTTGGAATTCGACGTTTGATAGTGAGGTTAGATTCTGAACTTGTTGTATTACAGCTTAATAGAGTTTATGCCATTAGAAATCCTGTGTTATTAAGGTTGTTTTTGAGAGTGCGTCTCTTGGAACGTGAATTTGATTACATTGAATATCAGCATATTCCAAGGTCTTTAAATACATTAGCAGATGCAATTGCTTCTCGAATGTTGGACAGACATTTACAATAATCATGCAAGTAAATTTAAAAACATTTCATCACATATGATAAACAAGATAAGCCGGTAATAGTGATATATATATAGATAGGAGTGTGTCAAAAAATATACATCGTCTTCGATCATAGGTTGAAAAACACCTTATGATCGGCAAAAATGATAAGTACAAAAAGCCAAAAATGTCACATGTGTCTACAAAAGTGACTAGTCAATCACTGGTGGTGCTCCCTATACGACACCACTGCACGGGCTACCTTACGCAAAAATCTCCTAAACGGTCCAGGGACTGCGACTACAAAGCGCTGAAGCCTGATAGGAATGTCATCCATAGTAGTCTCAGGCACATCTGCCGTCAGACGCTCTAGATCATGCTCCAACTCAGCTAGTACTTCTGCAGCCGCGTCCTGTGGGGCCGGTACCGGTGCAGCTGGGTGTCTCCTCTCAAAAGGCCGGAGGTTGGCTGGCTGCTGTGGACCAACATCTGCATTTTGAAAATTTTTACTGTCAGTTTTGAGACGATATATATAAAAAAAAAAAAAAATACATAATTTAAAAACTTGTGAAAAATAAAGTACCTCTGTCATCCCATTGTTCTCCCTGTGGAAGAACCATGTCCGGATCATGTCGAAAATCTACTCCGGCGTACGGAAGTCCTGGATCGAGAAAACCTGGTCCTCCAACCAGTGAAAGTAACTATCAGAAAATCGAACAACTGCCGCGCCCTCGTCTGGATGCCGGGCCATCACCGCAACCCATCGTACCAGCTTTGGCTCCCAAGGACCCAAGATATCAACAGTGAGTTGCTGAGGGATCAGCATCGGAACTCTCTCTAAGGCAAAGCTCACGACTAAAGGCCCATATCCAAAAGTTTTCAGTCGTCCGTTCTTTGCCTTAGTCAGTTGGCTCTTCACATTAGCCGACACAGCATCACACCAGTTGAAAATGGTGCCTTGGTAACAGTCAATTGCCATCCGCATTTGGGACCCAGAAGCAATGTGTAAAGCGGCTGCGCCGCAAATTCTGGTAACCGTGAACGCTATAACTTTAAGCTCACGCAGAGAGATGTGTTTGATTTCCACGCCTTTCGAATGGTGTGCACCAGGTGTGCACCAATCTTCCCGGAGACTAACAAGGGATTGGCCACCCGGCCTAGTCCCGGCTAGATTGAGTTGCTCGCCTCTGTTTGGCAAGCCAGTGAGAAAGTATACATCCGAGGGCTCTATCTCGAGCTGGTGCCCTCCTATGTAAAAGCATTGCTCTTGAACGTTCCATCTCTCAACCAGCCATTCTAAGAATCTTACCTGAGCCCTCATGCCCGGTATGGCCCAGTATTTGTATAACCCGCATGCTTTTAGGGCATCCAGGGAAGGTTGGTGTTCTATTGCAGCTTCATCAACCTCTTCGTGCTCTCTTTCTCTCCAATCCAACATGGTGAGTGTCCTACACACCAAGAAATAATGATTAGAATTAATTTGGGGAATTTTGAATGGTTATTTGTGAGGATTGGGGTTTCAAATTCCACATTCCACGGAGGACGCACCCCGCGTTTGGAACACAGGGCGTCGGGACGCAGCTGGTTTGAAGGTGGGCTGCGTCCCCCGACCATTTTCCTGTATAGGAAAAAGTCGGGGGACGCAGGTCACCCGAAGAGCACCTGCATCCACCGAGGAGCGCATTTTGAAACCTAAACCCTCCCAAAAAACAAAACCAAAACCTAAAAAACAATTTTAATCAGATAGAAATGAAGAGTAGGATGTTGTAAAATACCTGGAAGAGACGGCGTTCGATTCTGACGGTCGGATTTTCCGCAGCAACCACGGGAAGTTTCTTGCCCAAAAGCCCTTTGTTCAACCTCAACAGTAAAATGGTAAAAATGACATGGTAAAAAGTCTTTTTATAGGTTTTTTGGATGAATTTGTTCATTTTTCACCCCGAAAAGATGTTTTTCGATGTATTTTTGCCTATCTTAAACAGGTATGAGTAATGTGTTGTTTTTGTGCAGGACAAAGGGATTTAGAAGGAAAATTGTCATTTTTCACGAACCAAGATATCAGAGTCATCTTTTAAGCCCTTTTCTGACTCCTAAAATATGAAAAGATTGCCGAGCGTTTCTTTTACACTCGTTAAAACGGAATTAAAAGACGGTCCCCTTATAGCTCTTTTCTGACCGTAAAATCAGGAAAAGATTGCCGGGTTTTTGTCGTTTCAAACTCGATACGGAAATAAAACGACGTGTCCTTGATCGCTTTTTACTTTTCAGGTCAGTGGCACTAATTATGAAAGTACTCCTTGGTCGCAAGACCAAGCGGTTCCCCCAGGTATTATTTTATACTTTTTCGGGCTTGAGGGACACAAATCTACGAAAAAGTTCAACTTGGAGTCTTCTTAAGTTTTTCAGACTCTCTAAAATTGAAAAACACCGAGTTTCTCCTATACTGGGCTCGTTAAACGTTTTACAGTAAAGGACCTGTTCAATTACAAACAGGAACGAACCACTCCTTCCTAGGGTTCGAATCAAAACTAGGTTGGACTCATCCGAAGGATGAGCTTATAATCAAGCATATGTTATCCTCCTCAAGCTTGTTAAAAATAAAGAGGTACTTGCCAGAAATGGTGGGGGAAAAGAGAGAAGAATGAACCTGTTTGTTACCTTTTGTCTCAAAAGAAACTTTATTACCACTCTTGAACACGACACTTTTCATTCACCTGGGTTGGGAAATCTTTTACCTCACAGTTGATCAAACCACTTTGAAAGTCTTCAGCCGGGTTCCAGGGATTAACTTTGAGTTATTCGTCACCAAGCCATCTGTCGTGTCGTTATGTGTTCAAGAGGTCTGCAAACAAAACTTTCATCTGCAAAATACTTATCATCCATTTGACCATCCCTGAGTCAGTCCTTACAGCAACATTTCTTCAACTTGAACAATGATTTCGTGTTGCGGGCTTGCCTGCAACGAGTCGCTTTCTATCGACATCAGCACATTATCTAGAGAGATGACTTAGAAATCGTCAGTACCTTGAAGTCTGCATGCATCAATGGCAGGTTTCTCGCCTTTGACGTCAGTTTGCATCATTGACTTTCGATCGAAGGATTCCGTGAAATGTTCGACATCAACTCATTCATTCACATCTCATGGATTGTACTGGGTACTTTGAGAACCATTGACATTACTGGTGGTCTCTCTCATGCTTGTTAACAGTTTACATCATCGACTGGTAATCAAGTGGTTTCTACCATGTTCGACATCAACTCATTTATTTGCATGGCTAGAATCGTACCAATTCGGGAAGTAGAAATGAAGACCCTGGATCTAGTTTCCACCATCCAGGCTGCGAGGAGTTTTGTATTCATTATCTATGTAGACTAATCATAAACAGATGGCTGCGTCCATACTGTGTCTACAAAAGTCTATGATTGTGATGTACTGCAAGATCATTCCTGTATCAGAGTAGTTAGTCTGTTAGTTAAAGTTTTGATCTGAGTATGGGAATGCCTACCTCAGGGATGATATAATCTTATACATGTATTTTGTGTTGAAAATTGCAGGTTCTGACCAGGCTCTCCACGGGATAATCCTTGAAATGATAAAGCACTTCACCCTTCCTAGATATTACAAACCCTAATCTATTCCAGACTTCGCACTTTAGGGGGCAATCTGTTACACTAAAAAATGTCACCATGACTATTTACAGTTAGTATGGCTCAATCAACAGTCATGCTACCCTCTTAGGCAAGTCTTATGCCTCTGCTCTCCATGTCAAACTCCAAAAAAGAGAGAAAGTCTTGTATAAATGTATTTATCTCTGGGGACACAGGTTCTCTCAACCTTACCTGCGGGGACGCTCCCAATGTTCACAAAAGTTGCGTCCAAAGACGCTCTGTATGTAAAGGGACAGGTGCGTCCCCCTGTAAAGGTTAGAATGCGCAAGTTTCATCTTTAAAAAGTTACTTATGGTCATTTCTAGAGCATTCTAGAAGGTTGTTCGACGTGTATTGGGCACCTCCAGATGGTTCATGCACTCCTATCAAAGAGGAACTTATCCCATCAATAAGGGAGCTATCCCACCCAAAGAGGGGATTATCCCATTGATGGTGGACCTGATTAACCTCCTCTTGAGCACTATAAATACAGGCATTGGGCCAAAAGGAGGGGGGGTTGAAGCTATACATTTTCTAAGGGTAAATGCTGCAGGAATTAGGACTCCCTTTTAGAAGCTTGTGAGGAGAGATTGCCATCTTTGCTTGTTCTATTTGGAAGTGGGTGTGCTTTGTCAAAGTAAAGGAGAACTCTTGACGGACCCTGGGAAGGACTTGCACAACACCAAGGCTCAGGTTGTATTTGTTCTTTTTGTTACCTATTAATGCAAATGAGTCCATTCTTCTCAATAACTTGTTGTTTATGAGTTATTTCATGTGCTCCTTGGTCTACATGTTGAATATGCTTTGTTTTATGTTATAATCAGGTGCTATTTAATTGTTTGACTGTTGGTGATTACAGGTTTTGGAGAAAAGGAGGAGCTCATCCAGATCAACAAAGCTTGGACTTCTACAACAGCGTTTGGACAAAGGTAAGAACAAAACACTTGATATCTCATATTATAATGCATGTTTAGAGAAGGATAGATCTTGTTTGTCTTGTTTGTCACTAGAGAGTCTTAGGCTCCTAGGGAGGTTGGTTGTGTCCGCACAATCGACTCTTTCCGCCTGACAAGGGGACTTTGACTTAAAGCCTTACCTTACCAGTTGGTGCACGTAGTGCTTTATAGAAAGCACAAAAATGGAATTTTTCTCAGGTGCCTGGAGGCACAAGATTCAGAGAGAGTGTTACGTGATCTACATGATGGACCAGTCAGAGGTCACTTTGAAGGTAACAAAACTACGTACAAAGTCATGAGAGATAGTTTCTACTAGCCCACATTGTTTAAGTATGCACATGATTATGCTCGTAAGTTCCCGGTGTGTCAACGATGTACCGACATAACTTGAATATCAACAGCCCCGTTGTAGCCTGTTGCAGTGGGCAAAGCATTCCAACAGTGGGGCTTAGACATCATTGGGGAAAAATTCCCATATTCATCAAAGAAGCACCACTACATTTTGACTGCTACAAATTACTTCAGACGGTGGACAGAAGTAGTTCCACTCAAACAAGTGAATGACCAGGAAGTCATCATCATCCTTCAGCAGAACATCATTTCGAGGTTTGGTGTTCCTGTGTCACTTGTTTTTTATAATGAAACTTACTCTTCTTCATTGAAACTTTATGATTTTGCAATGCAATATGGTATTGTTTTTAAGCACTCAACTAACTACTACTTGTAGGGAAATGGTCTTACTGAATCTAGAAACAATAATCTCATTCGCATCATAAAAAAGACCATTTACTTTGTGCAACGAAGATGGCATTCCACTCTGGTGAATGCACTTTGGGCTGACCAAGTTACACCAAAAACCTTTCTGCACACATCTCCATACTTCCTTGTATATGGAAAATAAACCATCCTCCCACCAAATATATACTTCCCTACCCTCCATCTATCCCAAAAATCTCGAGGCAAGCCGTGTCTTTTCGTTCAGTGTAGGATGGAAACATTACACAAGTTTTAGGAAGATTAGATGAAAGAAAAAGAAAAAAATTCACTCCACTAGAACTGTATCAAGAGATGGATCGATCGAAAGTATGTAGGGAATGTCAGTTTCATTGTGGGTGACTTAGTCTTGAAGTGGGATAAACCCCATGAAAAAAGGAAAATATACGAAGTTCTAGCCCCTGTGGATTGGTCTGTACATGGTTCACGAAAAACATGGCCAACACACGTATCACTTGCAATCACCTGATTGGACAATTTTTAACCTTCCTGTCGATGACCAATATTTAAAATGTTATTTTCAATGATATGGGGTCGGGCCCTGCCCTATGCACATAACATGCTTATTGTTACTCTGTGGCCTTACTTTGCTATTTTTGCTTCATTTTGCTTTTCTTTTCTTTTATGCCTTTTCATTTTCATTTGTGTAAATAAGTGTTGTCCTATACTATGTTCTAGATTTTAAATAAGTGTATGGCTGAATTTAAAGAGACCTGTGACACTGTAGCACTTATCGAGTCCGGTGTTTGTCTTCTCCATGCTTGGTTGTAACTGTTAGAAAATTATATATTACGGAGCAATGGAACACATAAAATATTGCAGAAATATAAACACAGAAAATGCATAAAACAAGAGAGACATAGATATACGTGGTTCACCGAGTTTGGGCTATGTCCACCCCAAACAGCGAATCCTTTCTATTATCCAGAAAAATGAAGAGACACAACCTACAACAAATCTGTTGTAATATCCTTTGTTTTCTCTCATAGTCTCACCTCTCTGTTTCTCACTCGGAGAATACACATCTATTACACAGCCTCAATACAATGCCCTCATATGAAGAGAGGGGTTGCCTTATAGGGAAAAAAACCCTAAACTAAACATAAGTTCTACTGTCAGATCATCCACCTAATGAAAGGCCTAGATTGACTAGAAATTACTATACTTTTACAAGGAAATTTTACATCTATTTTTAGCTTCAGGGGAACTGCCCCCCAACCCCCGCTGGGGGACCGCTGGCCCCCGGACCCCTGTGGGGGGACAATTCCCACCCACCTGGAGGGGTGTAAAAACTTCCTAGAGTATACATTCAGCTTAAACGAAGACCTCTGAATAATCATGCTCCACATCCAACAATAACTTTTGGTTGATGAAGCCTTGACGGAAAATAGGATCCATATGTAAGTGATGCTCTGGTAAAACCATGAACCTATATCTAAAATAGGAAACCCCATGCCTATACTCAGTCCTATGCTCTATGTGTTCAAGCTTATCCAACTAGTAGAAATGGAGAAGGTGAAAAATTAAATGAGCAAACTTAAATCAGAGGTCTTACACTCTTCTCTGAAGGAAAAAACTCTTTTTCTCTCAATAAGTCGGTATCCCTCTTCCACTAAAAAATAAATAAGTGGCTATGCACAATCCTCTTTCAGAAAAAAATATATGGGCAAAAGAAGAGAAAGGCTTCCTTCAGAGAGAGGTGAAGAAGGCAACTCCACTGGGGTACTGACCAGGCTTGTTAGTAGTGGAGCAATGCTTGTGTTCTGGCATGACTTTGTCGGGGTACTATCCAGGCCTGCTAGCAGTTGAGTAGCACTAGAGATGAAAACTTATACTCTACAAATCTGAAGCTCGCGAACTAAACTACCCTTCCCGATGTTGAAACATTGTGATCTAGTTGAAAATTTTGATGTGTTCAACTGAGTTAGTAGAAGGTCAACCATGTCTGTCCATGGAGTAAGTGGGGAAGCTAGAGTAACCTGCACAACGAATCAATACTCCTTGAAAGGCCAAGGCCCTGTGTTGAAAATGAACCGAAATAGAGAAGCTCGTATTCAACGAGTGTGTTGCCAAGTGTTGTAGCAGCTGCAACACCCTCCAAAATTTTGGCCTGCATCGAAATTTGGGAGCCTTCCTTAGTTTTTCCCCTTGATGGTTGCAAACACTTGGGCTCACCCCATGAGCTCTTGTCAAGCCTTTACATCCTTTTTCTTGATTGACAATCGGTCGCCTTTTGGCATGTTGATTGCTATGCCATGCTTGCGAGTTTGATCTAGCAATTTTGAAGGTTTGTCTTTGTGTATGAGTTGTTTTTGCCCTGTGAGCATCAGTTGCACTCACACACAAAGTTGTAAACATTTTTGCGCAAGTGTCATCACAGTTGTTCAAAGATCTATCTCAAGTGTCGCACTTGTTGCCCTTAACCTTTGAATTTGTCTCACTAAGCACATGATTGTTTTGTTGGCTTAAGGTGTCTTATTGTCGAGTCATGCTAAGTGTGTAATCACAATGTCATGAATGAACAGGTTCACTTTCATTCACATTTAGTGGTTTTTCCTGAAAATATATCGACCGGACAACCCTCCTTCAACTGGACGTTGATCTCAGTCACCTTGCTCTACTACCCAAAATTGTGCAGAGCTTGAGGCTACCCTCCAAGGTAGCCTAAACTATGCAATCCTAGAAGTGAGCCAGCTGAATATCTCCAAGAACTATGCAAAATTTGTCCCCAAGTCCGATACACTTCGCGCTTCCTGCAACATTACTTATCCAACCTCCCTCTAGTCTTCTAGAAAATATGAACTGCACTCTCACCCGAGGCTACACTACTCCCCAAAATTACACAGAAGTTTTCGAGTTGCCCACCATGCACTGTCTATAGAAACTGCACAGATCTTGTGATTCAGGCCTCTCCTTTTTGTCACTCCACCATTCTTTAGAAATGCACAAATCTTACTAGAAGGCCCCCTGATGGCTTTCTCTACTCTCCCTCTAGAAATTTCTTAGTTTTGGCTAGCAACCTCTCTACTGCCGCACTTTGCATTCATCCTGGAAACTATGCAAAACTGGCTACCTGACACTGTCTCTCATAAATGTGCAGTTTTGACCAGAAGATCCCCACAGCCTGATCTACCCATGCTCTAGAAATCTATGGAGAAATCTCTGCGAGTGAATCTTGATAACTACTCTGCCTTTGCTGGAGAAACTAAGTAGATTCCCAATTGGACCACCAGATGACCTGCCCAATCCTCACCTTGCAAAATGCACATAAATTCCCAGTAGTTCCATGACACCCTTCTTGGTCTTTCTCTCGGAAGCTACACAATTCTGCCTCCCAGTTGGTTTCTACCTTGCAACTATCACTATTGTTCTGAATTACTCAAATTTACCTCCTAGTGACATCTGCGCAGCTTTTCCCGACAGTGCTCTGAAGCCTCGCATCCTAGCCTGAGTTGTCCTCTTCGCAGTTTTCGTACCTTGTCCCTCTCCCGACCACCTACACTGAAACATAAAATAATTCATCATGTTAGACTAGGATATTTTTGTATTTGATGTCATCTCGTCATGAGTGATTGCAGGAATAGGTAGATTCATAAAACATGGCGCGATGTTGAACAATATGAAGAAGAAGTGCATGCTAGAATACTTGCTCGCAGTTGAACGAATGCACGAACAACATTGAGTAGCGAGAGAAAGGTACACATAAACATGCACCATAAAGAAAATACCAAAACCATCAAAGACCTTGCATAATTTTCCATGCAGAAGTGAAGACGTGTTACACCAAGAGCAAACCAATCACTAAATAGCACAACGGCTCGACAAGGACACCACAGTCAGCTAGTACATGTTAGCATTGTCATGCCAAGTTGTGTCATGAGTTGGCTCGGAGACATCACTACTATGGGCCATACTTGTTGTAGTCAAATGTAATGTAATGTGAAAGTCCAAGAGACACACATATGAAGTTGAAGAGTCACGTTAGTTGAAAAGTCATAGGAAGTGAAAAAATCACGAGGTAAGTCGAAAAGTCACAAGGGTCAGTTATCCCCCTTGGCTATATATACACCCTCATTGTAGGAGCAAAAGACTTTTCACTTTGGATCCTCCCACATATCGTTGAGAGTCTGTAGTATGTTTTTTGAGGAACGAGGAATGGCTCCAATGTCCCACTACTGGGGCTAGTGATGTATGGTATACATATGTGTCTTGGAACTTTTTCTTAATTCAAAAGGCTATCTTAGTGTTACAGCGAAAGGTGTCTATGCAGAACTGTTAATCCCACTAAGGTGTGGTAGCTACCTTAGAAACAAACAAAGTAAAGCTACTTTCGTTTTCCTTTATGAAAGATAGATGAGAGAAGAATAAAGGAGACCAACCTCTGTCTTGCGCTTGGTTCCTTGCTCGATTCCTCTCTCTTATGATAGTCCTTTGCTACTTGCTTCCTTGTACACCCAGCATCACAGAGTACCTGTAGAATCAAAGTAGCATAACACTATACAAGAACATGGATCTATTATCATAAACAATCTAGGGTCAGATATAAATTGACCATACAAATGCACAAAACATAAATGACACAAGAGTATGGAGTAAAACTTGAATAGCTTTATTGATAATCAAGAAAGAGCCAAGAGAGTTACAACCAGTTGTTCCGACCTAGCATCATCCTCTCAGCAAGTAAGCGCTTCTTCACCTCATGCAAAGCTTAGATCACCCAACACTATGATGTTGCCTCAAGAAACCAACAACAATTCCTTACAAGATGCAAAATTCCAGCCTCTGGATCTCTGGGATGAGGGATCCATATATAGATATCTGTAAGGGAGATGAGTCAGCTTGTGATTTGATTAGTGTCTTCCCTCTGATAGTTCTTGCTTCCACTTGGAGATTGATGATGTCTTACTCATCCTTGGTCGAATTCAGAGAGGCAAGTGTCACAGGAGAAGTTTCTGGAAGATTCCATGCCTCTCCACCTCGCGGATTGACACTGCCATTTGTCACTTCTCACCCATCGCACCCCATAGAAGGGCTTTTTGAAATGCAACACACCCACAGAGTGTACTTAGGTGAGATGCAACGCACTTTGCCTATGGAGCAGGTGAAATGATCCTGTTTTGACCAGTTCTGAGCAGTTTTTCATGGAGAACTTCTGGGAGAAGCTGTAATCAGTTGACCTTGTTCCTTTAGGGGTTAGAACAACACTTTTAGGGACTTAGGAGCCCTTGGTTTATGGACATTTTATGCTTGGGGTTGCAGTGCCCAAAAATGTCTATAACAGTTGCCCCCTAAAGCATGAGGTCGTTAATCTTTTTTGATGTCGGGTGAAATGCTTTATCATGAGGATCCGAAGTTCTTTCAAGCTGGGAGGAGACCTGTAATAAGATACAATACAATACATAATCTTCATAATATTTTCATGATCTAGCTAAGGCGGTCATTCCCATGCTCAGCTTTATAAATTCATTTTCATGTACATATGACAGACAATTGTCTGAGTGTAGACTAATGATTCTGGTAGAGCCAACATCCCTTTGATTGGATGATTATCTGTGCAGCAATGATGTACATTTTATGTCTTTATTTCCCTGAATATATATCGCAACCTGAATGTATGAAACTAGATCCGGGTTCTTCAATCTCGTTCGATCTTTACTCAAAGTACAAGTTGATCCATGCGAGAGATGTTCTCGAGTCGAACATGGAAAGACATCGCCTGATTACCAGCCAATGATGTAAGCTGTTAACAAGAGCGAGAGGAATCACCGATAATGATAATGACCCTCAAGGTACTGCAGTAAAATTCACATGGTGTGAATAAAGGACTTGGCGTTGAACACCACGCAAAATCCTTCGGCCGAAGTCCATTGATGTAAACCTATCGCCGGAAGTGAGAAACTTGCCATTGAGGCATGCAAGCTTCAAAGTACTGAAAGGGGTGTTCCTAGATCGACTTCTTAGATAATGAGCTGATGTCGACAAGAAGTGATCCATCATAGGAGGGACTTAATGAATCCCACATCAATGACACAGAACGGAGCAAATTATTTTAATGGAGGTGAAAACGATCTGGTGATATAAGGTTCAGGGTGGCGGTCATGAAAGAATGGAGCGTAAATGTATTACAACGAGTGAGACACAGGTGAATTCTCTGAGTGACTTCTCTTGAACATATCGGCGACACTGACGTGATGGATTGGTAGCATTAACCCAAAATATGGATGGTGTGATGGGACCATGGTGATGTGACCGGTGAATGAAACAACCCAACCCGACTTGGATGGGGAGTGAAAGTGTCATGTTCAAGAGCGACTTGCTACCAACAAAGTTTCTTCAATTTTTCTTCCCAATTTTTCCCCAGACATTGCTGACCAGTACCTCTTTATTTTTTTCAAGCTTGAGGAGGATAACATATGCTTGTTCTATAATTTTCCCTTCGGGCAAAGCCATCGCTATGTTTTAACAAGCCTAGCGATAGTGAAACTCGTTCTTGTCTGCTATGGACAAGTTTGTCGCTATTAGGTTTTAATGAGTTTAAAGACAAAGATAACTCGGTCCTTTTCAATTTTAGAGAGTCTGAAAAGAGACGTAAAGGAAACTCCAAAAATCCTTTTTTGTCATCTAATCCCTTAAGTCCGAAAAAGTATAAAACACTACAGAAGGGATGAATTTTCGATACTTTTAACGAGCCGAACAAAACAAGCGCTCGATCTTTTTGTGTAGTAATCCCTCAGGTCCAAAAAGATTAAAATCTAAAGGAGGGATAGCACTTCCGGTCCCTTTAACGAGCTGGAGAGGCCAATGGCTCGGCAATCTTTTCATATTTTACGAGTCAGTTGAAAAGAGCTTAAAGGAGACTCATCTTTGAGGAACGAGTGATAAAATTGGGTAGCAGTTGATTCTAGGTAAGGTTTGGAATTTTCAAATCATGGCAGTGTTACAAGGATGGCTAGTGGGATCACTCTTCGCAGCTATTCCTCAAAAGGGGTAAACAATCAAATGGAGGTGAATGATCGGCCGATACAGAGTGGAGGTGATGATCGGAACATGACCAAGGCTTTAAAGGCTGAAGTACTACATTCACGATGGTTATTTACCGGGAATTGGTTCATTTTTTATTGAGCTTAAAGGCTAGGGGAAACATTTGCTCATTTCTTATGTTTATTTTTCAACGAGCATGAAGTCCGCATTAAAACTGCTCGATGCAATGGTCATTTCTTGACTTTACCATAAATAGCTTTGTTCTTTCAAAGATTGTACTACATTTTCAATTACTTCATCAAACTAGTTAGAAATGAACAATATATGTTTGAAAAATGAGTTAGAACACTAATATTTTACTCGAATTACGTAAAAAGTAATTTAAAAGTGATTTTACCTCTCATTTTACCATTTCATTTGAACTTTGGCTTGTTGGAGCTTTGGAGGTGCTTTCCCCCTTTGATTTTCATCAGCTGATTCTGAGAGATTCCATGGACAATTTTCGGCGCCGTCTGGACTAGGTAGGAGCTAAACCTGAGCTCTTTCATTTCATGCTTTCCATTTTGCATTCTGAGCCTGATTTCTGGTTTTTCTGAGCCTCTGGGGTTTGAAAAACTCGCCCTGGCTCCATCGCACCCTTTGTGTATCGAAAGGTGTGTTGGATGTTAGCCTGTCTACTGGCCAACTGACATGCAACGCACCCAGAACACTACTGTAGGTGCGATGAGCGCAAGGAAGGAAATTTATGGACAGTTTTTTTATCGAAATTTTGTCTGTTTCTCACCAAATCAGGATCTAATTCTTCTCTTGTTTATTTTCAGAGATTTTTTGGAGCAAGATGACTATTACATGGCAAGAATGTGAGCATGAAGAAGAGGACATGCTTGCTTTACATGATCTGGTTACAGTAAACGCACTGCGGAACTGTGGCTTGCTGAAGTTTTTCTGCATTTCTAGCATGAGACAACAAATCAACTTGCTGCAGTATTTTCTCGATGCTTGGGATCCTACCAGCCAGGTGTTCTAGATTAGGGGCAAATCCATCCCCTTGACTGTAGTGGATACCTATTTTTTGACCAGCTTATCGAGGTGGGATGCCCCCATCTCTTTATCAGGTTCGGCCCGAGGAGGTGAATCTATGAGAGATTATGTTCGCAGGTATTATCATCTGAGATGTCACTGACAGGTCCCTGAGGACTATTCTGTTCACTTTTGGTAGGATGGCTAGTGGTGTGGCTCTTCATGTGGCCAACCGATCTTATATGCAGTACGCCTTGGAATGTCTCCAACTGAAGGTGTTCAACTGGTGTGACGCAGTACTCCTTGTGATGAAAGAACAGTTGACCAAGGTGAAGAGCGGGAGACTAAAGAACTTTGGATATGGTTCTATCTTGACCGCCTTCGCCTTGGAAAAGATACCACTGATGCAGCCGCAGTATATTGCACTCAGTTTACCTCCGCCGACTGAACCACGTATGCAAAGATGGGTCAACCATATGTCTAGGCATGCTGGTCAGTCTCAGATTTCCTTTTTGATACCTTCTTCGGGTGGTTTGATCGTCAGGAGATGGTTTATTCTGAGTATCCATATGCTGGTGTGGACATCCGGGGTGACCCAGATTTGGTACTGCCGGCTGGCGAACAGTGGGGTGCCATTGGTAAATTCTTTGACCATATTCTTGTTTATCATTTTTCTTTTATAATGTCCTTGTGCTTTATTCTATCAAGACTAATCAAAACTGATGTGTTCATGCAGATTTCGGCCCTGTTCGGCCAATAGTACGCCTGAGAGTACCAGCTGCCGCCCCAGCAGGAGAGGCTGTTGGAATGGCTATCCTTCGCGACCTCGATGTGGCCGAGACTCTCACAGCATTACAGGATCAGGTCGAGGGCCTCACTCTCGGTATTCTAGATGTGAGGACTGACGAGCTGCCTTTGAGGTTGCAGTGGCATACTACTGGTGTGCCAAGACGATGGACTAGGCTTTTACGCATGATCACACAGGCTGTGACTTGTTATCACGAGCATCATTAGACTAGGGTGCCCCCTAGCGTTTTGAGTTTTGGGTCATTTGACCAATTTTGTCTTGGTTACAGAACATTATGTGTAAACCATAAACAATTATATATATATTTTTTATTTTCGGAGTTTTATTTTGGTTAAGTTGCATGATCCTGATGCAAATATTGATGAGATGCTTCTTTTTATAAATGTTGCAAATGTCTCTCTAACACATAATTTGCCAATGAGTCAGTTAATGTGTTTAAGGTTCTCGAAATATGTTGATATTGAACAAAATCAAATTGCCTTTCCAAAATCTTGACCCTTAGGAACATGCGATAGATAGCTAGATTTTGGACGGAGTAGATACCAGTGAGTTGTAGTATGACGAGCTATGAGTCTAGCCTGACGACCAGTCGGTGTATGCCATGTGTGATGGCATCAGAGAGAAGTTCTATCAACGCACTATATTCAGCGATGTTATTCGTTGACCGACCAATGCATACCCCTCTGAAACTTACTAACTCGCCGCTTGGGTCAAAAATGGCCTAGGCCGCAGAAGATAGGTTCCGCGAACTACGACTTGCTCCGTCGGCATATCCAACAAGATATTCCAATAGGTTCGACATATGCGACAAATGTAAAAAGTGGATTTACTTGACCAAAACAAATACTTTAGCGAAAAAAAAAATGTAACAAAAGCATATAGGTTACCACACCGAATCACGCATAGTAACGCTTAAGGTACAACCCATTACGAGGTTGTGCCAGTGGAATCCCGTCATAATCCATTAACTCGTAGGCTCCTTTTGTTAACACTCGCTTAACAATATAGGGGCCCATCCATAAAGACTTGAATTTACCTACCCCTAATTTATCGGATTCTTGGTCATAAAGCAAGACCAAGTCACCTTCTAAGAAGACACGGGGTTTGACATTCTTGTCGAACTGCGCCTTGACTCGTTTCTTATGGGCTTCGTTAGCCAAAGCGGCATTACGACGGGTTTCATTCAATTGGATTAGTTCCAAGAAACGAGCCTCCTCTTCTGAAGTCCCGAGGAGAAGGTCGATTGCGAGTTTGAGGGAAGAGATTTCACACTGGATTGGTAAGATTGCTTCTAGGCCATACACCAGTTGGAAAGGTGTAAACCCGGTTGCATTCCTTATCGATGTTCGGTAAGCCCACAAGGCTGAGTACAGTATCAAGTTCCAACTTCTTTTGTGAACTCCAGTCATCCTTTGCAGCATGGGCTTGAGGACCTTATTGATTGCTTCAACTTGTCCGTTGGCTTGTGGGTAATATGGAGTAGAGCTGTCATGAGACAACCCTAATTTGGCAGCTAATTCGACCATCATGTGATTGCGAAAACATGATCCATGATCTGTGACTATAGCTTGTGGGACGTCGAATCTGACGACTACATGATTGAAAAAGAAGAGGGCAGCTGTTTCACCAGTATTATCTAATGTAGGCATCGCCTCGGCCCATTTGGTAAAATAGTCAACTACGACTATGATATACCCATGCCCCCCGGTCGAGGTGGGGTTACATGTCATGAAATCGATGCCCCATTTGGCGAATGGCCCAACAGAAACTATTGGCTGCAGAGATGCAGGTGGTCTTCTAGTTTTGCTATCGAAAATTTGACAGGCATGGCAACTTCTGACTGCGGTTATGCAATCTTTGAACATTGTTGGCCAGGAGTATCCTGCTTGTAAAAAAATTTGCGCTGTAGCATAACCGGATTGATGCCCCCCACACGCGCCTGAATGGCAATTATTCAAGACTTTTTCGGCCTCCTCATGGGTGAGGCACCTCCGTAGAATTGTATCGACACCACGACGGTAAAGTGTATCACCGACGATCACGTAGTCTTTTGATTGGTATCGAATACGTTTTTGTTTGGGGCGGGAGGTATTGGGCCTATATTTTTGGGTTTGGAGATAAATGATTATATCCCCATACCACAGATTGCTTGAAGATATCAGAAACAAATTTTCGTCCACGATCGTTTCTTCGGATGTTTCATCGTTGGATGACGATGGGAGATCGCATAATAATTCTGTGAAAACCAGGGCTTTCTTTGACTTGGATTTTACAAATTCCAGATAAAACTCTTGTAGAATCGCTATCCATTTTGAATATTTGCCCCCCATCAATTGTCGCGACAATATATAAGTCATGGGGTTGCAATCTGACAGAATGGTAGTTTTTCGAAAGAGGACATAGTGTCGAAATCTCTGTATCGCTTGAACAGCTGCGAGTGCTAGCTTTTCAACATAAGAATATTTTCTTTCTGTATCATTTAAGTTCTTACTCAAATAATATATAGGATGTTCAATTCCGTTGTCTTCTTGAACTAAAACCATTGCGATGGTTGTATCCGCTGTAGCCAGATACAGATTAAAGTCTTTTTGATAATCAGGAGCATACATTAATGATGCTTTCATTAGTGATTCTTTTAAAGCATCAAAGGAAGCTTGCGCAACCTGATCCCAGACGAAGGGCACTTCCTTTTTCAAAAGACGTGTATAACCTTTAGCAAGTTTAGCGTAATTTGGAATGAACCTCCTTAGAAAGTTTGCTTTCCCTTGGAGTTTCTGAATCTGAAGCAAATTTGAAGGTGGAGGCAAATTTATGATTGCCTGAACCTTACATGGGTCGAGACAAATCCCATCTTTCGAGACTACAAAGCCAAGTAAACGACCAGAACTGACACAGAACACACATTTGTGTGGATTGAGTCGTATCTTGTAGTGTCGGCAACGTAGAAATATCGCTCTTAAATGCTGCGGATGATTAGTCCGCTTTCACGAATGAGCCAGAAGGTCATCGAGATATGGTTGAACGATGTTTTTGATGTCATGGAAGGCATAATTCATTGCCCTCTGAAATGTCGCCCCTGCTTTCTTTAAACCAAAGGGTAATTTTCGATATGCGAATGTGCCCCATGGACAAATAAATGCAGTCTTTGACTAGTCCTGTGGGCGGATATTTATTTGATTATACCCGGAGAATCCATCCATAAATGAAAATATTTCACATCCGACGCATTCATCAATTATCTGGTCAATGAAGGGTGTAAGGTAGTTGTCTTTTGGACAAGCTTGATTTACATCCCTATAATCGACACACACTCTAATCGTTCCTTGTTTCTTCATAACAGGAACAATATTCGATACCCAATCGGTTAGAGGAACTGGGTAAATGAAACCAGCATGGAGAATTTTTTTAACTTCTGCTTTGATGCAGCGGCTTTCTTGGGGTGCACCTGCCGTAGCCGTTGTCGTACTGTTTTGACATCTGGATACATCTTGACTTTGTGTTCAACGATACTCGAGTCAATGCCTGGCATTTCATTATATGACCAAGCAAAGACATCTCTGAATTCGTGAAAAAGAGCGTTATATATTTCCAGTTCTGAATGAGAACAACATTTGCCAACATAAATATTCTCTACAACATCTGTTTTGGTCGAGATATTTATGGCAATAGTCTCTTCAATGATGGACAAGTTTCGCTCAGAATCCATCGTGTTTACAGTATTTGATAGAAAATCAAAGACTGAAGGATGATAAAGGTCATCAGGAGTATCTTCTTCACAATCCAGAAGAAGGGAACGATGGTGGTAATCTTCCCATGGTGCCCCTTCAATTACCATTGATTGAACAATTCCTTCGTCGGTGTCATGCACTCGTGACCAAGGATCTGAAGGGGTGCCATATTCCTTAGACCTATCTATCCAAACGCTTGATGAGCATTGATTTGGGTTTGCCTCCCATGCTAGGAACATTGATTGCTACAATATTTCTATTGGGCTTGGAGGCAATACCTGCGCATGATCCATGTTGATATCGTTTTCTGAGATCTTTTTAATCGAAGATATCATATTGCAGGTTCCTACCAACGCTACTTCCGCCAAATTGATTGGAGGCGGAAGGGCAAAAGTTCCCATTAATATAGGGTCTTTTAGTAGGCCTACTCCGATATTTTGAAGCGAATGGGGGCTTCCATGGATCATTGGAATGCTTCCCGTAACTTGAGAACCATTGGGGAGGAAGGTTTGTTGATCGACGATTGTAATCCCTCCTTGAAAGGGAAATGCAATCTTCCTAAAATAGGTCAACACAACAGTAGCCATAGCATATATCCATGGTCTTCCCAGTAGGATGTTGTAATCGAGGTTTCCGTTGATTACTTCAACATCTATTTCTACTGTTTTCCCTCCTAGTTCAACCTTCAAGTTACTTAGAATACCATATGGGGTATATGTTCGTCCGTCAAATGCTTTTAATGTCGTCGAAGATCGCGACAAGGTTGGAGATCCTAAAGTTTTCCAGCAACTCATCGACATAATACATGTAGATTCCCCCTCATCACTAATTGTTGGATGAACGGTTTTGTTGAGGGCTTTCACTTGAACGAGGAAAGCTAGTTGAGCTGGCAACTGAGGATCGTATCCTTTATGATTAAAGGATACAAGATTGGAATCCTTTGGGTCTATCCCACCGATGGCCGATAATAAAGCCTGCTTTTGGGATGGGCAATTTTGCAGTACCTCAACTGTCGACATAGCAGATGGCGATTGGGCTAGATCTTCTACTATATTATAATGTTGTGTTGCTCTAGCATGAGGATTAAATGTCGACTTGTGTACTACTCCCTTTGGCGGTTTTATTGTCAACTTAGGAATGATGGGCGGCGCAACTTCTGTCGAAGTTGTTGTCGAACTACTAGGTTGATCTTTATCCTTGTTATTCGACGGCTGTGGATTCCCGTAATATTTGTTCCTTGTCGATATCAAAGCATCATTTTGCTATTTGGAAACCGACAACATCAGCACTTGAGACGGGGAAGCATTTCCACTGTCAACCAGATTTGTTCCTGGATTTGGAAACGGATCAGTTAATACTGCCGAGGTTTTTGAATTCTTGAAGAATTTTTTAAGCTCAGCTCTGTGTGGACAATCTGTTGTCCAATGATCCTCATTGCATATAAAGCATGGACGATTTGGTTTCCTATTTCCAGAAGGGTTTGTAGAAGATTTTTCAGGTGATGATTCCTCCTGTTTCTTCTTCTTCCCTTTGCTTTTCTTCTTGCCCCCTGGTTGCTTGGTTTCTTTGCCTTTATCTGTCGAGACGGCATTTACTTCCAAGGCAAGAAGTTCCTGTTTTGCATTTTGACTGGAAATCTTACGGCCTTTTTAGATGTAGCCTTTGTCGATTTTGTGTTTGTTGCGCCTATCATGCCATCACCGGCATGAGAGTCATTGTTTGATTTAGGAGGAGGGGGGACCAAAAATTCTGGTCTAGGAGAATCAGGTATTTTATCGTAGAGCGTGCTAGACTGAGTATAAATCAAGTCTAAATATTGCGCACGAGAAATGACTTGCTCTTCGGTGACGACTCCCCCTTTTGCCACATCTTCCGTAATGGAAGGCAATAATGACTTAATAAACCATTCATCTAAAAGCTGATCAGGAACATACGTTTTTACCATTCTACGACAACGTCACCACTCATGTATATGATCAGATATGTGAGTGGCCATTGTTTTTTTGAAATTGGTAAGAAGATCAGTTCTTGTTTCGTACCTTATCGGTAACTGAAAATGGGTTAGAAAGGTTGTGGCTAGGGTACTGAAGTTGTCAAATGAAGCTCTGGGCAATTCAATATACCATTTTGCTGCCGGACTAGTTAATGTCCTCTGAAAAAGGCGAAGCCTAATCGAATCATCGTTTAGGGTGTTTGATGAACACCACAGATGAAAGGTCATCACATGATTTGACGGATCTTCACCCGGATTTCCATTAAATTTAGGAATATCTGATGGAAGTTTATGCGGAATCGCTGGCCACCAAGGGGCGTAAGCGATTGGATCGTTTGTTAACCGATTTAAATCAGGTAACTCTAAAGTTGCCACGAAGGTTAACTGTTGATTCAGGTTAGGTGAAGCATACACAGGATAAGATGAAATCGCCTAAGCAGTTGGTCTTTGCATACCAGCATAATGCATTTGATGCTAGTAACTTTGGTAAGGTTGGTGGGCATGACCATTGTAGAATGGTTGATTTTGACCGTTTTGAATATACGGCTGCCCACTATTTGCAAATATTTGTTGCTTAGATCCTTGGTATACTTGTTGGAATTGCGGTTGTTGGTATTGCACTAGCCATGGTTGTGAAGCCATGTGTTGTTGTCCGATACTAACTGTTTGACCAAGATGAGGGGTAATTGTACCCATTTGGACCTGTGTCATTCCACCAGTCAGTGATTGTGGTTGAGTCGTAGGGTCAAGAGGCTGTTGCATTACAACCTGAGAAACCTGAGGTTGGCATACAACAGGCAGCGCTTGTACTTGCGACACCATCACAATAGCTGGCGTAGTTGGTATATTTGACATAGGTAAACATTGTTGCATCGAATATACAACTCTTGGTTGTTGAGGTAGTATCGGTACCCAACCGCTAGACGTAATTCCAGCATAACCTGAATTTTGTTGTGAACTCCCGTATGGCTGTCCTCCCGGAGGGGACAACGAAAGGGTATACTGCCCCTCATACGACGGTAATCCGGTACTTAAAGGAATGGTTTGTCGTTGAGGACCGGACCGCCCAAATCGACATCCCAATAGATCAATTTGTTGAGACTCAACATAAGAGTTTCCGGATAATATTCCGGATGAACAAACAGGAACAGACCATACTGTCGAAATAGCCCCTGAGTGGGCTCCTTCTAGCGATTGAGAACTAGTTGGGACAGATGGTATACTGGCGAACATTGTTGGAGTGATAGCAGGAAGTTCTGTCGTCGCTGTGTCGGACGACACAGTCCTAGATGTTGACGGTTGTTCAAACATTTCTAGTCTATCCAAAAGATTACCTAGCGATTCTACAGGAGCTTCCGCTGGAGGTAGAATAATTTTTGATGAAGAAGGATACAGAGTGATCCCGATTCAAAATTGCGATGGAGTACTAGATGGAGGATCCTCCACAATCTCTTCTATAGCAAGCAGACCAGGTGGAAGAGGTAGACCGTCAGGTCCGTAGAATATTTCTGGTGCTGAAGAAGGTATGGAATCTGTAGCGACAGATGTTTGGGGAATAACACTCTCCGAACCAGTTGTAGATGGAATTGGTTCAGTGATACAAGTGTTTACCCTCAGACTAGGATCAATACTACCATCCTTTAGTGGCTGTTGAACTTCTTCTGTAAAGGCAGGGATACCATAAATGTTTGGAGTAATCGGAGTCTCTGATGTTGTTGGAACACTTGTTCTAACTTTACCAGGAGATTTGGAACCGGTTAAATGAGTTCGCTTTGTCCGTAATAGTTTCGATTCCGAAGACAAAGACGGTTGACTCGTAAGCCTCCGTGAACGACGGGGTTTCAATTGAATTTCTTCCACGATTGCGGATTACTCGATCAACTAAAAATAAAGGGGAAGTATGTTTCCGAATTAGATGAATTTTAGACGCTTTTGACACAACTTGTTTTTTCAATTTTAAAGAGTCGAGAAAAAACAAAAGATGACTCTAGTCGCCTTCGATTTTTAATGAGCCTGAAGTGACAAGTGCTCAGATGGACCTTTTCCGTTAAGGAGTCTGAAAAGGAACGAAAGGGACTGCTCTGGAAATATAGGCAGAGGGATTACCAAACCAATCGCAAAACTGCAGAATACTTTTTATGGTATGGCAGTCAATCTTCCCGAATGCTGTGTTCAGTGCATTGCGATCGATAGGGCGGTAGACACAGCTTCCTATGGATAAAGGATTAAGCCTATTGTGGTCTCCCAAAATATACTCGATGGTACGTGGGAGCACAAGTCTATACTGGCACTTATCGTCTCAAAGTGGAGGAATCACCCAACCAACAGTGAGAACAACAGTTACCAGGCTTTACGACGCCGGAATACGTCTCTAGCCTAGACTTCTAGAGGTTGTGCGTTAGGTTCCAAAGCGTTGTTAGATTCATTAAATTTATTTTATAGTTGATCTTGCTTAAGAAATTTGCCTTTCAGGTTCACCGCGTGATGTAGATGTATAATTCCTAAAATGCAATCTAAGATGATAAACAGTCTTTTATCTTCTTTGTGCAATGAAAATCCTAGCTACTAAGGAAAGAAAGACAAAATTCTTTCAACAAAGAGCAAAGAGCACACACTATATGCACTGTCCTAAATCAAACCAATCAAACAGTCTAAATGCAAATGCACATGCATGTATTTGTTTTCAACGTTCTTAATATGTGAATGATAAAAAGAAAGCTAATGCGCAAATCTGAATTATTTTTCAAGCGACAATTACTAACAAGTTTCTTTTCAAAATCAAAAATGAAGACAATGACAACACTTTGCGATTTGGAAATGAAGACTTGCTTTCGACACTAGAAAAACCACAAATTCAGATCAAATACAATAGTAACAAAGTAATCGACTATCAAGAGCAATCAAACTCTCTTCTATGACTGAAAACGACACTTCCGACACTTTCAAATCAAGAAACGATAGTACAATTACGTTACTTTTTGCAAAGGAGAACTGAAAATGACTCAACAAATACACAAAAACATTTACAGTTATTTGCACAATGGAGGCGGAATATCAGCAAGGAAAAGGGTTTCAAACAGAGGTATACTGACTATAGACATCAAAATTCTTAAATAGATCTGAAAAGAGTGAACAAAAACCAACATTCAGGAACAATGTCTAGTCTGATCAGCGCACTTGTAACATAGTGAATTTGAAATGCAGCGCACCTACTACACTCGGGAAGTGTGCTGAATTTCAGATTCACAGAACAGAGACTACGCTGGGCCAGAGACGAGACTTTGCTTGGGTTCCGGGTCACAGTTTGCAGTTTAGTTCAGGGATTTTGGCCGAGCAACTGGTAATCAGTAAATCAACAACAGGGGTAGATCTAAGGAGGTTACTAGAGCCACCACAAGGGCAGTTAGAGAGTTTGTAAATCAGTTGTTTAATTCATAAACAAAACCCGGAGATTGACTGAAGTGGCATTTATCTACTTTGCATTTGCATAGCAAATGCAGTTCGAAAGCTACCTAGATCAACTTCAGGCTCCATCTGTAAGTTTATAAAATAAACAAATGTAGATTAACAAACAACCTAGTCGCTCCCCAGCGGAGTCACCATTTTGTTACAGGGAAAAGTGTCTATGTAGAACTGTTAATCCCACTAAGGTGTGGTAGCTACCTTAGAAACAAACAAAGTAAATCTACTTTCGTTTTCCTTTATGAAAGATAGATGAGAGAAGAATAAAGGAGACCAACCTCTGTCTTGCGCTTGGTTCCTTGCTCGATTCCTCTCTCTTCTGATAGTCCTTTGCTACTTGCTTCCTTGTACACCTAGCTTCACAGATTACCTGTAGAATCAAAGTAGCATAACACTATACAAGAACATGGATCTATTATCATAAACAATCTAGGATCAGATATAAATTGACCATACAAATGCACAAAACATAAATGACACAAGAGTATGGAGGAAAAATTGAATAGCTTTATTGATAATCAAGAAAGAGCCAAGAGAGTTACAACCAGTTGTTCTGACCCAGCATCATCCTCTCAGCAAGTAAGCCCTTCTTCACCTCATGCAAAGCTTAGATCACCCAACACTATGATGTTGCCTCAAGAAACCAACAGCAATTCCGTACAAGATGCAAAATTCCAGCCTCTAGATCTCTGGGATGAGCTATCCATATATAAATATATGTAAGGGAGATGAGTCAGCTTGTGATTTGATTAGTATCTTCCCTCTGATAGTTCTTGCTTCCACTTGGAGATTGATGATCTCTTACTCATCCTTGATCGAATTCAGAGAGGCAAGTGTCACAGGAGAAGTTTCTGGAAGATTCCATGCCTCTCCACCTCGCGGATTGACATTGCCATTTGTCATTTCTCTCCCATCACACCCCATAGAAGGGCTTTTTGAAATGAAACGCACCCACAGAGTGTACTTAGGTGAGATGCAACGCACTTTGCCTATGGAGCAGGTGAAATGATCCTGTTTTGACCAGTTTTGAGCAGTTTTTCATGGAGAACTTCTGGGAGAAGCTGTAATCAGTTGACCTTGTTCCTTTAGGGGTTAGAACAACACTTTTAGGGACTTAGGAGCCCTTGGTTTATGGACATTTTATGCTTGGGGTTGCAGTGCCCAAAAATGTCTATAACACTTAGGCCAACACGTTTTCACACATGTTTTGTATTTGTTTGTAAGAATATTATTTAAACATTTGTAATGCATGCTTTCTTAACCTATACTAAGATAGTTGAACTACTTTGGTTATTTTAGTACTTATGTTGTTGAAGATGTGTGGTATTGTTTACCACTATTGTCCAATCCATGTGCACTACTTTGTCAGACATTAGACAAACCATTCTTGTGTTTTGTTGGTTTTAATGACTGTCACCCCCATTTGGACTACTCCGCTAGATGGTTTATGTGTTTTCCCTTGAGCTTTGGTTTTCACGACTGTCGCATCTGTTGTGGACTATTACGCTAGATGTTGGCTAGACCCTTATTTTTGTTCGCATGTGTTTCTTCCTGGGTTGGGACTATTCCCTCTCATCAAGAGGCTCACTTCATATCCCCTTTGACAATAAGAGAACCTAGATAAAAAGTTATATTATGAACTCACGAGGCATATTCACCTCGCTTTCTTGAAGTTACAAGCATGACACTCTCATGTGTTGTCCGACAAGAGCTAAAGAAAATATGTAAGATAATGACAACTGGTTCATCATACTGAATGTGACTCCCACACCAAAAAGTGTGAGGTCTAGTTGGGACTTCATACCGGGTATATCCCTTGAATGTTTGCAGGTCGAGCACCATCAACATGCCCTAAAATTAAAAAAAGGCAGCAAGGTATTTACTCTTTATGAATATTTGATGAGCTCTCTACTTGAGGTCTACCTAGTGGGAAACAAAGGTTTTGACATAGAGAAGGACAAGCTAATGTTTGCAGATATGGTTGATGGAAGGAAGAGTTCAAGAAAACAATATCTTTCTCATGATCATCTCTAATGTGTATATTTGTCTTTGCAAAGTTCCCTAATTTAGTATTTGTCTCTATGTTTTTGGTGACCTGAAAACCCTTTGATCCATGGTGGCCTGAAGCAAGGTCCAACTCTAGCCAGTCAGGCATATCTTCATCCATTTTTAATTTTGGGCTAGAATATGAAATATTAGAATATATGTTGTCCATCAACATTCCTGATACCAAAGTTTTATCCATTATTAAATTTTCTTTCAGATCATCTGCTTTGAACATAACTTATAAACCCTGATTGTTAATGCCTCTTCTTAATGTTGAAAATAAATCCCTCTTTTCTATTATATTGTCTTTCTCAATCTGCTATGGGAGTCCTTTAATTCAAGACATGGAATTCAATACTAACTTGTCTTACTTTTCATTAGGGAGTTGTGGTATTAATGTGTCTATTAGTTTACCCCCTAGATCAAGCTTGGAAATGAATCTTATCTTTTAAAATAAAACAATGTTGGTGTTAAATGACACCCTTAAGTATTAAATATCCTTTCTGTGCTTTTAACTCTTTTGTCTAAAGCTATATTTTCTTGCTTCAATCCTCGACACCAGTGCTTTAGAGTTATCCGCAGAAGCAATCCATTTTTGGTTTGTTCCTTTTACAAGTGTTTGGGTTTTTAGGTGAGAAATGGAAAACAAAGTAAAAATATTATTGTTCCCATAAAAATGAAAGTAGTTACTAGGAATGATGATTACAATATTTATATGGACATCCTTCTTGTTTTTGCAGTCCTACAGGATTTTTTTATTTTTTATTTTTTTTTTGCATTACAAAGTGAAAATTTACAATGAATTTTTTTCAAGTGAGACATGATGAGTTGGAACATGGGATGGCATGGTTGGCTAACTAAATTCAAAAACTACTTTCAACGGTCTCTTTGAGCAATAAGATAACAAGATCAATGTGCCTTGAACTTTTCTATTCTAAAAAACATTGTTCTAAGTCATTTTCCTTGAGTTGTTTTAGTTACATGTGCTTCTTTTGAATTGATTGTGTTACCATGCATGTGTACAGTAAGTGAGAGATGCAATGCTATAACTGAATGAGAGAGGCATAATGCTAGAACAATTCAGTTAGTTTTAAAAAAAAAACTACTTGTTTGTATCATGTTTCCCTAGTATATTAAAGTTTAATGTGTTCTGATCTCATGTCAAACAAGGGTGTGTTATTTCCTTTATTCATACTTTGATACTTATATTTTTTACTAGGAGGATTTAGTATGGTATATGTAGATCATGTCTATAGGAGCTGGGAAAACGTTGATTGTTGATTCCCAATGCAGGAGAAATGCATACAGATAATAAAGAAGAGAAGTTCAAATCATTTTTTAGAGTCTCGAGGAAGACGTTTGACTACATATGCTCCCTAGTAAAACTAAATTCATCATCAAAGCCATTATCCGTTATTGTAACAGTAGAAGGCAGGGTGCTAACAATTGAAAATCAAGTTGCTATTTCTCTAAGAAGGTTGGCTTCAAGTGAATCTCAACATAATGTAGGAGAATCATTCGATGTAGGGAAATTACGTAATTCATTTGTTGTAGCTTGCAAATTTCTCATGGCATATCTTATTGAAGCTTTGTAGGTTGGTAGATGACCCCTTCTTCTCAAAAAAAGAAACAAGAAGAGAAAAAAGGGCTTATTGCACTAGGAAGCTTAAAATCTTACAGTGTAGGGAATTTGTATTGAGTATTTTGTGCAAATTGTATACAGAAATGGAGTAGGGGGTTGCTCAGGCCATTCTTCAGGGTTAGATAGATTTCAAAAAAGAAACATGGCCAAAATTTTGTGAGTATACCAATATCCTAAGATTCGGTTGACTACTCAACAAGTGCTTGGTATGTTGCTTTTTGTCATAACTAAATTCTAGCTTCAGGCCTACAAGTTGTAGTTTTAGCTTACACCCTAAATAACATATCCTATAATAATAGAACTCCATGAGACAACATCCCAATATCATGTAAGGTCTTACTTATCATTGTTTGATTTTAAAGTGAATTTGAGATCAAGTTTCATTTTTAACTTTGATATGGAGGTCTCATTTTGCTTTCTGTTGGTTTCTAATTTTGCAGTTAGTACACTACCATTCTAGTGGGTTATGGTTGAAGCTGAAACTATCTGATATTAAGAAATTTTGTCTGATTTTTTTAAACACATGGATAGGCAAAGGAAATGAAGGGTGGAACCTGTCATTATCAAATGTTCGACAA
The DNA here is from genome assembly GCA_031772625.1 of Pinus tabuliformis. NCBI lineage: Eukaryota > Viridiplantae > Streptophyta > Pinopsida > Pinales > Pinaceae > Pinus > Pinus tabuliformis. The sequence goes on along the minus strand of CM062817.1, from coordinate 1,391,090,041 downwards.
GTCCTTGTTTCCATGCAAGGACTGGTACTAAATGATAATCCTTACTTTAATGAACCTGAATATGACAAACAATTTGGTTCAGATAAAGGGGAGAAGGAGTCTCTACCCTACAAAGAAAACTCCTTTCTCCTATCATGCAATTCAATGTTGTACATACTACGTAGGCCCCCAAAGGTAGAATCTGGGCAAATTTTCAGTACTAATTATTTTGTTTAACCCTTTTCTTCTGAATCATTTTAAGTTGAGTGACTGTAGTTTGTGCAACATTTTGAAATGTTTGTTAAAGAGATTTTTGAAAAATATGGTCATCGTATTCTTCCTACATTTGATACATATGTGAAAGGGGATCAAGTTTGATCATTTTAGAAGACTATAGGTTGTTGTCAAATGTTGGAGTAGAGACTGAGAATAAGAGTACTACTTCTGTTGGTTTCAAGATTATGTTGCTTAAAATTGCTCCTAAACTTATTTCAACTTTTAATGATATTGGAGTAGATTGCCAAGCATTTCAGCAGTCAATAGCAAAAGAATCCAATAGACTATGTGGATTGTAAGGTCACATATTAATAATGAAAAAATGCCATAAAAAATCTGGATTGTTGGATTATTTCAATGCATAAGGAGGTATCTTTTACAAATGCTCTATATGGTATTTAGGAGCTCAATTATTGTGGTAGGATTCATTGTATCCACCAACCTGCTATAATATTTTTAGATTCTAAAATATGTTTGTATACTTACCATATTGTTTTTAATCATATGTTTTTCAAGGTGGGATTATATATGGAATTGAAATGTGATTTGAAATTTTATTTTGTTTAAATTCTATTACTTTGTCATCTATGTTTCCCTTTACAGGTTTACCATTTTTCTCTTGCTTGTATGCATGCATCTTATATACAAGTTACCGCGACATCTTTTTAATGTTCATTGCAACCACAATATGTTTCAAAAATCCACAAGGAAGTAGTGGCATTAATTTTTTTTTTGTTAGTTATAGGTTGGGAAAGTTAGATAATTAGACATTTTATGTGCATCAGAATTTGCAGATAGAGCTCTGTAGCCTTATGAGGATACCCCTTTATGTGCATATTTAACAAGTATTGCAGTCCATCAAATGACATCTTATTCAAGGATTTGAGGGAAAAGTTTCACAGCCTCATCTATGTTCCCATCCTCTACAAACCCTGATATCATAATATTCCAAGATACTACATTTCGTTCAAGCATTTTTTCAAACACTTGTTGTTCATTCTCTATGAAACTACATTTACCATACATATTTACAAGAGCGCTCCCGACAATGACATTACATTGCAGTCCACTGACAATTATGTCATGATGAACTCTTTTTCCATTTTCCGGATCTACCAAATTAGCATATGCAGAGAGAACTGGTGAATGTGAAATGGTTAGGTTGGGTAACTACTTTTTCATGTTACAGTAAAAGTTAATGTGAAATGGTTAGGTTGGGTACCTATTTTTGCACATCATATTAAAAATCTAGTGTCTCCTCATAAAATTCCAGCCTTGCATATTCTACCACCATTACAGATGATGGCACCATATTTGGTTTAGAAATTTACTTAGGTAGGTAGGGTTCCCCTATCTCTAATCTCCATATCTAGTACTTTAGTCACATCTTCTTTCTTCTATCATAGTAGTTCCTATGCTACCTCCTTACGAGGTTTCCTTTGCAACGTATGGTGCAATTGCTAGTTATTTTATAGCAAAATAAATTTTAAAATAGAATTAAGTATGGTCATAACTGTTGTAAAATTTTACTATAAACACACATACTAACAATGTTGGATATTAATAAGAAAATTTGGTTCCCCTATCTCCCATCTCCCTATAGAGTACTCTCGTCACATCTTCTCAATTCCATGATACTAGTTCCTATGCTACCGCCTTACTAGGTTTCCTTTGCAACATTTGATGCAATTGCTAATTCTTTTATAATGAAATAAATTTTAAAATAATATTCAATATAGTCATAATTTTTGTAAAATTTTACTAAAAGCACACATACTAACAATGTTGGATATTAATCAGAAAATACGTTGAACCTCAAGATTCCCATGAAAACTATAAGAATACTACATGATCAGTCTCCTCATAAATCTGCTAGTAGCCAAGCATGCTCTGATTCCATCCTTTGAATAACCTCCCTTCTTTGACCTTATAGACCAAAGTATGGCATAATTGTTTTGCCATATGGACTAATGGAACCAACAACCTATGTAGCATTGAAGCTTGACGAAAGAGTCATTTTGGTAATCCTTTGGTAGAAGAATAAAAATGATTCTGAAAGGATCTAAAGGTGTCTAATAAAATTGGTTTTTAATGCTTTTTGAACATGATTTCTTTTCATGAATCTTCCGTGATAATTTGTGACTTTTAGACAGGGTAAATGTATGGAATTCTATTATTTTACGTGCCAGTGTTTTGAATGGAACTATTGTAAGGAAACTCATCATGAATCGTACATCTGCTAGTATAATGGGAATGCATGAATGAGAATCATTCTACTCATTAAAACTTTCTCCTATTAATGCATAACCGTTATCATTTGATTGGCAGCTGAGGATAACAAGGCACAAACAATATTCTGATACATAGTTTTTAATGAACGCAACCTCTGTTTATTTAATTATCCCAATTTTTCTGGACCATCGGAAGCCTTTTTTCATCCATATATCCAAATGAGTCTTCTTATATGCTTTGACAGTAGAGAAATGTTTGTCATATTTTTCACTGATACAATATATCTTTTAGGTCTATTAGTACACCTCCAAAGTATTGTTTTCTTTCAATTTTAGTTTTGCAACCCAGGTTGTCTAGGGCTATTCTCAAGATTTCAACATGGGCATATTGCACTTTTGCCACAAGCATTATTAGGGGTTATTGGAGAATTTCAAGATCATTGCATTTGTCCCTTATGGATGAGAATGGAATTCCTATGTGAGGTTTAGCTTCTTTCATTGTCTCATATTTTTCCCATTTTTCCAATTAGCATTATTGGATTCGTTGTTTGTGAATGAAAAACCTATGTAAGGTTTACATAGTTTCCTTGTTTAGTGTCATGCGATTGTGATTTTGTTTTCAATTTTTTGGGGGTTTAGTTTCATGCGATTGTGATTTTGTTTTCATTGTTTTTGGGTTGAGAGCAAATAATAAGGTGAAATGTAATGGTGATTTTAGGATGAATTATTTTAATTTCAAATTTATTAAATTTTAATTATAATATTTTTTTAAATATAAAATATAAAAAAAAAAAAACTTGGTTCTAAGAATTCCATTTTTCTCATGTTCAATATATTTAAATTTAAAATATATTTCTTTATAATAATACTTGCATATATAAATTTCACATTTTTATGTTTAAAAATAATTTTATTAAAACTTTTTGAATACACATAATTACATAGATATTGTAATGTCCCATAATAATAATAATAATAATAATAAAATATAAGCAAATAAATAATAAACAATAAAGAATAAAATAATAAGAGTAAAGAGATAATAAATAATGAAGAAATATAAGAATAACAAATAAATGAAATAGTAAATAACAATACTAGAGTTGTAAATAAGTATATATAAAAGTAAACTATAAAATAGTAAAGTTAACAAAAGGTAAAATAAAATAAGAAAGAGTTAACTAACAGAATTATAAAAATAGTAAAAATAAATAAAGTTATCAAAAAGTAAAAATGAGTCAAATAAGAAATAAATAAATTAAGAGAAAATTTAACTTATGTAAAACTTAAAATAAAAAAATAAAAGTTCCCTGTTGACACATGGAATGTGTGCATGCGGTTCCCTTTCCAATGTTTGGTCTATTTAATAGACAATGAGAAAGATGAAAGATCATTCCATCATCCACTCTCTTGGGAAAAAAATGTTGTGAGATAAAGGATTGGGAAAAAAGTGTTGTGGGGTGGTGGGTTGTAGAAAGCTTTTGTGCAACTGAGCTTACGGTTGGGTGGAGAGTCATCCTCAAAACTTTATTGTGGTTAGCAAGATTCAAATAACATTCAACTCCAAAATTACAAGGAATATCATCGCTGTAGGTAAATTGCCCTCAGTCCTATTTCTCAAAAATTCTATGCTAATTAGTTAAATAGAGGTATGCTAATTGTAAATCACATAATTGATTTAATAAGTTGCATGTTTTAATTTTGAGTTTGTTACATATGGTATCAAAACCTAGATTTTCAACTCTATTAGACCTTTGTGTTTAATTATTGTAAATAATTTTATTTGTTATTTTTGTTTCATGATTATTGGAATTCTTTTTCATATTTATAGATAAAATTCCAAAAAAATAAAAACATCGTTTAAGTAAAAATAATTATTATGATTTTATTATTATTAAATAATTAAATTATTTAAAAGGTCTCATATCACGTTAGTTAGCGTGTAGGTCTCTGATTGAGTTGAGAAATCGGTAGGTGGAGAGCTCAACCTCTCCCAATTCATATATAAGCATTTAATAGTTTATTAAAAAGCATTAAAAGCATACAAATGATTCTTGGAATAAGTTTATGATAATTAGGGAAGGGTACGAAGATGTTTCAACAAATTCAGAATTTTTGGAGTAGTCCGTCCCTTTACGCTTATCGTTAAGTAAAGAAATTTTTGGAAAACTATATTTTAGTATGAGTAAAGTGGAATTTTTGGAGAATTATATATTTATTGTGGGGTAAAGTGAAAATTTTGAAAAATGTGAAATATTACAGCTCTAAAATGATCAAACCTACCATATTTGATTTAATTAGTGTTTTTAATCATTTCAGAACCCAACATTTTAAAGTATGTAATTGTTTGCACTGCTTTGATTTGAAATGATGAGATTTACAAACAACATAATGGTTAAAAATAAATTTTAATATAAGATTTCAAAATTATTAAAAATATTACATAGAATATTATGCAAGTCTTTGCGTTTTTTTTTTTTGGGCCGACTTTTGCGAATTATTACATTAGGGCTAACTCTAACTTGTGAATTGGACCATTGGTTAGAGTGATATTGTTATTCTTTTGGTAAATCGATTTTGTAATATTAGTTTTGAAAATAATATTCTTTTTTAATATCATAATAATAATACAATTTTTCAATATTTTAATTTATTAGTATTGAATATGAGCATCCAAATAGAAAGGGAAAAACTATGAAAATGTAAAGTAATTATTTTTCTAAGTTGCTCACGGTTAGTGGACGTGATGCCATCACTAGAGGCCGAAGAGTGTAAAGGCCATGGGTTGAGGAAAATTTGTAACCTAGCGAGGATGCAAACTCGATAAAGCCACTAGATGCAGTCTTTTACAGTTTATGACTAATGGAATAGGTAAAATATATATTTGATTGATTAATATATTATATTAATTTTTAAGTTAATAAATCATTGTGACGAGAATAAATAAATAAATAAATAAATATTTTGGTAAGATATTTTGAAAATATTAGGTAGACATTTTGAAATTAAAATTCATAAAAAATTTTATTTAAAATTATAGTTATGTGGTTTTTAAATATTTAAAACTAGTAAGTCCGCAGAGGTTTAGTCTCATGGCTAGCGGATGATCTGTTAAGTCTTTCGTGCCATTGTGCAGGTTACGAATTCGAGTCTCGTCTTACACAAAGGCCATTCTTGCGGGCTGGGCGGTTCTTGTTAGAGGTTATAGTGCCAGCCGGTGGGATTCGACCCCGTATAACACGAGTACAATACCACCATCGTTGTTGATTCCGCTAATCAAAATAAAAATAAAAATTACACTAAAGCTATGTGGTTTTTAAAATATTAAATATGTACATTAATTATTTGTTTATTGAAGAATTTAATTTTAATTAAATTTTGGTTAAAAAAATAAAAAATGGAAAATGCAAAAGTGTGTGACATTAATTTAAATATTAATTACATATGATTTGAGATTATTCAACTATGTTTTATAAAATTTTATAATGGTCAAAATATGTATAGATGAAAGCAATACTTAGTAATTCAAGTAAATCTTGAAATTGTTTAGGTTTAATACAGGATTTTTAATAAAACTATATTTATAGAATATCAATTGAAAGGGCTAACCTTGATTTATGAGTTAAATTTCTTTTGTGATGACTTGAAATATAATATTGTGATGATGTTTCATGAGGGGATGGTATGTGGCAATTGCACATAGTTTTGATTAGAGGTTAACGATGTATAAGTGGTGCTTATTTGCTTATTTTGTTATAATAATAATGTATGTTTATAATGAATATGATATGCATAGGGATTATGATGTTATGATATAAGGTATATTTACAAGTGGTTCATTTATTATGTGATGATATGTCTTTGATGTTGATGTTGATATTATAACTTATGAGGATATTTTGATGTGAAGCATGTGGTAATTGCATGCAGATTCTATGACATGCATGAGCATGGAGTTCTTTATTATTCCAATGTGGTGATTAACAATGATGTTATGTTATCATGATGACATACAAGACTTGACATGTGGATTATTTTCTATGATATCCTGGTTATTGCTAATTCATCGGATGTATGTTGAGATGTGGTGATGGACAAGGAATCCACAAATGGGTCGAGAGGGCCAGTTTATTTGATGATTTTGTAGGAGCCCATACCTACGAGGGAAAATATGTAATGCCATATGGGCTGGGGACAAGCTCAATCAACACTACATATGCCAGTGGTTCCTTTGTCTTGTATAGCTCTCGATGTATAGCTCTTGAAGGGCTATGGGACCATTTTGAGGAGGCCAAGTGCCTCATATTGTAGGCTAAGTGCCTGGTATTGGATTGGGATGCCGAAGTCTGCTAGGGTGAAGGACTTCGATGCCTGTGGCTGTGCACCTTCATAGGTGTGGAGGGAGTGGGCTAGCCTTGTGAGATATTTGGAGTCATTGAGTACCGTATCAGATCCTACCTTGGGGTAGATAAGGTCTGACTCGAGCGTGAGCCTTGGGGCCAACCTTGGACTAGGATATAGACTGATGAGGCTTATGCCTGGTTTTGAAAGTGGAAAAAATGACAGAAATTCCTTGAGATTTCCCGGGTGTTATGAAAACTTTTGACGCTTATTGGTTATACTAGTTCAGCCAAGGGTGTAGAGAAAATATGAAGTAATAAGTAACTAAATAAATAAAATGTTAAATGATTCAATTTAACTTTGGGATGAAGTTCTTTAAAGAGGGGGAGTATATAATGTCCCATAATAATAATAATAATAATAATTAATATAATATAATATTAAAATATAAGCAAATAAATAATAAACAATAAATAAAAAGATAATAATAGTAAATAGATAATAAATAATGAAGAAATATAATAATAACAAATAAATAAAATAGTAAATAACAATACTAGAGTTCTAAATAAATATATATAAAAGTAAACTATAAAATAGTAATGTTAACAAAAAGTAAAATAAAATAAGAAAGAGTTAACTAAGAGAACTATAAAAATAGTAAAAATAAGTATAGTTATCAAAAAGTAAAAATGAATAAAAAAAGAAATAAATAAATTAAAAAAAATTTAATTTAAGTAAAACTTAAAATAAAAAAATAAAAGTTGGATGTTGACATATGGTATGTGTGCATGTGGTTCCCTTTCCAATATTTGGTCTATTTAATAGAGGATGAAGATGAGGATGATGAGATATCATTCCATCATCCATTCTCTTGGAAGAAAAGTGTTGTGAGAAAAATGATTCCCTGGTAGTAGTATGTTGATTGAGGGCTCGGGGGTGGCTAGGTGTAGAAAGATTTTGTGCAACTGAGCTTATGGTTGGGTGGAGAGTCATCCCCAAAATTTTGTTGTGGTTAGCAAGATTCAAATAGCCTTCAACTCTGAAACTACAAGTAAATAATATCATCACTGCAAGTAAGTTGTCTTTGCTCCTATTTCTCAAATACTCTATGCTAATTAGTTGAATGGAGATGTGTTGATTGTAAATCACATAATGGATCTAATTAGTTGCATGTTTTAATTTCGAGGTTGTTACAAATATAAGATTTTTTTTTTTTTTTACGTATATATGTATATATATATAATTCTATTAAAGCTATGATAATTTATTAGCGGTAGGTTTCCTTATATTGACCCCATGTGGATGTACCATGGTTCAATTTTTATTATTTTTTAAATGAAAGATTATGATTTAATCTTGGATATTACAAACTTAAAGAAATAAAATAATTAACACCAACCACCACGTTAAATAGACTCACAACAACCATACTTGTGGTACAAAAGTAAATCAAGAAAGAAGACTTTTACGACAAGTTGCAAATTTTGTTTCGAACTTGAAGGACATGGATTAAATGAAGTTCTTAGAAGGAGTACAAACTTTCCATTCCTCATCACATCAAATAAGTAAATTCAAATGAGCATTTAATGCAAATTTGGTAAAACTTATGGTCAAAGCATTTATTCTGTGACTCACGAATGTACTCTCCAACATAGAAAATCATTTTTGTACAATCCCAACATGTGTCTTAATATTTTTTTGACTTTGTCATGAATTAATGTGTTAAAAAAACTTGTAATTTTGAATATATATATATGTGTAGAAGTATTTTGTATACCTATATGAGACTCTTCGCAAATTGATTCCAAATACCAAAACTCGAGATAAGTCTTGTAGAACAATTTGTGACAGGCGCATAAAAACAATTTGTTACAAAGTTATTTGTCACGACTTTTTACAAAGAGTTACTCTGCATCACCTGGTGAAGTGTAAATCAAACTAAAAAATTTTGTTTTACTTAATTAAGCGAGTTTCCATATAAATGCTTTCCATGTATTCGAAAATATAATCTAAAGTATACTTATTAGAATATTCATATGAATGTTTTTCGTGAATCCGTAACCGGAAGCGGAAGTGGGGTCACTTCCATTATCTCTTCCACCGGTTAGATGAAGACTCTTTGAAGCCACACTCCAGAATTCATGGAAGCAGCTAATATTGGTGCAGGCCCACATTTTCGATCCGTAGTTTCCTTAGCTCTTTTCCACTGTACCTAAAAAATAAAAGTTGATTTACGAAAAACCTGCCCGTTCTTGTTGAATTACATTGGTGCCAATGGCAAGAGAGGCATAGATGAGCGCAACTTGGGTGAGTCAGATAAAGCATTCATCGCTTTGCAAAGCTAGTTTCCTTGCCTCTATGTCAACAGGAATGACAAGATATCTGCAGGCTACGTTGAATATTTCTATCAAAGACAGGTTATGTCGGCTTCGATTAAACACATGCTTATGTCCGTCATTGGCATTGAGTCGAAGGTGGAGAATTTCATTCCCTTTGCCACGGTCATGCTCAATTCGGTCCCAACTATGGATCTAAAAAACACGGACTGGATTGATCAATGGTTGACTACCAGGATTGATTAATGGTGAGCTCTGAACTCATAACTTGCTGTAAGCAGATTAGCCTTTTCCCCAATGAATGTAGATAATTTTCGGCATGTACATAATGGCCGACATTCTAGTGGACTGAAATATTGCTGAACAGTGCCTAGTGGAGTGAAATGTCATTCAACACTATCGATTTAGTTTTCCTTTAACGTAGTTGGAGGTGTCTTCTACCAACTTTTGCAGTATGGTCAGCCCCATCGAAATAAATGGTGCGTGACTTGAGTATGTGTAGAGAAAAGTTCCATGGATCCAATGATGGCTATCACCCGAATGAAATTTCAGTTTTTCTCAACTAATTTGGAGATGGAGATGATGTCCGCAGTTGTTTTTCGAATCTCCTGTTCTTGATCATCCTTGAAATTTAACATCTCGATCAAACTCTCCACCACATATCTCATGCTTCCAATTACCCTTAAAGTTTCTTCCACAAAGTTCTTGTCGAGCATAAAGTTTCTCACGATATATATGGAAAGTATGGACTAAAGTCCTGATCGAAATAAGAAGCAACTTGAACAATTAAATGGAGATATGCCTCAATAAGTTAGTCACGGTGTCTACTTTAATATGTTTAAATTGACGGTGATATAAGAACTGTGTATGGGTTTTAGGTTGATCTAGCTTTGTATGGTGACCACATTTTGTAATTGGATAAATTGTTCATCATCCAATATTAAAACTATAAAAGCCAACCAAAATATAACTACAACCCAATTTAAGAATAAATTGCAATATATATAGCTGCAGAATTACATCCCAATATATTTCAAAGTAATAAAATTATGTACGTCACTCAATCTGATTTAATCTATTGAGGTGGCTTCAGCGCCGTCGAGAAAAAATATAGCCTACCATAGGACTTGATGGATTTTGAAGCAAAGTGGAAGCATCATAAACCCGTTTAGTTTTACTTTCAGCAAGCAAGTGAACACTATCATGAAGTAGTGTAGAAGCCTCCTAGACAAGTCTAATTTTATATTAAGAAAGTGTTGGAATATCTAATTCCTACTTGTCTTAGTTGTGATTCTTACTAACTAAACGAGTCTATTCCTAGTAGTTATGATCTATTTCCTAGATTGGTGTGTGGTTGAGGTAATCTCTCAACAAATAGATTGTGTGTCCAAGATAGCATAACTATCGTGAGACAACACTTCTTGTATATATGTAATTGCATTTGATTAATAAATCAATCTGGATTCACATATTTTATCATGGTATCAGAGCCCTAAGGGCCTGTCCCCTCGTGGGCTTGGCCGGTCCTAGGTTGAAGACACTTGGCCTTTCTTGGGCTGAGGGAAATAGGGAATTTGATTAGTGTTTTGTTTTTTTTCCCTTTGTTGGATTTTCCATTAGATTTTGACAGTGGATTGTTCAATTGGTGTGACAACTGGGTGTATGTGTGGAAGGCAGGATTTCCAATCGAATTGATAGCCATGCCTCCAGGATGGAAGCCTGGTGATCCTGTTCCATTGCCTCTGTCCATGGAATTTCCCGCTGGCTGGAAGCCTGGAGATGTTGTGGTGATTCCGAAGCCGAAGAGGGGAGTTCCAATTCGATGCAGTAGTGGGTGAAGTTCCTGCTTCGGCGACAACATTTTGCCTTGGTTTTTTTATGGGAAGCTCTGGTGTTTGAAGAATTGACAGGGATGTCGGAGCGGGCACTCTACATGGAAGCTCTATACTACGACATCATGGACCGCCTATGGGGGGCGAAATGATGGTGAATGGACGACAACTGGATGGAGCTCTCAGCCTCCATCAGTGGGCACGCAATGGGTGATGCTACAGCGATCCAGGCGTCACCAGACGGGGGCTGCTGCGTTGCCCATGGAAGCATGGTGCATGTTTACGACTGGACTCTGGAGGAACAACCTCCCCTGACTCTGGACTTCCAGGTTGTCAATGATGTGGGCTTCGTGAACCCCCAGCGCCTGGTCATATGCACCTGTGAGCACGTCGACAAGGGTGGCAGAGGCATGGAGGTCTTCAATACTCGAACGGGGAAGCCCCAATTCAAGTTCCAGGTCTCCACGAACGCTATGGTGGCATGCTGGCAGCTGCTGCAAGGCTGCAACTTGGGTTGCCTTTGATGACTTCACATGCTCTTTCACTGTTTGTCATAGATGGGATGCATTCCGGGTCCTTAGATGTGATTTAAGGCGCTTTGGAATTCTTACTGAAGTTTTAGCCCATAGAAATTCGGCCGACAATTAAATATATTATGTGAAAATGGAATTGGCCCAGACACTGCATGCCATGTGCCAGCAACAACTCTTGCATTCCACAGGAGGATCCCTTCTACAACCCCTCGCTCTCCACATCCTTCATGAACGAATCTTGTTCCAATTCTTTTTGTAAAGTTGTGCAGGGACAATGTGATGACCTCAGGCACTGCAATTATTTCTATATGTATGGAGATTTTTCACTCACTTCTGGAAACATGGGCCTTCAGAGTTAGCTATCAAGGAAGCTGCATGGGGACTTGCACGTTATGCCGCTATCTCTCAGGACAATGGTCTTGTGCCCATTGTGGAGCTAGAGGTTTTTTTGGATGGAGACCATTCCATTGACAGAACCCTTGAAGTGGCAGAGAAAGTCTGGGCAGAGGTTTTCTTTTACTTGGAAAAGTGCTATGGAGGCCATCAGTTTGAAATGGGGCTGGTCAATGTGGTGATGGGCGAGCCATAACACTCGGATCGCAGTTGGGTTCGAGTCTCTTTGGTAATATTCTGCTATGGTGAAATGTGGCATTTATAAATGTTTTGGAATAAGAAGCATTGAGCCTAGCTAACTCAATGGAATGGTTTTGTTAGAATTAGCTACTCTAACAAATCATGCAGGTGAATCCAAGACAATTAAATCAGAAAAAGAAAGAAAAGACTAAAAGCGCTCATGGTCAAAGTTGAAGTGCAATAAATATTGTTTTTGTGCAACAGCGAGACTCGAAATTAAATGATGATGGACAACTAAGTTAAATTTTGTGTTAGTTTATGGAATAGACACACTAGCATGTTATTTGATGAGTCACATTTTATTAGTAAGAAAGTCTAGGGTGTTTTATAGTGGTCTCTGTAAACTATGTACCTGGTAACTCCAGAGTTGGAGTGTGAAATGTAGGCCTTGTAAGGCATGTGTATCCCCATACAGTTCATGGTAATCTAAAAACCACTTTGTGTTTGCAGTGTTGGTTTGTGGTAAGCTGGAAACCACATGTAAGAGTGAAGTGGGATAGAGATTCCTGTTGGCATGGTTTAGGGTTAGCCGAGAAAACACTTGGCCTGGTTGAGTATGGTCTTTGGTGAGCCTTAGTGGCTGGAGTGCCCTAGTGGCAAGGTTGTGGCCCATAGTGGCTGAAGTGCCTTGGTGGCTGAATTGAGCCTTGGTGGCTGTGTTTAGCCTTGGTGGCTTAGATCCATTGGTGGCATGGTTGAGGGTGATCCGATAAAACCCAGAGCATGGTTACCGATAATCTGATAAAGCCCATGATGATATTGGAAGGGGATTTACAAGTACATGTACAAGTGTACAGTTATAATGGTTGGAAGAACCATATATGCAAAGGACATCCTATAAGACTGGCAGTTGCAGCGGTTAGTACCCATGTATTCTAGTTGATGGTTGCTCCTTTATATGGACATCAACATATTCTTTTTTATGTTTGACCACAACTAGATTTTATAGATTGATACGGAGACAAGTACTCATTAAGGGGGAGTTTTGGAATATCTAATTCCTACTTGTCTTAGTTGTGATTCTTAATAAGTAAAGGAGTATGTTCCTAGTAGTTAGGATCTATTTCCTAGACTGGCATGTGGTTGAGATAATATCTCAACCAACAGATTGTGTGTCCAAGATAGCATACCTATCTTGAGACAACACTTCTTGTATATATGTATTTTCATTTGATTAATAAATCAATCTGGATTCACATATTTTATCAAAAAGTGTAAACTTTGCCATGAACCAAGTTGGAAGCATCTTAGACACATTCAATTTTATCTTAACCAACCAAGTGGGTGAACCCCATCAGGAAGCAGCGTGGAAGCATCTCGAAATGTTTAATTTTATATTAATTAAGTTGGTGAGCCCCATCATCAATCAACATGGAAAAGTCTTGGCATACATGTGTAATTTTATTGAGCCCAGAGCAGCTGAACTAAGGATGATGTTGATAGGATACTGGGATGTAATGGTAGGTTGATTCAATCAAATTATTCAAAATAAAATTAATATTAGAAAATAGACAAAGTCAAACCATAGAAATATAGAAAATAAACAAAATCAAACCCTAGAAATGTGAAAGGGATAATGTACCTCCCATTTAAAAAAAACTACTTTTTACGTTCCCTTCTCCCTCATTGTATCCTCCATCACAACCCATTTTATTAACAATTAAGAGTGATTAGAGTTTCAAAGGCTTAAGTAGGATTCTATCTTTTCATATACTTGCAGATTAGGTTATCATTTTCCTAGCCACTCGAAGGACATGGCCCAAGTTCCATGGACAACCTCTCTATTGGTTAGCTGGGATTCATTTCAATATTGATTCGAATCAGAGTATTAATGCATGTTGTGCAGTGATGGGATATTTCATCCTCCGGCCTAATGAATGGAGTATCAAATGTTCTTCAAATGATCGGTAGTTGGAAGGCCGCAGCCATGGCCCCCAGCCCATTATTTTCCCTTCAGCTGTAAGCCTGTCTTCCTTGTGTTGTTTCCCAGCCTCCAAAACATGGATCTTCCCCATGCTTTTCAAAACTGAATTCGTCCTCTCATCACACAACATCAACTTCACTCTTCCTACCTTTTGCCATTTTGTTACAACTAGGAGCATGAAACACACTTCACAAAACATCAACTTCACCCTGCCGACCTTTTGCCATTTTGTTATAACTAAGAGCATCAAACATAGAGAAGGGTGATAAGGCTTAGATTCTGAGTGAAGAGTGAGAGTTTGCATGTGATAAATTTATTTTACTCATTATTATACTTGTAAGGTAGGGTATTAGGCATATATATTATTTTATTTTTTACTAAAAAAAATTCAACTTTTTCATTGTTTAACATTATTGATTGAATTTTATTATTTTTTATTAATATTTAAATTTTTTGAGAATGTTTGTGGTTCATCTCATACAAAAAAATGAAAAAAATAGAGCTATACTTAAGAATAAATAACATAGATGCATTTTGTTTCAAAAATAATTTTTAGAAAGATAAGATTAATAAAATATTTGTAAGTTTAATTCAGGACAGTCTTATATACATGAACTTTACATGGAAGGAGGTTTGTTATCTATCTCTCTCTCTCTCTCTCTCTCTCTCTCTCTCTCTATATATATATATATATATATATATATATATATATATATATATATTTTAATTGACGGCCTAGATTGATTCTGAAGGGAATATGCTCAACATATGGTTCTTCTTAATGTTTATCAATGGTTCAATGGTTTTTTAGGTTGCATTGACTTTTAATAAATTTATAAAATTATATTCATGCCAAGTGGCTCCCCACCCACCGATTTCCTAGGGATTTGAGATTAGTCTGATTCTAATAAGTTCCTCCATGTTTATATTATTCCAATTGTAATAAGGTCCTCATTATTATTTATAACATGCATTTATATATAAGAAAATTTTATTTAGCATAATGGTCCATTACATTTAATAAAATTAAAAAATTAGATTCGTGGCCACCCACCAATTTCCTAGGGATTTGAGATTATTCTAATTTTAATAAGTTCCTCAATGTTGAGATTATTTCAATTATAATAAGTTCCTCATTATTATTTATAACATTCAACAAAATGGTCCATTACTTTTAATAAATATAAAAAATTATATTCGTGCCATATGGCTCCCCACCGACCAATTTCCTAGGGATTTGAGATTATTCCAATTCTAATAAGTTCCTCATTATTATTTAAAACATTCATTTATATATAAGAAAATATATAACAAGGTAGTTTCCTACTCTACACTATGGTGCAAATAAGTTCCATCCATTGTTGTGTTAAGATGTCCCTCAACGTGTTTGAACATCATATTGTCTACTCCAATCTTTTTTTCACACTGGAAGAATTTGTGCTACAAGTTTTGAATGCTACGTATTCTTTGGTTAATAACAAAGTTTTCCATACCATATATAAGAAGGTATTTTCCTATAATCGTGGCAACAACTTACTTCTATTTGGTGGAAATAAATTCCATCCATTCTTGTTTTAAGATATCCCTCAACGTGTTTGAACATCATATTGTCTACTCCAATCCTTTTTTCACACTGGAAGAATGTGTGCTACAAGTTGTGAATGCTACGTCTTCTTCGATTAATAAAAAGGTTTTCTATACCATATATAAGAAGATGTTTTACTATTATCGTGGCAACAACTTACTTCCTTGTGATGTAGATAAATTCCTTCCATTCTTTTGTTAACATGTCCCTCAACGTGTTTGAACATCATATTGTTTACTCCAATCATTTTTTCACACTCGAAGAATGTGTGCTACAGGTTGTGAATGATATGTCTTCTTCGATTAATAAAAAAGTTTTCAATACCATATATAAGAAGCTATTTTCCTATAATCATGGCAACAACATACTTCCCTGTCTGCTTTACTAGTATATGTTATGAAACCATCTCACAAAAAGATAGAAAAGATAGATGAACACCTTAGAAATAAACCTATTCGAGGGGGAAACCTCCTTTACATTACACAAATGAACAATTCTTGGACGATACAAATGAAAAGACCTCCTTTCTATATATAGGAGTCTAAGGGGTCATAATATAATCAGAGCTGACATAACAATAATAATGTAAGGGCACAATAATAACAATAGTGGGCTTCTATGGGGCACAATAATAACAATATGGGGACTACATGGGCACAACAATATAATAAGGGGGTTGTACTAATAACAATAAGGGGTTACACTAGTAGTATAGGGACCTAACATGCACCTCTCCTTCAAAAAATGTTGTCCTCAATGCTTAAGTAGTTCTTGATGCTTCTGTATCAATTCTTGTCCTCCCATGTGGAATCTTCAGAGGGTCAGTTCTTCCACTCGATGAGATACTCTGAAATTGATCTATTTCGTAGCTTTTGATTCCTTGGTTCTATGACTTCTTCAGGTTCCAATATGAATTTTCCTTCCTTGTCAAGTTCTTGCAATATTGTTTGAACTGGGATCTTCTGCAACTTTTGAATGAGTTCCCACTCCTTTGGGCATATGGATATATGTAAGGCCTGATGTTTGGAGGAACACTTCATGGAATCAAATTAATAGCATGATCATGATCATGAATAGGTGGGAGGCCTTTGGGAGTCTCAAATGCCTTGGAATGATTGTCCAAAATGTTTTGGAGATCTGGAGAAATACATGATTTCGATATGGGATCCTCTAGTGAACATAATTGTGAAATTACACCCCGTTGTTCTTTATTTAGAAGCTTTGTCATGCTCTTAGAGTTGATTATCTTTCTAGGTTTTCCTTCGATACGCTTCAATTCAACTTCCTTTCCTTCCCAAAAAAAATTCATGAAAAGTTCTTGAAAATTAAAATTTATTGTACCCAAAGATTGTAGGGCCATTGGACTCCTAGTAAAACATCAGCACCACTCATTGGAATGGAAAGCATTGGGCTATTCAATACATATTCTCCCATGGATAGCTTGATATTCTGGCACTTTCCAAAGAAATTTATAGTTCCTCCACTTGGAACCATCACTTGACACTCTGGTGCTGGATATAGGAAGCAATTCAATTCCTTGGCTATCTTACAATCAATAAAATTATGAGTACTGCCCAAATCAATCAACACTCTTACCTTTTTCTTATTGATATGTCCTTCTATCCTAATAGTTTGAGGAGTGGTAATTTCTTCCAATGCATTACAAGAAATGGTCGGATTGATTTCTTGAGACTCGATGTGATCTTTCAATTCTTGAACATTTTTCTTCTTTATATGTCCTTCTATATTGATAGTTTGAAGAGTGGTAATTCTGTCCAATGCATTACAAGATATGGTTGGATTCATTTCTTCTTTCTCGATGTGATCTTTCACTTCTTGAACCTTTTTCTTACTGATGTGTCGTTCTATCTTGAGAGTTTTAGGAGTGGTAATTCTTTCCAATGCTTTACAAGATATGGTCGGATTCGTTTCTTCTTTCTCTAGGATTGGTTCCTGGTGTATATACTCTTCTTTTGACGTTTCTTGATCCTTCCTTCCTCCTCTCCACAATCAATGTAAAATAATTTCTTCTCAGCACACTTATGACCTTTAATGTATTTGATATCACAATTGTAACAAAGCCCTTTTTCTCCTTTTTCTTCCAATTGTTGTGGTGTAACCCTTATAGGTTGTGGAAGGCTAGGAGAAACAACACTCGCATCTTTATAGTTGTGAGGGGTAGACTTCCTTGTTGCCATAATTTTTCTTTCCACTTTGTAACAAAGCCCTTTTTCTCTTTTTTCTTCCAATTGTTGTGGTGTCGCTCTAAAGAAGGTGTTGCTCCTTGTACCCTCATAATGTGATATCATTTACTCCGTGAAAATTTACCACATAACAAGTTGTTTACAAGAACAAAGCCCTTTATACCATAAAAATTGATTTGGTTCTAAATATGAAGATGCAATACATACCTTTTGTAACAGTGGTACACCATGTAGACCAAAATATTACTCCATCTGTAGTATCCAATTTACTAGATCCTTTCCATCGAACTTCCTCATATCGCCTTTTCTTAATTTCAAGAGCTCGATCTTGAAATGACTGCAACTCTGTACTTTTAGACCTCAAAGTTATAAAATTGTCTCCTGTAGTAGCCCTCTAAGTCCTCTTTCTAACCCCACAAATCTGATTAGAATTTGATTCTCCAAGAAAGAGTTATGCCCAATCTCCTAAGATGGCCTGATTATATAATGTTTCAGTAGAGCGAACTTGTACAACATGCCATGTGTCACTATTTCAACCTTCGGATTTGAAAACTATGCATAGAAAACTAATGTCCATCCTCTTTCTGTAACTTCTGATGAAATTTCAATTTGTTGCTCAGAGAGAAAGTTATGACGATTTTCCCAAGGTCACCTGTTTAGGATGTAATTCGAGAGTCTGCAAAAACCCTAACTTCCTTAGATGATATATCCAAAAATATAGTGAGACAAGATCTAAAATTCAGTCCCGAGAGTTAGATAAATTTCTTCTCAAATAGGTTTTTTCTTTAGCTTCTGAAACTTCGTAGCAAAAAGGTTATAGCAAAAATACCACGATGGCCTGTTTTAGATGAAATTCTAGAGCTTCCAAAATCCCTAACTTTCGCATATCATATCTTTTAAAATATAGTGAGACAAGATCCAAAATTCAGACGTGCGGTTCAACAAGATGTCTTCTCAAATGGGTTTTGTTTTTAGCTTCTGAAATGTCATGGAGAAAAAGGTATAGTGAAAATACCATGATGACCTGTTTGGTGCAGCAAAACCCTAGAATCCAAAGCTCTGATACCAAATGTTATGAAACCAGCTCACAAGAAGGTAGAAAAGATAGATGAACACCTTAGAAATAAGCCTCTTCTAGGGGGAAAGCTCCTTTATATTACACAAGTGAAGTATTCTTGGATGATACAAATGAGAAGACCTCCTTTCTATATATAGGAGTCTAAGGGGTCATAATATAATAAAAGTTGACATAGCAATAATAATGTAAGGGCACAATATTAACAATAGTGGGCTTCTATGGGACACAATAATAATAATATGGGAACTACATGGGCACAACAATATAATAAGGGGGTTGTACTAATAACAATAAGGGGTTACACTAGTACTTTAGGGACCTAATAGTATATGCACATACATATATTTGTACCTTGCCACATGTGTCTGATAATGGAATATTTAATGTGGAAAACCTCTATGAGGAGTTTGGGTATTTGATATTGGATCACGAGGTCAAATTATGGGCCCTTGAATCTCGAGAAGAATATGTGTTGCCGTACAAATGAGGAGTACAAGGTTTGACCAACTTATGCCATGAATCTCCATGAGATCAATTATGTGTCTTCTATACATTTAGTAATTGACTGTGGTTTAGATGTTAATTATTTGAAGGAGTTCTCTATGGAATATTTCTTTACTTTTAAAATACAAATGTATAAAAGTAGCTCAGCTATGAATTTGGTCTATCCTAGGATTTCAATGTAGGATTAGTGTTGAATTAGGTAAAATAGCATGAATGAATTTGTGCTCTAAAATTAATTCGCAATCATTTAATAAACAAAAATTTCAAATTGCAAGTTGATCTTATTAGTTTTTTCTTTAAAGAACAATAACAATCTATTTTAATCAAAAATCTTAGAAGTGTTTAGAGTGATAATTTCTTCTTGTGTAATATTTTTTAAAATGCAAAATTTTAAAAAAATGTGTGAATCTCAAAGATAAAATTGACAAAAAAATATAGCTCAAACATAACATAATAACATTACTTGAAATGCTTAAAAACATTTTAACCTTGAAAGTTTATTTCTTTTCATTGTACATATTAGTTGACATTGAAATATTTTACTTAATATGGAATTAAAATATTTCACTTATGAAGTACATTGTCTGAATTAATAAGTTCCATGATAAGTTCTTCCATGATTAATAAATTATGAAATTTAGAAATTATGGTTGATGTTTTGAATGTATTTTTATTTTTAAAATTTGAAAGGTATTATATTGTAAATTGATTATAAGTAAAATAGATGAAGTAAAAAATATAAAATTGGTTTTTTTATTTTTATTTTTTTTAGTTTTTTTTTTTAATTATCAATTTTTGAAAGATAGCATAGCTTAAAAAAATGTAAATTTATAGATTTACAATTCCATCAATAATGTTTCACATGTTATATTTTTTAAAAATTTAATATATTTCAGAATAGAGTACTCGATAATGAAGGATATCCTAGCCAGAGCAATGACATAATATAATGAACAAGAGGAACCAGAGGAGGCCAGACTAGCTGAGCCTAGTATGAAGGATTTCCAAAGGGAGATTATTGTTGTCCAGATGCAATTGTACCAAAACAATCTCACGATGAATAGGATTGAACATAGCATACAGGACATGAAGAGAAGTGAAATCCCAGGATCTAGCATGAAAGCCCCAACCCCGGTGGACTCATGAGATGAATGAAGAAAGTCTTCAAATAGAATTTTGTTTATACATGGGTTAACATTTACTGTTTTAAGTTGAATTTTATAGTAGATAAAACTGCCAATGTAGCCTGGATGGTCATGAAAACTCTTTTCAAATTTTGGACAACATTCGATGCAGACAGGTGGCCAACAAACCTGGTTTCCTGTGGGCAGGTTGAGGCCACCTGCAATTTTTGTTAAAGTTATACTTATGTTCAGAAAATAGTAATAGAAAAAGATCTACCAAGCTTACACAAAAACAAAAACAAAAAAATATATTTAAATGATATTATAGTAAATGAATTTATGAATTTACAAATTCTTATTTCATGTAATCTTATTTTATATGAATTTATTTTTGAAAAATTCATTATCCGTTATTCATTTGTTTTTAAGATTTTGCACTATATTTTGAATTTTTTTATTATTAAAAAAAACCTATAAAATAATGATTTATAGGGTTTATTAATCTAATTTGTCATATTCCTAGGGCATAATATTATTCATAGGGTTTATATTATTTATTTATTTTATTATTATTATTATTATTATTATTATTATTATTATTATTATTATTTTTTTTTTTTTTTTTTTTTTTTTTTTCTGAATTAAGACTAAATCTATTAAGAAAAGACATATGGTACAATCAGAGCTTGCAAAGAAGCGAAGCAAAAGAGCAGGGGAGCCGGAAATGATATGAAATCAACCTCGGTCCCAAAAAAAACCATGGCACAAGCAGAAGAAAGTAGAGAGGACAGAAAGAACGAGCAGGTCTAGGGAGTCTACCCTGCATGGGTAGAATTTTCCAATCTACATTTTTTTCCTTTCTTTTTACTGACTTTGACCCAACCATTTTGGTCTGGCTGGACCGGAACTACTTGCAGACTGATCTGAGCTAAAGGAGGAGACTCCTTGTCTGAATCAGAGGGCGAAGACTCATGAGAACGTTTCTGCAAGAACAGAGGCTCAGAAGGATCCAAATCACGGGCTAAGGGTGAGTCCTTCGGGCGCTCCAAGTTCTCCTCGTCCACTTCAATGTCCTCCTCATCAGAGCTGGAGGACTCTATGTCATCCATAGGGGGTCTGTCACAAGGTTTCCAACTCTTGGATTTGGATTTGTGAGTGATATTCTTCTTTTTGTTGAGGAACTCTGCACATGAATTCTGGAGATGCCCTGTCTGATGGCAATGGCGGCATCTGAAGGCTGTATTCTCATAGTCCAAAGTTTGCGTCCAATGGAAGTCCCCGACTTGGAGGCTGATCTGATATGGCAGCCCTTTACTGATGTCTATTTCTGCACAAATTCTACCATAGGTGTATATTCCTTTCTCCCCCCTCGAGGTATCTGTTGTCAGGAAGTGGCCAAGGGTGTCTCCTATTCCTTGAAAGACAACAAAATGCCATAGATGCGCAGGGAGATTTGGAAGCCTGACCCAGATAGGAAGCTTGGAGATGACCGCAGAGGAGGGGTCAAAATCTGGGAACCAAGGGGAGAGGAAAAGTCCAGCTGATCCCCAGAACCAGGGGCCCCCCTCTAAGGCCCTCTGGTAATCTTCATTGAAGGCAAAGACTACAATAAAGAAGCCTTTCGAACAGAAAAAAAGTTTGTAGTTGTTGGTCCAATTAGAATGGATCCACTGGTATAGATCAGCAGTGCGGGGCCATAGGCCATTAAATCTGCAAATGAGGGCTGTTTCTGCAAATGTCTAGTATTGATCATCCAAAGATGGATGAGAGATTTCAATGGCAGGGGTTTCCTCCATTTTGTCCACCAAGAAAGGTTTGGGAGTCTCGGCGGATTGGGCAGACTTCTTGGCCAGCTGTGCATGTACTGCATCTTTGTAGGAAAAACCTTTGGAGGCAGAGGATTGCCCCACTGCACCTCCCCTTAGACGAAGAGATAGGATCACTGTGGCATTTCTTTCTATATTATAAAAGGAAAGAGGCAGATTGTTGTCAAGCTGCTTACCAACAAAGAGGAGCCGCAGAAGAGAGGAAGGGATCCCCAACCTCTGTTCGAGAATCTTTGAGAGATGGCGCACTGTGAAAGACGGCCGGACCTCAAGGAGCAGGGTTTTGCCTGTCAGAAGAATTATTTGGATCTGAAAACTTGCTTGCTGGAGATGAATAAAATCTTGGCTGCCTGAATGAGGGATTGAGGTTGAAACATTGTGAATGCGGGCCTGCGGAGCCATCACCAGATCCTGGCTATACTGCTGCTGTATATGGACGAGAGCGGTAGTTGCCGGAGAAGGGAGTCTGTAGGCAGGGACGTGGAGTAAGAAGAGCCGACGGCCCAAAATGGAAAAGGCCAGAGCGATCCATCTTGCCATAGCGTAGTTTGACAGCCAAATAGCAATGGCGTCCAGAGTAGTCTCAAGCTGAGGGGCCAAAGCACCGAGGAACCCAGTTCTTTTTCTCCACATCGCCCACCCTTTCTGCCCTGGCACACAGGCTAAAGGGCAGCATCTCGCACCATTCTTGCTCCTGGCATGTCTGCAGGGGTTCCAAGTGGTAACCGTCGTGGGTAATCGGTCCTGCGCCGCGGGTATGATCCCATCATTCTCGTTGCTGTAAGAGAGCAGAGACCCATTTCTTTGCCCCACATAAACCTCCCTTCGATCAGATCCATGGCCGCACCTCCAGGACGGCAAGAACCCACAAGCGGTGGCAGCTTTCTTGACCTGAAACCCTAGGGCGGGAGAAAAATCGCCTGCGCACTCCATCTCTTCGACCCACGATAGGGTTTATAATATTAATCTTTAGGTATTAATATAAATACATTGGGTTTAAAATCATGGTCAACCATGGTCCGATGTCACATTGTGATAAATATTTTCTCAATATGAAAATAAACCAATATCACATTATGACGAGCATTGTCTCAATATGAAAATAAAACATGTTCAACCATGTTCCAATGTTGCATTCTGACAAAGGTTGTATCAACCATGGCCAATCATGATTAACCATGGTCACATTGTGACAAAGACTGTCTGTTGGTCCAATGTCACATTGTCACAACCATGGTCCAACATCGCATTGTGACACAAATTGTCTCAATGTGGAGATCAACCATGGTCAATGATCGTTAGCCATTGTCCAATGTCGCATTGCAACAAACGTTGTCTCAATATGAAAATCAATCATGGTCAACCATATTCCAACGTTGCATTGTGACAAATATTTATCTTAGCGTTTATAATATTTATCTTAAGGTATATATTCTTTGGGTTTATAATATTTGTCCCTTGGGTTTAATATTATTTGCTTGGGTTTATAATCCCCTGGGTTTATTATTCCCTTGGGTTTATAATATCAATCCCTTTAGGGTTTATATACCTTACATTTATAATGTTAATCCCTTGGGACTAATATTATTCTCTTGGATTTATAATACCTTTGGGTTCAATCATGGTTAACCATGGTCAACTATGGTCACATTGTGACAAAGACTATCTCTTAGTGCAATGTCACATTGTCACAACCATGGTCATCCATGGTGAACCGTGGTCCGACGTCGCATTGTAACAAATATTTTCTCAATATGGAGATCAACACTGGTCAACAATGGTTAGCCATTGTCTAATGTCACATTGTGACAAACATTATCTCAATATGAAAAGCAATCATGGTCAACCATATTCCAACGTCACATTGTGACAAATATTTATCTTAGGGTTTATAATATTTATCTTCAGGTTTATATTCCTTAGGTTCATAATATTTATCTCTTGGGTTTAATATTATTCCCATGGATTTATAATCCCTTGGGTTTAATATTACTCAATTGTGTTTATATTATCAATTCGTTGGGTTTTTAAAACCTTGGGTTTTTAGTATTAATCCCTTGGGTTTATAATATTAGTCCCTTTAGGGTTTATATACCTTGCATTTATAATATTAATCCCTTGGGTTTAATATTATTCCCTTGGATTTATAATACCTTTGAGTTTTAGAATTAATCCCTTCGATTTATTATTCCCTTCGGCTTATAATATCAATCCCTTGGGTTTATTTGACTCATATTCCTATGGAATAATATTATTAATAAGGTATATAATATTAACCCTAGGGTTTAATATAAGTCCCCTAGGTTTAAAATCATTGTCATCCATGGTCAACGATGGTCCAATGTCACAATGTGCCAAAGATTGTCTCAATATGAACATCAATCATGATCAACCATGGTCAACCATGGTCCATTGTCATATTGTGACAAACATCATCTCAGTATGAAAATCAATGATGGTAAATCATGGCCAACCACGTTTATTTTATTGTTTATTTGTCTCAATATGCAAATCAATCATGGTCAACCATATTCCAATGTCGCATTATGACAAATATTTATGTTAGGATTTATAATATTTATCTCAAGGTTTATAATCCTTGGCTTTATAATATTTATCCCTTGGGTTTTCAATATTAATTCCTTGGGTTTATTATTCCTTTCAGTTTATAATATCAATCCCTTTAGGGTTTATATACCTTACATTTATAATATTCATCCCTTGGGTTTATAATACCTTTGGTTTCAATCATGGTAAACCATGGTCACATTGTGACAAATATTGTCTTGATATGGAGATTAACCATGTCAATGATGGTCAGCCATTGTCTAACGTTGCATTATGACAAATGTTGTCTCAATATGAAAATCAATCATGGTCAACCATATTCCAATGTCACATCGTGACAAATATTTATCTTAGGGTTAATAATATTTATCTTAGGGTTCATATTGCTTGGGTTTAATATTATTCCCTTGCAATGAGCCACTATAGATTTTGGAGATAGAAAGAGGCACAAACTGACATTTACAAGTATATCAATAGTCAAATAAATATATGGTTCGCATATTTCATTGCCTTTTTCTTTTCAACGTTATGCAAAAATGAAAGACATTGGGAGAAGGGATTGGGTGGAAAGTGTGAATGGTTGTTATCATTAGCCGTTTCATTTGAATTGGAGAAACATTTTTTATCGGTCTCGGTGTGTTTTGGAAGAGGCTAGCATTTAATAATTGTGTTCTCGTGGAGTGTTTAAAGTTGAATTTCATATCAACTATATTTAATTGTTGTTTGATTTTTATTAAATGTTTATTTGATAATTATTTCATTATTATTTATTAAATGATTATTAGTATAATTATTGTTATTATCTTTATTTATTATTATTATTATTATTTAATATAATAGTAATAATATAATAATAATTATTACTTAATATCATAGTAATAATATAATATTAATTATTATTAGTATTGTTTTTATATTTATATTAATATTGTTGATAATAACATTAATAACATTAATTTTTAATATTATTGATAATTGATATATGTGTTTTATATGGGCCCGTTAGCCACATTTATTAATGTGATTGTGCAAGTATTAACATTAGGTCAAAGTATGGTCATTATAATATCTAGTAAAAATATTAAAAAACAATTAGATATTTATAGAAACTAACAAAAAAAAATCCTAATTTAAATTTGGAAAACAAAATGATAAAATAAAAAATAAATAAAGAGAAATTAGACTAAATTAATATTATATTAATGTATAATAAGTTGAGAATAAATAAATCTAACTATAATTAAAATTATTATTATAACATATTACTATATAAACCATTAAATCTAAATACTATTAAATAATATTTGAATATTTATGAAAAAATAAAAATACATAGGAACCAATAAAGAATAAAAGTTATTATATATATCTTAATATGTTAAACATATAATTTATATCAAATAGAAAGAAAATAATTACTATATATTTATATTATTAGAATAAATACAATATTATCATAAATAATATTATTATATAGAACTCAATAAAAATAATTTAAGAACTAGAATATCAAAAGCCATTAAAGAATGAACAAAGAAAAGTAATATATAAATAAATAAAAAATAAAATAAAATAAATACAAAAATGAATAGAAATAAAAAACAAAAATAAATTATTAAAAAAAAGCAGAAAATAACGATCATCATGAAGAAAGGGAAGGTATAAAACTCTTACTTAATTCTAAAAAAGAATTTCTATTGAGAGTATTCATCCACTTCTCAAATTCAATGTCCTCCTTTAACTTTCTATGATGGAAGTGATCAATCCTAGCGATGAGCCTCGAATTTTCAATGCAGACATGGTGCTTGCATTTCTCTGCATGCTCAGCTATAACCAAGGAGTGGAAACATATGTGTTTATTGTTCGTTGCATGATCATGAATTCTATGATTAATAGAGCAATTAGTTTTCCCAATGTAGGTAATCCCATAGGAACAAGGTATTGAGTAAACCTCTTTCATGTCTTCAAGGCTAACCGAGTCCTTAACAGATCTCATGGACAAGTTTGAAGGTAACTGACTCTTCATTCTTTTAGTAATATGAGCAATCTTATTAGAGGATCCCTAAGATCTGTTAAGGACCCGGTGAACCCTAAAGACATGAAAGGTATTTACTTAATACCTTCCTCCTATGGGATTAATTAAATTGGGGAAATTGGTCAATATATTAATGAGGGAATTAATGATCATGCAATCGACATTAAACACAAGCAATATTTCTCCTCAACTATAGTTGTGCATGCGAAGAAAAATAACCACCATATTTGCCTTGATGATCATGGGTCATTGCTAGGATTGATCTCTTACATCATAGAAACTGAAGGGAGACCACTGAAATTGAAAAGAAAGAGAATAATCTCAACACAAATGATGGTTGAAAATTAAGTAAGAGTTGGATCCACCATATCTTCATTTAAAAAAATTTAGACTATGAATTGATTATCGTCAATTAAAAATGTTTAATAAAAAAAGCAAGTATCCTCTTCCAAGTATTGATGACTTATTAGATCAAGTTAGGGGAGCCATAATATTTTCAAAAATACACCTCATATATGGATATGCCCAGCTAAGGATCAAGAAAGAAGACATTCCCAATGAATCTTTTTAAATGCGATATAGACATGTTGTAGTGGCTACAACACCCTCCAAAATTTTGGCTTGCATCCAAATTTCAGATCCTTCCTTGGTTTTCCCTTTGATGGTTGCAAACACTCCAGCTCACCCCATGAGCTCTTCTGAAGTCTTTTTCACCTTTTTCTTGTTTGACCATTGATCGTCTTTTGGCATGTTGATTTCTTTGTCATGCTTGTGATTTGATTATGGTGAGATTGAAGGTTGTCTTTGTGTGTTTGGGTTGTCTTCGCTATGTGCCCACCTGTCACACTCTCACACAAAGTTGTAAGCACTATCGCGCAAGTGTCATCACATTCGTTCGAAGGTCTATCAAAAGTGTTGTGCTTATCACTCTCAGCTCAAAGATAGTCTCACTGAGGGCATGTTTTATCTTGTTTTCATGGTTGTCTATGCTATCTCGTCGTCAAGTATGCTAAGTGTATGATCACAATAGCAGTATGCACAAGTTCACTTGCTTTCGACACTTAGCCATTTTCCTAAAAATCTGATCGATCGAATAACCCTCTTCAACCGAACCTTGATTGAGATGAGCTTTACAGTCTCAGCTGTTAGTGACCCTACTCTGCTTCGTGGAACTGTGGCATGCTTGAGGTTATTCTCCAGGTCCACTGCACTATGAAATGCCAGAGGTGAGGAGCCTCTCTACCTCCTAGAATTATGAAAAGACTACCTCCATGACCAAACTGAACTACAAATTTCTCAAGCACAGTCATCATGCCTCCTCATTTCCTGCTAGAAGCCTACACTACTCTAAGACATAGGTCTCCACTATTCTCAAAAAATACACAGACATGCCCAGTTGGTCCTCTGCTACCTTGCTCTGCACTGTTCTTATAAATTGCATGGAACTTCCCAACTTACCCTTGCTTCCTTACTCTGCATTGCTGTAAAAAATTGCATAGACACGTCTAGCAGTTCCCCTACTACCTCTCCTGAATTTCTCCCAGAAATTGTGCAATAATTCTCAGCAAGTCCCTCTACAGCCCTTCTTTGTCATCCCTCTGGAAATTACGTAGAATTGGAAAGTAGTCCCTCTGCAACCATGCTCTAAATTCCATCTTGAAACCATGCAAAACTATCTAGTTGTCCCTTTACAGCCCTGCTCTGTCTTCCCTATGATAGATGCATAGAGGTGTCCCCATTGAGGGTCCCACCTTATAACTGACACTGGTGACATTCAATGGGCAATTTTGGCTCCTAGTGGTCACTACACAATTTTTCCCGATAGTGCAGGTTGTCCTCCTGGAATTCCTCATTCCAGCCTGAGCTGCGCTCTTTCCTGTCTCAATGAGTTGTCCTCCCTCCCTGTCACCCGGAACACGAGAAAAATGCGTCATGCTAGAATACGAGGTTTTGGATTTGATGTTGTCCCATATTGAGTGATTTTTAGGAGTAGGTACACTGATAAATCATGGCGAGATGACGAATGGGATGAAGAAGGAGTACACATGCTAGAAGACTTTCTTGTAGCTGGATGGAGGTACCAAGAAAATCAAGACACAAGTGAAAGTAACACATTTATTGAACCATCACGCAATACCAAGACCATCGAAGACCCCATAACACTATGCCATGCAAAGGAGAAGACAAAGCACACCAAGAGTACATCCATCACTCAGCAAGCACAACAACTTGACATGAACACCACAGTCAGCCAATACATGTGAGTAGTGTCATGTCCAGCTATGTCATTATCTATCTTGGACACATCACGACTGGGACATATCCATTGTAACTTAATTTATTATAAAGTGAAGTCTAATGGACACACAAAAGAATTTGAAGAGTCATGTCAGTTGAAAAGTCATTGGAAGTTGAACGGTCATGATGGTAATCTAAGAGTCACAAGGGTTGTTTGTTCAATTTAATGTTGTTCAATTGCAAGAATAAATTATTGACCAGAGTTGGTAAACTTATGAAGTGCAGGTGCACTATATATTCTAGAATCCTTTCCTTTAGTTTGTAAGATGATGGTTATATTTGTTTTGGGATTTTCATTGTTTATCTAGGTTCCTATTAGATTAGAGTTAGATTTTTAATGAGTGAAAGTTAAGCTATTGTTAGACTGATCTACCAGGTCATATCTATGTTGAGTATCATTCTAAATCATCTTATGTTAATCATTCTAACATTATGAATCTATCCTAAACACCTTGTTTCTATAAAAGAGAGTATAAATGATTGTAAGAGGAAGAAAACGATCCTTCAAATGCTATCTGCAAAGTATATACAAACTCTGATTTTAAAAAGCATGAAATTAATCTTCTAACGCTGACTATAGAATATAGACAAGTTCTGATTCTACAAGTATCAAAACACCGCCTGTAATTAAGCAAAAAGCATTGAAGGAAATAAACTTTTAAACGAATGTGAAGAAAATCAAGTGCAAACGAAATAACGAGATTTAATTGAGTTATAATGAAATGATGAAATAGAGAAGTAAGGAAACTAAACTATAATGAAATAACAATGTGATGACAGAAAGCAATATAATGGAATAAACTAAACCTCCACTATCTCCAGGGGCCCTCCACATACAGTAGGTGTAAATCACACTCACATACGCATCAATTAATGGAAAAGTAACTTTAATTCAATATGAGAACAAAGGTTTGTTTCACAATTCTTTAGAGATTAACTATTACTTCCCTCTCTAATACTCTACAGAGGATACATGTTTATATATAAAATGTTTGCTCAATAGTTTGAGACTTCTACATCTACATGTATTTTAATTAATCCTTATTCAAACTCGAAACTTAATAGTAAAAGAGTTATCTCATTGATTTTCTATTTGGAAAGTAAATCAAAGAAATGTGATGCATTTAGACTTCTGCTTCTACATGTTTCACGCGTGCCTCTTACCGCACCACTATGTGATTCCTTCAGTGAATTGGCTCGAGCGAATAGGAGGAGATCCATGAGGGGAACGATCCTCAATCGCCCATATGCTTCTTTTCTTTATTGGTGCACCTGAACATCACAAACCATGGAGATAGTTGCAGCTTTGTAAAATAACTGTAGAATCATGCTTATTCTGTAGCTAATAAATTCTTTAACATAATAATAAGGTACATTAACGAATATGAAAAATAAAACATATGAGAGCTTTTACCTTATCAAAATCTATGGTTTATCACTTTTCTTGAGTTGATAACGATGATGAAAAAAAGGAAAATGGAGGAAAAAGGGTGATAAAAAAAACAATTATGGAACTCCACATTCCCCCACACTGAAGATTTTGTATTTCCTCATACAAAACACAAAATTGATATCTTTGTTGAACTACTGTATTTTCTTGGACACTTCTTCCAGTACATCTAACTTCATCCTTTTCACTTTCTTACCAGTCATTGACATCCTTGTTTTTCTCATGAGGATCTTGTATTTGAAGTTTATAACCATTTCTCTATAAAGCCCTGTTTTTCTTCTTCAGTTTTTTGTTCTTATTAAACAACAGACTTAGATGTAAAATGAGGTTGTCACTCTTAGCTATTTGAATTTGATTATTTTCTTTCAAGGTTTGATTTTCATTTTTGATGTACCTAATGAATGTCTCCAGTTCGAATATTTCATGTTTTAATACATTGACTACTAGAGGTTCTTGTCATTCATAAAGCTTGACTTCTTCTTCCTCTTGAATTGGAATTAATGTTCTCGTTGCATCCCTTTTCTCTAGGTATTCAATATAATCATAAATCTCTTACTGCATAAGATCAATTTCTGGCATTCTTCATCTTGGACTCTAAGGATGTGAGGTGAAATTTGGTGATGAAACCCTTGGTGATGAAAATATTGGTGATCCAACTCTTGGAGATGAAACCCTTGTAGATGTTCACAAAGAAATTCTTGAATCTTCTTCTGCCTCTGTGTCCTCTTTGGTTTCTTCATTGATATGCCTTATGCTCTTTGAGCGTAATTCTTTTGTTGAGTTGATTCTGATACTTCTGAGACCTGTGATAGGGATCTTTTGAGTTTTCTTCCTTTTTGTTTTAGGCTTCTCCATTTGAGGTGAAATCTTTGTCTCTTTATTGGCTTTCTTCCTTCTAACATTTCTTTTGTTTATTTTCTCTAAAACTTCTGCAAGAGGGATGTCATCCTCTGACAGTTCCTGTGACTGTCGTGGTTCTTGTTCTAGTGTCCTATCAATTTTTCTTTTCCTTCCCCTCTTAGGTCTGCTTCTATTTGGCTTCCCATGAGTATCTTCCTGAAAGTGATTCCTTACTAAAAATTTTCCCCACTTATCACCTATGTTTTGTAGATGAAATTCAACAAGTATTTTGACTAGACCATGGTGATGCATTGTATTATCTATGAACTAAATTCTCCTATGAACATTCGCTGACATCTTTCTTAGACTATTCGTAAAGAAATATGGAAGATTTATCTCATTTTCTTCAAGAAAATTCATTAGCAGACGAATATGATAGAAAGAGATACATCCAAACCTTCCTTCACACGTAACAATTTCTTGGACTGTTAAAAGAAAATTCCTCAACTTACTTTCTAATGCCATGCCTTGGATTCCCTTCTTGAAAATGGTGGTGTCCATGCTTGGTTTCTTCAGGAAAACCTTCCAATCTTCTCTTTCAATACCTCTATTTTTGAACCATTTTTCTCCAATTTGCAGCAGTCCAATGGCTTTAGCTATAAATGACTTTGTTACTATCAATTTCATGTCTCCTATCTCCATTTTGAATCCATCAAAAGTGATGGCGAAGGATTGGTCACTTCTTTATGGAAGCCATTGAATTTCTCTATAAATTCTAGCCATTGTGCCTCCTGCAACAATTCTTTTGTCTATGGATACCCCTCCAAATATTTCTTCCCTGTTGGCTCTGTTCTCACTATCACTCCCATGGCCACGAAGCTTCATTTCAAAAATTGTTTTGTTTCACAGGGTAGGATGGATTGATATGGATTTTAGAGCAGAAAGGACAAGAGCGTGAGTGATGAAATAATGAGAGTGTAGGTAGTGAGGTTATAAGGGAGTGTGGTAGAATCTAACTGTTAAAGCATTCATGTTTACGATTTTGCCGATCGGTTCAATGGATCGGGATATGAGTTATGATAGCTGGGAGTGAATGGCGGTTTATACACGATTTGACATGACACTATCAAATATTAGAAATAAGGATTTTGATTTTTGGTAGTACCATGTCTTATAATTTATATATCTAATGCTTTGATCCATGTTATTAAATTAAAGAAATTCATACCTTTGAATTATTTGCTTGTTAACCTTTGGTTTCCTTTTTTATTCTGTCTTTGGGTACTTTGTAGTGGAGGGAGTCAATCGTTCATTCAATTGTATCATTAGAAGTTTCTGTCAAATTGGCTACAAAAAGTTATCAGAGCTACAGAAAATTAATAATTCTGTAGCTATTTTTTTCTTTTTTTTTCTTCTAAAAATAAATGGATAAAAGAAGATGGAATTCTAGAAAATGGGATACAAAGAAAATTTAAGATGCTAAGAATTCTTGGTTTTCACCTTGAATTTTCTGCATAAACATGCCAACAATGGTTTGTTTTCATGTTTATACAATTTATATATATATATATATATATATATATATATATATATATATATATATATATATATGAAAAATAAAGTTTTTAAGGTGGAGAAGAAGAAGAAGAATTCTTGACCAACATCAAACAAGAGTTGTTCTGGAAAATCTTTATAAATTCCTCGTTGGTCATTAGCTTATGATAAATCTTGAGTAGATGTCCATTCACTAAGAGAGGAACTTTTTCTTCATCAATAGTCATAATTCTAACTACTCCATTATCAAAAACATTTTCAATCTCATAAGGCCCAAGCCAATGAGTTTGAAACTCATAAATTCTCTAACTTTGAATCAAAGAGTAATGCCAAGTGTCCTGGCTGAAATTTTCTTTCTTTGATGTATTTATCATGCCATATGGATCTCTATTCCTCGACTAAACTAGTCTTCTCAATAGCATCTTTCCTTATTTCATCAAGCACATTGAGTTGTACCATTCTTTTCTTTTGTGCTTCTGATAAGTCGAGTCCCAACTTGATTGTTGTCTTATACGTCTGAATCTGGAACTCAATTAGGAATAGGACTTTCTTCCCATAAACAAGTTCATAGGGAGTATGTCTTGTAGGGTTTCTCCATGTGGTATTGTAGGCCCATAAAGCCTCTAGAAGATTTTCTTCCCAATCCCTTATGTGCAAGTGAACTTTCTTAGTGAGGATTTCTTCAATCACTTTGTTGGTAGACTCTACTTTTTCATTTTCTTGTGGATGATATGGAGTAGATTTCCGATGCTTGATTTTATATTCTTCTACTATATTTTTCACTACCCTGGATGCAAATTGTTTTCCTTCATTGGTTACAATTTCTCTTACATGTAAAAATATCCTCAGTGCATACAAGAATATATTTTTTTTTGTTTTTAAGATGGATTAATTGATCCAATAAAATCCAAAGCCCATTTTTCAAAAGGCTCGATGAGTACCTGAGATTGTAGTGGAATTTCATCTTAAGGAACATGTTTCCCCATTTTTTGACAACTATCACACCTCTTAACATATTCCTTGACATCCTTAAAAATGAAGGGCAATAATATCCTAAGAGAAGGACATTTTAAGCAGTTATTTTGTCAGGAAAATGACCTCCACATGGTTCATCTGGAATTATTTAGGTATCTCAGATATTTCATCTTCTCTTACACACCTTTAGATGATTCGATTTGGTCCTGTCTTGTATAATTCTTCATTCATCCATGAATAAGATGCACTTGTTTCAATTATTTTTCTCTTTTCTCTAGGATACAAAGAGGAGGGTAACTTCCCTGTAACTAAATGATTAGCAATATATGAAAACCAAGGTGATTTAGTAGATACTACAAAAATATATTCATCAGGAAATTTATCCTCTATAGGTGTATCATTGTTATCATTTTGAATTCTAGATAAAAAGTCAGAAATTGTGTTTTGTTTTCCAGGTCGGTCCACAATGGTGATATTAAATTCTTGTAACTGGTTTGCTCATTAAATATCTAATGGAATAATGGTCCATATGAATGAAATTTTCATAGCCAATGATGTAATTTTTGAATTTATTAATGGCGTGAATGACAACTAAAAACTCCTTTTTAGTTACAATATAATTTAGCTCTGCAGGAGTTAAATTTTTACTTGTATAATAAATGGCATAAGGAGTGAGATCTCTTTTTCCTAACACAACTCCTACACTTGTGTCTGAAGCATCAATTGATATATGAAAATGAAATTTCCAATTAGGTCCTTTTAAGATAGGTTCTTTAGAGATCCTTGTCTTCAAAGTTTCAGAAGCCTTTTAACAGTCAGAGTTCCAACTGAATTCATAATATTTGGTGAGTAATTTGTAGAGTGTAGATGCAATATTAGTGAAGTTTTCTATGAATCTTCTATAATATCCAATAAAACCAAGAAAACTCCTAACATATTTTTGACAACTTGGGATTGATAATTTGGAAATAATTTCTACCTTAGATGAGTCTACCTTAGTTCCATTTCCTGAAATATGGTGACCTAAAACAATTCCTTCATTAAACATCATAAAATATTTCTCATGACTTAATGAAATATTTTCTTCTTTGCATCTGATGAGATTTTTTTTTAAATTTTCAAGTGCTTCATCAAAAGAATTTCCATAAGCTGTAAAATCATCCATATACACTTCCACACAATCATGAATAATATCAGAGAAAACTCATAGTACTGCTCTTTGGAATGTTGCTAGGGTGTTACATAATCCAAAATGAAGTACTTGGTAATAATAATTCCCCCATGGACAGGTGAATGTGGTTTTGTCTTCATATTTAGGTGCTACGTGAATTTGATTATACCCACTAAAACCATCCAAGAATGAGAAATATTTTTTTCCTACTAATGTGTCTAAAAAGTCACCTATGAAAGGAAGTGGAAATGATCTTTCAAAGTAGCTTTATTCAATTCCCTGTAAGCAATGCATACTCTCCATTTTCTGTTTTTCTTAGGAACGATTACTAGGGGTGAAACCCATTGACTCTCTGATATTGGATAAATGAAATTTACATTTAATAGTTTTTGCAATTCCTCTTTAACAATTTCCTTTAAGTTTGGATTCATTCTTCTTTGTGGTGGTCGAACTGGTCTAGAATTTTCTTCAATATAAATATGATGCATGCAAGTTTTAGTATTAATTCCCTTCATATAAGTGTATTCCCATTCATATGCAAAAGAGTGTTTTTTCAGTATTTCTACCAGTTTCATTTTCTCTAGCTCTTCTAAGTTTTCATTGATTTTCAAAACTTTCCTTGGGAGAATTTCTATTGAAGAGTTTCCAAATTTTTCCATAGAATGTAAATACATTTGTCTAGATGATATATACTCAATATTACATTTTTCTTGAAAATTTTTACTATTGTCACAATATAAAGATGGTTCATTATTTTCTATTAAATTTAAAATTTGATCCTGTTCATTTATTTGTGCAATAGTGAAAATTGGTTGTATATCATTATCATCATCTATCAATTCTTCGTTTCCTACTCCTATCATTGTTTTTGCAGGTGGGTATAATGTAAATTTCTTTGTTGAGCTTCCTTCTGAGATAAACATGTGTCATGATCTACAACTGATAAAAGCATCGGCTATAGCTAACCATCGCCTTCCTAAAATTAATGGATGTCCTTCTAAATTATTCTTGGGTTTTAAAATCATGAAATCAATAGGATATTCCCAATAATCTAAGGATACATATATATCTTCTAAAACACCATCACCTTCAATCACAAACATGTCTACTAATTGGAACAATGTTGGTGTGTATTGAAGATTAGGAAGCTTCAATTTATCCATAGTTTATTTGCTAATTATGTTTATGGCTGCTCCTAGATCAATCAATGTATTTGGTATCTCAGTTCCATTGATGTTTGTTTTCCAAATGGGGCTTCCTAGATCTAGATATTTTTGAATTTTTGTTCTCCCCATCATGATATCTGCAATTCTCCTGACTAGTTGAATTATTTTTATTTCTTTTCTTCTTCTTCATGACCCTTGTGTACTCAATTCCTTAATTGTTCTTGCAAAAATCACTATTTCTTTTATTGCTTATAATAAAGGAATTTTTATACAAACAATTTTCAATTCATCTAACATATCATAATCAAGCAATATTATTTTTTTTTCTACTCCTTTATCGATTTTCAACCTTTCAGGAAAACGTGGTCTTGAGATAGTCACTGAAGGTTGTTCTATAATAGGAGAATTATTAGAATGTATAGGATTTTTTTTATGTTTCAATATTTTTCTTATGAGTAAGGGAAATCGCTTCCTTAGATTCATTATTATCTTTTTGGGAATTCTTTTATGATTCCTGAGTAACAACAGATGGTTTCTTCCTTTATAATATTCTACTAGACCTTAATTGAACATTATTCAGATCTAATGGAGTTATCATATAAGTTTGAGGTTTTTGTCCTTCTAAGCTGTAAATAGGTTGTGAAGTTTTATTGTTTGGATTTCGGAGTGGTTGATGGGTAATTGATTTGGTCTTTGTGGAAATGAAGGAGAAGGTAGTGGATTTGCATTTTGAGTTTGAGCTTGAGGTAACTAGTTGTTTTGAGGGAAGTAGTGGTGGAAAATTTGGATAAGGTGGTGGATATTGTTGATATTGAGAATATATTCCATAAGCATTTTTCCATCCTTGATTCCAAGATTTTTGTTGAGCCCATAGATGCCATGGCATAAGTGGATTCCAATTATTCATGAAGGTTGTGAAAATTGTTGAGGATTAAAACCTTGAGTTTGATTTGTTTGAGGATTTTGCCATGGTCTTTTGGAAATAAAGAAAAGAGGGTCTACCTGATTTGGCATTCCTTCTTCACTAGACACAACCTTAAGACCTGGTATAGAGGGACATTCTTTTGTATCATGATTTTCCACACATATATCACAGGTTTCTATGCTTTTTAAATCTAGAGGAAATTCTCTCAGAGCATGTTTCTTTCTACACCTAGGACAAAAGATGGATAATGCAACATTTTCCACTTTTTCCTTCTTTTGTATTTTAAGGGTGTCAATTTTCTCACTAAGACTCCCTAAAATATCTATCTTAAAATTATCAAGCAAACTACCTAATTGTTCCCTACTTACTATCCCAGTTGCATATTTATTTACTCTTTATAAAAGAGGATCCCTTGGACTTTTCCCTATTCTTGATTTACCTCTTGAAATATGTACACATAAATCACAAATATCTGCAAATGGTAACTGAGAAATATCTCCTTTTCCCATTATATTGAGAAGATCAATCCACTCATCTTTAATGGATTTTAGTAAGAGATATTTCAAAGTTTCTTCATCCAGATTATTCATTTTTCCCTTTTCATATTATAAACCAAACTTTTGACAAAATATTCAATAATTTCATCTTCTTTTTGTACAATTTTGAAGACTACATCTTTAATGCTGAGGCATACAATAATCATTGTATTTCTCCAAGAATGCATCTTTCATTTGTGCCCATGTTCTTATATAATTCGTTCGTAAACTCACGAACCATTTTAATGTTGAATCTTTTAAGGTGGCAGGGAACAATTTTAGTTTTTGAGAATCGTGCAAAAAATCATATGATCTGCATAATACTTCAAATTCAAAGAGAAATGTCTCTAGATCTTCACTTCTTATTCCATGAAAATTAGGGATGATATAAGGCAAGATATTTTTCATTGTTAATTTTGTATCCTCATCAAGGATAGGGAATTCAAAAGGTTTTGGATCTCCTCTTCCTCTACTTCTACCACCTCCTCTTCCACCTCCTCTATTTCTCCTCCTCCTCCTCAAATACTATGTTGTTCACCATTGAAATTGTGTACTTCTCCTTCTCCTTCTTCATTAATGATGGATTTCTCAGAATAAATATCCAGTTCTACAATAGGATTATCTAGCTTTTCTTCTAGTTCTTTTGGTTACTCTATCAATGGTTTCAAGTACGTTTCTTCTTCCTCTTCTTCAGTTGGAACTTCCAACTCTTGAGCTAGAAGTTGTTCTCTAGTTGAAGATAGAAAAATTATTCCTATTGTTGGATATGTAGGATCTACTTTGATTACAACTTCTGTTGATGCAGTTGGTGAACCTTTAGATTGGATTTCGGATCTCAAGACTTCAGGAAGTCTATATTGGCCTGCTATGGATGGAATTAGAGTTTGTGTGGGTGGTGTGGCACTACATGGTCGTGGTGGAGTGACTCATGATGTGGGAATTAGAATTCTTCCTCGACCTAAAAACCTACCTGTAGAGTTTCTTTCCCTATGCATATCATGTTTTTTATTTGATTTTCTTTTTAAGGATTCTATTTACACTTCCCCAACAATGGTGCCAAAATGTTTGGTCAATTTAATGTTCTTAAATTGAAATTATAAATTATCGACTGCAGTTGGTAAACTTATGAAGTTTAGGTGCACTATATATGATAGAATCCTTTCCTTTAGTTTGTAAGATGATGGTTATATTTGTTTTGGGATTTTCGTTGTTTATCTAGGTTCCTACTATATTAGAGTTAGATTTTTAATGAGTGAAATTTAAGCTATTGTTAGACAGATCTACCAGGTCATATCTATGTTGAGCATCATTGTAAATCATCTTATGTTAATCATTATAACATTATGAATCTATCCTAAACACCTTGCTGCTATAAAACAGAGTATAAATGATTCTAAGAGAAAGAAAACGATCCTTCAAAAGTTGTCTGCAAAGTATATACAAACTTTGATTTTAAAAAGCATGAAAGTAATCTTCTAATGCTGACTACAGAGTATAGACAAGTTTTGATTCTACAAGTATAAAAACACCGACTGTAATTAAGTGAAAAGCATTGAAGAAACTAAACTTTTAAATGACTATGAAGAAATTCAAGTGCAAACAAAATAACGAAATGATAAACGAAATAACAAGATTTAACTAAGTTATAATGAAATGATGAAATAGCGAAGTAAGGAAACTAAACTAGAATGAAATAACAATGCGATAAAAGAAAGCAATATAATGAAATAAACTAAACCTTGACTATCTGTAGGGGCCCTCCACATATAGTAGGTGTAAATCACACTCACATACACATCAAATAACATAAAGGTAACTTTAATTCAATATGAGAATAAAGGTCTGTTTCACAATTCTTTAGAGATTAACTATTACTTCCCTCTCTAATACTATATAGAGGATACATGTTTATATATAAAATGTGTGCTCAATAGTTTGAGACTTCTATGCCTGCGTATCTTTTAATCAATCCTTATTCAAACACTAAACTTAACAGTAAAAGTGTTATCTCATCAATTTACTATTTGGAAAGCAAATTGGAGAAATGTGATGCATTCAAACTTCTGCTACTACATGTTTGACTTATGCCTTTGACCGCACCACTATGTGGTTCCTTCAGTGAATTTTCTCGAGAAAATAGGAGGATATCCACGAGGGGATCAATCCTTAATCGCCCATATGTTTCTTTGCTTCATTGGCACACCAGAACCCTGCAAACCATGGATATAGCTACAGATTTGTAAAATAGCTGCAAAATTATGTTAATTATGTAGCTAATGAAATATTTAACATAATAATAAGGCACGTTAATGAATATGAAAAATAAGACATATGAGAGATTTTACCTTATCAAAATCTATGGTTTACTACTTTTATTGAGTTGATAGCAATGATGAAA
Source organism: Pinus tabuliformis (assembly GCA_031772625.1). Lineage (NCBI taxonomy): Eukaryota > Viridiplantae > Streptophyta > Pinopsida > Pinales > Pinaceae > Pinus > Pinus tabuliformis. The sequence continues at coordinate 1,391,049,716 of CM062817.1, read as the reverse complement.
AAGATGAAAATGGAGGAAAATGGGTTTCAAAACAAATTAGTTATGGAACTCTACAAGGGTGAAGAACCACCCTTGGCTATATATACCCCTCCCTTTATATAAGCAAGGAATCTTCACCTTGGCTCCTTCACATAGCCTTGAGAGTCTGTAGTCTATTCTTTGAGGAGCGACGATTGACTCCAATGTCCCAATACTAGGACTAGTGATGTATGGTGTACAAATGTGTCTTGGGACTTTTTCTTAATTCAGAAGCGTGTTAAGGCCAACACGTTTTCACACATTTTTTGTATATTTTTGTAAGACTACTTTTTAAACATTTGTAATGCATGATTTCTTAACCTATACTAAGATAGTTGAACTACTTTGGTTGTTTTAGTACTTAAATTGTTGAAGATGTGCTATATTTCTTATCACCACTGTCTCATCCCTCTGGACTACTCAACTCGATAATAGACATACCACCTTTGTGTATTGGCTATCACTTTTGTCACATCCTTGTGGACTACTCAATGGGATAATAGATAGACCATCTTTGTTTCCTAGTTATAATGGTCGTCACATCTGTATGGACTACTCTGCTGGGTGGTGTACTTGTTGTTGCCTACACCTTGGTTTTAATGGCTGTTGCATCTGCTGGGGACTATTCTGCTGGGTGTTGGACAAAACTTTTTGGTTCTTGTGTGTCTCTTCCTGGGTGGTACTACTACCTCCCATTTAGAGGCTCATTTTAATCTCCCACTTTGTAGTAAGAGAACCTTGACACAGTTACATTACGCACTTGCTAGGAACATGTACCTTGTTGTTTGAAGATACCAATGTAACACTCTCATGTGTTAAAAGCTAGAGCCAATGAAAATCTCTAAGTATATGGAAATTGGGCCTTCATATTAGATGGGGCTCCTACACCAAACGGTTTGAGGTCTAGTTCAGACTTCACATCCAGGAGATCCCCTTTGTTGGCAGGTCCAACACTGTCAACAAATTGATGCTAGAAGGAGGGCCAGATGACAGGCTTTGCCCACAGAGTCTGGTTTGAATCTCATATTTAAAAAAGGCTCTTCATGACATGATAATCCTGGGATTCCTTTCTACAAAGTTCGAATGTACCATCCCCGCAGAATTTGTCCATGACCTATCCAAGTTAAAGTCCAGTGGTGACGGTGAACCATATTTTCATGTACATGTGCACCAAGTTATAAACTTTTGCCTACACCACAAGACAGAGTACAAAGATGTCTAGACTGTATTACTCACCCTCACATTCAAAGGTCGTGCTTAATGTTGTTGTTACACATTACCCTTTGCCTATATCGATTCATTTGGTCAACTTGCCGAAATGATGATTAAAACATTCGATGAGTATAACCACAAGGATTTCAGTGAAAAAATATACCGTTTAAGTATGGAACCTAAAAAATTAGTTGAGGACTTTGCTGATCACTTCCTTCACCTCTCTTATGAAACTTCTTAACATATTATGAACTTTGACTTCTTGAGAGAAGGCATTAAATGCTTGGTTCATAGTTTTCAATATGTTGAATCTCTTGATTTCCCTTCCTCCCCAACTCTTGCATATCATGAAGCACCTTAGCTTGCAAAGGAGGAACCCGACACACCATTTGTTCCTTGTCCTCATCCCTTTCCGGTCTCGATGTGGGTTCTCCCTTGTGGTGATTGCAAAGTTGAGAAATATGCACAGCATGTCCCCAACCCATCTTCTCATCCATCTCCCACTTCAATGGATCAGATTCCAAAATGGCTCAGGAACCCTACAATGAAGACTCACTACTCCATCTTGCAACAGGATGTCACCTTTCATAACTCAATTCTCGAATCTGATCTACATCTCTTCCATCCTCCATCATCTGCAATCCATAACTACTTGTACCATGACTTTCTTGATCAATCCACCTCACCAGCCAGTTGTTCGCATTCTCTTGATTCTCAAGCTGCTAGCTTAGATTGTGATCAGGCACAAGGTAGTCACATTACAGAGGCATAGGAATAGAAAGGTCAGTACACTATCAATCTTCCATCTCTGATTCAAAATTGTGTGCATCAAAGCAATGAGCTTCCATTCTTGAATGATTATCAATCTACTAATCTTGGTGGAACATCCTCTACAATTAATTCTTTCGATCAACCCCAAGTCTTTGGCAGTCATCACTCCCATACTTCCATATGCCATGAGGAGTGCCCAAGAACATCCTGTGATCTTTTGTTTTCTCATGAAGACTCTAACTCAGATCTAGAATGTGCTCTGGGCAAAGAAGACATTTATATCGAAACTTCCTCTTCACCTCACTTTCCCATGTGTCCTACCATTCACAACGCATCCACATGCATCGAAGATACTCCATGTTCTCTTGATTCTTCATACGATGATATATCTCCTCAATTGACATAAGGAAGTGAGGTTTTCCATAATCAAAATAGTCTAATCATAGACTGTACTTCCCATTCCTCATCATCTCTTCTCTTGCATGAAGACAACTCTTCAAGTCAACTTGCTAAAGCTGAAAAATCTAGTGCAACCTATGACATAGATGGCTACCATTTTGAGAGCAGTTTTGAAATTAGCATCAATAGCCACCCTCAAGCCATGCATGATCCTGTTCATGCAACAAAATGTGATTCTATAATTATGGAATGTTTTGGGACGTGCCCGGGAGTCGAGGAACTTCAAGACCCGTTGATGGTTATGTCACGACCTTGCAACTCTAGTAAGCCGCCAAAAAAAAATCAAATATGGTTTTTCACACATAATATTTCTATCTGCATGGTTGCACTTGATGTGAATTCACATGAAAATATGTTTGGTATTTTGGATGTGATCTCTCAAATTTTCAAATTTTCACTTACAATCAAATTCATGAACTTGTTACAGCGCATTCGTCTTCATGCACATCTCTTACATCAAACTCAAGTTGGGAATGTCCATCTTTCATAAAATCACGGAATTGTGAAGTTGATCATCTCAAAGAGCATCTTTTCCCACAATCATACTGACCAAATCTTCCCTTTCATAATCAGCTCCTTGGTCTTCTTTCAAACCTTGCACTACAAATATGTCTGTCATATCTAGCTCACAGTGAACTTTGTTCCATTATTAAGAGCGTTTGCAATATTTTTCACATGGATTTCTCTTTCGTCATTACAAACTGGGAATCTGATGTCTCAATTAGTTCATCTGATCATTTCTCTGTCTTGTTTGAATGTCATTCGGCTTATCATTTTCACTTCATCACATCTAATGATAGTGGCTTCATGCTCTCTGATATTCATTGTTTACTATCTTCCTCTTTAGATTTTTGTCAAGCAGGTGAGGCACTCCAACCTTTGTTGATGGTTATGGCAGGTCCTCATTGTCTTGGCATGACTGTTGAGAATGACCAAATATATCTTTCCTTACCAGATTCCCATTGTGATCCTGTCTCTCGAATCATAAATTCACCTTTTCAAAGATCATGAGGCTTTCCAAAAAACCATCATGAATTTTATGATCCAATCATTGAATGGCTGGAACAATATTTTTTGGCAAGCCATCTTGCAGGAAACGATTTTCAATCCTTCCTCACGATTGTTAAGGAGCTCAATACAGACAAGGATGCATCCGCCTGAAGCTTCTGACATTTGTTTAGAAAGGGTATCCATCAAAGAGGTAAGCATGTGTATTGGGTGGTTGTGACATGTCTTTCTGCCCATAGGCAAGACCTTCCTTTCCATGTGCATCTTGTTCAAGTTTTTGTACTTTCTGTTGCACACTACCTTTTATCTATTTTAATCATTTGTATCTTTGTGTATGCAAGTCAAGAGCGACTACGGTGGCTTCCTTTGAAATTTTATTTCATGTAACCCTGATCATTTAGACGTTAGGATGGTAGTAGGATTAGGTGCATCTCAATTTTCCCTTCCTTGCACTCATAGCGCTCTTGTAATCTATCTTGGTTTTATTATTCTGGTTATACATCTTGTTTTCTTTGGGTTTTTTATTTTCTTATATTCTAGTTTTGTTTGCTTGTTGCAAGCTCCTTTCCTTTTGTCTTGTTCTTCCCTTTCATGTTGAGTTTTCCTTTTGTTTCCATGACGCGAATAAGTGTTGTGCCTTCACTATGTTCTAGTTTCTAAATGGGTATGTCAAAGGATCTTCTGACACTACAACGCTTGGCAAGTCTTGTGCTCGTATTATTTTTCCTTGGTTGGAATTTTTGGCTGATGAATTCTTGACAAAAAATATGATCCATCTGTAAGGAAAGTTTTGGTCAAACCATGAACCCGTTTTGAGTCTAGGAAACCTCATGCCTATACTTAGTCTTCCACTATGTGTGTTCAAGCTTATCTAACTAGTAGAAACAGGGAAGGGGAAAATCTAAATGAGAAAACCTAAATCAAAGGTCTTTACATGGTTCTTTGAAGAAACAACCTCTTCTTCTCTCAATAAGTCGGGATCACTCTTCTGCCCAAAAATAAATAAGTATCGATGAACAATACTCTTTCAAAAAAGAATAAAGGAGAAAGAAGAGAAAGGCTTTCTGCGTAGAGAGGTGAAGCAAGAAACTCCACCAGGGTACTGTCTAGGCTCACTAGAAGTGGATAAATGTTTGAGTTCCTGCGTGACTCTTCCGATGTACTGTCAATTCTCGCTGGATGCAGAGCAACACCAGAGATGAAAAAAAAATACTCTGAAAATCTTAAGCTTGCGAGCCAAATTAACCTTCCTGATTTGAAACATTGTGATCTGGTTGAATTTTGTTTTATGTTCAACTGAGTTAGTACAAGGTGAACCATTTTTGTTTGTGAGGTAAGTGAAGAAGCTGAATCAAACTACATAATGAATCAATACTCCTAGAAAGGCCAATGCCTTACACTGAAAATGAACCAAAACAAAGAAGTTGTTATTCAACCAATGTGTCACCAAGTGTTGTAGTGGCTGCAATACCCTCCAAAATTTTGGCTTGAATCCAAATTTCGGAGCCTTCCTTGGTTTTTCCTTCGATGGTTGCAAACACTCAAGCTCACCCCATGAGCTCTTGTGAAGCCTTTTTCATGTTTTTCTCGTCTTTTAGTAGTCATCTTTTGGCATGTTGATTTATTTTTCATGCTTACAATCTTATTTTGGTGAGTATGAAGGTTGTTTTTGTGTGTTTGGGTTGTCTTCACTATGTAAACACCCATCGTACTCACACAAAAAGTTGTAAGCACTGTCGTGCAAGTGTCTTTACGATCATCTGAAGGTCTATCAAAATTGTCACGCTTCTCGCTCTCAGATCTAAGAGAGACTCACTGAGGACATGTTTGGTCTTTTTTTCATGGTACTCTATGTTGAATATTCATCGAGTATGTTAAGTGTATGATCAAAATGGAATTTTCCTGAAAGTATGACCGACCGAGAAACCCTCTTCCACTAGACCACGATTGAGCTGCACTGCGCAATCCTAGCCCTCAGTGACCCTGCTATGCTACCCGAAACTGGGTAGTGCTTGAGGTTTTCCTCTAGGTCAACTGCACTCTACAATCCCGAAGGTGAGAAACCTATCTACCTCCTAGAAGTGTGTAGAGACTTCCTCCATGACCAAACTAAACTACGCATTTGTCAAGCACAATGATCATGCCTCCTTCTTCCCTGTCGGAAGCCTACACTTCTCTAAGACCTGGGTCTCGACTATTCTCCAAAACTCCATAGACATGCCCAGATGTTCCTCTTCTTCCTTGCTCTGCACTGTTCTCAGAAGTTGTGCAGAAATGAAAAGCAGACCCTTGTTGCTTTTCTCTGAACTACCTTAAAAAATTACGTAGACATGTCTAACAGTTCCCATGTTTGCTATCTTGAATTGTTCCCAAAAATTATGCAGTGATTATTAGTAGGTCCCTCTACAAGATTTCTATCTCTTCCCTCTGAAAATTGCGCAAAACTACCAAAAAATCCATCTGCAGCCCTGCTCCATCTTCCATCTAAAAACTATGCAGAACTGTCCAATTGTCCCTCTCCAACCCCGCTCTGTCTTCCCTCAAAAAACTGCGCAGAGGTGTCTCCCCTTAGGGTCCCACCTTGCAGTTGACACTGATGAATTTCACTACACAATTCTACCTCCTAGTGGTCACTGCGCAGTTTTTCCCAATAGTGCAGGTTGTGCTCCGACAATTCTTAATTCTAGCCTGAGATGCACTCTTCACTATCTCAGTGAGTTGTCCTCCCTCCTTATCACCCGAAACACGAGAAAAATGCATCATGCTAGAGTAGGGGGTTTTGGATTTGATGTCATCTTGTCATGAGTGAATTGCAGGACCAGATACACTGATAGATCATGGCAAGATGACAAAGGAGATGAAGAAGGAGCGCACATGCTAGAAGACTTGCTTGTAGCTAGATGGATGTATTAGGAATATCAACCAACAAGCGAAAGGAATACATGCATTAAACCATCATGCAATACCAAGACCATCGAAGACCCTGCAACAATATGCCATGTAGAGTAGAAGACAAAGCATACCAAGAGTACATCCATCACTCAGCAACATAGTAGCTTGGCACAAACACCACAATTAGCCAATACATGTGAGTAGTGTCAAGTCGAGTTGTGTCATGAGTTATCTTAGCCACATCACCACTATGGACCATATCCATTGTAACTCAATGTAATGTAAAGTGAAGTCCAATGGAGGCACACAAGAAGTTGAAGAGTCATGTCAGTTGAAAAGTCATTGGAAGTTGAACAATCATGAGGGTAGTCCAAGAGTCACAGTGGTCAAGCATCACCCTTGGCTATATATACCCCTCCCATTGTATGAGAAAGGACTTTTCACCTTGGCTCCTCCCCCATAGCCTTGAGAGTTATAGTTTATTGTTTAAGGAGCGAGGAGTGGCTGCAATGTCCCACTACTGGTACTAGTGATGTATGTTGTACAAATGTGTCTTGGGAGTTTTTCTTAATTCAGAAGCATGTTAAGGCAAGTTCATTTTCACACATGTTTTCTAGTTGTTTGTAAGAGTACTCTTTCAACATCTGTAATGCATGTTTTTTTAACATGTACTAAGAGAGATGAACTACTTTTATTGTTTTAGTACTTACATTGTTGAAGATGGGTTGTATTGCTTATCACCACTATCTCATCCATGTGGACTACTTCATGGGATACTATAAATACAACCTTTGTGTATTGGGTATCATTGTTGTCATATCCTTGTGCACTACTCCACGGGATGCTCGACATACCATCTATGTTTCTTGGTTATAAGGACCATCACATCCATGTGGAATACTTCACCGGGTGGTGTACGTGTTCTCCCCTTCACCTTGGTTTCAATGACTGCCACATCCACTCTGGACTATTCTACTGGGTGCTACACATAAATTTTTGGTTCGTGTGTATCTCTTCCTGGTTGGTACTACTATCTCTCATTTAGAGGCTCATTTTACTCTCCCCCTTTGTAGTAAGATAACCTTGACACATTTACATTATGCACTCACTAGGCACATGTACCTTGCTATTCAAAGATACCATAATAACACTCTCATGTGATGACAACTAGAGCCAAGGGAAATCTCTAGGTATATGGAAACTACGCCTTCATACGAGATGGGACTCCTACACCAAACAGTGTGAGATCTAGTTGGGACTTCACCTCAGCGAGATCCCTTTTGTTGGAGGGTCTAGTATCGTCAATAGGACATTATGAATTTACTGCTTTACCCTTCAGTCTCACAAACACTCCCACTACATTCATATGTTTAATGAATAGCGTGTTCAAGAAGCTTTTGGACATTTTTGTGTTCAATTTTCTATATTACATACTAGTGTATTCAAGGATGTTGTAGGAGCACAAAGAACATTTGGAAATAGTGTCACAAATGTTCTGAGACCACCAGTTATATGCAAAGTACAACAAGTGTAAATTTTACAAAGACAAGATACACTATATTCGTTATGTTATATCCAAACAAGGCACAATTATGGACCTAGAAAAGGTAAAAGCTATACTTTATTGGCCATTCCCAAAGGACGTGGTAGACATAAGATCACTCATGGGAATAACTGGATATTACTACAGGTTTGTAAATGGGTTCTCAATAATAGCACACTTAATAACTTCTTTACAAAAAAAAGGTGTAAAGTTCAAAATGGACACAAAAATCCTAGGAAAACTTGAGAATCTGAACCATTCGTTGACAAGGGCATATATCTTACAAATAGTAAATCCGAATAAGGAGTTTTTAGTATGTACCAATGTAATTTTGGAAGGGTTAAGGGGAGTGTTGACACAAGAAGGATCTGTGATAGAATATGAGTCATGTGAATTAAAGGAGTGTGAGAAACATTATGCAGTCTATGACTTAGAATTAGCAGTTATTATACACATCATTAAATGTGGCACCACTATCTAGTAGGCAAGAAAATTACATTAATAACAAATAGCATTAGTGTGAAATATTTTTTCAACCAACCTGACAAAAATGTTAGGAAGGCTAGGTGGATGAAATTTTTAAGAGAGTGATTTTGACATAAAACATATCATAGGGAAAGAAAACAAGGTATTGAAATTGATCTTTCAGAACAAGGAAAATGAGAAGCAATAAATGGTTAATATTATAGCATAAGTTATGACAAAGTGAGAAATGGAACTGCACCTAGAAGTCAACTGGAATATGAAATTAATAAAGATGAAATGTTGGGATATAAAAATAGACTTTATATTATGAATGAGCATGGAATTAAAAATATTATTATGATTGAATATCATAACAAACCATATGCAGCACACTCACGCTATGAGAAAATGATTTTTTCATTTTAAAAGAAGTTTTATTGGCCCATAATGAAAAGATAAATTGCAAAATATCTAAAAAGGTGTTACGCATGTCAATTGGTGAAGGTAGAATATCAACACTCAGTGGGATTGATAAATCCTTTACCAAATCCCCAATGGAAATGGGAGGTGATAACCCTAGATTTTATTACCAGGTTACCAAGAACATGAAAACAACATGATTCTATTATGGTAGTGATTGATAAGTTACCTAAATATGTTCACTTTATTCATGTATAGTTCACTTATAAGGTTGCGCAACTGGCAGACGTTTTTATGAAAGAAATATTGCGACTACATGGAATACCAAAGACAATAATTTCTCATAGGCATGTGAAGTTTATATCAAATTTTTGGAGATCCGTATTTGTTATATTAGAAACACAGTTAAATCTCAGTATTTCTTATCATTTTCAAACAGATGGACACACAAAGAGATCTAATTAGGTGTTTGAAGATATGTTGCATATGTATGTTATGAGCTAGAACACTAAGTGGGGTGATTATCTAGGCTTAGTGGAATTTGCCTACAATAATGGCTACTAAGCCTCAATTAGTATGAGCCCTTTTAAATCCTTTTATGGTAGAATATGTCATGTTCCTTTGAATTGTTGCAAACCAGAAGATAAACTCATGCTAGGACCAGAGTAGTTGTGGTAAATGGAGGAAATAATTAAGAAAATCAGACAAAATCTAATGGTTACAAAAGTTAGGAAAAAGAGCTACATTGATCTTAAAAACACATAATTAATTTAGAGTTTGGGATTTTTTCTACATTGAAGAAAAACAAAAGAAAATCTCCCTAAAGTTAGGACAATTTTCCAAATTAGCTTCGTGGTTTTGTGGACCCTTTGAGATTTTTGGCAGAGTTGTGCAAATTTCTCATCAGCGATCATTACCAGCACATATTAGAGTTCATCATGTTTTCCCTGTATCGTTATTAAAAAAGTATGCACATTATCCATTTCATCTAATTGATTAGTGTGTGAGGTCGAACCAAAAGAACAATTCCAAAACCACATCAAATTTTGGATCGAAGGGAGATTTTACTCTTAAATCGAGCCATTACCCATGTTAAAGTGAAATGGAAGCACTTTAGTCCTAAGGAGGCTACTTGGGAGTTAGAATATGAGATGAGAAAATATTAACCAATGTTGTTCAAATAAATATGAACTTGTGAAAGTACACCAAGGACATATTTTTTAGAGGGGGGCGATGTAATACCACTGGGAAAATTGCTATATGACTTATTTAATTTACTTTTGAATACAATAATTTTCTGACATGTGATGAATACTATATATTAAATATTATTTTAGAAAGATGGAATTCGGAAAAGTGTTAAGTTCTTAATCCTCTCGATAAATGTGTTTGGTAACTTAATTGATATTAGATTACTTACATGAATTATCAACCAAGGCTAGTAAACTGATGAAGTGTATGTGCACTATATGTGTTAGAAGTATTTTAGTACTCACACAAATTCTAAATAAAATTGAGGTATGGAGATGCACATGTCTTTTATGAGTAAATTAGTTATTCCTAGAAAATAAGATTAACTCTACAATGATGATTAGACATTCTTGTTTTCAAACAAAAACTACTTTTCTTTATAAAATTCCACACTTTGCCTTGAAATAAAAATTTCACATTTCAGCATAAATGTAAATCAATCTCACACTTGACATAATTGAAAATTAATCCTACACTTTGCACTATATACTCATTCAATTGCAAAAATGAAAACTACTTGTAGAAATTCTCACTATAGATTAATCTAATTATGCAATATACTAAAGAAAAATACTAAATCTACTTCTACCATCAAACTTACAGAAGCTTAATTGATTTGAGCAAGATCAAACATAACACATATAACTGAGAAGAAGAATTAATACACATGAAACACAGAAGAATACTCTGGGGGAAGCCTCAGCTAAAAACCCTGCTATTTGTATTATCATACAAGGTGGAAATACATCAGAATTATACAAAGCTTTAGCTCTCACAACTACCCAGCTCTCAGTACAATCCTCCTAGATGCTCACAGGCAGACAAGGCTTCTCACAAACTTTCTCCTCTGCCCTCCAAGCCTCCTATTTCCTTTCACATTTTCTCCTAGGTGATCTAGCTGTTACCCAATGTAACATTGATCTCACACGCTACTCCAACAAACTGTTAGAACTGTGCAATCCTCAATGAACCTATGCCTTGACTACATGGATGAGTTTCCTTTATAGGAAACTTCCTCCAACTGATAGTAACCTGTCCCTATCTTTAATCTCAACTGGTTCTTTCTCTGAATAGACATGCATGAGTTATTTATAAGAGAATCCTCGGTTATCTGGAGTACACTAGTTTCATGCATGCATGCATTAACTGACTGAACTCACAATTAGTTCCTCAAACTGTTTGGAACTAATTTAACTGGACTTATCTTAGTTAACTAAGCTAACTAATTACAACTCAATTATAACTCATACTTATCTCCTTAATTGAGGGATAACTTCCTTAATTTAAATGATAACTATTTCATGACTTCACAAAGACTTCTAGCTTGAATTTCTCCCACTAATTAATCCAAGATGAATTAATTAATTATTTTCAAAGTAGATGGTGAGAATAAATCCGAATTTTAAATCTCAATTTTAATTCAAAGACAAATTAAAATTGGAATATTCTAGATTCTAATTTTGGCATTTCAATTTTTAGCATCTCTATTTTTAGCATTTCTTGTTGCTATTTTCAACACTCCCTCTCAACAAGAAAGGAATTCAACTTGATCCCAATCCCGAACCTTTGGAATGTTCTGCATGCGACACTTCTCCCTAGTGTTGTTGCTCCAACAACACAGAAACAAAGAAAACATCCAACCTGAATCAGTATGACGCACCTGTCATCAAAGTCTCTGACTGCTATTGCCTCTATCGACTGGAAACTTTGCGCTTCGGCTGACTCTGCCTTTCTACACTGTATTCAATCCTTCTCTGTGCTCTTCAGTATCTGACTCTATAGTGTAGTGTTCTCTGTGCTCTTCAGTATAGGGTTTATAGATAACCTTCTTCTACTTCTATTTAATTTGTTGTTGGGTTCTTCTTGTTCTACCTCTTTAAAGTGGGTTCTGACTAAGAAAATTTCCCAATCATCTCCTATATTTTGTTGGAAATAATACTGAGAGGGGGGGTGAATCAGTATTATCAGATCAATAAAACTTTTTTAATACTCAGAAACATATATGCTACTTCAGTTAAGTGAACCAGCATGTACACGCTACTGTGTCTAAAGCAACCAGCGTATAACCAGAAATCTTATGATTCAGTTATTTTATCTTCAGTAAAGGCATCAGGACATTATTAACCATATTAAAGATAAACAGATGCAGTATAATAGAACAGATCATCACACAAAAGCCACACACATGAACACCATGATATAAGGTGGAAACCCAATGTGGGTGAAAACCACCTGCTGCAAGTCGTCTCTATCTTTCTTTAATAAGAAACTTCAGTTTACAATCTTTTGTACTGGTGCAGCCTTATACCAGTACGCAGGCTACAACCTGCAGAAGGCTACAACCTTCTCTCGTTTTCCAAACTCTCCTGGAAGGGAGCTCTAACCCCCTTTGCTCTTGTACTAGCTAAGATACTAGTACGTAGGTGCTGCCCTACAATCTTCTTTCCTTCAGGTACCACTTTTCATCAATTTTCAGACTGGATACTCCTGAAGCACAACATTACAACCTGAAGACCACGATTCATTCACAAATCATTGAAGCACAAAACAACCAATACTAGCATCATCAATCTTTGAATCACTTAACCACTGAAACCTTGTCAACACCCAGTCACCAGAACACAGAGCAGACTACAGAAACTCTGCAATAACAGTCAGACGCAACTGCAACCCCAAGAATTAAGCTTCAAAAGATATACGCTACTTCAATGAAACCAACCCGCGTATACACGCGCTTTTACCAAAGACAACTTGCGTACAGATCTAAAAATAATTTCTCATAACTTGCAGTTGTACCAGACATCAGTCATACTTCAGAACATAACATTGCATCAGTATGCAGATCTAAAAATATGCATAATCAACCATATACCGATAGTTAATTTCAAACCATTTGATCTCGATCTATCCTTAGATCTAGTCTTCCATCAACCGGTGTGATCTCTCCTTAGCTTAGATCAAGCAACCCAGAACCTGCGTATGAGATCTCTTTCTTTATCAGATATTCAAGACTTTTTCAGTGCTCTTGCCTAATGATCTTCTCCTCCTTATATAGCCTTAGGCCCTTCTCAATACCACGGTCCAAAACCATAGTAATACAATACCATCAACTTCAAAACTCGGGATCAACACGACTGTCGAGATACTTTGGTCCAAAAACATAGGCTCAAGTACCAAGGACTAACTACCACGGACCAAGGGAAGCTTCTCGACATGTACGCTCTTTTCTGTTCATGAAACTGCGTGTATACGCGACTTCGTATATAGCGAGCCCGCGTATCCACGACTTAGTATATAGCGTACTAGCGTGTATACGCAACTTGGGCTTAATGAACCTGCGTATATGAAATTTCTCTTCATTCTTGTAGTCTGGACTAAGATCTGTCATCAAAGAGAGTTGCCATCAAGGACAACACCTGTACCATAGCGCCACACCTGTGCCAAAATGCCAACAATCTCCCCCTTTGGACTTGATGGCAACCCCAAGATCCTTAGAATCATTCTCCCCCTTTGTCATCAAGGGAAAAGGGCTGTGCTCCCCCTGAGAACATGCTGATATCTCTGCTCTGCTGTGCTGAACATGCTCCCCCTGACTGTAGGCAAGATCTACAAAAGATGTTCTTCAAAAAGAACCAAGACTTATACATCATAAAGGACCTTCCTATCACCAAAAGACTCAATACATACATCCATACTCCCAATCAAGAGGGGATACATCAGAAAATTACATATAACAACCAATTACATTACATCATTCATCCCAGGCATAGTGGGGAAACCAACATAGGCCGTTACATGACCTTGACACCATAGAAGAAATATCACAAAAGAGATACATGACATAGAGACGAAAAAATCTAGACCAAGACTTATGAAAGTCACCAACAGCATCTGATAATCATCTTTTAGATCAACAACCAAGATTTCCTTCTGTGCTCCTTCTCCTGAAACCAACAACAGTTGTGAACTAGAACCAAAAGCATCTAAATGCCAACAATGCTTTATTAGACTTTAAGCTGCTCCCTCTGAAACTGTGCCTGCTGCTCCCCCTGAAACTGTGCCTGAAGGACTCTGTCATACCCATCTCAGACCTTCTTCAACCAGAATCTGCCCTTGTTGTTCTGAACTCCATATACGCAACTTAACCTGCATAAATCAGCGTATGTACGCGGATATCCCTTACACAACTCGCGTATAACAACTTTTACTTTAGAACATACAAGCTTCAACAGCAGGATGAAGCATCAACTACTCCCAGCTTTTGTCTGAGATATTCAAAAGTCTCCCTGGGCAGTGGTTTTGTGAGAATATCAGCAACTTGTTCTTTAGAAGGAACATACTCCAACTTGACCTTTTGTTCAAGCACTTGTTCCCGGAGGAAGTGATACTTGATTGTTATGTGCTTGGTCTTTGAATGCATGACTGGATTCTTTGAAATGCTGATTGCACTTGTATTATCACATAAGATAGAGACTGGTGGAGTGCAAGTGATTTGAAAATCCTGCAAGGTCTGCATCATCCAAATAAGTTGTGTGCAACAAGATGCCGCAGCCACATATTCTGCTTCAGCTGTAGATAAAGCAATCGAACTCTGTTTCTTGCTGAACCAAGATACTAATCTGGAACCCATGAAGAAAGCACCACCACTTGTGCTTTTCCTGTCATCCACACTTCTGGCCCAATCTGCATCTGTGTAAGCATGAAGAGTGAGATATGTATCTCTAGGATACCATAAGCCATAGTTTTGAGTCCCTTGAAGATACTTGAAGATTCTTTTGACTGCCTGAAGATGAGTTTCCTTTGGGTTGGCTTGAAATCTTCCAACAATTCCTATTGCATGCATAATATCTGGTCGGGTACCTGTCAAATAAAGCAAACTCCCAATCATGGATCTATAAGTTGGTTGGTGAACTGCTGCTGATTCATCATTTGCAATGAGGCTGCATCCTGTAACCATGGGGGTACAAACTGGCTTTGAATCTTCCATGCCATACTTCTTCAAGATCTGCTTGAGGTACTTGGTTTGAGACAAGAAAATACCTCCTTCATTTTGTTGGATTTGCAATCCAAGAAAGTATGTCAATTCTCCAAGTAATGACATTTCAAATTCTTTCTGCATAACCAAGGCAAAGTTTTGACTCATAGCCTCTTCATGGCTGCCAAAGATAATATCATCTACATACACAACAAGTATTAGCAATTTGTTATTTTCAACTTTCATATAGAGATTGCTATCTGCTGATCCTTTTGAAAAACCTTGTTGGTGAAGATATTTGTCCAAACGATAGTACCAAGCCCTTGGAGCTTGTTTGAGACCATAGAGAGCCTTTTTCAATCTGCATACAAGGTTTGGATCATTCCCAAGAATGAAACCATCTGGCTACTCAATATATACTTCTTCTTCTAAGTCTCCATTCAGAAAGGCTGATTTCACGTCCATTTGAAATACCTTGAAGTTTTGAAAGCTTGAGAGAGCAAGGAACATTCGGATGGCCTCAAGTCTTGCAACAGGAGCAAAGGTCTCTTCAAAATCTGTTCCTTCTTGCTGCGCATACCCTTTACAAACAAGTCTGGCCTTGTTTCTAATTACTTCTCCATTTTCATTCAATTTATTTTTGAAGACCCATTTTGTCCCTATGACATTCTTATCTTTTGGTCTAGGAACCAATTCC
Organism: Pinus tabuliformis; assembly: GCA_031772625.1. Taxonomy (NCBI): domain Eukaryota; kingdom Viridiplantae; phylum Streptophyta; class Pinopsida; order Pinales; family Pinaceae; genus Pinus; species Pinus tabuliformis. The sequence continues at coordinate 1,391,034,005 of CM062817.1, read as the reverse complement.
CAAGTGTTATTCTTTTCGATCTGCTCAAGTTCTTCATCCATTGCTTTGACCCAACATTCATCTTTGCATGCCTCTTTCACATTTTGTGGTTCAGTGGAAGAGAGTAATGCCAAATAGCTTGAAGCTTCTGCAATTGTTCTTCTTGTTTGTACTCCTGCTTCTTTCTGCCCCACAATCTGAGATTCTGGATGATTCTTCTGAACATATCTGGATGGAGTCTTCTCTTCTATTCTTGTCTGCTCCTCTGGTTCTTCTTGAGGTTCTTCTTCTTCTTGAGGTTCTTCTTCATCATTCTGTCTTTGAGGGTAGCCTTCATCTTCTTCGATGTCTTCATGATGAACTTGCCTAGGAATGTATCCCTTCTCATCAACCACAACATCAATACTGTCAACAATTCTGCCAAGTCTTTTATTGTAGCACTTGTATGCTTTGCTATGTGGAGAATAACCAAGAAGAATGCCTTCATCTGCTCTTGGTTCAAGTTTGCCAAGTTGCTCATCAGTATTCTTAATATAACATTTGCTACCAAAGATTTTGAAGTGCTTCACCGAAGGAGTCTTACCACACCAGAGCTCATGAGGAGTTTGAGTGATATTTACTCGGACATTTGTTTTGTTGAGAATAATAACCGCAGCATGTGCAGCTTCACCCCAGAAAGTTGCGGGAGTACCTGACTCATCAAGCATAGCACGAGCCATTTGTTGGATTGTTCTGTTCATTCTTTCCACAACTCCATTTTGCTGAGGAGTTCTAGCTGTAGAGAATTCTCTTCTTATCCCATGTTCGTCACTGAAATCGAAAAATTCATTCGAGGTAAACTCCCCACCTCTGTCAGATCTGAGGCACTTAATTTTGTGTCCTGATTCATTTTCAGCCAAGGCTTTGAAGGATTTGAATTTTTCGAATGCTTCATCTTTGTGCTTCATAAGTCCTAACCAGACAAATCTGGAGAAATCGTCAATGAATAATATCAAATATTCTTCTCCTCGAGGTGTTCTTTTTCTGAATGGACCACATGTATCTGTATGTACTAGCTCAAGAGGCATGCTAGCTGATCCTTCCTTCTTAGGAAAATTAGTTCTGGTTTGCTTTCCAAACTGACATGATTTGCATATGGTGTTGTCTGGAATTTTGATGTCTGGAAGGTCACGAACCGCCTGATATTTGCATGCTTTCCTTATTTGTGGAAAGCTTAGATGCCCCAACCTCCGATGCCATAGCCAGTGTTCATCATTCTTGCTCAAATAGCATTGTTGTTGTCTTTCTTCAAATATGTATAGATTATTTGGAGTCCTTCTTCCTTTGATCATTGTTTCACCTGTATCAAGATCACGAACACAACATCCATTTGATCTAAATATTACCTCTATTCCTTGATCGCACATCTGACTGACACTCAGAAGATTATGCTTCAATCCATCAACATACAAAACATTTCTAGCTTTGATCTTCTCTTTCAACGGAGCAACGCCTTTTCCTTTTATGGCTACAGAGATATCGTTTCCAAAGGAAACTTTCTTTCCCTTTTCTAATGCGGTATATGATTCAAGTTTTTCTTTGTCCCCTGTCATATGCTTTGAACATTCGCTGTCAATGTACCATAGACTTTCTTGACCTTCTGCATAAAAGGCTATCCCACATCTTTTTGGTTGTGGTTCCTTTATTCTCCATGTTCTGACATTTGAGGTTTGTTCTTTCTGAGTTGTCTTCCAGAACCTGCTCCTGCATTCAGAGTCTTCATGACCAAAGTTATTACAAATAGAGCATTCAACTTCATTTTCAAGAACCGAAAAGTTGTTATAAGTCCTTTTCATGGTTCCAGTCATACTTCTTTGCTTTTGAGCTTCTCTAGTCATGATTGTCTTGTAGGCAACACATTGAGTTGCTTTGTGACCGAAGTTATGGCAAGAAAAACATTGGCCATTAAAGAAATTTCTGCGATAATCAGATCTATCATCCAACCGATTGTAGCTTCTATTGACATCCATTCTTGGGGCAAATTGGGAAGATTTTACCTGTGGCTGATTGTAGCTTCTGTTTGTCCTTAAGGCAGCTTGTCCCCGAATTTCTTGATAGTCTTTATTTGTTCTTGAGGTAAACTATCCCTGATTCACCTGATGACTTTTATTTGGTCTTTGCTCGCTCCTCCTTGCTGCATCAAGATAACTTTTAGAGGTAGAAGCTTGAGATGTTTCTCCATTATATCCCAGACCTGTCTTGATCAGAGGAGAGCGCTGCACATTGATAATCTCATCCAAGGTTTCAGATCCTTTAACAAATTTAAGATTAATCGCTTTTGTTTTCTCAATCTCCTTTCTAAGACAAACAATCTCACATTCCAATTTTTCAAGATGTTTTTCCTTTTCTGCCAATTGACATTGTAGAGAATCAATAATAGCATTTTTTTCTTCTAAGTAAACTTTGAGATTATTCATTTCTTCATAAAAGCCTTCTACATCTATAGCATCCATGTAGTCATCATCTTCAAAAGCCATTAAAAGTTTATATCTATAACCCTGTTCATCTTCATCACTATTTGAAAGACCATCACTATCTTCATGAGTGTAATAGCTTTTCTTCTTTTCATTCTGTTTCTTGTTCCATTTAACAGGTTCCTTTCCCTTGTCATTCTTATATTTGTGAGGACATTTGGCAGCATAATGACCTACTCTTCCACAAGAAAAGCATTTAAAACGTAACTTACCTCTGAACCTTCCAAAACCCCTTTGAAGATTTCTGACAAAATTTGATTCTTCTTCTTCATCTTCTGGCACGTGACTTGCTTCATAATAATCTTCTTTGCCTGAAGCCTTGAAAGCAACTTCTCTTCTGTCTGATGGACCTCCTTTTCTCATTTCATAAGCAGTTAGAATTCCGTGAAGCTGAGACATAGTAAGAATTCATAGATTTTCTTTTTCTTCTATTGTAGACACTTTAGATTCAAATTTGGGGGACAATGATCTTAGAACTTTTTCAACCACAATAGCCTCTTTTATTTCTTCACCCAAGTTTTTCATGCAATTAACAATCTCATCTACTCTAAGGAAATAGTTAGCCACACTTTCATCATTATACATTCTGAGAGTCTCATACTTAATCCTGAGAGTTTGAAGTTTAGCACGCTTTACCTGTTCGTCTCCTTCATAGCTCGTGACAATTTTGTCCCATATTTCTTTTGCAGATTTATAGTGCATTACCTTCATGAATTCCGATTGGGATATACATCCTAATAGAGTACTGACTGCTTTCGCATTTGTTTCATACTTCTTTTTCTCGGCTGGATCTGTAGGAGTAGCTGAAGGAAAAGTGTAGCCTGTCTCTACGATGTCCCAAACTTCTGTACCAAGAGATTGAAGATAGGCAATAACTCTTACCTTCCAATAATTGAAGTTTGTCCCATCAAAAACCGGTGGCCTGATTGATGCTTCTCTCTCGTAGTTGCTGATGATGAACGATCTACCTTCAAGCGATCAAGCTTCTCTGAAGGACCTGCTCTGATACCAATTGTTGGAAATAATACTGAGAGGTGGGGTGAATCAGTATTATCAGATCAATAAAACTTTTTTAATACTCAGAAACATATACGCTACTTTAGTTAAGTGAACCAGCGTGTACACGCTACTTTGTCTAAAGCAACCAGCGTATAACCAGAAATCTTATGATTCAGTTAGTTTATCTTCAGTAAAGGCATCAGGACATTATTAACCATATTAAAGATAAACAGATGCAGTATAACAGAACAGATCATCACACAAAAGCCACACACATGAACACCATGATATAAGGTGGAAACCCAATGTGGGTGAAAACCACCTGCTGCAAGTCGTCTCTATCTTTCTTTAATAAGAAACTTCAGTTTACAATATTTTGTACTGGTGCAGCCTTATACCAGTACGCAGGCTACAACCTGCAGAAGGCTACAACCTTCTCTCGTTTTCCAAACTCTCCTGGAAGGGAGCTCCAACCCCCTTTGCTCTTGTACTAGCTAAGATACTAGTACGTAGGTGCTGCCCTACAATCTTCTTTCCTTCAGGTACCACTTTTCATCAATTTTCAGACTGGATACTCCTGAAGCACAACATTACAACCTGAAGACCACGATTCATTCACAAATCATTGAAGCACAAAACAACCAATACTAGCATCATCAATCTTTGAATCACTGAACAACTGAAACCCTGTCAACACCCAGTCACCAGAACACAGAGCAGACTACAGAAACTCTGCAATAACAGTCAGACCCAACTGCAACCCCAAGAATTAAGCTTCAAAAGATATACGCTACTTCAATGAAACCAACCCGCGTATACACGCGCTTTTACCAAAGACAACCTGCGTACAGATCTAAAAATAATTTCTCATAACTTGTAGCTGTACCAGACATCAGTCATACTTCAGAACATAACATTGCGTCAGTATGCAGATCTAAAAATATGCGTAATCAACCATATACCGATAGTTAATTTCAAACCATTTGATCCCGATCTATCCTTAGATCTAGTCTTCCATCAACCGGTGTGATCTCTCCTTAGCTTAGATCAAGCAACCCAGAACCTGCGTACGAGATCTCTTTCTTTATCAGATATTCAAGACTTTTTCAGTGCTCTTGCCTAATGATCTTCTCCTCCTTATATAGCCTTAGGCCCTTCTCAATACCACGATCCAAAACCATAGTAATACAATACCATCAACTTCAAAACTCGGGATCAACACGACTGTCGAGATACTTTGGTCCAAAAACATAGGCTCAAGTACCGAGGACTAACTACCACGGACCAAGGGAAGCTTCTCGACATGTATGCTCTTTTCCGTTCATGAAACTGCGTGTATACGCGACTTCGTATATAGCGAGCCCGCGTATCCGCGACTTAGTATATAGTGTACCAGCGTGTATACGCAACTTGGGCTTAATGAACCTGCGTATATGAAATTTCTCTTCATTCTTGTAGTCTGGACTGAGATCTGTCATCAAAGAGAGTTGCCATCAAGGACAACACCTGTACCGTAGCGCCACACCTGTGCCAAAATGCCAACATATTTTTGAGGTGGGCTTACATCAACATTTTTATCATACCATGATGATACATGGTATTCTAAATAGATTGTATTTTTCTTTGAGCGTTACTTGTCATTTTCTTTAGAATATTGAGTAAGAAATAAAGAAAATTAATTTCATTCCCCTCAAGGAAATGCATTATCATATGCACATGATGGAACAACATACTGCCAAATATTCCTTCACAATTAATAAATTTTTGAATGACCAACAATAAATTTCTCCATTTTTTTAAGGGTTGTACTTGGGATGCCCTTCTTAAAGACTGAAGTGTCCATATATGGGTTTCTGAGAAATGTTTTCCATTTATTTCCTTCAATTCCTCTGTTCTTGAACCATCTTTCACCAACCCTGGGTAGCCGAGTTACTTTTCCTATGAAGGATTACGTCAATACTATTTTGACATCTCTAATTTTTGCCTCAGCTCCATCGAATATTGGGCAAAGGACTTTGCAACTTCGTTGTCACGGTCGTCAATTTTCTCTATAAACTCCAAGCATTGTTCCTGTTGTAACATTTTTCTAGCTTGTGGATAACCCTCCATAAATTTCTTTCCATCTGGCTTTTTCCTCACAATAACCCCCATGTTGGAGAAGTCTTAACCGGCAACTACTTCTTTTGATAAGGTTATGGAGCGAAAACAGCTTCAGAAATCAGAGTATGGTTTTGAGCTAAATTTTCAATGGAATGGAGTGAAGAGGGTTTCAAGAAAACATAGTATGAATGAGGGAAAAATTATAAGTGAAACAAGGTTTATGGAGTGGAGTTTCTGTGCAATGATGAGCAATGAATGGGCTTATGGCCAACTTCATTGACAAGACAGAGTATTTATGGTTAAGTCTGAAGTTGGAATAGTAATGATTACTTTAAGTGGTGGTAGCAACGTCTATTTTATTTCATAATCTAATGTTTCTTACCTTTATTATTTAATCTAATGTTTACATACCTTTAGATTCATGATTATGATGTTTTGACTGAACTTTTTAGGTTGTCCTTGGATTCCTTGAAGTGAAAGTTTCATCATCTTCTTCTGATACGAAGATCTTCAATTGTCTTAGTTAATCCCTATCAATATCAGCTACAAAATTTTGTTAAGGTTGTATATTCTCAAAAAATTTGTAGCTGCTTATTTTGAAAAGAAAAAGAGGGTTACAAAGAAAATGGGATTAGAACAGGGTTTAAAAACAAAATGTAAGGTACCAAGAGTACTTGGTTTTCATCCTAGATTTTTTGTATAAACATGCCAACAGTGTTGGTTTGCGAGTAAAGTTGGAGAGGAAGGAGAATCATTCCTAACCACCTTCAAATCAATATTGTATTGTATATGTTTAATAATCTCCTCCCTTGTCAATGGTTTGTGATAAATTCTGAATCAATGGCCATTTACAAGGAAGGTCACTTTTTCTTCATCAATAGTTCTAATCCTGACTGCACCATTATCAAAGACAATTTCAATCTCATAAGACCCAAGCCAATGAGTTTGAAATTTTCCTTGAAAATATTTAAATATTTACCTCAACCTGGAGATGCTCTTCCTTTCCATGATATTTCTTTTAGAATATTTACCTCAACCTGGAGATGCTCTTTCTTTTCATGATATTTCTTCTTCATGTTCTTTTCAACTTTTCTTCCTTCTTCTAACTGATGTCTTAGTTCAAGAACTTCATTTTCTTATTTTTCAAGAGTTTGGAGTAGATCTTTATTCTGCTTCTTTGATACTTCAAGATCTTCCTTTAGCGAGAGGATCGTAGCTTCAAGCCTTTCATAATAACTGGATCTATCTCTGAGTTTCTTTATTGTTGTGCTCCTTTCATTGACTTCATTTCTTAATGAGGTCACTTCATCCTGCAACTTTTGATATTGAATTACCTTGTCCTTAAATACCTTCCTTACCTTGTTTCCTTCCTCTAGTTGAGCTTTTAGTCTGGTAGATTCTTCTTTGAAGGTGCATTCCCTTTTGTTCAACAGATCTTGTTGATCTCCAATTTTGTCTGTAAGCCTTTTAAATTCTGCCTCTATTTGATATCTTTCTTGCTTACCCATAAGAACAAATTCAGTTGTTTCGCTAGATCACTTTCATCATCTTCACATGGATGGATAAATGTATCACCAGAGGATAACAAATTCATACCTAATAGATCTTGTTCATCTTCATTCTGAAGTGATTCTGAATTTGAAGTGCTTCTTCCACATAATCCCCAATCGATGCTCCCATTGTCATAGTCTTTCTGAGATGTCTTCTTCTTCTTATGTGCTTTCTTTTTGAGCTTCTTTCCCATTGTTCTATAGATCTCCTTCAAGCGATCAAGCTTCAACAAAAGGACCTGCTCTGATACCAATTGTTGGAAATAATACTGAGAGGGGGGGGTGAATCAGTATTAGCAAATTAATAAAACTTTTTCATTTCCATACTTAGATACATATACGCTACTTCAGTTAATGGAACCCACGTGTATACGCAACTGTGTCTAATGCAACTAGCGTATATCCAGAATACTTATGATTCAGTTAATCCATTATGTTGATCTTTAGTTAGTGCATCAGAACTTTATTAACCATATGAACAGTAAGCAGGTCCAGTAAAACAGTACATATCATCACACAGAAGAAGCACACATGAACACCATGATATAAGGTGGAAACCCAATGTGGGTGAAAACCACCTGCTGCAAGTCATCTCTATCTTATTTTAATAAGAAACTTCATTTTACAATATTTTTGCACTGGTGCAGTCTTATACCAGTACACAGGCTTCTACCTACAGAAGGCTACAACCTTCTCTCGTTCTCCAAACTCTCCTGGAAGGGAGCTATAACCCCCTTAGCTCTTGTACTAGCCGATCCATTTACTAGTATGTAGGTGCCGGCCTACTGAAATGCTCCAACCTTTACTCGTTCTCCAGCTGCTACCAGAAGGGAGCTACCACCCCCTTAGCTCTTGTACTAGCTAATGTACTAGTACATAGGTGCCGACCTACAGAAGGCTACAGCCTTCTCTTTCTTCCTCCAGGTACCACGTTTCATAAATTTTCAGTCTGGATACTCCTGAAGCACAACACAATAATCTGAAGGCCATGTTTCATCCAATTTTCATACTAGACCCATCAATATCATTGAAGCACACAATCAACCAACATTAGCATCATCAATCTTTAAATCACTTCAATACTGAATCACTGAAACCCTGTCCACAAACTGCAGTCACAGAGCAGATAACAGAACTCTGTAATAACAATCAGACCCAACTGCAAGTTCAAATATGATACTTCCTAATGCATATGCTACTACGATGAACCAAACCCGCGTACATACGCGCTTTCACCAAAGCCAACCCACGTACAGATCTATAACTATTCAATCATGACTTGCAGTTATTTCAAAATTAAGTTATACCCAGTTCAGAACATTACATGTGTCAGTATACAGATCTAGAATAAGCATAATCAACCATATAGAGATAGTTCATTTCAAACCATTTGATCCCGATCTATCCTTAGATCTTGTTCTCCATCAATCGGTGAGATTCCTCCTTAGCTCAGATCAAGCAATGCATCATAATCCGATAACCTGCATACTGGATCTTATACTTCATCAGATATTAAAGACTTTCTCAATGCACTTGCCTAATGATCTTCTTCTCCTTTTATAGTCTTAGGCCTTACTCAATACCATGGTCCAAAACCATTGAAAACCAATACTAGGGACCCAATACCTGGGTTCAACACTTCGGACGCAATACCAAGGACCAAAACCATAGGTCTAAATACCACGGACCCAAAAATAAGCTTTCCCACATGTACGCACTTTTCCGTGCATGAAAGTGCGTGCATACACATACGCGACTTTTGATCAGCAATCCCACGTGTATACGTGCCTTTGTATATAGTGAACCTACGTGTATAACCTGCATGTATACCCTACTTGGTATATAGCGAACCTGCGTATATATGCGACTTGGTACATAGTGAACCTGCGTATAACCTGCATATGTACGCGACTTGGTATATAGTGAACCTGCGTATATACTCTTCTTTCTTCATTCTTTGTAGTCTGATCATCAATTCTTTGCTACTGACCTGCTGCACTATAATCTGTCATCTTTCCATCAAGGACAACACTTGTATCATAATGCCAACACTGTTTGCATTGATATGGTTCATGAGAATAGGAGGAAATCATTGTGTGTATCAATTTCCACCTACCCATAGATTTCGCTTCCTCACACCTTGGAACCTGTCAAACCATGGGCTTAGCTACAAAATTCTGTATTAGTTGCATAATTATTGTAATTCAGTAGCCGAATTAAACATTAAACTAAATAATAAAGAACATCATAATTTTATGAAATAAAAGACAATTGTAGATGTGTCATATCATAATTCGTGTAACTTGACGCCCAATGTGTTATTATGAATGTCAAAACGAAATACATAGGGTGAAAAAGGATGTCAAAAAGAAAAAATTGTGAGCTGCAACAATATTAGAGGCTAACATGAGAGATTAACCTCTAATGGTCAGCAAAAACTAGTTGGAGTTGGTTATGCCTAGAGAGGTATAATTAAAACAAAAAAATCCTCTTGCTCACAATTTCTTCTCTGAGAAAAAGAGAAGAAAGCATAGGTTGAAAAACCACCATGACTTTTTATGGCTAGAGATAAATGCCATAATATGGAATCTATGGAAATGGGGATAAATACAATTCTCAAAGAGTACAATACCAGTGGGAGATAAAGACAAGTAGAACATAGAATACTAGCATGACATTGCTAATGGTTCACGAGGCATAAAGTTAAGAACAACTCCTATTGTGTATTACTTTTCCTTACAGTCCAGCCATAGCTCTTGGGAATATTAATTGTTGGCTTCAAGGTTAGGTGGAACATTGAGGCCATTAAAGGCCCATCACTAATTCTCTTTTTTTGTGACACTTCTAGTGATGATCTTTTATTGAACCTCACCAATTCTCTTTTTGGTTGCCTTTGGTGACAGTCAAAATAACTTCGTCAGCATTGATCATTCCAATGAGTTTTTGATGACGCTATGTACCTGTTACTATATTTTTTGTCAAAAGATAATGATTTAAGACCATTGTTGTGGAGTATTTTTCATTATGTGTCCAAGGTCATAGTGGTTATAATAGTCAGTCAATTTGTTAAGATGTAATTAGTGTGGATCATTTCCCTCAAGTCATAAGAATATAGTTTTCGTATGAGTCAACACATGATTAATCTCTATTAGGTTATTATCTAGCAAATTTCCTTTCAATAAAGTTCCACTATTGTGTCTAGGAATTATATTATTTAATACATAATCAATCTCTGTCAATTCTATTAATGAGAGAGACCTAACACTCCTTAACACTCATGGCACACCTTAACATGCTTTGGAATAGTACACTAACATTCCTTGGAACCTCGCATGTCTTGGAACATATTTGTACCCAGAACATCTTTGTACCTAGAACATCTTTCCATGAGTAGGACACCCAAGCACATGTTGGCATGCCCTAGCATAGCATAGCACTCCCCTATCATTTGTTGGCATGCTCTGTAGTCCCCAGCATGGCCTTGAACACCTTGGTATAATATTGCATTGACAAACATTAGCACTTGGCACACATTGGCACTGGGCATGTATTGGAACATATTATTAGTGTTCCTAGCATGCTCCTTTTGAAAAAGATAAAGTCTCGACTTATTAACCCTCTTATGTGTTCATTTCATTGCATTTTAGCTTGGTTAATATAGCAAATTCACTTTAGATAAAGTTCCACTAGTGTGTGTAGGAACTATGTTATTTAAAAAAATCAACCTCTATAAATTCTATTAATGAGGGAGACCTAGCACTCCTCAACCATGGCACACCTTAACATGCTTTGGAACACACTAACATTCCTTGGCACCTTGCATATCTTGAAACATCTTTGTACCTAGAACATCTTGCCATGAGTAGGATGCCCAAGCACATGTTGTCATGCCCTAGCATAGAATATCACTCCCCTAGCATGTGTTGGCATGCCCTGTAGTCCCTATCATGCCCTAGAACACCTTGGCATAACATTCCATTGGCAAACATTAGCACTTGGCACACATTGGCACTTGGCATGTATTGGAACTTATTATTAGTGTGCCTAGCATTCCCCTTTTGAAAAGGATAGTCTTGACTTATTAGCCATCCTATGTGTTCATTTCCTTGCATTTTAGCTTGTATATTCCTTTTGTTACCTTCAAACTCCTTGCCACATATTGGCATACTCTGGTACCTTGCACATCAACCTAGCATGTCTTAGCACCTGGCATGTCTTGGCATGCCTTGGCACTATTTGACAGTACATGTTAGCACACCCCAAAACTACCTAACACACTCTAGCACTTCTTGACATGCCATGATATTCCCTAGAATGCCTTACCCATGCTTAGCATACCTTGTCACTCCCTCCTTGGCATGACAACTAGCACTCATTGACACTCCCTGACACACCCTCATATTCATTCACTTCCATGCATTTTGACCTAGTGCTCCCTTATGTTGTCCTAGTACTCCCTAACACTCCTTTGCATGCATTGGCACTCTCTAGCACACCCTAGCACTCTTGACATGCTCTGCCACTCATAGCATGCATCACACTCCTTAACACACATTAACACTTGGCACGTGTTGGCACTTGGAAAGTCTTAGCATGTTTGGCATGCGTTGAGATGACTTGGTATGCGTTGGCATGGTTTAATATTAAATTTATTTGAGATGAATTACTGGAAAGTAGATGAGAAGCAAAGGAGGAATATTTGGCACTTAGAATGCACTGACACTTGGCACTTGGCACCTAGTGTTAGTGTGCCTAGCATTCCCCTCATGGAAAAGGTAAATTGATGCTTATTAACCCTATTATGTGTTCATTTCCTTGTAATTTAACTTTTTCCTCCCTTTTGTTGCCTTGACAGTCCCTAGCATGCATTGTCACACCCTTCACATCTTGGCATGCCTTAACACTTGGCACATCTTACATGCCTTTGTACTATCTGGCACATGTTAGCATGCCCTAGCATTCCCTAACACACCTTGGCAGTCACGCCATCACAGCTAGCATTACATTTTTCCATGACTTGGGAATCGTACATTCCTTAGAACACCTTAGCACACCTTAGTTTTCATGCCCTCATAGATAGCCTTACTTTTTTGTGACTTGGGAACCCAGAAAATTCATTAGCAAAACAATATTGTTCCCAACCAAAAGTCTCCCTTTCTATGAAATTGCTTTGTCCCCACCTTATCACAACCATAGGCTTGCCTCTTGCAAGTCCTATTTTGAACTTCTCCTAAAACACTTCATCCTTGGGACACCTGGAATTCACTGACACTCCTTGGCACACAATCTTATTCGTTGATTTCCAAGCATTTTGACCTAGTTCTCCCTTGTGTTCCCTTGACACTCCCTAACACTCCTCAACAACCATTGACATTGTCCACCATGTGTTAGCACACCTCTTCTTTCCTTGGCATGCCCTGTCACTCCATAGCTATCATGCCCTCACAACTACCCTTACTTTTTTTACACTTGGGAACCCAACCAAGTCCTGCCTCAACTACAACAACTTAACCAAGTTATAGTTACTACAACTAGACTATGCCTTGTTCACCTAAGAACTGCCTATAACACATCTTAGGCTACTCATGTCCAATCTCAACTCATCCCACTTAACAAGTTACCAAGTCAATGCTCACGTCCTTCCATGAACATAAAAAAACTAAGAAACATCGTTTACATCTTGACATGCCATAGCACCTGGCACGTCTAACAATCCCTTAGCCCGATGTGGCATGTGTTAGCATCCTTTACAATTCTTGGCATGCTTTGCACTCCCTATAACACCCTAGCATTCCCTAGCACACCCTAGAACTCCCTAACACACCCTAGCACTCCCTGACATGCCCTGGCACTCTAGCATGCCTTGGAACTACCTAGCATATAACCTTGTCACTCCCTCCTTAGAACACTTGGAACTCATTGACACTCCCTATCACACACTCTTACCTATTCATTTCCATGCATTTTGAACTAGTTCTCCCTTGTGTTTATGTGGCACTCCATAAAATTTGCTAGCATGCATTGGCACAGCCTGGCACCTGACACATCTTGGCATGCTTCCTTGGAACTACCTAACATACCTTGTCACTCCCTCCTTACCACACCTAGAACTCACTAACACTCTCTCTCACAAACTCTTATTCATTCATTTCCATGTATTTGAAACTAGTGATCCCTTTTGTTTCCTTGGCACTCCATAACACTCCTTGGCATGCATTGGCACACCCTAGCACCCGACACATCTTGGTATGTTTCCCTGGTCTCTAGCATCCCTTAGCACTGCCTATCATACCTTGTTACTCCCTCAACACACTTGTATCTCACTAACACTTCCTGTCACAAACTCTTATTTGTTCATTTTCATGCATTAATTTTACCTAGTGCTCCCTTGTGCTTCCCTGGCACTCCCTAACACTTCCTAGCACATGTTGATACACCTTGGCACCTGACACATCTTGGCTGCATGTTTCCCTAGAAATCTAGCATGACTTAGCACAACCTAGCATACCATGTCACTCTCTCCTTAGCACACTTGGAACTCGCTAACACTCCCTATCACACACTCTTATTCATTCATTTCCATGCATTTTGACCTTGGTCTCCCTTATGTTTCCCTGGCACTCCCTAACACTTTTTAGCATGTATTGGCAGACCTTGGCGCTTGCAGGCACATCTTAGTATGCTTCCCTAGCACTCTAGCATGCCATGGCACTGCATAACATACCTTGCCACTCCCTCCTTAGCACACCTAGAACTCGTTGCCACTTCATTTCCATGCATTTGAAACTAGTGTCCCCTTGTGTTTCCTTGGCACTTGGCCCTAACACTCTTTAGCATGCATTCACGCCACACCTTGGTACCTGGAACATCTTGGCATGCCTTAGCAGTTGGCTTGTCTTAGCATGCCTTGGAATTTTCTAGCATGTGTTAGTACATCCTAGCATTCCCTAGTACACCTTGACATTACCTAATTGTCATGCCCTCATAGATAACTTTACTATTTTTGTGATTTGGGAACCCAACCGAGTCATTGGCAAAATAGTGTTGTGCCCAACCCAAAGTCTCCCTTTGTCTGAAACTAATTTTACCAACCCCTTATAATTGTAACCATAGGCTTGCCTCCTACAATTCCTATTCTAACCTTCTACTAACACATTTTTTTCCTTGAGACACCTGGAATTCATTGACACTCCTTGGCACACACACTTATTTGTTCATTTCCATGTATTTTGACCTATTTCTCCATTGTGATTCTCTAACACTCCGTAACATTCCTCAACATGCATTGCCAATGCTTGAGATGTGTTAGCATGCCTTTTCATTCGTTGGCATTCCCTCGCACTTCTTAGCTATAATGCCCTCACAACTACCCTTACCTTTTTTGGGTCTTGGGAACCTAACCAAGTCTTGCCTCAACTACAACAACTTGACCAAGTTACAATTACTACAACTAGACTATGTCGTGTTCACCTAAGAACTGACTATAACTCATCTTAGGCTACTCATGTATAATTTCAACTTATCCAACTTAACAAGTTACAAGTTACCATGTCAAGGCTCACATCCAATTGTGTCCATAAGACAACTGAGCAACATAGTTTACATCTTGACATGCCATAGCACCTGGCACATCTAACAATCCCTTGGCACTATGTGGCACATGTTAGCACCCCCTACATTCCTTGGCATGCTTTGGCACTCCCTAGCACTCCCTGACATGCCCTAGAAATCTAGCATGCCTTAGCACTGCCTAGCATATAACCTTGTCACTCCCTCCTTAACACACCTGAAACTCACTGACACTCCTTATCACACACTCTTATTCGTTCATTTCCATGCATTTTGAGCTAGTTCCCCCTTGTGTTTCCATGGCACTCCCTAACACTCCCTGACACCTGACACAAATGCCAATTTTCTTATTCTTGGCTATGGTGTTCTTATTTTATACATGTGACCCTTGACTATGCCATGAAATCCTCCAAAATCTTCTTAAAGGATGGGATCTCCTCTTCATGCATGAATCTAGTGGAATGTGACAAGTTATCCAAAGTTCATCCAAATATGTAATTTGTACCTTGGGAAATGTGAAAGGTACCCTCTGTGGAGAAACATGCATAAAGATTTATGACCAAGTTCCCTAAATGTGAGATGTTTGCCACTTGTCAATTGTTCCTCTTGTTGATGATGAAACCAACACTCTAGTTGTGCAAGGCTTACAAAGTGTCATTGTGCATCAAGTCAAGGTTGTTTCCATTGTCACCTCAGCAACGAATCCTCTTAGTTTGGATTAATTATTGAATCCAGGGGTGTCCCAAAGAACAAATTTATGGGGTATTTTATGTGACTAGATCACTGGCATTGAAAACCATATTTACATTCGATGCTTTAACATCTTGATGATCCCTGTCCTATCGACCACAACTTTTGTATTCATTATTGCTTTCGTCAGAACACCTCCAGTAGATATTGATGGTGTTCATGAGCCTCTTTCTAGCTGTGATAAGGGGATTAGGGGCTCCCTTATCACAAGCCATAACCCCTAATGTGTTTAATCCCTTAGCCAAGGGGGCCCAAGGGTGTAGTTGTAGGGCCATTAGGACCATTTTAGGGGGTTCATAACATTAGGAAAAGTGGAACGGCATGACCAAAAAGGTTGTGGGGGGTATGTTATGGTGTATTGAATGAGACAAGGGGACACAAGGGTAGCATTAATGCTAGAAATCGGAGGTAAAAACATGGTTTACTAAGATCTATAATCCTAGCATTAGAGAATGAGAAGGGGGCTTAGGACTTAATTTCATAGGGTCTAGGGGACCTAGAGGGAAGGTAGCAAGAGAAGTTGATAACGGAACCCCCAATAATGGTGATAAGGGGATTAGGAGTCCAATTATCACAAACCATAAGACCTTACCCATAACCACCAAATTCCCTATCTCCTTAACCCCCAATCCATAATCCCTTAACCCCTACACTCAAAACTCATAACCCATAAACCCCTTGACTCATTAAATCTTAAGACGCTAACCCCTAACCTATAATCCATGAGCCAACTCCTAAGCCATAACTCCTTATCCTCTTAACCAGTGACCCTTTTAACCCCTAACCCTTCACCGCCTAAACACCTTAATTGCTAACCCCTTAACCATGAACACCTAAATCCCCTAAATCTTAAGTCCTTAACCACTAAACTAAATTGTGTCCAATATAAAATAATATACATAAGAGAAAATTAAATGATATTATCGACATCAATGCTTGAAATAACCTCAAATTAGCCATGAGTGGTGAGCGTGGGGGTGAATGTGGGGCACTATTAAAGTTACAACATGTTTAAATTCCTTTTACAGTGTGAGGTTATTCTCCAATAGGGTTGAAGCATCATCACAAGGAAGAATGACATATTTTTGTGGGGGAGTGATTAAAGTTGTAACACAATTCAAGTGATTTACATCTCCAATGTAAATGACATCATTGTATGTTTGTGTCAGGTTGTTAGAGAGGTTATTTATAGACAATACATTCAATGTACATAGACTTCATCATTTCAAGGCCTCGACTCTAACATGGATTTGTACTAGGAATACTTCATGCGAATGAAAGGAGGCCTTTTTGTTTAACCACATATGCACAAGAGCACCAGATGTTGCCCTGTAGATCCCCCTTGGTGTGTTCAAAGTGGGTTTACATTTGTGTTGAGTTGAAACTAATCATAATAACCCTCCTCTTCTTAAATATAACATTTGTTAGCTTTTCCATATACACAAGATACTAGAATTAAAGGATAGCCAAATTCCCCAAGGAACAATGAATGGTGGTCTCCTAAAGGGATTTAACTCTTTAATATCATACAAAAACTTTAGAAAATCTTCAATACTTTCTCCTTGCTAGATATTTTTACAACATGTTAAAGCTCCCAACCATGACAAAGAAATCCTCGTATATGGGTAGTTTATAAGAAAATGTATAATATTTTTCTTGGATTATCGACATAAAACACATTGTCCCAACCCTTGCCAACTCTTTCTTTAAAAAGCCTCCTGTGTCAAAATCTTGTTTTTTAGTGCCAACCGTACAAATATCCAAGTCTTCAAAGGGGTTATGGTATTCCATAGAGATTTCCACCCTGATTTGACTCACCTTGTATTTCATTTGAAAACATTTCTTTGTATCCTACTCACGTTGTTTGGTTCTCAAATGTAGGATTTTTGAAGCAAATAAACTCATCCTATTCTTCTCCTACTCCAACATGACTCTTGATAAGCCTCCTAATGTAATAATTCCATTGTCCAATATGAAGCCTTTCTAGTCCCAACACATTAGAAGTCATCTAGTCGTGGTACCATAAGGATGTATTTATTGGATCAACAATCCAGGTTTAAGGAAAACAATATACACCTTGCAAATTAACAATGAGATCATTTGGAAGTCTATAGAAATTACCACTTAGAACCCAAAATTCAACTCCCATCATAACCATCTACCCCATTACATGTCTTCCACATAGTCCAATTTCCAAATAGAAGAAAAGATGGTACCAATTTTTTCCACACAATTTAGTTTTCTACTAGAGAGAAGCTAGTATCTTATATGCTTTCCACTTAATTGATCCATTTTGAAAAGTTTTATTTTGCCTCCTTATCCATTCTATCAAAGACAAAGGTCTATGTACTTTTGAATCATTCTGAAATTTCCACAATCTTTCTAAAGTTGTCTCCACGGATTTCTTATTGCAGGTGCCTCGCCAAAGTGAATTTTAGAGAACTAGGTATTGGTCTTGAGTGTATGTGTTTGTGGGTAATTCCATTATTACCATGTATACCAAATGTAGAATAATTGGATAATTTGCAAAACCTTGATCTAAGTTTCTCACAATATCTACACTTCATGTTGAGATGGAGCATGTAGTTCTCTCTCACATAAGGAGTTGTAAATGAATAGATCACTCATAAAGACAAGGCCTGTCTAGCCCTAAAGCACAAGGAGTGAACCCTCTACAAATATTTTGTTTGCTAAACAAACTCAATTATGTCAATGTAAAATACTATACATAAGAGAAAATAAAATTATATTATCTACATCAATGCTTGAAATAGCCTCACATTATCCATGAGTGGTGAGCTAGGGGTGAATGTGGGGCACTATTAAAGTTACGTCATGTTTAAATTCCTTTTAAATCATGATGTTTTTATCCAATAGGGTTGATGTATCATCACAAGAAAACATGACACATTTTTGTGGGGGAGCGATTAAAGTTGTAACACAATTCAAGTGATTTACACCTCCAATGTAAATGACATCATTGTATGTTTTTGTAAGGGTGTTAGAGAGGTTATTTATAAGCAATACATTCAATGTACTTGGACTTCATCTTTTCAGGGCCTCGACTCTAACATGGATTTGTATTAGGAACACTTCATGAAAATGAGAGGGGGCCTTTTTGTTTAACCACATACGCACAAAGAGCACCAAATGATGCCCTTCAGTTTCCCCTTGGTGCATTCAAAGTGGGTTTACATTGGCATCGAGTTGAAACTTATCATCATGATCTTCCTATTCTCAGTGACATCTGCTAGATTTTCCATATACACAAGATAGAATTAGAGGATCACCTCATCTATAGATGCCCCATTTATTATGATATTCAAGGGATGTTCTATTGTCTTTATTAAGATTTAGATGGGTCGTTGTCTACATTCTTTAAATACATGTCTAACTCATTTTATGAGGGAGGTCCTTGGATTTAGATTTTTATATAAGGTCTTATGTGGCCTTCCCCTTTAGAACTCTTCCAAGGGTGTCACCTCTTTCCATGTTGCCTTGCCTACTTAGGGCCAAATTGACTAACCAAGATTCAAACTTCTTCAACTATCAAATTAGTGAGGCGTCATACCTATTCTTGACCCCATCAATGAGACATCCTTCTTCATAGATACTTTTGAGGATTTCCCAATGCAGATCACATGTTGGATTCCATAGGATCTATTACCCCATTTTCTATATGGGATTCTAGATGATATTCTAAAATTTTCATTGTCATCTCAAACCCTACGATTCTTGTCACATTGATCATTTTCCAACTAGGATACACAGATCTATATGTAATCCATGGATGTACCAATGGTTTGATGACACCCTACCTTAGCCATCTAGGACACTAGGTGTAGTAATACGTTCTTTTATCTACCACATTTAGCTTGATATGTATGATCCATGCATATATGATATCTCTAATGTGTATTATTTTTATTGTGTTCACTTAAGCACTCTATTATAACTCTTGATGATTTGGCTATAAGTTTTAAGTTGAGTTGTTCCATGGTGTTCCATAATTTTACTCAGAGAAGTGTGCCATCTTGATGGTTTGGGTATATTCTTGGTGATTTGAGTAGGTGCTACACATTGATCTTATTGTACCCCTTATTTCCTTTAGTTAAATTTTATCCCGTGTATTTCTTAACAACACATGTGGAGGCCTTCTAAACTATGGCTAGCTTCTAATAGGGTATTTTTCAGCTCTAAGTGAAGTTCCTAAAATATAATAGGCTACCTATAGCTATATGATTTTATTGATAATATTATTCACATATTTGAGAATATTTGTGATCTCCTTAAGGGTTAGTAGATATTTTCCTTATGTGTAAACCTCATGTCCCTCTTCCCTCCTTATATAAACATAGTTGCTTGTATTAAAAAGGTGTTATATAGTTTTTATTGATGTCCTAATTAAACCAACATTATGGCCTTGTGAGATTTCAATATTATTATTAGATATAACCTCTATGTCAAGTGAACTCCTTTTCATTAAATGAAAAAAAAACTTAAACTCAATAGTGGAAACATAAGCTACCAGCTACCATAACAATCTCCATATAATATTTTACTACCTATTAACCAATCTATTAGAATCTAATTTAATTTCCCACTACTTTAAAATCTAAAACCAATATATTAGAATCTAATTTAATTTCCCGCCACTATTATTTCTTCCCAAGTTGGGTGAGAGTTTAGTGCGCACTCCCTCTGCTCATAATCTCTAGGATTTCACCATAGATACCACTCTATAATATTCAATCCTTTGCTGCCCTATGGGTTCGATGAGATTTTAACGTGAATTTACAAGATCAGATCTGCGTTTGCTCTTTTTTGAGCTTTAATTGAGATATTTTGCTCCTAATTGGTGGGTTTTTTCTACAATGTGGAGCAGAAAACATATCGTCTGCATATGGAGATAAAATGACAACCTTCAAGGATCCGAGAAGAGAGTGTGTATGGATATGTTCGAAAGGTATTTTTCTAATATCATTTCTATGATTTTTATTGTTAAAACTTCAAAGGGGTTAAACTTGTATACCAAATTATGGAGAAGAAGGCAGAGTTAGGATTGACAAGAGTTTATAAATTCAATCATATTCATTTCATGATTAGCAAGACTGGGCACTCCTGTGGAATTGTGATCTTAAATTTTTGAATGAGCGTTTTGGGAAATTTAATGGTGATGTGGATTGATCAAGTGTTTGGAGCTGAAGATGCAACTTTAATGAGTGTATTTGGTGTTATTAGTTTGGGACAATTTATGTGTTAATATTTCTTTCTAATGCAAACTAGGTCACCTGACACTGGGACCAGATTTGAGTGTTTGACATAGACATGAAAGCCCCCAAACAGGACTTGAGGGATACGTGTGTATATAAAATTAGAAATGATTAAAATTATAGAAACAAATGCAGACAGAAAGATGTAATTTTTTTTAACATTTAGAAAATAGAACTATATCAAATACACAAGAATACACCATGGATCATATATATAGAACCATGAAGTTGGGAGTCAGAACTATAGTTTTCAACATCATTAAAATGAATTTTACATAAATAAGATGATACTATTGATGAGGATGCCAATGGAAAAAAAAAATAGGGTGGATTAGTAGAGGAATCTCATGAGTGATGAGTCACAGGCTATATCTCATTCTTCTACATCTTATAATCAAAATCATCAAGATCACCACCATTGTTGTAGTGCTCTCCTTTAATGTCATTTATATCCATTCCAGGATTGGCATCTTCTTGTTGATTTTCCATGACACTTAAGAATCTGGGCTATGTCTAAAATCATGATCTTAAACACACTCAAATGCCTCAACACTTCTACTTTGCACAGCATAATAACAACCATCAGTGAATCAACTAGTGCAAATGACAATTTTAAACTTTTTAAACCCACTACTTGTTATATTACAAACTACAATACAACAGTCTTGGCGCTCACGTACCAGGGATCATGACCCCTACATATAACCCTGATACAAGGACACAACTAGGGATTGGTGTCAACAACTATGACCACCAATCTCCCATGAACAAGATACACTTGACCTACTTGTTGATGTGGCACCCCACAACCCTTTTAGTCCATGTACCTTGAACACATCTGGTGGGTTCTCTTGCATCCCAATCCACTGATCACTGCAACTGTATCTTCAACTGTCCAACCTGCCAATATCAATGATCACAACTCCTTTTGTGTCATTAGACTTTGGCTCACTAATCTGCCCACTAGTATCCCTCTTGCTTCATTAAGAATTCTACTCATTGGGTCTTCTGAAACTACCCTATTATAAAAAATATGACATCTTTCATTAGCTGAACTAGGGATCCCATCAAATTGCCTCCTGACATTCCATTGGTTCCTTTCATGAACATTGCACTTGAGGTCTTCAAGCTACCCACTAGGTACTCTTTCATCCTTCAAAGGTACCAACACGTAGGGCTTGAAAACCTACCCTCTTATCACTGCAATGACATTTGCATTTTCTGATCTAGGGCACAACATTAATCAACTTTCTTGACTGCTATTTTGGCTGCTTCAAATATCATTCCTTAGGGCTTCCAAAACTACCCACTTACAGTCTTGTTTTAACTGATCTAGGGCATCCATGACACTGTTGTTCATTACCCATGAACATACCTCCAAACTTCTCCACTAATCTGCCTTCTCTAGCCTTCCTTCCTCCATGCCAACAACTGCCCTCACTTCTGTCCACTCACTTATACTTCTATGCACAAGGTAGAGTAATCACAACCCTCTTTAGGTTTTATCGACACTTAGAAACCCTTGTACAAATACACTCATGTTTGGACTCTGCGGCCTTCATTACAGGGATAACCCAACTGTCTCATCACCATCTCAGGGTCACGACCCTCCCATCCATTTGCAGATCTTGAGCGAGCAATTTAGACTCCCGAACAAATCAAAATAGTAGCAGTGTATACTTAGGAGGAAGCCCTAGCAAGGGCTCAAACATCTGTCCTAAATACTTTAGGAACAACTCTTACCAATTTCACCAAACCTATACTCTTTCTTCTTGAAAGCATTCTACTAGGCCTCTAAACAACTTTGGATTTGAGCACATTATACTATGAGTAATTCGACCCTCTTCTAGTGCTTCTATTACAACTATAGAGAAGCCCTAAATTTGGCCTCCAACCATACCTTTTCAACCAAGCATAATCCTCCTTTTCTACCACCAGAACTCTACATGGGTCCTCCAATGTACGTCGCCTTGTTCCAACTTGGCGACATTACTTTCAGCCTTCCAAAACAATCTCCCTTTAGGACTCGGCCTACCTCTCAAGAACCAAATATTCTACGCCATGTCACACTATGGTATTTTTCCCAAACTTGTGCCCAAAACATTCCTTTCAAACTTGGCCAACCCTCCTCCTTGTACTTGAACCAGAACTTGAGAAACAAATACAAATCACTCATCTTCTTTCTGCTCCTTATCTAGCTTGGTTACTTGAGGAATTCAACCTCCTAAGCTCTATTTTCACTTGGGAAGAGATGCCTTGTTGGTTGATCAAATGAGTCTCACAATTTCCCTTCTTATAATATTCTCATGAGGGTAGTTGTTTCCCCCAAAAGTGTATTTTCAAGCTTAGGCCGACTTGAAGTTTCTAGACAAACCCCTACTAACTCAAAGAAAATTAATTTCTTCATTTTATTAAGACCTTTCATCATAGCCTTAGCTCACCTTTGCTCCCTTAAGGGTTCTCCACTTGCAACAATGAATAAATAATAATTTTTCCTCTTGATTTTGCACCCAGTCCCACACCTTGGGTGCAAAACCCCATTGCTTGGATTCTTTGCCGAAAAAACCATTTTGTGGTTAAACCTCTCACAAACTCAACACCTAGGGTTGTGGAGTTCCTCCCAAGCCACACAAATCAACACTCCCTCTTAGCAAGGGAGGTACTTCCATTGCACGGAAGTAACCATCATTGTCGCCGACGACACTAGCCCATCTGGCATCCATCATTGTAGCATATGCTATAGAATGGGCCACACTATCTCGATAGTTTCTCTGCCTCATCTCATATGAACTTGATGATCTCAAACATCCATAGGTTTGCGCCCTCTGAAGCTAGGCTCTCTCTGAGTCTAAATGATTTGCACTAGTTGACACTACTTCCACTGTACACACTTTGATACAGTGGCCATTCAAGGTAGCTCTGATACCATGTTGATTTTACACGGCACTAAAGAATTTGGTCTATGTCTAAAATCATGATCATAAATACACTCAAATGTCTCAACACTTCTACTTTGCATAATGGAATAACAACCATCGGTGAATCAACTAGTGCACATGACAATTTTAAACTTTTTAAATTCACTACTTGTTTTATTACAAACTATAATACAACAGTCTTAGGGCTTCCATACTAGGGATCATGGCCCTTACATACATCCCTGATACAAGGACACAACTAGGGCTTGGTGTCAACTATGATGACCACCAATCTACCTTGAACAAGATACAGTTGACCTACTTGTTGATGTGGCGACCCACAACCCTTTTAGTCCACATACCTTGAATGCATATGGTGGGTCCTCTTGCCTCCCAGTCTCCTGATCACTGCAATTGCATCTTCAGCTTTCGAACCTACCACTATGAATGATCATATCTTCTTTTATGTCACTAAACTTTGGCTCACTTATCTACCCATTAGCAGCCCTCTTGCTCCACTAAGAAGTCTACTCATTGGCTCTTCTGGAACTAGCCTCTTATCAACCATATGGCTTCTTTCATTAGCTAAACTAGGGATTCCATCAATCTGCCTCCTAAAAGTCCATTGATTCCTTTCATGAACACTTTACTTGAGGTCTTCAAGCTACCCACTAGTTTCTCTTTCATCCTTCATAGATACCAACACCTAGCACTTGACAACCTACCCTCTTATCACTGCAATTCCATTTGCATTTGTTGATCTAGGGCGCAACATTAATCAACTCTCTTGATTGCTATTTTGGCTTCTCCAAATATCAGTCCTTAGGGCTTCCAAAACTACCCACTTACAGTCATTTCTTGACTGATCTAGGGAATCGATGACTCTGTTGTTCATTACCCATGAACAAACCTCCAAAATTCTGCGCTAATCTGCCTTCTCTAGCCTTCCCTCCTCCATGCCAAAAATTGCCCTCACTTTTTCCCACTCACTCATACTTTTGTGCACAAGGTAGAGTACTCACATCCCATTTAAGATCTTAGTCCTTCAACAAATTGGATATAGGTTTGGTAATCTCTACAAAATTTAGTATGTACCTCTTGATGAAATTTATTTTATCGAATGAAGATTGACCTAATTTCTTGCTTCTAGGTAATGGGATTTGTTGAATTTCTTATATGATGGTTGGATCTATTTTGATGACTTCCTTTGACACTATGTTCCTATGGAGCTTTTTTTCATAAAATCCTACAACTGACTTCTTTGGATTCAAGGATATCCCATACTTTCAACTTCTAAAAAATACTTATTAACAGAAATCTATTTAAGAAGATGAACATGAGCACCTTTTTTTGGACATAGATTACCTTAGGGATCCCTCACTTGTATTGGAGAAGAGGTAACCTAATGTGAGGGAAGGTACCGTTGAGGTGACAATGGTAGTTTATATAAGTTCCCCTTGGGGTTTCACATTTATAGTTAGGGCTTTTTATTATAAGTAATAAATTGGGTGGTAACAGTTTGGCACTATTTCCAAGGATGCCCATTTCCTCCTGCATTGAATTTTTACATTCATGTATTGATGATCCTACAATTAAAAGTTATAAAAGTCCATCTAGTGACTCTGCATAAGGAGGTTGTGTTGAAGAGATATACTACAATAACATGATCATAGGGCATTTTTCACTAGATTGCAAAACTGGAAAGCTATTATAGAAGAAAGTTATACAAACTAGCACACCAATCACAAAAGTCATGTAGCTCAAGTATTTAGTTTGTTGATGATATAAGTTCCTCATTTCTAATAGATATGGCCACACCATGGTTAGATGACATCTACAAACCACTAGAATTCTCTCAAACTAATGATGCTCCACATGAAGTTCTAGAAAATGCCATTGATAACATTCCTATATTTCAAGAAAATAATGTCCTTTTTGCCTTGGATCATTGGCCAAATTAGGAGTGTGATATTGAAAATGGGAGGAGCGAGACACTTAGACGTCACCACAAAGTTGTTTACATTGTCTCCTGTGGAATGGTGGAAAGGAATTCTTGAAAATTAATTCAATGCATGGCCCCCTTCAAATTGCTTTCCTTGAGAAATGGGGAGAACGAAAAGATAACAGATACTTATTGGTTTCTCTTAGTAGTTCTAAAGGAAATCAAGTTGAAACTATAGAAGAGTTTAATAAGTGGTTTGACCAGATTGTGTAAAAATCATCATGCAAGTATTAAAAGTCTAGAGGCAACCATACTTATATATTACCTTGATTCAATTGATGGAGAGCTTGGTTTCCAGATCAAAGAAAATGATCCCCAGAACCTTAAGTCAATCCAAATTTGTTTAGTTTAGTAATAGCTTCATTATCCCCCTTTGCTAGATGACGATGACCAATGAATTAAATTAACCAGTCCATGATATCCAAGCATCCATATTCATAAGTCTGTCTGTCATAAGATCTTGGCTTAATGCATCAAGGAGCTCAATAGCATAATCAAGATGTCAAGATCAGGGTCCTCACAGTTCCATCTTCTTATCATGCTTGTGAAGACATAGGATTTGATATGTTTTCATGCTGATAAGGGCTGTTAGATTCAATTGATGGAGATCTTGGTTTCCAGATCAAAGAAAATTATCACCATAACCTTAAGGCAATGCAAATTTATTGAGTTTAGGAATAACGACATTATCCTCCTTTGCTAGATGATGATGACCAATGAATTAAATTACCCAGTTGATGATATCTAGGCATCCATATTCATAAGTCTGTCTTTCATAAGATCTTTGGTTAATGCACCAATGAGCTCAATAACATAATCAAGATGTGAAGATCAGGGTCCTTAGAGTTCCATCTGCTTATCATGCTTGTCAAGACATAGGATTTGATATGTTTTCATGCAGATAAAGGCTATTATAAGGAATATCTCTGAAAGTTCCATTCCCTTTTTCTCCTAGCTTCCAGACTTCAAAGGATACTCAAGGGTACCAATATGAAGGTGCTGCATAAACTTTCATTGCTCCAACTGCTAGATAAAGATGTAAATGTTTTCTTCCATACACCATCATTGGTCCTTCGATTATTGCTACAATTCACTACATCAAATACCACCATAATTGCTTTAAATGAATATTGTCATTGCTCCTCCATTCCTCCTGCACTTCTTTGTTTAAAAACATTTTTTTGATCACTTAACTCATCAAGTTCTTGTAGACATTAAAGTCAAAGATACTGTCTTATTTATTATTGTCATGAACACTCCAAGTGGAGCCTCTAGCGTCTCTAAACTTAAAGGCTCTGGTCTAGAATCATATATTAATCAAAAGCATCTGAAACAACTTGCCTACTATACTTTGTTCTGTATGCATTAATGATAATTACACCTCAAGTGTAATGATCCTTTTTGTACTTGAAGCATCTTGCTATCAATAGTACATCACAAGGATTATGCTGGTTGATGCTTTTAGGATCCCTTCAGGTTGATGGCCTTGATCTACAAACCACTCATTCAATACCATGCCAGAAAACTCTAGAAGATCTCTGTGCTAGCAAAACAGTGTGATCTTTAGAACTTCCTTACCGCAGGTATTCTTCAGTTGGGCCCATAGGTGGACTATCATGAAAAATTTAGGATTACTATCATACAAACGGTTACTATCACAATGGTGATGTGTCAAATTAATAGTCTTAAGAAATTGCTGTAGGGAAATGATGAATTTTCTCTTCCCTTACTACTATGAAAGGACGTTTGACCTGTTGTAGTAACACTGCAAATATTGATGAAGTCCTGTCAACTATAATATTGCAACTATCCTTTAAGTCTCTTTACTATAAATGACGTATCAGGGATACATATACAGTCATTGAGATGATCCTTCAATTTTTCCTTCTACCAAAAGTGCACTGTGGCTTTCTTTAGTAATTATTTATTCAAGTTTCAAGAGAATGACTTTAACATGTATCTTACTTTTCTGTAGGCAAATAATCACTTTCCATACTGATTCTCAATCAAAACTTCTGCGATGAATGCTGAGCTTGGAGAATGCCTTTCAGTGGCCTGAACCTTTAAGCTCTTTTCCAAATCAGTGCCCTAAACTCTTTGCTACCCAGACAATACAGAAGAATTGTCATAGATCCTTCACAACTGCACAAGAATGATCTCATATATAGTCTTTCATTGAACCTACAGAAGATGAGACTTAGCTTAAGAGACCTATAACAATCCTTCAAGACCTGTAGAATATTCTCAGATCCAAACCCACAGAGATTAGACACAAACTTCATTATTCACCTTGCAGAATAGTTGCCCATAAACAAGAGAATTATGTTGTGTCTTAGGTCTTTAGGTCTGCAAAATAAAAAATCCCTTCCATGATTCAAATCAATCCCCAAGATTTAATTAGAATACCCTTTATTACATATTCACATCCTACATGTTTAGCGAAACAATCAAGTCTGTATTTGTCTAGTCTTTCTTTACTAGGCATTTATTTCAGTCAGCATGGCTAACATGCACACCATGTACTTGATTACATCCTGAAATTCAATGGCATTAAATCTACACAAATAAAACAAATTGAAAGACCTTGAACTTCTAACAACCAAAATTTTTTAATATTGTGTACCTTCAAGGTCCACAACACTCATTTCCTTAGGACTAGCAAGTCTCATACAATGGGAAAGCAAGTAGAAGTTGAAACTTTTATTTAATTAATCCATATAGGGCAACTGATGGAGGGTCACTAACAATGAGAGCCAAGGTATATATGCTCTCTTGTATATCTTAGCAAGGGGTCATAACTTTATAACTATTTGTGAAGATTAATTATTGTAACCAACCCTATTACTAACATAACTACCACTACTTTTATCAGAGTTTTTAGTTGGGTCTATGAAGATGTTTAATCTAACTTGTTTAGAGTTAACATTTCACTCATCATCAAAGAAGTGAACTCTTCAAGAAAAATGTGTCAGATTAAATCTTTTTACACAGTTCATACCAAAACTCAATAGTGTTAACCTGAGAAAGCCTCCACTTGACTTCTACTTGATTATTACCAAGGTACATCAACTATAGCATGGCAGATCAAAACCATTTCTAGAGCATCTCTCATAATCTTTTGCATTATTCTAGCACTTAACGTCTTCTTGTTGAGTGATTTATTTGTGTGGATGCATGTTAGGATCTTTTGCAAGATGTTACTGTTATCACTATTGAAGTTCTTAAAAAATGAAATGCTTTTATAATTGAGATTCCTTTGGTACTTCCAATTCTGGAATGGTGGCATTTGACACATATACATCTTCTTTAAAATATCTTGGGCATGGAGCTTCAAATAGCTTATTTTCAAATCTCTACATGACCTCAAGGAATAAATTTTAGTATCATATAACTTGTTTTTTGCATGATAACG
Source organism: Pinus tabuliformis (assembly GCA_031772625.1). Lineage (NCBI taxonomy): Eukaryota > Viridiplantae > Streptophyta > Pinopsida > Pinales > Pinaceae > Pinus > Pinus tabuliformis. The sequence continues at coordinate 1,391,004,940 of CM062817.1, read as the reverse complement.
AGCATCCTAACAAACTTTGCTTTCTCTACAACTTATAATCTGTCTAGACACAAGCACCTTTTCAGGTTTGGCAATGAAGCAGGTATGATGCCCCATAGTTTCAATTTAAAATTGTTAGAATGATACCCACAGACAATAAAAAAATACATTTATATCATAATGAATAACGAATTTTGCACCAATACCCTATCCATTCCCATCATCAAAGGTAGGTTCCACTTCCAAAATGAAGAATAACATTCCATCCTCAATCCCCATCGGCACTAAAATCATCTTTTATAACATGCAGGTCCATTGTATTCAATGACCAGATACATTCTCACACTAAAAATAAAAACTTGAAGAAAAGTGACAATCTGGAATGAAAACTTCAGTAAGTTAGATGCTTTATTACATTTTATGAGAAATAATTCTTTGTAGTTACCCATTTTGTTTGGGATACAAATTCTTTAAATGGTGCTTCATGCAATTTATTTGAATCTTGTTGGATTGTGATCAAACAAATTCATAATTTTTACCTTGGTTTTACAGTTTTTGGGATTCTTCTATAGATATTTACGACAAAACTTGGTGGACCTAGATGCTCTTTTCAACATCTTAAGCTAATTTTCTTTGATAAACACTAGGATACATGTTGATTTTTTGTTTTGCAAGACTTCAAAAATGCCATTAGCTTTATGTGTTACAATCTAAATCAATTTAATCATTTTACTTCAAAATTTGTTCAAAATATTAAAAAAACATAGTCTAGAGTAGGAGGGTGCATGCATTTGGGGTGCATTTATTTCTCTAGCATGAATTTACATGCAGGTTGGGAACTAGGACAGATTTAGTCCAAGCTTGACTGTAACTCATGACCCTTTTCTACAGTTATAAAAGCAGGGCATGAGAGTAGAGTGAGGTATTCTAGTTTTGGGACTTTCATTGTGTATTTAGTTTTTTTCTTATTTAATGCAATGATAGTTGCAAGTTTGAGACTTTGAGTGTTTAAGTTTGAGAGTTTGAGAGTTGTATTTTTTGTTCATGAATCATATGTATTTCTAGATCAATTTGTTGTAGCTCTACTTACCATGGTCACAAATTTAACATGGTATGAGAGCACGTTCTGAAATCTTCTAGGATTCCATGTATATGGATAGTTGGGCTAATATCTAGAATAGGGAAGTTTTGCGAGAATTTTTTAAGCATGGGATGTCCAAGATCCATTCTCGACCTATGATAGTTTACTAAAGGTTGTTGCTTTGTTTTTTTTAGCTCCTTTTTGTAGGGTTGACAATGTAACCACCTTTAACCTCAAATATGAAGATTGATTGGAAGGCCCCTCCAATTTTTTTGCTTGTGTATGTCAGTTGTAATTGCTTTTGAAGGAGCATGTGCCTTGGTATCCTATCAAAGGTTGCAACATTAGATTTCTAAAATCCGATTTGCATGTCTCTAGACTTTTGCAAATTAGAAAGTCTGAGTCAAATTGAAAAGGAGGACAAATTTCAGATGTATGTGAAACCATTACTTCAATCTCATTATTAGGTAATATTAATTGATGATTAATTTATTCCTCTTAGAAGGTCTGTTTTTATATCATGAACACCAGGGATGAGGCCATTGGGAAGTTTTGAGAGTTTAAATCTTTTGTAGAAAAATCAAACTAGTGAGAATATTAAACTATTGATATTAGATAATGGAGGAGTATATACCTCCAAAGAGTTTGACACTTTTTGCAAGGAAATAGTAATCAAGAGCTAGTTGACAGTGCCTTACCAAACACATCAAAATGTGGCTGTAGAGAGGAAGAATATGCCCATCATAGAGACTTCCAAGGAAATGATCCATGACATAGATCTGCCCATTTGTCTTTGGGCATAAGCATTTTGTACAAAAATATACATTTCAAATATTTGACCTCACTAGATATTGAAGGATAAGACACCAGAAACATATTTCATTTGTGAGAAACCACAAGTATCACATTTTGGTGTTTTTGGTTGTCTTGTATACATTCATATCGTTGAGGAGAAAATAACCAAGTTGGAACCCTCTAGCTTGAGTGGTACTTTGGTGGGATACAATGAGACATGCAAGGCTTACAAAGTCTACATTTTGTCTAAATGGAAGATGGTTTTTAGCTGAGATGTCAATTTTGATGAGGATGCATGGTCCTATAAGCTTTATTGTCATGCAACAAAGATTGGGGAGGAAGAGACGCTTGCTTTGTCAAAGGCTGTTCCACAAATTGTAATGAAACCAAATTGAAATTAGTTAGATACCAGTATAGTGGAGGTACAAATACCATCTTTCTTTCTAGTTTAGTTAGGAGGTTCGAATGGTTTACCTAGATAGTGTAGGGGGCACAAGAGAAACTAGAAGGACATAAATCTTCGTTTTGAGTGTGTCATCCTCTTGAGAAGTTTCCCATTGGTTTCTACCTATTTCTTAATAAGCAAATGGTAAGTCATTTGTTCATAAATACTAATTGTCAAAATGTTTAAATGTTATTTGAAAATTCAGTTGAGAAACCCTCACATTGAAACTACTATATACTCTATCAAGTCAATTGGCTTGAATAGTGTCATATATGAAGTTTGGAAAGTTTGTGCATGTTTTGGTCAATGTTTGAAAAATCAGACTCAGACTAATATTATTTCAATGACTTGATTTACCAAAAAATATATACGACTCCAAACCATTGAAACAGAATGTGCAAAACTCTACTCATGGCACATACATATACCATGTAAGGTTGAATATATCAAAAAAATTTGGCACCGAGTCCAATATATATCAGCAACAATGAGACTCTAAATGGCCTCCATAAGCTTTAGAGTCTGAAAAACATGCTACAACCATCTCCTTTTGGCCTAGCCTTGTCTTCTTCAAATTTTGCAAGCTGGTTTTTCAATTCAAATCTAATATGTCCAATCTCCTCTAATGGGGCCATGCATGGGAAACTTAGCCTCTTATCCTATCCAAGTTTTCATTAAATCTATGAATTCCCACTCCCCCTACCCTTCTTAATGCATAGTATTTGCAATAAATTTTCACATCATACAAATTAGCATGGATCCATGTAGGATCCTTGACTAAGGGTGTAAACCATGGTAAAATTCCAATTTGCAGTTTGAAAGAGAACATCAGATTTCTGAAATCCAAGTATCATAATTCTAGACCTATGAAAATTAAAAAGTCTGAGTCAAATTCAAAACAGGGACAGATTTCAAATGATTTTCATTTGTAATTTAAAGAGGCACATATTTGAATTTTGAAGAGAAGAAGATTAAAAATAGGGACAAATTTTAGAGCATATACATTTGCAATTTAAAGAGAGGGAAAACATGCCTAGAAATGAAAATAATGGGTAGTGGGCACAAGAATTTGGTCCACAACTCCTCCAAGATTCAAGATACATTATAGCCTCTTGATTAAGCTGCCTAAATCCATTGCAAACAACCTCAAACAAATGCCAAACTAGCACCAAGCTCAAGCGTCACATTGCTCTTCAAGATTTCAGCTCTGCTCCAAAACTTGAAATGCTCACAAATGCTCTGTGAGAAAGGTGTGAGACAAATAGAGGGGTGGGATATCTCTTTATAGAAATTTGATCAGTTTAATGCTTTGTTTTTTTTAGCTTTTTAATTGAATAGTGATTTTCTTTTTCTTGGATTTTGTATTGGGTCATCATCCGTCTACTTGGTTAAATAGGTCTTATTTGGTACCAAACTATCCCATTGAGCTAAGTCGGACCAAGTTTTAGAACAATAGTGTTGGGCCCTTATCCATTGTCTCGTAATATACTCAAAAAAAAATAATACTAAGTATAGTTGGGTTTTTGTCCACTAAATATAATAGAAGCAAGACATGCCAGTGTTGTATACAACTTGGCTACTAGCCACTAAATCTGATTCTATTAGAACAATAGAAATAAAATATATAAACTAAACCCTCATAGAGAGGGGGACCTAAGATTCTTCATGTTATTCATTCACTTCAAGGAAATGGGATGTTGGATGTCTTCTCCAGCCTCATAGTCTTCCCTTTGTCTCTCATCCCTAGCTTTTGCAGCAAGCTCTAAACCTTGTAGGGATTTCAACAAGTAGTATTCATCATTGAATTGTTATAGCTTTCCTTCGATACCATTCAATAGGCGGTTCTTCTATGAGGTTGATTCCATGTGACAGGTTATCATTTCTTTGGCATGCTATTATAGATATATAAGTCAAAGAGGGGTTGTTCTTCTTGTTTCTTGAAAATTCTGCATTGGGGATGATGTGAGACAAGTCCTTTTCTATATGCTTGTTGTTGGTAGCAACTTTTTGTCCATTAACCTACTCCTCCAGTTTGCGAAGATTATGAACTGTGTTGTATTTGTGCCACTTATTGAAACCTTGTGCTATATATTGAGTCTCACCTTTTCGCATTTGGTTCCAATTCTTTCAACATAATCTTCTTGAATTCTTATCTTTAGTGATTTATATCCATAAATTCTTTGGCCTAAACATATCTTTGAATCTATAATAAATAAAGCTTGTCAATATTTTCTTTTCAATTATTAAGTTATATGTATCATGTTTTATAAATGTTAAATTTAATATATTTATTATTTTATATATGTTATATTGAAAAAATTAGATGTAAGCTTTTTATATAGATATATTTGAATTTAATGGTGAATTTTATTGAATTTTTGTATGGGGTTAATTTTTTTTTTGAATTTGATGTTCAAACATGAACACAAACCAGGTAACTATGATTCTGGGGAGATGTACAAGGTGAAGTGTGCTACTAATGATAGTGTTGACTACCCTTCCACATCTCTTCTCTGCTAGAGCTTTATGAGCCAAGCCTACCTTAGTTGAAAGAGGCTCCAATCTGCCTGGCCACTTTGACTTTACCAAAAAATCATTTTGGATCGTTTAACCTAAGTAATTAGTGATCTTCTCATTGCAAACCTTGAAGATGGGGTGTAACTCTTAAAACAACCTTGGGATTTCACCATTGTCTAATGCATGCTAATTTATGGAATCTATCTGATCAAACATCATTTATGTGAAAATCTTGGTTGAGTATCATCCTTAGGATTTCACCATTTTCTGATGTGTGGTATTAGGTGGAATCCCTCTGATGAAACATCATTTATATTTAGTTTTATTCCTGTGTCTACAATGGATTCTGGAAAGGAAAGCAGGAGCCTAATGGCATGAATTCCATTGTCTTTCTATGGCATAAGGTTTGAAGTGTGGTTTACAACATTCTCTTGTGTGGATATATTCACATGACTATTCTTGAATGTTTCAACAATATGAGAAATAAACCAATATCCAAATTTAAAGACAAAATATACCATTCAGCCAACAATGAAGCTTTCAATACCTTGCCAAAATTTTAAAATACAACACCCTAGAGTCAAGGTAACAATAATGTGGATTCCTTTCAAATATTGTTCATTCAAAACACCTATCTATAAACAAATCTATGCATTTGTGTTAGTTTAATACTAAAAAAGAGATTTAGTGCTTAGAAGATCCATGAGATTTAAATAGATATGCGCTATTCAATTTATGTTTGGCTTCAAGGAACTGCACAAAAAATGTATTTATCAAGACAAACAAACAATGTTTTAGAAGTTGGAATTGGTATTAAAACTTATCAAGGGTCAGACTGGACTAGAACCATCTAATAAACAGGTGACTCTACTAATTTGTGAATGATTTGGGCTGTGAGATTCTCTTAGAGCCCATCAATAGTCATTTACTGGAGTTTGAACCCATACGCATCAGCAAGGGCATTATGTTCTATGCAATACATAGTAGTCTTCCATCCGTTCATTGTTCAATTTGATAAATTCTTGTAGGCAGCAAACCATGTGTACCAAGTTCAAATTTATAGGGATTATCTAGTAGCCAACTGTTGGGCTCAACCCCCACAAGTGGTTTTCGAAAACAATGTTAGCATACCCTCAGAATGCATGGTAAGTTGACAAGTGGCATAGTGGTTTGATATCTGAAATACGTGGATGACATGATAAGCATAATAGTGTAGCTTTGAGGTTATGCATGGCTATTCATACTAATTGGTATGGTTGCCCAAAGTGTCTATAGCAGAATTTGCAACAACAACTTCACAAATTATTGGATCTCTTTTGACTTTGAGATCCATTCATCACAAAGAATACAATCCATTTGCTAGAGTCATTTCTTATATGGAGGAACAACAAGTTATTTGTCTTTCTAGTCTAGTACTTCTAACATTGATGTCCAAGGTGGAATTTTACACATTTATTACATACATGGCTACTTATTTGGGAGAAAGCACACTTTTAGCGCACTAGGTCATGGTTTGGATCTATTCCATGTGCACCATTTATGGAGAACCTTTGGCAAAAATAATTTAATTATTCATACCTAACTTGACTTCTAATGTTAACTACAACATAAGAAAGGCACAATAATTTTTCACTCACTAATCCTCAGTGGAACAACATTTGGCTTTTCATTTGTCTCTAGGTTCACAAGTCCCTGCTCAAATGCTTAATTAATGCCCGATGTTGCAAAATACTCAACTTGGACAAGCATCACAAGGCAATTCCTCACCCCACAATGTTTCCATCCCTAACATATCAAGTAGAAACATTTGGCATGTGAAGGGTTAATACTTGTAGGTGGAGTTGTGATTGAAACAAGACTGCAAGCTAAGGAATATTGGAGCAATAATATCAGATTAGATGTTTCCCTACATGAAATCTCTCACCTCTCAAAGAGTATGACATGAAGATATTGGTAACTTTCGTAGTTCTCCTAAACAAAATCTTGAATTTTGGATCATTGATTTTGGGTTGTAATGCATTACACCGAAGCCAGTTAAGTTCCCTTTTGCACAATTGATTTTCTTTGGAAAATGCTCAGTGTGCAAATTTGACTACGGTTAGTGCTAGCGGTGTCATGGAAGTAGGCATAGAAGGTGCTACTAAGATTGTAGTGGCAAATTTATAGTCTCCATTTCCATTCCCATTGGTGGCATGCCTAGAAAAACACTAGGCATGCCCCATCTTTCATCTTCTAATTTGCAACAAACCAGTAGAAGTAGTCTTGTAGATAATTCCATTAGCACTGACATGCAACAGGGAAAATGAGAAGGTGTTTTGTTTCAAAATAATGGTGATGTTGGAGGATCATCTGATTATCGAAATAATGCATCTAATCATCTTTTTCTGATAATAGAAGCAACTTCTTGTGCCCCAAAATTTTAAGTGCCACCTTCACTCCTAGTTACAACACAACCAAATTCTAATTCTATGGATCACTGTAGTAACACTTCAGGTGTCATTTACTTATTTGATGATGAGTATAGCTATTGTAAAATATTTTTTGTTGATTACTTTTGCAGCTAATGCTAGAAGGCCTCCAAAGATTTTATGTAAATATACATTTTTTGTGATTGCTTGCTAGAAAATCCTATTTGTTAGATTAAGAAAGTGGATAGAGATGTTGGAATTCGAAATTTCTAACAAGTTCTATGTGAGGTAGCTACCAAAATTCTATATTCAGGTTTTATAGTTATTGGGAAAGTGTTGTTACAAACACATTGTCACCAGGAAATCGAATCATTTCAGTTTTTGTGGATTAATCAAACGAGGCACCTCAACTTTGATGTTGATGTTGGGAACATGAGTGGATGTAGCACTAACAGGTTGTTAAGAAAGCTTATCCCTAGCCAACAGGGCTTGGTATTGTATGTGCAATCCCAAAGGCCTTAGAAACAACAAAGACTACAAAGTTGTTGAAGGTATTTTAACTGGAATGACCATTTAAAGTTCTATAAGTTGAAAACATATTTTCCCTACATATTGAGACTACGAGTTTTACTAGATCTTATATTTAATGAAGAATTAGGGATCATCATTACAAGGAACACCTAATTAGGAACTCTTGCATATGGAAGGAAATAAGGCTTACTATGTAAGGATGGGGATTGAATAATTGTACTCAAAGGAAGGAATAGATGAAGGAAAGTCTAGAATTGATAATTTTTGTGGATACTAAAAAAAGGCCTTCGAAAACCTCCTCACTTACATCGAATAAAATATCATTAAGCTCACTTTGCTTTGCAATTGATTAAACACTAATTGGTTTAGCTATAGAGTCATCCAGAAGAGCCCTTGAAATGGCGAAAGTAAAGCCAGAGGATGTTGACATGGTTTTGGTGTGTACGTCTACTCCAGATGATCTTTTTGGTGGTGCTCCCTAAGTAAGTATCATATGATATTTATTCAATCTATAGCTGAATAATTATCATTAACTTCGATATGACACTTTAATGTATTTGTACTCCATATTTTTTTTGTTTTCCCATGTTTTTGCTTGGTTCAACTTGTTTCAGTTAATGTTTTCCATATTATGGGACCTACTTGGACTAGAGATATTATGCTATATTGTTAGAATTTTTATGGGAATTTATTAGTTATAGAACCTATATCATGATGGTATCATATTTTATTGATGTTATAGTAGTTAATATGGAGTTTATATGCATTTCATTGAGTGGCAAACAATTCTTTTTTATCATGTATTGATTGACTTGGTGAGCAATTGCGTTTGTCTAGGCTAATCTTAATTAAAAGGAGTTGGATTTTGAAATTATAAAATTCATAATTTTATTGATATCAAAACTCCTCGTATTGCTGTCTTTTTGGCTTTGAGATAATGTTTGTAGCCAACATTTGGGCTTTGTTGTGACAATTTTTGTGTATAATTTGATATAAGGGTATGCATTTAAAGTTTAAACTCATTGCCTTTCTTGCATTTATTAATATAGAATAATCTGAGTAACCTAAAATTGAACTGTAGTGACATCGAAGTTAAATCTTAAGTTCTACGTGCATTTATTTGTTAACTTGTTAATATTAGTTTCTACTGTAGGGAATCACTTTAATGTTTGGTTGTTTTGTTATAATTACCATTTCAATGGCTACAAATGTGTCTTGAATTCATGTAAGTGTTTCCTTGGGGTGTGTTGAGAATCCTTGAAAATAGGCACATGGGGGAGCAGGTAAATGCGGATTTGATCAAGCTTATTCTTAAAGAAATAGAAAGGGATATGGTGAGAAACTAGAGGCCAATAATTTTACTTAATGTTTTGTACAGTGTTAATGTTTGAGAATGTTTGATCTATCATGATGTTCAAGGTTTGTTCTCAATGTCTATTCTACCCTTATGTGCTACGATGTTGGTCACTTCACTAACACTGTTATTTAGTCTTTCCATGGTCTTCAAGGCACCCCTTTATTCACTGTTGATATGGACATGTGGATGTTGCTTATAAAAATATTGTTATGAATTGCGATGTTCTCATGCCAAGATGGCCTTCAAAATTATCAATAGTCAATGGTGGTTATGACTTATCAAATTATAAGTTATAATACATGGATGGCTAATAGTAACATGCATTAGAATTTTCTTTTTTGGTTTTGGTTATAAACTTGTAGTTTTACTCTTGTCATTCCTGAATGGTTTTGATTATTGACTGTTTTTTTTAATTGTCTCTCTTTATATATATTACAATATATTTTTGTACTTTCCATTTTCCTACTATATCTAGATCCTGACCTTTCAAAAATTTGGCAAATATGTGTCCAGATCCTTATCTGTATCCTGCTGAACCTAGATTGTAATTTATCTTTGCATCATGTCACCATCTAGCCATGCATTCCCAAGAAACTTCCTCCATTTGTTATCAATGGTGGGCTAAGAACTAAGGGTGTTGTTGCGTGTTGGATACAAAGATTGAGTCAACACTTTCCCTGTTAGGATTATGTTCTTTGTGCCATAATCAGCCTCATGTTTTAGATGGATTGGGATTCTAAAGGTATCCCTAGCAAGATGAGTAGTGGACTGTTCAGAACTATGGTTTTCACTATCATGTTGACTTCCATTTCTTCCTATTTCTTCTTGCATATATTTTGCCTCATGTTATAGCTTTCAATGGTAGCTTGCATGTCAGATCATAATTTGGCTGAGTCTTTAGATAAATATTCAATTTTCCCTAGTATATTTATAGGTGTTGTTTCAACTCTCAGTCTATGTATAACCACTGCCCCACCAATTTACATGGTACAATAGTTGCATACCATTTCATCCCCAACTATTTGGAAATGGTGCCATCTAGGATCTTTTTTGTGTTTGGCAGCCATGGCATTTTTTCTACCACATAAATAATTTGACAATAAACCCTTACATTTAATTTCTAGGTTTTTTTAACAATCTCTCTTAAGAGAAATAGGGTTTGAAGAATATTTGTAAATACTTTTACAAGTTCCAAGTCTTCACTATGAATCAGTTCCAGGAGCAGATCTAAATCAATTGTAGGAACAGATTGAATCAACATCTAGAATAGGCAAAAGAGTAGCTCCAAAAACTAGTGTTGTAAACATTGTGATTATCATGCTCGTGGTATTATTGCAATGTCACAAATTTTACCCCAGAATGATATTATTCTGGATAAACTGTGCAGTGTTTTCATTCTCGAAAATAGCATGAGAATATTGTAAATATCTCGATATTATCATGAGATGCATGAAATTATTCTCCCTACTCATTGATGGAGGGGCATAAATTCAATTATTTGTGTCTTTGAATAATTTTTTATTTTTTAAATTTGCCTATATTTCGTGATATTTTACTGATGTTGTCAATGTTTTCTTTTCCTGATTCTTGGTGATACTTTTGCTGACATGATGTTTACAACATTACCAAAAACACAAGAAGCACCCCAATCAAATCTTCAAATCAATACTCAAAGTCTTAATCCAAATCAAGTTTAGTAATAGATCCAAGAAACTCCCCAATCAAATCTTGAGTGCTCCAAATCATCGGATGAAACTCTCTAAATCACACTAAGAAGCACTATGAATCAACACAAGAATATTGTTGAATTAATGCTTTTTGTTTCTCAAATGATCAATGAGAAGGTTGTGAAGAAAATATAGGGGGAATGATTAAATAGATGGGAAATGAGGTTTATTGTAGTTTTAGGGTTTTTTGTAGGTTTAATTTTTCCTTTTTCTGGGGTTGGGGCTACAATGGTACAAAATTGGTCAAACTGTCTAGTTTGATTGGTTTTTTCCTTAACTGGAATTTTTGGGAAAAACTTATCAGTGATAGTTTCATGGGTGGGTTGTGACTAGAAATGCTCAAAGAAATACTAGAACTAGTTGCTTCTAGTTTGGATTGTCCATTTTCAAATTTCAACAACATTGAGTTGAACATGGATCTAAAGATGTTAACTTTAAGTTGATGATAAAATGGTTGACATTATCCTTTGCTATTCTTGCGTCCCCCACAAAAAAAAATAAAGAGAAAATATCATACCCATTGTTCTAGTTTTTTGGGGAGTAAGGAAATGTCCCTTTACGCAATGGATTTCATTGGGGATGAAGGGACTTGCTAGCCATACCTGAGACATTCCCGGAAAATTTCAGGGACGTTCTTCTATATAATTTTTCTTATATAGGGTACGTCTTGTATATCATTTCTCTTATGAAAATTCTTTTGTTGCATGTGGAGGAATCTGTACATGTTGTGCAAATTTCTAACTTAAAGCATATGATTGTTATCCTAGTTTAGTTTGTTGCTTCATACAAATAGTTTGCATTGCCTTGTGAAAATCCTTTTTCTTTCTGAATGAACTTGTGCCTCCTGTTTGCAAATCTATGAGTCAAAGATGATCATTCTATCATATTTTAGTATGTTATTCCTTGCAATTAGTTTATAGTGCCTTGTCATAATATATGCAAATCATCCTTATTTTCCACAAGCTAAGCATCCTTATTTCCCTTATTTTATTAGCTTGTTTCTTAGTGCCTGAAGAGCCTTTTTTTATAACAACATCACTGTCAATATCCTCTATCCTTTTGGAGCATACCTGTATTTACCATTTAGCCACCTATTCATGAATTTGTTTGAGTTGAGTCTCACAGCAGTTCAAAATCCGATCAAAAAATCATTAAGGAAATAACCTATAAGACATATAGAAAAGAAGCTTGTAATTGTTTTTTCATTCCCTAAGGAGACTTTGTTGTTCCCTTTTTTAAAGTTGAATTTTTTCTTGGACAGTGAAACCCTCATAGCTGAGAGTTGCCACTTGCCAGCATATCCAAAGAGGTTTTCAATACCTTTGCAGATCAAATAGGGCATGTCTATATCACCATATATAAAATTCTATAAAATTTATAGAATTTTATATATGGTGATCTAGACATGCCCTATTTGATCTGCAAAGGTATTGAAAACCTCTTTGCATATTGCATAAAGACAAAAAATTACAAATGGTTGAAACAATTGATACTAGATGGAGGTTAGAACACAGGCAAACTAGAAGCAGACCATAACCAAGACGAGAAAGTGAGCATATTTTTCATATGACTAACTAGACTAATTGACACAACACATGAAATATCATAGTTAAGAAGATTCTATTTTAATCATTGAGTGAAATTTGATGGTCCTCTAACTCATGTGTCCCATGGTCAGTAAACCACATTTCAATCAATAGTTAGGTTTAATGTTTTGAATATTCAACAAATGAGTTTCCTTCAATTTGTGGGCCTTGTGATTGAGGCTACATTTGTTACCTATGCAAGGGAGCAACCAATTCCAAATGTATTTACATAGACTTAATCAAAGAACTTCATTGTAAGAGTTTGTCATTGGGATACATTTTTCAATCACTGGCATGATTTGGTGTCTTCAAAACTTGTTCTTGTGTGCATGTGTATTATGTTTTTAAATAATTGCTAGTTCTTTGTTAGTAGTATTTTCTTCTCACATATGTAATAAAATGGTACCACAAATTATTCCATCTATATTGATAATTATGTTGGTATATGAACATCTTTCTGCAACTACATTCCTATTGGGTTTGAATGAAAATTGCATGCGGTAGCCACCACAAAGTGGCTTGCCTTGTGATATCCAAATGAAAAGTAATTGATATTAATTATTGTGCATGTGTTGGTTTTATGGAAATATATAATTGTTCCAGTTTTTAAATGGGATCCAACCAAGGGGCTATTAAATATTTTGTTTTCAACTCTGAAAAGTTTCAATTTTTTTGGATTTCATGTTATTGTTAGGATTAAGTTTTTGCATGTTGACAATCTATGTCTTTAGGACATAACTTTTTTCCCGTTAACCGTATTAAATTGGTATTTTTTCTGTCAATTTGTATAATTTTAACAAATACATTTTTCTACGTGTAGATTTTAGATATTTTTCTGTAAAGTTTTGCATTAATTATTCATACTCATGATTCTATATTAGAAAAAAAATGCAATCTTGATATCAAGTACAAAGTGAGGTGGGTTGTATAAAAGCCCTGGCTTTCGACGTTTCAACTTCTTGTAATGGCTTTGTGTTGGGTCTTGTAACAACTACATGTTTCCTAAAAGGTGAGTTGTTGTGTCTATTCTGATTGCTGATAAATCCTTTTTTTTTTGTATAATTCATTTACTTATGGTTAGTATTCTTGGAACAATGACAAGTGGTGGATTTAAAAATGTTTTGGTTATTGGAGCAGATGCTCTTTCTAGATATGTTGATTGGACAGATCAGAGCTCCTGTGTTCTTTTTGGGGATGGAGTTGGTGTTGTGCCATTACAGGTAGACATCCCTTTTTAGCCTTGCAAATTAAATTACCTTTACAAAAGTCTCACTGCTTTGACTACTGTAGCTCCCTTAGTTATTAATCCCCTTCTATTGTTAAACATGATTTTATACCTTTCTATTTATATGTAAACTCAAAAATTCTTAAGTATTTGACATATCCTTTCAAGTGTTGGTATTTTTACCTTGTTGTTGCTATAATCTTACACACTGGAATACATAATTAGATGCTATATTGATTAGCTCATTGTGGTTGTCACAATAACTGTTAGGGCTAAAACATCAACCATTCTGAAATAATGGCTACTTGCATAGCCTGCACAACTTGCATAATGACAAACTTATGGTTTTCAAAGCCTTTTTCTAAATCTTTTTTCTTGAAAAATTTCTCTTTTTACATTAGGTACTGTAGAGTGCTACTGTGTGACATATGCTATGATATAATTACCGGGATAAATAGACAAAAGTATTGTACAACATAGTCTTTTTTAAATCTAAAGAAACAATGTTTCCAAATACAAAGTTTATTAATTAATAACATACTTGTTTTTTGAGTTGTGATTATATTTCGTTAGGGGATTTTGTGTGTGCTGATATTGTGTTGTCTCTTTGGTTTCTATCAAGTAACAATGGTTAATAAGGAATGTGTTCTTGAGTAGCAGACACACATATTATTCTACTATCGATAGGAAACTCCATGGTTTTCAGGCATGGCAACAAAAACACAAATGTCAGTGGGATAGCCAAAGTCTTTGTTGGATGAATTTAGTACTAGTGATGATTTTGATTCCTTGCCAGATAGAGAATGTCACGAGTCAAATTCAAATAAATAGAAGCAACTCAAGAATGAAGGTGCAGCTATTGCTTTCTGTCCAAGTCAATTTCTTTTATTTGTTGGTTGATGTCATGTTTTGAGTGCGGACTTGTGAAACTCCAAATTGTATGTTGTTTTATGTAAAGAGGATATATATATATATATATCGTTCATGGTTTCCAGAGATCCATGTTACATTTGAATAGAAGTTTAGATATCATTCAGATATCTAAACACCAAAAAACAACATTGAGATTTTTTTTCACTCAACCTAACATATTGCATCTATCTTCATCAATGTTCTTCTTCCATATGCTATCCACTTATGAAATTTCCTTTGCAATATTTGGTGCATTTGGTAGTTATAGGTCATTTATAGATTATAAATGTCTTCAGAGTTTCACTTCTAATTGAGTATTCAACTGAACATATTGATTCTCTTATACAATTACTTTTCCCTCCACCCACTTTTCATAACTTCCATAACCATTAAGTAGGGACCTGAAACTTCAATGTTGCTTTTCTTGTTTAGTAAAATATTGCTGAGACTTCAATTTATTGAATGTTGTAGAATTTACAATTTCTGAAGTTTCAAGGTCTAATTTTTAAAAGTCTAATTCTTTAAAGGGTGCTAGCTCAATGGATGATTACCTATTTTACAAGCAGGAGGTTGGTGGTTCAATTCCATTGTGCCCTGACATCCATATGGAATGACGACAATCAATTTTTGGTGAAAGAGGCTCTTTTCACCATCACCAATAAGCATTGGTGACATTTTTCGACCCTCACCAAAATATGAAATGGTTATGGCTAATGAATGCCAACATATAAATGCATTAATAGTGATGACCCTCAAAGGTCCGTAACCATAAATCATTGTTGTTGATATGAAATTGTGATAATCGTTGTGTGTCATTATAGTCATTATTTGTGACAAACCTTGAATATCACCACAACACTTATACTTCTGACAATGTGGATTTTGGTGATGGCCAACGAACATCACCATTTATGCACCAATAGTGACAACCATGAAAGATCCATCACAATAAATCGTTGTTCATATGAAATGGTGACGGTCATTATCCGTCATTATAATGAATATTCGTGAGGGACCTTGAATGTCACCATAACACCTATACTTTTGGCGATGCCACCTTTGGTGACATTCAGGTTTTGATGATGGAGGTTATGGTCCATCACCATTGCTCATATGAAATGGTGATGGTCACTATCTGTCATTATAAATCATTATTGGTGACGGACTTTGAATGTCACTACAACACCTATACTTTTGGTGATGCTGCCTTTGGTGACATTAAGTTTTTGGTGACGGGGGCTATTGTCTGTCACCATTGCTCATATGAAATGGTGACGGTCGTTATCTGTCGTTATAAATCATTATTGGTGATGGACTTTGATTGTCATTGAAACACCTATACTTTTGCCGACGCCACCTTTGGTGACATTTAGTTTCTGGTAACAGAGACTATGGTGCATCACCATTTCTCATATGAAATAGTGACGGTCGCTATCTGTCGTTATAAATTATTATTGGTGATGGACTTTGAATGTCACCATAACACCTATACTTTTGGCGACGCCACCTTTGGTGACGTTCAATTTTTAGTGATGGAGGCTCTTTTGACCGTCACCAATGACCTTATGGTGACATTTTTCACCCTTCACCAATGTCCATTTTTCTTGTAGTGTCAAAAAAAATATGTATTTGTATGGAGTAATTTATTATGTACACTAACTATGTCGATTGTACGAAAAGTCTATATATAAAATATGTGAATGTTTATGTGTTAACGATGTGTTTTGGAGGGAAAAAATGTGTATAAACTATGTGAATGTAAAGGGTGCAAAGTACTATGCAAAAGAAAAGAGACAAATGTGGAATATTATTGGAAAACCAACCTTGTAACCTAAAGGAAAATTATATCTATCCAAGAGAGAAATCAAATGTTTACGTGGTGAAGAAAACTGTGATGAAGAAAACTATTATGTCGACAAGTGTTTGTTTTTCAAGTAGTCATTGTACATGTTCTACTTAGAAGCATATACCCGTATATGAATTTATATATATAATGATGTATTGGCATGGGAATAGGTTGTAGGGATTAATGGGAATTCATACAGGTTAGAAGGTATAACTGTAGAAAAGAAACTAGAGTTGAAACATTCAGTCCTATATGTTCAAGGATTTAGGACCTTAGGACCTAAAGAGAAGATTAGGGTTCTTCATCATAGAGATTGTTAAAATTCTCTCGTCTAGAATATGAAATAATAATATATAGATGGAAGGAAATTATTATCATCACAAAAGTTATGCATAATGTTTACATTCAGAAAGAACAAAAATATAAAAAGAACATTAGCAGTATTGCTACTATGGTTTTTGAATGGTTATTTGTGACTATTTGTAGAATAAATATTTATGTAAAATAGAAACTAGTATATGTTGAGTAAAAAGAAAACCATCCTTCCTTCAGGAAAAGAAGCTTACATTTTAACTCAAAACAAGAAAAACCTTGACCCTATTAATCACATGAATCGATACATATAACCAAGGTTTTTCCAAAGAATACGAGAAAAGTGAAACATGAGAGGGTTTAATTATATGATAAAATATAATGTACTACAAGCAATACAAAAACTCCTCTTTTGTAAACAAAGTAGAGGGCATTAAATTATGCCAGAAAACCTTTTTCTTCCTGGGTGAATAAAAAATACATAATATGCATACATATAGCCAGTCTCTATAAAGAGAAGAAAAAATATAATGAAGTATAGGGTCTCTAATTCTGGAAGGCCATTATAAAATACATTAATATAAATTAAGAAAACAGAACCATAGCTTGCACTGAGACCAAATCATAACGGATAGAGTTTCATTTTATAAAGCATTATAGTCATGTCATGCCACCATAAGGGTGCGAGCCCAACTGGGAACAACAAAGAATCCAAGTATAAGATTTCGATGTTGGAGTCGAAACCCTTTTCAAATCAGTAACCCTTTGAATCTAATTAGTTTTTTTGCCTCGTTGAATTGGAATATCATACCTATGACAAAATGAAGGGTGCAATGAGTCATAAAGTACAACAATGAAACCTTCTCAAGGAAATCCAAATGTATGATGCTCATGAAAGCAAATTGTATACATGTAAAGAAAAGAATTGAGGCGTTCATCCTTTATCCAGGAAACACTGTCACGAAAATGAAAACCTAGGACTGTTTGGTTTCATATACGAAAACCCTTGAAGGGAACTATAACTTTACTAGTAATTTTAGTTTTCAATAAGAATCTCAAAGGAAATGAGTATAGTGGCTCTCCATGTTGATTGGAGTTGTGGAGTAAGAAAGAAGTCAACCAAAATCAAGAAGTTTGAAGCCACGGTTCCCACACATTGCCAAGAACAAAACCTCGGTGCAAAGGAACTATCACCTTGATAGAACGAATGAAGTAAACGAGTCACTTGAAAGAAAATGAAAATTTACGTAGTGTTGTTTCAAACAAATATACTTCCAAAACGAACAAGGAAATTATGTGGTTAATTATCGGATAACAACCTGCAAGCATTATAGTTCTAGAGATTGAATGATGGGATTTTATTATCGTGGAATGCATCAGGACTCACAGAGTTTTCGTAAAGAAAAACCTTGTGGTTTTCAAAACTACCGAGAAACGTGTAGACCCATTCCTCGACAAGCATCAAAGAGAATGAGAATCACCAACGGGACAAGGTTGAGTTCATTACGCTAACCACCAACAACTCAAAAAACTCAATCCTCACCGTTCAAATATACTAATGAGTCCAAAGAATTTATTCTAACAACTCGTGCATAGGCCAACAATTGTATTCCATTAATATGATTGCATACATTCGTATGGACAACCAACATATGCAGTGGTTAACTTACCATTTGACACATTACATTTGAAACAAGAGTCATGACAACATACCCATCATCTAAACACTATAATGTATACATAGGGAAACTACGCTTAACTCATGGACATTAGAAAAAATGCCTTTTATGGATATATACTGACAACCATAATCAAGGTTGCAAGGTCTTTAATACCCTCGGTTACCAAGTTGTTACGTTACCATAGTGATCGATCTATATGCTCCTAGGTCGATTATGTAATTCCCTGGCATTCATAAAATTGTTCAATATAAACATTTAGAACCCAATGTTAATTGATATATATAATTCCAAGGATATCAAAATAAGAATGAGAGCTAAGATTTCGAGTCTATGTGTAGAGATCCCGAGTTTAATATAGTTATGCTAGTAGTGAAAATTTTGGGAGTTTGAATAATAAAGATTAAAGTTGAAAGTAATGTATGGAGATTGTAGGCATGTGTTGATGCACTTCCTTATTAACATTAATAAAAAATATTTTGTGTACATACATATATAAGTATATGTAAATATATGTCTGTCAAGGTTTTAAAAAAAAATATTTATTGTATTATTATATTAATTAGATTTTTAGTGTATTATTATACTAATTAGATTTTTTTTTTCACTATGGTAACTTATTACATGCACCATTAAAATTACCATTAAGTAATTGAACTATTCCAACTCCTATAATATTAAGATATATATTATCGTTGACAAATATTTTTTTGGTGTTACATCCATTAACAATAAAGAAAATGGTTTTATTAATGGCCATATGATAATATGTTGAAGAATTATTAATACATTTATTAAAAGAAGAAGCAAAGGTTTGAGTAAAGGATAAACTAGAAGTAGAAAGTGCATGTCCATGAGAGAAGTGTTAAAAGAAGAATCAAGGTTGATGTTGTGCTTCTTCATTGCTACTTCCAAGACCTCCATATTCTTAAAACATTTAGAGTCCATGTGTCCATCTTTCCCATAGCAATTCTAATGTTTATCTGTCTTCTTACACTTTTATTTTGGTCCTTGATTATCATTAGGAGTAGAGGTTTGTTGAGAGGGTTTGAGACTCTTATTTTGGTTGTTATTGTGAGTATATTTCTTCTTTAGATGCTTGGTTTTATCCTTTTCTTGGGCCATTAGTACCTTTTTATATATACCTGCAATGCTAATCACTCCAATATGTGAGAAGCCATCTTCTTCGCAAACGAGAGATTAATAAAAATATTCAAGAAAAGGAATTTTATAGGTAGCCTCCATAACTTCTTTATTGAATAAAATGTAGATATGAAAATAAAACATGTAAAACCAAGCTTTGAAATAATAATATATACACAACATTCCTCCTCTAGACTAATGTGGAAGTTTATAAGGAAATATCTAAGTGTTTTAAACTTAGCTAAGTAATCATCATTGTACAGGAAATAATTAGGACTTGAATTCATGATTTGATTTTCAGTATGATGAAGCCTAATAATCTTAAATTCACCAAATATGTTTTTCAATTTTTCTCAAGCTTAACACCAATTATCGATTGCATGAATATCAAATTATAGATCAAGGGAAATGGAAATTTTGATTGGTCAACATGCTTAATCATTCTCATCATCCTATTTAGCTCTCTTATCAACATTAGACGGGGCCTTTCTTGTGCCATGGTAATTCAATACAATCCTTTACTTCTTAGTACATCCTCCATGTGGGATTTCCATTAGAAGTAGTTTCTATTAGTAAGAAAAATTTCACTTAGAGTGGCCATATTAAAATATGTAGATAATATGGTTTCAAAAGATAAAATTGATTATCTATATAGAATGATCTTGAAATAATGGGTCATTTCAAAAGAAACAAAAATAAACAAAACTTGGAATGTGAAATTTATTCCATTTAAAAAGATGCATTAATGGTAGAAAAGAACAATGTGACATGTAGAAGTTGGTCCACGTCGTGTTGGATGTTGATTTAAAAAAATGTCCCTTCTTGACTTTCCTTATATGATCACATTAATAAATAAATTACTTTGTGAAGTGACCCACTTTTATAAAAGGAAGTCAGAATTAATTTTACAATGAAGTTACTTTATAAATGAAACTTGCATGTGGGAAATAAAGGGATTAAATTTATTTTATAGTAGTTCACTTTTACATGATAAGTGGAATACATTCCAGAATAAACTTATGAAATAACTTATTTGATATGAACTTTTTCAAACAATGTCTTAAGAAAAGAGATGTAAACTCAATACATGTTACTAAGTAGAGTAACTTTTAACTAAATGAGGTAGTGCAAAAATCAAAAGAATAGTAGCGACAGAAAGTGGGATTTTTTTAGTTTTTTATTTTATTTTCTTGTTGTTATTGGAGCTCTTCCTTGGATTATGTGATTTCTGAAATGGATGTGATGATCCAAAAAAAAGAAATATTTCAAAAAAAATATCAATACTCAAAAATAATGGAGTTATATCTTGACTGGCCTACCAAAAAATGCAAGATTTCTCATTATCTCTAATTCTTTTGAGATTGAGCAAGGCTCACAACAAAGGTCATACATATTCAAGATAACACATTCCACTCTATCTCTAATATTCTAAGATCACATAGAGCATAGGGAAAATAGAATAGATAATAGAAAAGGAGTAGCAAACTAGGAATATAAATATAAATATGAAATATGAAATTTGTACTTAAAAAAGAGGGTTAAAAAGGGCATATTTTAAACTCTATCATTCCTGATATGATAAAAAATGTTGAATCCTAGGAAAATGGACACCGTTTGGAATGAAATTAAAGGCATCATTTACTAAAAATAATTTTTTGGATGGAATGGAAGAATCGGTTCAGGCCAAAATGGTACAAAAATAACAGATCTAGAAAGTGCGGCCACATGGGATTTAGATCTCAATCACCAACTGGAGTAGTTCTTCAACCTAGATTTGATACCATGTTTTGGGGAATATGTCATTCCACAAAAGATTAATACCTTTAGTAAATAACCATACATCAAAATCAAATATGACTATGCCAATATTTTTTATGTGGTTAATGTTAAATTATGTAAGAACGGTGGGTCCTTATAGTGTATATTTTTGTTATTGATATATTTGATTTAATAAAATTCTTAATTTTCAAGTATGTTCTTCACGATTATTGTTCTCAAAGTAGAAATTATTAAATACATGTTCTTCATTACGTTTTCAAAAGAAAATTTCAAATTTTCAATTTATACATTTTCCTACACAACTGACCAAGCCAATCCTCCAAGCCATCATGTTGGACTGCCCAAAGGGACTCCATTCACATCACTTGAAGGATATAAGTAGCCCAATCGATCTCCTTCCATGATAGCTTCATATTATGGCCATATCTCTCTTCTAAGAGAAGAGGATAAGGAGTAAAAAGGTTTAACACAAAAGGAAGAAATACAGTTTATCTACCCTCGCTATAGTAAACAAAGGAGGCTAAATTCTGGATAAGTTTTCATTTAATACTTTTTGTGGTATAGTTTGAATTTTCAGGCTAAGTTGCATGCCAAATTTCATCCCTCTTATAGACCTGAAGTAGAACCTATTGCAGAGATCTTGTTGACATATTTGAGGACACTTGTCTTAGAATTTGTGGAGTGTTTTCTTGGCTCTTGGTGGATGATCATGTTGCTTCTATGCTAGTCGGATTTTCTATGACTTTGATGTCTATTGTTGAATTGATTTTATAAGGAAGGATTGTTACATGCGGTTGTCCTAGGGTAAACTCTTGTGTTATTTATGTTGCTATCTATTCCTAATCCTAATATCATATATTATTGATGTCTTTTATATAATTACTTAATGTTGGAATAATGAGTTAGAAATAAGAGTGTGGATAAGTAAAGACCATAAGAAGTATTTTTATATATAAAAGACACCATTAAATTCAACAGTTAAAACCCTATGAGAGGGAAACAATGCATGGCCCGAACGAACCAACATGTCTGCTTGAGGAAATTTTATTAATGTAAAATAAAATATTTTAAATAAGAGTGTTCTCACAATTGATCATCAAACATGATCCTCCATGCCCTTTAAATAAATATTATAGTCCAATAGGTTGTTAAGCCACAGAACAATAGGCATTAGTATGAACGAGAATATGAGCTAGTGATCATTCTATGTCTAGAACATATCATGACCATTGGATTACAGTGCAAATAATGCATTGAGAAAAATACTTGTATCTAATACACATATTAAGCGAAGTTGAACATAAGTGACTCTAAGTATCTAAATATCCTCCTAAAATATTTCAATTCAAACTTTAAATAAAATAAATCTAAACAAAAAATAAATTAAAGTAAAAATACAATTAATTCCTAATTACATGGAGATATGTAATTTACTTAATTATTAATATAAATTTGATATGTGAAATTTAAAAAATATTAACAACAAAAGGATTCGATGTTAGTTCTAAATATAATATTTTAATTATAATATTGAGAAAAGTATTTCAATGCCAACTATATATATTATATAAAACATTTTTTTACAAATTAAGTAAATATCACAAAATCATCATTGTGTAAAACATTACAATGTCAATAATAAATATATTATATCAAGAAATTAAAATAAACAAATAAAAATTATGGTTTAATTCATTTTACATAATTTAGTTATTCTAAGTTGTGGCCCTTTTCCAAGTATATTTTTTGCTCAATTTTTTTTTGAAAATTCAATAAATATTTGTTAGCAAATTTTAAGTTATGTACTCTATACAATCAAAGTTTCCAAATAATTTTTAAAGTGTTCAATGTATTTATACATTGAAAAAGAAATTTGAATAGTCAAAGTTGCCATAAAGTTTTTCAAGGTGTTGAATCCATTTATGCTTACATAAATTCAATTTAAACAATGTAAAAATACAATTTCATGAAGAATGTTACTCTTAAAAAACTTTATGGATTTATTGTGGTAGCACTCTACAACATAGAGTAGATGTGTGGGTGTGAGATGTGCAATTTTAGATGTTTTTTAAATTCATTTTTTATATTGTAATTTTTTAGAAAAGAGGACATACTATACATATCACATTAAAATATATAACATATAAATAATAGTTATAAATTAACTTCCATTTTACCATATAAATTAAAATAATGATTCCATAACCATCTTTAAATTTAGTTAATAAGCCAATAAAAATTAAATATTTACCATGGATATTATTAACTTCTAAATGTGTTTTTTTATAATACCATATGCCAATACCCATAAGAGAAAGATAGAGAGAGGGAGGGGGAGAGGGAGTGAAAGGAAGAAAATCATACTACCATCAACTAATAGCATGGTTTATCAATACCATAGGCCATATAAGATTTTTATTATTATGTTATGGATCTAGGATTTTAATTATTGTGTTACAATACTATGGGCCAATACCATGGCTTATAATTAGCACATGCCCAAAAACCATAACTTATTTCAAAATCAAAATATTTTACAAATACTTTATTTTAATTTAATTTTATAGCATTTCTTTAATCAAATCTAAAAGAAAAAAGGTTATAATTACTTTTGAGGTATATCTAAACCCTCCATCCTCACGACTACTAAAAATATTCCCATAGAGATTAAATGGAGGTTCTAATAAACGAAAAATGAGAATAAATTTATATATACATATGTGAAATTTATATAATATAAATAATATTATAAAGAACTGGGATAAATGCATTGTAATCAATGATAAAGGAAGGATAGTACATGATTCTTTTAATGTTTTTATTATTCTATTTTCTTTGGCATGATTGATCCAAAATATAGGTTTAATAGTTTACAACCAATTATTTTTATTTATTTTTTAATCTAGATACTTTCTTAAATAAAATACAATGAGATCATATTTAAGATAGAGAGTGAGATGGAGGGGGAATAGAGTGGGGGAGAGAGACATAGAGGTGGGACAGAGAGGGAGAGAGATCAAGGGGGAGAGAAGGAGGGCAAGAGATATGGATTTGGAGGGGAAAGAGAGGGAGGGAAGTACAAATACATTAAGAGATAGAGGTGATAAGAGAGAGGGAGTGACAAGGGAGAGACAAATATGGAATGAGGAAGAGAGGAGAGGAGGGACAACAAAGAAAAGGGGAGGATAGATATAGGGAAAGAAGGGGAAGAGAGAGATAGGGAGACATAGATATGGAGGGATGGGAGAGGGGGAGAGTGAGATGGAGAGAGGGAGGGACATAGTAATAAATTTGGAGGGTGGAGAGAGAGTGTGCGTGTGATGGAGGGGAGAGACATAACGAGGTGAGAGAAAAAGGGAGAGAGAGGAAGGAAGAGAGAGAGGACTTGAGAGGGACGAGAGAGAGATAGATGTGGGAGGGAAAGAAATATATAGAGAGAGAGAAGTGGAAGATAGAGGAGGAGAGGAAGAGGGAGGGATATAGAGATAGATAGATATGAAGAGAGAGTGTGTATGTTTTGGGGGTGATAAGGAGAGATAAGGGGAGGTAAATATATAGATGAAAGGGGGAAAGAAAGAAGAAGAGAGAGGAAAAGGGAGGGGAGGGGAAGAGAGATAGATATGGAGATAGAAGAGGAAGAGAGAGAGAGAGAGAGAGAGAGAGAGAGTGTATGTTTGGGGGCTGAGATAGAGAGACACTAAGAGATAAATATATATATGGAGGGGGAAGAGAGGGAAGAAGAGAGAGAGAGTTACTGAGAGAGAGAGAGAGATAGAGATAAGGGGAAGAGATAGAGAGGGAGAGGAAGAGGTAGAGATAGATAGATAGATCGATATGGAGAGAGAGTGTGTATGTTTGTAGGATGATATAGAGAGATAAATAAGGAGAGATAGGGGGAGATAGAGATATAGATGGAGGGGGTGAGAGGGAATAAGAGAGATACAAAGAGGGGTGGATAAAGAGAGGTACATATGGAGAGAGAGAGATAGAGAGAGAGTGTCTGACATGTGTTTAGGGGGATCAAATAGAGAGACAAGTAAGTAGATATGGATGGATGTATAGATATAGATTGTAGGGCAGGAGAGGGAAGAAGAGAAATATATAGAAAGGGAGGGAGAGGTAGAGAGAGAGATGTGGGGGAGAGATAAGGAATGATGGAGGGAGATAGACACAAAATGGAAGGTGGAGAGAGGGGGAAGAAGAAAGAGACACATAGAGACAAATACAAACATAGAAGTTAAACCTAGAAATTCATGAATATTTTTTTTTCACTAACATATATGTATTGATTTCAGTGTAGTTGTTGATTTCTAATCCTATTTTATCACTTGCACTAGATACATTGATTTGAGTGTAGATGTTGATTTATAATCCTATTTAATACCTTACACTAGATGCATTGATTTCAGTGTAGATGTTGATTTCTACTTCTATTTAATTTCTTGCACTAGATGCATTCGTTTCAACGTAAATATTGATTTCTAATCCTATTTGATCACTTGCATTAGAGGCATTGATTTTAGTGTGGATGTAGATTTGTAATTGTATTTAATACCATACACAAGATGCATTAATTTTAGTGTAATTTTTTATTTCTACTCCTATTTGATTGTTTGCACTAGATCCATTGCATTCAGTGTAGTTATTGTTTTATAATCCTATTTGATTGCTTGCACTAGATGCATTGATTCAGTGTAGTTTTGATTTATAATCCTATTTGATTCTTAGCACTAGATGCATTGATTTCAGAGTACATGTTTATTTCTAATCCTATTTGATTATTTGCACTAGATGTATTAGTTTTAGTGTAGATGTTGATTTTAGATTTAATGCAACTAGATGTATGATGTACATTAATTTGAAAGTAATTAGATTAAGATTGTGGATTAATTTTAGTGTTAGCACATCTCTTCCCCCTCCATCTATATCTCTATCTCCCATTATCTCTCTTTCTTTATCTCTTTATATCACCCCACAAACATACACACACTCTGCATATCTATATATATCTCTCTCTCCCTCCATTTTCCTCTGCCTCTCTTTCTCTTCCCCTTCTCTCTCCGTGTCTAACACGTCTCTCTCCATATCTATATCTCCTCCTCCCTCCTTTTCTTTGCCTCTCTCTTCCCTGTGTCCCCCCCTCCATCTATATATCTATCTCCCCTTGTCTCTACTTCTCACCCCCAAAACATACACACTCTCGCTCAATGTAAGCACATAAAAACTATTCATGACATGCATTGAATTTTGTGTTATAGTAATTCAGCCATAAATATAGTACTTGAATTTTCATCCTAAATAAAGTGTTCACCTACCCGAAATGTTCGCTTTCTAAAACTGTAAACTATTTGCAATTGATTTTGGAGAAAGCTACTATTAATATTGGAGAGAAACAAATACAAGGTATGATGTTTACTATAGTAGATCAAGTTAAATATTTGAATGGTCTATGATTTCAAGTGATAAAACTAATAGGTGTTACAATAAGAACCGTAGGATAAAATAGTTTCAAATTGATGACTTTGCACTCAAAATTTTAATTTCATCAGTTTTTATCATTCAAGTTACTAATAGTCTATCTCATCTCAAGGTAACTAAGAAAATTTAAAATTAAATTGACCAAATTAATTTTTGACATATCTATCATATTTAAAATGATCAAAATAATTAGATGTTCAACAAATTTAGAATGATCGCACACGAGTGAAACTAGCCTGGATCCATATTAACTCTAGATTTACTAAGCATTAAGAGGGATCAAATCTCTCAAGGTGAAAAACTTTCCCCATGTTTTGCATTCAAAAAAGAGTTTATCTTATTTCTTAAATTAACGTATTAACTTATTTTCTTTCCGATAATATTTTTGTAGGCTAGGTAGAACTATTCTTTTCATTGTCATTCAAAAACGAGGAAGGTTACATCCATAAACTATGTGGTTAAGTGGCCTCAACCTGCCCAGAGGGAAACCAGATATGTAGGCCACCTGACAACATGATAATTCGTCCAAAAAATAAATAGTATGATTTTGTCTGTCCAGGCTAGATAAGCATGTATGTCTTGAAACTTCCTAGATTATAGATAACTATAAACATAAGCATAAAAAATCTTAGACTATGGCATACAAAACTAAATAGTAAACATCAAAATATTCATCATCAACTGAATCCACATGACAAGGATCCTTAGCACTGCAGCCTTGAAGCTCAGGGTACAATATACACGGGATATGTTGTTCAATCTAGTTGAGGCAGAAATTCTACCTTTGGAGCTGAAATTGAATATGTTGTATATGTTTGCTATAATCCGAGAGCCTCTAAGAAGGTGAAGTCAAGGCAAAAGGAACATGTGCCAAAATTTTCACCAAGGGTTTCTTCATCATCCAATACAAGTGGACAATTTGCTTATATTGATAGGTTCTTCCCTGCAAATGTCCAGGGTCTATCAACAAAGATTGCCACTCTTCCAAATCACTATCCATAAGGCTAACTTGTTGGTTAAGCTCGACTTCCCAAGATTCTATCAACTAACGAACCTCGGCTGAATTGCCCTCCTGGTACGTAGAGACAGCTTCATCTATAATAGAGGAGACCGATTTGTGGCCTCAAGGTTTACCTTCATATTCATTTGTGAGAGGAGGTTTAGGTGCACCTCGGGAATTCTTGGCTCTCCCGCGAGAGCCCCGAGTGACCTTTTACTTTCCTGCTATAGAACGAGCCATGATACGAGCAGAGTGGGGAAGAAAATTGACAGATGGAAGAGACCCTATTAGCCAACTGAAGAATGGGTTAAACTGGACCAGGGTACCTACCACAACAACCATATGTAATAAGCTCATTTTAATTAAAATCCCTTGCTTACATCTAATGCAGGCTTCCACCCACGATATTAAAGAGCTTTGGAAGTAGAACAAAAGGGTTCCTCTCTACCTGGCCAAACTTGGACCATAAGAAAAAATTGAGTGCCTCCCATGCTGAAAACCCACATTCGCAGAACCTATTCTATCAACATTCAAAATTAAACCATTGTCATGGTACGACACAGGCCTAACCCACCAAATACCCATACACAATAGGAGAATGCCAAAAGAAAGAGCATGAGCATAAACCAAATGGACAAACCTTCATACCACACTGCAATTTCCATATATAATTTCCTATGAACCTTCCTCCAAGCCATCTAGTAAAATAGAGTTTCATTCGTCACACAAAGCATCAAAACTAGGGAATTAGCCATGGCCACAAAGAGACATAAATGAGAACCAAGAACATACCCTTGAGTGCTAGTGTGAGGCTATAGTGGATGGGCCAATACCGAGTGAAAGATCACGAAGTGCACCTTCCACAAGCCACTGAGTTGCTCGATCCAAGGTAGAGTCGACCAGGGATTACCAATAGAACCATGACCAAACTTACGAGAATCAAAACCCACAGCATTTGTTTCAAGGTTCTTGTTGGAACCTTCGTTGATGTAATTAATACGAGGCATGTGAGAAGCCATCGCTCCATGTGCCTCGTGTATGTGGAGGGTGGCGGAGTACCATGTCAACGTCATCCAATTAATTGGCAGGCACGGGTGGGGCCTGCTCGATTTTTCTCACACCTCGATCGAGGAATTTTCTTTTAGATTTAATTAAAAAATATTATAAAATTAAATTCAACTTATCCCTCTCGACGTTTGATATATTTGGGGTTAAGATGGATCTAGGGAGGTTACTCAAAATGAAGAGCATGTGCAATTTGGTCCCCATATATATATATATATATATATATATATATATATATATATATATATATATATATATATATATATATATATATATATATATATATTATTTTCAGCTATACATACCATATATAAAACAATTATAAATATAATATTACATTGCCATGTTTTTGGAATATTTCAATGTGGATTATGAATATATTATACAAAGAAATTGGAAATTAAAAACAATTATTACACTGAAAACATTTTACATAACCTAGAGAGAGAGAGGACTCACGTATAGATCTTAATCCTACATTTTTTTAAGTGTCTTTTTTGTTTAAGTTTTTAACACTAAAATTTACATACATAGTTAACGTTGAAATATTTTAATTAATATGATTATTCATATATGTTATTTATGATTCACATTATATAAATTGAAATGATATTGAAATATTTAGTTATTTTTTATATCGAAATATATTATTTGCGGTCAATATTCAACTTTTTTTTGTGTGCTAATATATTTTAAATTTCATCTATCTATTTCATATGAAGATTTATATGAAGAACTGAATAAATTGCATATCTCTAAGAAGTAATTGAAAACAAACATTTTCTTTTATTTTTTTTGCATGTTAATATATTTTAAATTTCATCTATCAATTTTATATGATGATTTATATGAAGAATTGAATAAATTACAGTTCTCTAAGAAGTAATTGAAAACAAACATTTTTTTATATGTATTAGATTAATTAAAATTTACTTTATTTAAGTTGGAAATTGAAATAATTTATTTACAGTAAACATTAAAACATATTAATCTTACTTTTTCTCCATTTGTATAAATGTATATGAATTTGTTATTAAAATAGTCTCCATTTTTAAAATAAAATGATTTATACATTTTCCATAATATTTTTTTACCTTGAATTGTTTTCTCTTCATATATTATTGAATAGGAACATCAATATAGTTTATCTATAATTTTTAGAGAAAAAAATGTTATCCATATTTTCTTTTAAATAATACATATTTTTTTTAATGTGAGTTTTGAGATGACTACTCGTAACCTATGGCTTGAGTAACCTTGGCAAGGGATATCAATCAAAATCATCGAAGGATTCCACCTAAGCTAGGCCACCCCTAAGAGAAACCATGCACTTGTATATTCTACACCTTGTAGACTTTCAATTAATATATATGAAATATATATAAAGTTGATATTAAAATATCATGGATATTTATATTCAAACATTTTTTAAAATAAAATATTTATACACTTTTCTTAAAATAAAAAAAATAAAATATAATAGGTCTTTTCATTTTTAAATTACTCTCTCTATTTAAAGTTAATTTAACATAAATTATATTATTTAAAAGGGACATCAAATTATTTTATTTGAATTACTGAATTTATTTTTGTTATTGATACACAACAAAAATTGCACATCCCTTTCAAACTAAGTTGCAAAGTTAACAATGGACAAAATAGGTATATTTATTCCTATGTTTTTTTTTAATTTAAAACAACTGTTTATTTAATTAATATTTTATTTTTATTCTAGAACACATGTAAACTCTAGGTTGAATACAAAAGAAATTACATATCTCCATGATGATATTAGGCCTTTGTGTCTCTCAATTTTTTCTCGGTAAAAGCTAATTCTATTAAGAAAATGAAAATATGTACAGAAAGGTTACATTCTCAGAGGAGGCCTAAGCCAGTCCTCGGCCAGAAAAGCATGGGTTTTACAATATAGCCCTTCAGTCAAAATTACAATGTGGTCCTTCAGACTAGATGTAGCACTCTTATAGTTTTCTTGACCTACATTGACAGCCAGTACAAAAAAATCTCCGACATAAACATAATCAGATGACAGAGTATACCATTCATGCACCTTTAACTTCCAACACAAGACCTTGAGAACAAAAAAACAAAACATAAGAACCAGAGAGCCTCCCGGCCAGAAGTTACTATGCTGAACCGACATGATTCGGCGACGGTGGTGTTTCCTCCTTTTCCTGACTAGGTGATGCTAGCCAGGTAACATAGCCATCTTCATCCAGAACTGGCTCGCCATTAGGATGAGTAACCACGTGCAGGACTCCGGAATATCTGTGAGAGAGACCACAAGGTAGAGCGTCTTCCTGAGCTGGAGTTGAATTCTGAATCTGTTCCGGAACCAGGGCGTTTTCCTGAGCTGGATTCGGAGGTTGAGTCTGTTCAGGAGCCAGAGGGTCTTCTTGCCAATGGTCCGCACGATAAACATGCCCGGACAGGTCCCCGAGCAAGATGCTATCATCTTGAGAAGGAGCATTATCAGAAGGAACCGAGCTAGAAGAATTACCTTCCTCTTCAGAAACAAAAACAGTGAAATTGATTGTTACAATGGGCCTATTAACCTCACTCTGGAAAGAGAAACTTGATGTCTGAAACGAGCTGTTCGGACGAGCCCTATCCAGTTCCAGCGACAGAGATGAGGGCGGACTAGATGAAATAGGATCAACAATCGGAAGTGCGGGACGTGCTCGACCACCCCTGTTACCAAAATTGCTGCCCCTCCGAGGGATGCCACGTCTACGCATCATGTTTGCGAGAGCAGAGAGCCGATGAAGGCAGATGTAAGGCAAATGATCAGGAGCAGAGAGAACTCTGGAAACCTCAGGGCCTCTCCCGCGCCAAACCCAAATGATAATGCTCCAAGACAGAAGCAACTTGGCCTTATAAAATTCTGATGCATTGATGCCATAACCCTGTTTCAAAACCCGGAACCAGAGGGCGGTCATAGTCGCCATGCTTGAAATAAATTCAAGCCAATTTCAAGACTGTCTCAGAGTAAATGCCGTCACCCTGAACCTATAAATTCTACCTGCTTCCTGTACCATGCAGTACGCCGTCATGCTAGCCATGGAACCAGCTGTCGGATCGGTGAGGCTTAGCATTGATAACTGGAGGGAGCACCCGCATCCGGGTTATTGTAATTAATATTATTATTATATAAAAATATATTTAATTGATGATGAAATATATTAATTGTTTTGGTGAATCAAATGTTTCATTTAAGTGCTATTTTGATATAGTTTTAAAAGGTGAAAGAATTAAACATCTTCCTTATTAATATATTAATAAATGAATGTTTCAATTACTTTATCAATTTCTAAAAAAAATTGATATAAAAATAGTTCACATTGAAATGTTTTCTTTATGTTCTATAGTCACAATTTCTTGTCATTTATATTTTATTTTTAAATATCAATG
This sequence comes from Pinus tabuliformis, assembly GCA_031772625.1. Classification (NCBI taxonomy): domain Eukaryota; kingdom Viridiplantae; phylum Streptophyta; class Pinopsida; order Pinales; family Pinaceae; genus Pinus; species Pinus tabuliformis. Next base: position 1,390,972,646 of record CM062817.1, on the reverse strand, counting down.
TCAACTTTATATTAAATTTGACAATGAACCAAATGACTATAATGAGAATAAGATTTTGAATAAAGTGAGTAGAATGAGAGTGAGACTATAGATGCTTTGTAATGCTTTTAAGTAATGGACACATTACTTATTCTTATGCATGCATCTATTTTAAAATAGAGCTTTCCGAATTTTATTTGAAGTATCAATAATTATTATGTATGTGTTGATTTGAAAATATCTTTTCTTAAATTTTAATTTAGCTATCAATAATTATTAGGTGAATAATAATGTTATTTAGTAGATTTAACCTCCACTAAATATTAAACTATGTTATTTTTGTTTTTAGATTTAGTGTAAAAAATTAACATGTGCTTTAAAGCATTACTTTTCTTTAGTGAGATTTTTGTTTATAACATTTATTTCTTATTACTAATTATTGATTTATCATGATTTTATTTTTACATTCATTTAAATCTATATATGTTTAAACTCATACATTAATTTATTTTATAATAATAATAATTATCATTTTTTAATTATTTTTATGCTTTTTTAATTTTGACAAAATGAAATGTGTTATGAGATAAGCGTGTTTTTAATATTTATGAAACTAGATCAATTTTAACTCTCGTCGGAAATTTAATCCTTCAAAATAGTGAGTAAATCCATAATTTTGATATATATATATATATAATATTTTATTTTTACATAATTTAAATATTAAACATTACAAAATCTCTACAGTATTAAATTAAAAACTTCACAACGACAAATTAAATAATTAATTAAAATATTTTCATTTAATAATATTTTATTTTCCCCATATTCAATGCCCACATAATTATACATCTCTTTCGTTCCAGACTATGAAATGCCACTCCAAACGCTCACAACAAAATGTTATTCTTTCAATGTTTAAACCATGCGATGAAAAAGACATTCATTACGAAACTCATCTCCCAAAACACTTTACCTTTTCCATATAATGGGATAAAAGCCGCCGGCTATGGTATTCAAAATCTATTTTGATTGTATTTCTCTCTCGAAAATAGATGCCGAGTTTCCCTCCCGTTCACGGCATGACCTAAGGATCTTTTCTACGCGGTTGGGATAATCGAATTTAATGTATCGACAAGCGTGGACTTTCATAATAATCATCAGAATTTTGAAGAGGGAGAAGAAACCACGAGGGGACCAATACGCCGACCAAGAAATACCGACAAGCGTGGACTTTCATAATAATCATCAGAATTTTGAAGAGGGAGAAGAAACCACGAGGGGACCAATACGCCGACCAAGAAATACTATGCATTGATTTTACAGGCAAATTGATTTTCATCCACCTACTCCAAAGGCAAATTGATTTTCATCCACCTACTTCACATGGTTCAAAGTGCAAAAGTAAACGCAGAAAACTTCCCGGAACCCTGCTAAGTTAGAGCTCTGGTTCCGTCGTTTATAAATTCATCTTAACCTCACCATTCATCCATGTCCAGTACCGTTCATTACAGATACATAGCTCATAGTGTTCCTTCAAATTACAGATTTTATTGTGAAAAGGGCAGCATTTGAGAGAGTTGAAGATCGAAAAAATGGAAGCCAACCGTGGCAGAAGTAACAGGACTAGCAGTTGTAATGTTGGCCATGTCCAGCTGAGGAACTTCTGCCCGTCAGACTTGGATTACTTGCACGAGTGGGCTAGCGACGAAGAAGTGACCAAGTTTATGACATGGGAAACCTTTAAATCCAAAGAGAAGCTGAGAGAATTTCTGCTGAAGGTGGTGATTCCTCACCCATGGTTCAAGGCAATATGTTTAAAAGGGAAGCCGATCGGGCATGTCATGCTGAAGCAAGGAACCGGTATTCACAGTTGCCGAGCTGAGATAGGGTACGCCATCGCGAGAAATTACTGGAGGATGGGGTTGACCACGCAAGCAGTGACAATAGCACTCAAAATGGGGTTCAAAGAAATGCAGGGAGTGAAGAGGATTGAAGCTCTTGTGCTCCCTGAAAACGTGGCATCGGCCAGAGTTCTGGAGAAGGCCGGATTTGTGAAGGAAGGTTTCCTCCATAACTACGTCCATGTGAAAGGGACCGTTAGAGACTGTCTACTTTACAGCTATATTGTTTAGATCCATAACAATCTCAATCTAACAACAGGCGGCTTCCCTGGGTCTATCGTTACATATTGAATGTTGTACCGATAATTATATTGTTGTCTTTGAATTAAGTTTAATGGCAGTGAATCTTTATTTTTCACTAGAACATAACTATAATGATAGTTAATTTGCTATCTGATAACTATATTTTATTTTATGTTCAATATGATATCTGATTGATTTGTGATTTTGTTTTTAATGATAAAGGATTTAGAATTTTCTTATTGAACATGTAGAATATCTACATGTCCATATTTGAATCAATAATTTTATTAAAACCGATGACCACCGTTGCATTTAACCATTAAACTTATTTAAATTTATATTATTCTTATTGATAATAAGCTAATTTTTATATAATTTTTTTTATTATTATTTATATAGTTTTATATATATATACCCTCTAAATTTAAACCTATAATATTTTCTAAGTAAACAAATACAAGCCCATTCCTCTGTTCAAAAATTAAATTATTTTAAACAAAAATATTACTTTTATATAAAAGTAAACTATAACCATCTTTAATTATTACCCTATAATACATATTTCTAAAAAGATTAGATTAAAAAAAAGTTTTATAGTGATTAAAAGACTGTACCTTATTTTAATTATCACCCTATAATACATATTTCTAAAAGAAAAAAAAAATGTTGTATACTGATTAAAAGACTATACCTTATTTGAGGAAAAAATTATGTTATATTAAGATATATATTAAAGTATTTCTTTGTGACAATATTAATTTTTTTGCACATATATAAGGGGCTCGTCCATACCGTTTTGAACTTTATTCTTCTCTTAGTTACCTGGTATTGGTTAAGGGCCACCATTCTATCTTTCTTTTCATCTCTCAAAAGATCGGTCAATATTTATTTGTTCTCCTTCAGCATTGTTAGAAAAAAATATATACAGATTGATTTGTTCGTGGTTTTCGTAGTCCTTCATCACGGTTAGAGAAAATATATACGGTATGAGATCGAGAATATATATATATATATGATCAATAATTGGAATGTTCGAAATTTATATTTTAATATATATGTTTTATTGCGATAGAGATTCTCTTTAACTCATTATATGGAGATTTGTAGGCTTTAAGAGAGGTAAGGAAGTTTGTATCTTAACATTTTATAAATATTATATAAATATTTTATTATATTTATAAATATTTTATGATATTTATAATTAATTTAATTTAATTTAATTGCATAATATTTTTTAAATTAAATGTAAAAGTGAAAAAATATAAAGGAGATGTAGTGGTGCAAAATAATGATTTCATAAATATATTTAAATTTTATTAGTAATGAAATAAAAACTAGTCTATGCGGCATAGAACAGTTGTTAATGGGGTGTATGTTAAGTCACTTAGTGATGTGAAGGTCACGAATTTGGTGTGAAAAAATCCAATCATATTAAGTGGCATAGAACAGTTGTTAATGGGGTGTATGTTAAGTCACTTAGTGATGTAAAAGTCACAAATTTAGTGTGAAAAAATCCAACCATATTAACGACTAGTGTAATCTGTGACGAATAGACATTTAATAGTTTAAATACCCTTAATTTCAAGCTTGAAGTATTCTACATAAAAACCTAATACATAAAATAAACTTTATATATAACAGGGTTCTTAATGTAATATCCCAAAATCTTTATGTGGAGTATTTACGTGGCATATTTTGTTAACATAAAGTCTATTATTAATGTCCTCTGAATCGGCTGGAAACAATTTCCTCTAGAATTAGTGACAAACTAATTTCACGTTCATGAATAGGCTGGAAACAATTTCCTCTAGAATTAGTGACAAACTAATTTTACGTTCATGAAAGTAAAAGAACTATGACAACAAAATTGGGGGAGGTTGCATTTTGGTAGGCGAACCTTTCTTCGGCTTTTGAAGGAAATGAAATAATGGAGAGTGTAATCAGTGATGGTAATCACAGGCTATCAAAGCGCCTGCAACGACATGCCCAACCCCATGTACACGTGATCACAACACTTAATTCTTATTTAAAATTTTCATCTACAAACTATATTTACTAAATTCAATTCCATTTGGTATGGAAAAAATTCATCTATATAAAATTTAATATCCGAAAAATTGGAAATATATAGTTTAATATGATTAAGAATATTCTTTTTTCTAAAATTTAAAAAATTTTATTTGGGATAATGGTTATATTAAAAATTTCAAAAAATTTCATTAAATCTTTATCTTATATTCATTCTTAAAATTCAGCTTGCATGTCTATATTAGATGATCCAAAAATAATATAGGAGAAAATGCATCAAAATTATTAGTATTGCAAAGTGAGAAAAAATATAAATAAAATCTAATAACATGAACAAAAATTGGAAATATATAGTTTAATATGATTAAGAATATTTTTTTTTCTAAAATTTAAAAAATTTGATTTGGGATAATGGCTATATTAAAAATTTCAAAAAATTTCATTAAATCTTTATCTTATATTCATTCTTAAAATTCACCTTGCATGTCTATATTAGATGATCCAAAAATAATGTAGGAGAAAATGCATCAAAATTATTAGTATTGCAAAGTGAGAAAAAATATAAATAAAATCTAATAACATGAACAACAACCCTAAAATATGAAGTTTAACCAAAAAAATTAAGACATCAGGTAGTATTATGCCTCCATCACTATTTCTGGGGGATCCAAATTTATTTATCAATAGGTGTGTTGGCAGATTATACCTTATGAAATGAACTCGTCGAATTCCACACCAATGATCATCTCTTTTGCACAACTTAATAGCTATGCTAATTACAATCATGCAAATAGAAAAATTTAAAAATGAGTTTTAAAATTTTTTGTTTTTTAAAATATAAAACTTATCTTTCTCTACAATATTTTAATTAAAAAAACCTATAATATTTTAATAAGAGAAAAATTTATATTTTTTAATAACTTACTATTAATTAGCTACAATTTTTTAGTATTGAATTTCTATAATCTTTTTAATATAGAAACAATTGTTTTTCATTCGTTTGTTTTTAATAAGCAATGCTATTGTTTTTCAGTGTTATTTTTTAATAAGAAACTTCTCAACTAATTTTTCATTCTATTTTTAATAAGAAACTTCTCTGGACATTTTTATTTTTTAAATATAAAATTTATCTTTGTCTACAATATTTTAATAAAAACACTTATAATATTTTAATAAAAACACTTATAATATTTTAATAAAAAAAATTATATTTTTAATAAGTAACTTGCTATTAATTAGCTACAGTTTTTTAATATTGAATTTCTATAATACTTTTAATATAGAAACTGTTGTTTTTCATTCTTATTTTTTAATAAGAAATTTCTCCAAATTTTTAATATAAAATTTCTAGAATAAACTAGTACTTTTTATTTTAATAAAAAACTTCTCTAAACTTTTAATTTAAAAAAAATTAAACAACTATGAACAAAAAAAACTATATTTAAAAAAACTTCTTCAAACTTTAAATTTAAAATAAATAAATGATTATAAATAAAAAACTATATTTATTAAATATCTAAGCTTAAAAAAAAAAACCAGTAAAAACAATGCAACCCATTGTTATTTAATTAAAAAAATTAAAAAATCTAAATATATATACTCTGTGGGTGGTTTAAGGGAGGTTCCTCTTCAGCTTAGTCGCTTGTCCATTGCAAATAAGCATAAGTCATGTGGCTACCAGGTAACGCTCGGCTCATTTGTTTGCTCCATTCATATCATTCATTGTTTTTCATTCATTTTAATATAAAACTCATAGCAAACCAAAGAAATACGTATCGTATCAATATCATCGTATTTTTAGGCGAATCGAATCGTACAGACGAATTTTTTTAATTTTTTACCCAATACGGGGAACTTGGTAACTATCGTACAAACCTCCGAGCTGACTGAAATCCATGATGTGTGAATAAAATATGCACTGACAGAGCAAACAAGTCCATTACTTCACCGTCCATAGTCTTGGTATCTTCTGGCATGTTCAGAACCCGATTGCAAGGCTCCAAATTAATGAGATTTTTTGTATGTCTCATTATATGGGGGATTTGTGTGTGGGGAGCCTAGTTAATTATGGTACAAAATCCCTTAACACGAGCATGGTGGAATATTGGAACAAGTTGATACTTGGAGGGAGAAAGGAGAGGATTTATTTGATTGATTTAGTATGATAAGATGCATGTCCTCAAGATTTCATCCCACCCTAATCATGGACGTAAAGAGTAGGAATCTATGTGAGACTTGCAAGAATTCAAATCTATAAGCACCCATCAAAATTTGTGATCAATGTCCCAAGGATTCGATGCTACAACATTGGACTCACAAAATAAAAATGTGTCAAGTTTGCAAGCCATTAGAGCTCAAAATGCCAATCAAAAACTACGAAGTAGTTATTGATGTGGATTTATGAATTATGGCTAAGTAAAAGAGAAGAACGTGAGTCAATTCAATTCATCTTACGAACAAACTGAAAGTCTCTGCATCATTTAGTATAATAGCGTGAAATTATTGATGTAGCTTGTGTTCAGAAGCTTGAAGAAATATTTTTCTAAGGAAGAACTCACACATTATTGTTTGGACGCAATAGTGATGAATGTGTTTTGAATTAGTGATGCAAATAAAAACCAAGGGTTCACTGTAGGCACCTACTCACCATGCAAAGAGAAGCCAACTACACCAATAGATAATTAACTATGTCTTGTTGGTTAAAAGAATAGATAATTATCGTGGTATTATTTGAAAAATAATGGGTTGCTTGATGCATAGTTATGGTGAAAGGAAATAATTATTATGATAGATTTTTTGGTAAATAAATATGTGTATGTATGCACAAAGACTAAATAACTGTAAAAGACTTCCTCAAAAAGAAATATGCATTTAAATGCACAAAAATAATGAACAAGGTGTTAGAATTGTTGCAAAAAAATAAATGTATTTACATATGCATAAAAGAATAGCTAATGGTGGTAAAATTCTGAAGAAAGAAATATCTTTTGCATGCATGAAAATAATGGTGGGTTGTGATAGTTTCTTGAAAATGAAATATATTTTGCGTGCATGGAAATAACCGCTACTGAGTTATATGTAATTGCAGGCTCCATAGCATTAGGTTTTTGGAAAGAACATGTAATTGCATGTAAGAAATAATCATTGTTATGATTTATTTTGGAAAACAATATTTGTTGAGTGAACAAAACAATTAGCATGATGTTAGCTTTCTTGATAAAAATATGTGTTTATACAGCTATAAAGGATTAACTACTGTGTTAATGATTCTTTGAGAAGAACATATGCCTATATGCACATAAGTAATGGATGTTGTGTTAGCTTTCTTAGGATAAGATTATGCATATAGATGGGGGACTACATGTTTTTGGAAATGTAATTGCATGCACAAAGATCATAACTAAGGTGATAGTATCCTGTAAAATAATATGGACAATTGTAGTGGTCTCCCTTTGGAAAATAATGTGTTCTTTTGCGAGAGGAATAATAGTTAATGTGGAAATTATTTATATATATGCTTTGATAGTTTTGTACTTTTAAATCTTTGCATGTGCAGTGTTGTTAAAGGAGGAATGTCTCAATACTTTGTTTACAGTTTATTCATGCAAATGAAAAGATGTTTGAAACATCATTAGTAAGGATTACATATTTTGGTTAATAATCTATCTAATCACGATATCAAGTTTGTTGATGGTAGCAATGGCAAGGAAGGTTGATGACTTATATGAAAGATAGTATATTTTTAAAATTATGGTAAAAAACAAACTAATGGTCCATGTAGATTGAAGAAATGCCAGTTGCAAGATAATCAACTAATGGAAACAACCAAGCCATTTTAATACATAAGGATTTGTGGGTAAATGATCTCATGTTGATTGTAATAATTTATAGCTAGTTGTATCGTATTTAATATGGTATTTCTTTGTAATATTTTATGAAAATGGTTAAGGGATGGACTCATCTACAAGCCATTAAGTGAGGGGTAAATGTTTGCATGCTTTTACCCTATGATGTTTCCAGGGTATATCGGTGTCTAATGATTTGTTTACTTGTCATATCATTCTTATGATGTTGATTCCTCGCATAACACATCCTTTACATTATCATGTATGTGATTAACTAACATAGTTAAAGGAATCACGAAAATGATGCAAGGTTACATCAGGTAGTTTATGTTATTATATAGCAACAATGCTTGTTATGCTATGTGATTTAATATTTCATTCCTAAAGTTTACTCTAAAAAATGATGAATATTTTATTAATTGTCAACGAAGCAATGTAGAATAGTACATTGGTAAATGTTGTAAAAAAATTCTAACTCCATGTGCTTTTACACGAGGTTACCGGTGGATTTTAAACTTAACAATGATATTCAACCCCATTTTCCCATGGATATTATTAACTTCTAAATAGACTTTGTTACAATACCATGGGACAATGCCATGCTTTATCACTGCTACATACCCAAAAATCATAACTCATTTTAAAAATAAAATATTTTATTTTATAATATTCTTAAATTATATTTAAACACAGGGAAAAAAAATAAAAAAGCAATAATATGAATAAAATAATATTAAAAGAAAAAAAAAATGATATTAAAATATAAAATAAAATAAAAAATTGATAATTATATTTATAATTATAATTATAATTTCATATTAACTAATTATTAAGATAGATATAGACTACTATATAATAAATTATATTTTATACCGTTATTCGATACAAAATAGGTCATTGTTCAAGTTGTCTACATTTACTGCGTTTATTCATTACATTCTTACTATTTTATTATTATATTTTGATGTCTTATTTTTCATAGGTTGGTATTGTCTATTTTTATTCAATTTCATTTTACTATTTATTATTGTCCATTTTTTTTCTACTTTTATTATTTTTTTATTGCGTTTTAATTGATTAAAAAAGGTGTTGACGAAATGGAAAAGGAGTATCTGTCCTTAAAAATAACTAATATATCAATGTAATCTTCCTATTCTTATGGGTTTTGTACATTTTTTATTTTTTTGAATAAGCATGAGAGAGAACTCAAATAAAAGTAAACCATGATTAAAAGAAAAATGTATTTATTATTGTCCATTTTTTATTTTATTTTATTATTTTTTTTTATTGGGTTTTAATATATTAAAAAAGGTGTTAACGAAATGGAAAAGGAGTATCTGTCCTTAAAAATAACTAATTATCAAGGTAATCTTCCTATCCTTATGGGTTTTATAAAAATTTTTTTTTTTTTAATAAGCATGAGAGAGAACTCAAATAAAAGTAAACCATGATTAAAAGAAAAAATGTATATGTATACAATGTTCTAATATGGGATGCAATTCAACAACGTGCCCACTAACAATGTTGAAAAGAGTTTGTGAAATGTACCCCTGCCTTGAGAAAGGGCACTAAAGAATTCTACTACCAAGTTTCAATATAGTCATAATAGTGTTATCGCAGTGAACAAATATTGATTTTTATAATTATTATTCATTTCAAGTTGTCAACATGCAATGGTTGATACTTCAAATGTAATTCTAGGCTCTCCTCAAATATGTTCTCTTTAATATAATCATCTAAGCAGTATATGTTATTTTTCCATGTCCTTTATCATAAGAACATTAAGAGGGTGCCACGTTCAACAAAGAGACATTAACATTTTCTACTAGTGAAACAACTTGATTTTTGTGATTATTTTCAAGGATGCAATTTCCAGAGAGAGTTTGTTAATGAACCACATCTCTTATGGATTTGTTAGCGCTTTCATGGTCTTCGATGTATCATAATAATTACCAACATCCGATATATCCACTATGCCATTTGGAATTTGGACATTTCATGATGGTTCTAAAATTTTAATCCCAAAAAAACTAATGCCAATACTAGCATTAATTTTTTATTCGAGGGTCGATTTTTAATGCTTTTTTTTGTTCTCAAGGCCACAATCTCCATTTGTAAAGGCCACGATTTCAATCAAGTTTGCATTTTAACCGGACTAAAGAAATGGAGATAGTGAGAGCAATAATTTTGATTTGGGAGGTTGATTTTCATGATTTTGATCCAAAAATATGTGGTGAGAAATTTTTTCCATTTTTAAGACATAGTTCTTGCGAAGTTGGTAAGTATTCTATTTGTCCATAAAAACACTATGTAAACCCAATTTTCATAATATGTTATTAAATCTAATAATGAAGTAATGTTTAGGATGGATATTTTTGATAGAATCCATTTGATATAAACACCAACTTTTATTAAAAGTATTACGAAAGCTAAAGAAGAGAGTAACCAAAATGGATCTCGAATCTTGAGAGAGGAAACTTTTAGTGGGGATTTGAGAAGTTTCCTATCTTTCCTAAATTAATTGTCCAAATTTCCCATTGTTAGTTGAACTACCTAATTTCTAGTAGTTATGAGAAGAATAGGCTCATTGGAAAGAAACTACTCTAGGAGTATGACTTGAGTACCCATTATAGAGACTTATGGTTGACTAAGAAGCTCAAGGGAGGGACCCAAATTCCCATAATATAAGTTTTCATATGAGGTGTAGCATTCATAGGGGTGTGAGAGAGAGACAAAATAGATATGGATAGTGAAAGAATATAATGAATGTATGAGTATGTGTAAGTGAACCAAAGAAACCTATGGAAATTAAAGAAAGAACCACACATGATGCTATGTGTATGACACTAAGAAGGGAATGAAAAAGAACACACTAGCTCATAGTAGACCTCTGGGGAGTTGTGAGTTTAACTGAATTTGATAAGAAAATTAGTGAGGAAACATTCAACCTAATTTGAACTGCCAAAATTAAATTCCAAATAGATTTTTAATTAAAGTGCATAAGGAACACAGTAAAGGGTAAACAACAAGGGATGTTTAAATCAGTGAGGTGATCCCTTTTTCTATTGTGTAGCCTCGTGATAAACATATTTATGTATGTTAGTCTTTCTTGTCTCAATAATTGAAGAGAAAATTTCTAATCCTTTTATGTGAAGGAGAGTGGCATTTATGTCCTCTACCCTGAATTGAATATTGTTGAACCTTGAGTGTGATTCCTCTTATGGAATCAAACCTGGCTCAAGGATGACCAAATTCAAGAAATATATGATGTAGTTAATCATATAGTCGGGTGGAGACTGAACCCCACTTCTTTAGTTTCCAACAGGTTCAAGTGAATCATATCGATATTTATGGTTCTCTACTAATGGTAAATTATTGTTTAGTCCTTCATGAATTCTTACTATTCTAGTTATTATGTATATAGTTAATGAAAACCTAGAAGTTATTACGTTGGTTTACTGAATTTGTATATGTGATGAACTTAATGCAATCTATATTTTTGCTTGGGTGCTAGTCATTACTTCTTTAATAAACGAATGCTATATGCAAGGAGGTATTCTATGATATAACTTAGCTGTGATGAATATGTAATATGTGATTTAGTAAGGGGAACATCTAAGTTGACCTAAGTTCTAAGTCTCTTTAATGTGAATGGACTTTAAAAGGTTAGTTGTGGGATGGAGTCACTATGACTATATCCCTATTTTGAATGTGAATACTCAATGATTATTTAGTGATGGGATATCTTATTCAATCTAGAGGTAAGTTAGAAGGTTATCCCTAATGTTTCTAAAAGTTGGAGTTGTTAATGTGAGGTTTCTATTGCAATTGAAGGGAACGAGAGTAATTTAATATCCTTTGGGTGGAATTGAGGAGATTTGGCTTTTGGCCATTTATGTATTTCCATTATGAAGATGTCTTACTAAAGGTAGTGTCTTAGGAAGCCTTAATAAAATAAAAAATATTTTTGAGCCTTCATAAGTCATTGGGAAAATTTTCTTCCATTTCAAAGTCAATTTTTGTCCTCTTACACCATATGGGAAGTGCAACAAAAGTTTTAGAATTTTGGGGTTATTAGCATAAGTTTCAAAAACTTGGAATTTGGAGGGTTTGGCACTAGTCCCTAGTCATATGGGTTGACAGAGAAGGGGTGGAGGGTAAGGGGGGAGGCATTAGTATGGTCTTAATCGAAAGGAGTTATAGTCTAGAAGTGTGATATTTCAATTGTGAGGGTGTTAGTTATTGGGTGCCAGTATCACATTGAATAACCTTCAAATTTGAACCCATGACAGTAACATATTACAAATTTCTATCATCTAGTAGAGAACTTCCCATTGGTTGATATCCATTAGTATGATCAGGTGAATTTCCTAAAGTGGAGATTTTTTGTTTCTACATGGTGACTAAAGCTCAATGGCCCAATGACCTGGTATTGAAAATGTTAATTGATGGAAAGAAGGACTCACCGTAGTTGAATGTATATTATTCGATTGGAATAGATTGGTAGGAAACTCTTATATTCTACTCTCAATGGATTGGAGACCTAATTAATGGGAAACTTTGTAATTTAACAAAGAAGTTTCTATCAAATAACTATTATTTATTGGCTTATCCTATGTTTTATTTTATTCTGAGTGGATGATTGGTTATAAGATTATTGAATGATGTGGTGTCCAAAGATTGATATGTTGGGTTTGAGGAGGTCAAGATGTTGGGTGTTGGGAGGTCAGCTTATTGACTATCAAGTTTCATCCTAATAGAAATAGAACCAATTAATGCTATAACATAGAATGTTGGCATGGTTGAGTGAGATGGCATGCTGGTGTGATAGGTTAACGTTGTAACACCCCTGTGTCTTGCTTTTTTAAATTATTATTTTTAGACTTTTTAATTACTATGGACTTAATGGCTATGGAAGTCAAGATAGAAACTAGGTGATGATGTAGTTATATTATATTTTATTAAATTAATAAATGATATTGCTTGTGAATATTCAAGAAAGAGGACTAGAGTTTTAGAAGACTTCTTTCTAGTTTATGAAAAGTTGTTGGTGGTTAAATTCCACATGTTGGACCTTCCGTAAAAGTCTCCTACAAATCCATAGGAGAAAATAATTAAAAATCTTAACATAATAAGAGAGAAAGATTATGTTAATCACTTAGTTGGAGAGAAGTACTAAGTGGGGTGTAATAAAGCACTACTGTAGTGAAAAACATGGTTTAAAGAAACATAAAAGAATCATTTAAAAAAAAATTAAAACAAAAGGCCTAGTAAAAAAGTTGGCAGACCTTAAAGCGGGACATTGCTAAAAGTTTGTTAGGAAGAAATATATAAAACAAACCACCTATGAATCAAAGAGGGTGTTGATTCTTGAAGGCAAGAACATCTTAGCTCCAGGGAAACTACTAGAGATGGTTCATGGTTGGGTGGAATGTGCTCTATCCATGTATATTCCCCAAGTAGTAACTACTATTAGGCGTAATTTATGTTCTATTTTATATGTTGGTATTGAAGTATATTAACAATGAGATGCATATTTAAGATGGAAGACCTATAATCAATGACATAAGTCATAATTTTACAAGCTTATATCAAATTATTTTCAAGTAACCTCAATTAGTTAGTGATGTGATTGTAGTGATAATACACACATGCTTCACTAGTTGACCAATACCATACCACATGTGTTCTTGTTGGGGGATATATATTGAGAAAAAAATGAAATAATATATTTACAATATAATAGGGGATAAAGAGTTTTAATATTGGAAGGCTTAAAAAATGAAGCTCAATGTTAATTGAAAAATATAAACAAGTATAAAAAATAAATGAAAAAATGGATACCTACAATATGTAGTAAAATTATGGGTTTTTAAATTGGGAAGGTGTATTGGGTTCATATTGGTAGGGGGCTAAATAATGTGATTTTTAAAGGCATTTTCGAACAAGTAGTCAAATTAACGGTATTTTTTAATATGTTACATGATATGTCATAGGTTCATTAATTGAAACCCCATATAATAATACAAATGTAAATATAGAATTCTTACTTGTATATGTTATAATTGTGCATCATGTATATATTATAGCCTAGTAAATGCCTTCAATAATAAGCTCAACAAAACATATGATTGTCATAAGTTATATGAGTAGATGTAAATAAAATGTGCTAGGACGTATTAGAAAGAATGTTTGCATGCATAGAAGGAGTACTTACCAAATGATTGATTTAAGATTTTAAATAGATCTGCAATAAAATATTATGAGCGTATAGTTACAAAAAGATTGAATTATGATTTTAAATAGATCTGTAATAAAATATTAGGAATTTACACTCGGGAACAAGTCAAAGGAGATATACATGGTTGAACTTTTTCTTAATAAAGACAATGGAACTAGAAGTTTAACATTTTGAACTCTTTTCAATTATAATAATTTTTAACTCTTTTGAGATGTAATAATCCAATAAACTCTAATAATAGCCTTATTCTTATACATAAATGAAAGAATTGAATTTAATAGATATATTATACTATAGATCATAGTATATAGTGGCTTAATAAGTATGTTATACTATAGGTCATACTATATAGTGGCTTAATAGATGTATTATACTTTATGTCATACTATATAGTGGCTTAATTAAAGATATCAATATCGGAAGATTTAAATCTATTATTAGAAATCATGTCAAATAAAAGAAACATGCTTATTTAAATAACACTCTTTGGTTACATTACAATAATGTTGTAGAAGTACCTACAAATTTGTAAGCATACTATAGAGTTAAAAGAATTTAAAATAAATTCATGTCAATATCAATTGGGCTTTTAAAGTCATATAATCTCAAGGAAAAACCATAAATTAAAATGACTATATAATGACCAATAAATTTCTTAAATTTCTTAGTCATGTAATTTTAATAAAAAACATGAATTAAAATGACTATATAATGACCAATAAATTTCCTTTTCTTAAAGAAATATGGAATGCACATTACATTGTGAGTTTAGCTTATAGCTTATATAATGACGAGTAAATTTCCTCTTTCAATTAAGGAAATATGAAATACACATTACATTGTGAGTTTAGCTTAAATTAGTAGTTCTCTATATAAGAAGTACATCTCCATAATTCGTTATATTAAAATAATAAATAGGGAAGTAGTGGATATAAGAATTTGTGTAAGGGTTTGATTTTCCTCATAGAAGGAATTTTAGTATTCCTTATTAAAATTTCTTAAAATTTTCTTAATTCTTTTTCTTAAAGAAGAAAAAATAGTTTTTAATTCTTTCTTTTAAAGAAAAAAAATGGTTTGAGGAGGGATTAAAGACTTCATCTTTCATTTCAACATATAAGGATTAACCAAGGGGATTTTGTTCCTTTTCCAAAGTGAAGAAAATTTGTTAGATGTAAATGGGTTTACAGAACTAAGTTTGGATCGGATGGAAAAGTTGATAAACATAAAACTCGTCTTCTTGCTAAGTATTTTTCACAAGTTGAAGGCATTTACTATACTAAGACCTTCTCCATCAGGGAAAATTTTAAGAACCCCCCCTAAATTTACAAATATAATAAATGGGCGAATATCCATGGTATATAGGAAAAATGGAAGGCGATTTTATCAGTAATATAATATGTAAATATAATTTTTTGGCGAAACTCTCACCAGGCATGGCGAATATTTTACTCAATTATAAAATCTTGTAAGATCTTGGCGAGTCTTTCACTAAATAATAAAACTTTGTAAAGTCCTAGTGAATCTTAGCATAGGCTACATGCTGGTTTAATTCCCCCATTTAAATAGGCTACATTCTAGGTGAATACCATGGGTCAATACCATGTGCCATTTTGGTGAATACCATGGGTCAATACCATGTGCCATTTTTATTTTTATTAATTCTAATATTAGGGTTAATAATGGTTTTTTGCATGGTATTAATAACAATCTAGTCCATGGTATTTGTCCCATAGTATTTTGGCCATAGGTTTCACCTAAATATAACCCATTTTTTGAGTGTTCGTAAATATAAGGTGACTTATGGAGTAAATATAAATTTTTTTTTTATTTGTTTACCATACCTCTCGTTTATTTATATTTTTATTAATTTACCATACCTCTTTTACAAATATGGTATTTGGCCCATAGGATTCACTTAAATAAAACCTCTTTCTTGAGCCTTCATAAATAGAACGAGGGTTATGGACTAAATATAAAAAGAGGTTTTATTTATTTACGATACGTCTAGTTTATTTATATTTTTATTTATTTACCATACCTCCACTTTACTTATATTTTTATTTGTTTACACCCTTACATGTATATAAGGTGACTTATGGAGTAAATATAAAAAATGTTTTATTTATTTACTATACCTCTCATTTATTTATATTTTTATTAATTTACCATACCTCTTTTATAAATATGGTATTTGGCCCATAGGATTCACTTAAATAAAACCTATTCTTGAAAATGGGCGAATGGATTCACTTAAATAAAACCTATTCTTGAAAATGGGCGAATGGATTCACTTAAATAAAACCTATTCTTGAAAATGGGCGAATGGAAGGTTGTAAGTCCTAATTTCAAGGGCTAAATTTACCTTTTTTACCCTCTCCCTTAAAATAAGGTGGCCTATTTGAGGTGATTTGTAAAAATGTACTATGATACAAAATATTCGCCCACTAAAAATTTAAAACCCCTTAATTTCGCCAAAGGGCAAACATTCGCCCCTAAAATTATCCTTGTTCTCCATGTTTCCAAAATGAACTCTATCTACCTTGTTCTTTCCCATGTTGCCTCTTTCAAATGGGAAGTCCATCAGATGGATGCTAAATCTTCCTTCTTGCATGGGGACTTGCATGAAGAAATCTATATGGAACAACCTCCTAGACTTATACAAACAGACTCCAGCCTTGTATGTCGTCTTAAGAAATCCCTTTATGGTCTTAGGCAATCCCCTCGGGCTTGGTAAGCCAAAATGGGTAGCTTTCTTTTAGACACTAGCTTTTCTAGGTGTTATTCTGACAATGTTGTCTACACCAAGAAAGTGGGTAAGTCTTTTATCATTCTTGTTCTTTATATTGATGACTTTATCCTCACTGGTAGTGATCCCAACCTTATAAACCACGTGAAGTCGAGCCTTAAAAAGAAGTTTGAAATGACAGACTTATGACACTTGCATTATTTTCTTGGTCTTCGAGTCTTGCAATCCAAGGAAGTTATTTCCCTTTCCCAGTCCAAGTATGCATGTGATATTCTATGCCACTTTCACATGGAATATTGTAAGTCAGCCCCTTCTTCCTTTAAGTCTGGAGCCAAACTTTGAATCACTTATACTTCCCTTAAATTTGATGCTACCTTATACCGTCAACTTGTAGGAAAACTTATATCACCCATACCCGTCCCGAACTTTCCTTTGCTGTTAGCCTTATTCCTCGGTTTATGCGAAACCCACGTGAAAGTCATTCGAAAGTAGCTAAAAGAATACTTCGTTATGTTTGAGGTACAGTTCAGTTTGGGATTCACTACAGTGCAGAAGCATCTCCTTTATTGGTCAGTTTCACTGATTCTGATTGTGCTGGTGACCCTGATGATCGAAAGTCTACTCCAGGTTATGTCTTCACTCTTGTTTCTAGACCTATTACATGGGCTTGTAAGAAACAAAGTGTCATTTCTTTTTCTTCAGCAGAAGCAGAGTATCATGGCACCGCAGAAGCTAGTAAGGAAACCCTGTGGCTTCGTCAAATCCTATCAGAGTTTGGCTTTCTGCAATAGCATCTGACTACACTTTGGTGTGATAATCAAATTGTCATTCAACTTTGCAAAGATTCAATCCAACATCAGCGCAACAAACACATTGAAATACACATGCACTTCATCAAAAAGCTCATTATGACCATGTTCTTGAAGTGCAATATTGTTCAACTGATGATAAAGTTGCAGACATCTTTACAAAGGCTGTCATAGAGGTGAAGTTTACTAAACTTCGATTTATGGTTGGAGTTCAGGAACTTGTCACTAAGGGGGGGATAGGCTCTAATGCCTCCTTCCTTCTCCTATCGTGTCATATTTGTACATCCTTCAATCCTATCTCGAGTTGTTCTTCAGGGGGGGTGTTAGGATATTCTGACACATAGAAAATAGTTAAGTATAACTTGGTATAGTGTAGAGTTAAGTAAAGTGTGTTTCTTTACTATGTACTTTTGTAACTTACAATCCAACAGTCACGATATGTTCTAGACATGAAGTGATATGACAATTCATTCTCTCCTCGGTATTACCGACACTTGATCCTTGGCTTAACACTTGATTGGTCCATGATCTCTATTTAAAGAACATGGAGGGTCATTTGTAGGGTGATCGTTCATGAGAGAAGCTTATGCAAATTTTCTCTTTTATTAATAAATTACTTGTACTAGCCACGTTAACTCAAGTCGTGCATTGTTTCCCTCTTTGAAAGTTTTAACCACATCAAGAATACTCGTGTCCTTTGGTGTTCTATTTGAGGAACTTACCCTCTATGATCCTTATCAGAAAACATCCAATTATCACATAGATGGGCTAATCAAACATTCAAAGTACTGTAAAAATGTGAGTATGAGAAGGAAGAGGTCATGGTAACTACTATAGCATATAGGTCAACCATAATATAAGAAAAAATATATTTATATATATAGATAACTAGGAACTATAGGCATGCATGTTGTAAGAGTGATATGATTTATAATGAATAATTACAGAAATTGCCATTGATTTGATTTCATCTCATGTAAAGTATTAAAAGAAACATAGTGCAACAAAAAAAATTGCTTCCACCGGAAGTTATAGTGAACCTATCTAAGTCAATAATTATTAAGGAAAGGAAAATGGTCCATACAAATAATTAAGAGAGGCTAAACGAGCAAGCCATTATTGGCTTTTATTCAAATCACGGTACGATTGAAATTACAACAAAAACCGTAGAATTTGTTGGTGAACCAAGAAATGTGTGCGATCATCCATAGAGATTCTCGGTAAAATAAGGAGTGTCCACCTAAAAAGTAGGAAACTTGTTTTAGTTTTTAGGTAATCATAAAGTCGGAAATTATCCTTCATCGCACAAGAAAATTTCTCCAGAAAATCGTACCTATCATGAAATCCAAGGAAAGAAACTTAAATAATATAAATATTTTGAGTGAAAAACATTAAGTAAAAGAGATTACAGATATGCATTAAGGGCTTTACCTAAAAGGGTCACTTTTAGAACTCCTTGGAAATCTACCATGCATATACCAAGTAAAACAAGTCAAAAGAAAAAAAAGTTCCTAAAATAAATTGGAGGGTTTGACACCCAGTTTTAAATTAAACTCTTCAGAAAGTAATCCATGCTATATCAAGTGATATTGGCAGTAGAGAAAGAGTTTTTACGTTCTTCTTACGCAAATTCAACATAAAAACCCCTACACCGCTAGGTGAACCTGAGTAATGAAATCAAATCATAAATAGCTTCTTAAATTGTGATATTGGAATTAACTAAAATGAAACTAACAAGACCAAATAACCTTTACCTGAGAAAGACGAAAAAGTCTAGAGTTCCTCTGAAATTATCACAGGAAATTGAATGGGAAAACGATTTTAGAATAAATGGTCCAGAGCCACTGTAAAAATGTGGAAGAAGGTAAGAGGAATATATATATAGAAAAGAGGAAAAATAATAACAAAACTTTGATACAGAGTTACGCATTATGTTACAAAAATGTGGAAGAAGGTAAGAGGAATATATATATATAGAAAAGAGGAAAAATAATAACAAAACTTTGATACAGAGTTACGCATTAAGAAAATGGAGGAATGGATTTGTGTAATACGTAGTGTAGTCTTGGTAGTGCATTTGTTGCAAGAGGAATTTGACACAACGAAACCCTTGCAGGACTACCAGATGGAGCGGCGCTTTGGTATCTAGAAGCAAGTCAAGTTTCAAATTAGATATGCTCTCTACCATTGGATTCAACGTCAATAATATAACTATGGTTGGAAAAGTCGCGGGAGGTTGGAGAATTTAATTCCAACTACCCCTTACGTGTCAAAACCGTCCCTCTAAGACTCCTTGTGACAGCAGCATAGTGAGCGAAGTGAGGCAGAAGAGGTGAGTCTCCATAAGCCTCTTTCAGAGAGCGGCGGAAGTTTGAAGAAGTCTGGCCAGAAACAACCGAGAGAGAGCAAGTCTGCCTAGAAACAAGTCTGCTCAGAAACAAGAGAGAGCGCGCTAAGAGAGCTAGAGATTTAAAATTGTTGGAGTCACGATTGCCGTTACACCAAAACTCACATGTGTTAGTAAACAGAGACATCGCTAGATGCAAGTCTGCCCAGAAACAACAGAGAGAGCTAAGAGAGCTAGAGGTTTAAAACTGTTGAATGCAAACCCAGTGTGTTTTGAACTCGAGACTTGGCTTTGATACCACTTGTTGGAGTCACTATTCTCATTACACCAAAACCCACAAGTGTTAGTAAACAGACACATTGCTAAATTTAAGCCCAAACCATCAAACACAGGGAAAACTTTGACCTTCTACACCACCCTTAACAGGGAGCCAACAAAAACAAAAAATCTAACTGCATCTACACTAACGCATGGGAAAAGTTAATCCTCCTGGGTTATTAAAGCAGCCCAAAGATTAAGAGAAAGTGTTAAGCGTTACTAACCCCACTGAAAAGAATAAGGAACGGCGTTAGTTTCAATTCAATGCACAGAGCGTAAGGTACTAAAACTTCGCAATGTCCAGTTCCTTCGTAAAAATCCCGTCACCATTCTACCTCGTAAAAGTAAAAAATGTCGAAGAAAACTACGGTGAGCCCATTGGTTGGATGAAGCACGAAAAGCATATGTGCAGAAAGCGAAAGGGTTGAAGGTTTCAACGAAACATTTGAAGTGGTCTTAAATAAAATGAACACGTGAGATTTTGAATGAGAAATGCATTGTTTTTCGAATGAGAAGTGCATTGTATCTTTTTTGAAAAAGGACTTGCGTGATTTGAAAAGGGCCCACGTAATATTTCAATGCAATAATTTTCGAGATGAGATTCTTATGAGATTTGTGACGTGTAATTTTTAAAAAAGTGTTTCGTTTCAAATTTTTTAGGAAGGGGATTTAAATGTTTGAAGAGGGGTTGTTTAGATTAGTGGTGAGTATTAAAAAAAATAATGGAAGGCGAGTTCGTGAAGGTTTTTTGTTTTTTTTTTGGGGAAGTATTGATTTTTAGAGAATTTGTAAATTCATTTTTGAAGTTTAGCCATAGAGAAGTCACCATAGAAGCATTTTTATTGTAGGAAATTATTATGTTTGTAGGTTGATTTGTTTATTAAGCCATATTTTGTCAATGTTCAACAAATGGAACAAAGCGAAAAGGTTAACAAGGTTAAAGCGACAATATGACATATTTGAGATCTTTTGACATCTGGAAGTGAAGAAGAAAAAGGATGTCATTGCATTGACATGCATCAAAGAATCTGTGGATGACAACATTCTTCCCCTGATTTCAGATGCGAAGACAGCCAAGGAGGCTTGGGATACCTTTGAAAGGAATTTTGGTGTAAGAGGGAGTATTGAATTTGAAGATGAAGGTGGATCTATAGTATTAGATCTACAACAAGATGAAAAGTTTGTTGAATCCCACTGTGCTTAGCCAGAAGTGGATGATGTCTATGAAGAAGTAGTAGAAGTAGCAGAGAAGGATCATGTAGGTGCTCATGAACCCCATTGTGCACTATGCAAATTCAACATAAAAACCCCTGCACCGCTAAGTGAACCTAAGTACTCTGGTACCTGGAAAGGGAACAAATCAAATCATAAATAACTTCTTAAATTGTGATACTAGAATTAACTAAAATGAAACTAATAAGACGAAAAATTCTATAGTTCCTCTGAAATTATCACAGGAAATTGAATGGGAAAACGATGTTAGAATAAATGGTCCAGAGCCACTGTAAAAATATGGAAGAAGGTAAGAGGAATATATATATATATATATATATATATATATATATATATATATATAAGAGGAAAAATAATAACACAACTTTGATACAGAGTTACGCATTATGTTACCAAAGAAAATGGAGGAATGGATTTGTTTAATACCTAGTGTAGTCTTGGTTGTGCATTTGTTGCAAGAAGAATTTGACACAACGAAACCCTTGCAAGACTACCAGATGGAGCGGCGCTTCGGTATCTAGAAGCAAAAGGGAAACAATGAGAAATGTTTTTCGAAATCCCTAGTATAAGTCAAGTATCAAATTATATTTGCTCTCTACATTGGATTCAACGTCAATATCACTAGGTAGGAAAAGTCGCGAGAGGTTGGAGAATTTAATTCCAACTACCACTTACATGTCAAAACCGTCCCTCTAAGACTCCTTGTGACAGTGGCACAGTGAGCAAAGTGAGAGCAAAAGAGGTGAGTCTTATGCGACTCCTTGTGATAGCAGCATAGTGAGCGAAGTGAGAGCAGAGGAGGTGAGTCCGCATAAGACTCTTTTAGAGAGCGGCGGAGGCTTGAAGAAGTCTGTCTCGAAACGACAGAGAGAGAGCAGGTCCTTTTAGAAACAACAGAGAGAGAGCTAAGAGAGCTAGAGATTTAAAATTGTTGGAGTCATAATTGTCGTTACACCAAAACCCGTCTGCCTAGAAACAACAGAGAGAGAGCTAAGAGAGCTAAATTACACCAAAAGTTGCAGGTATTAGTAAACAAACACATCGCTAGATTTAAGCACATGCCATGAAACACAGAGAGGCGTTGACCTTCTACAATGCCATTAACGGGGAGCCAACAATCGCCCCCCCAACGCGAACCCAGTGTGTTTTGAACTCGAGACCTCAAGCTCCAATACCACTTGTTGGAGTCACGATTGTCGTTACACCAAAACCCACAAGTGTTAGTAAACAGACACATCGCTAGATTTAAGCACATGCGACAAAACACATGGGAAGCGTTGAGCTTCTATACCACCATTAACCGGGTGCCAACAAAAACAAAAAATCGAATTGCGTCCACAATAACGCATGGGAAAGGTTAATCCTCCTGCGTTATTAACGCAGCCCAAAGATTAAGAAAAAGTGTTAAGCGTTACTAACCCCACTGAAAAGAATAAGGAACCGCGTTGGTTTCAATTCAAAGCATAGAGCGTGAGGTACTAAAATTTCGCAATGTCGAGTTCCTTCGTAAAAATCCGGCCACCATTCTAACTCGTAAAAGTAAAAAATGTTGAAGAAGAATACGGTGAGCCCATTGGTTGGTTGAAGCACGAAAAGTATATTTGCACAAAGCCAAAGATTTGAAGGTTTGAACGAAACATTTGAAGTGGTCTTATATAAAATGAACATGTGAAATTTTGAATGAGGAGTGCATTGTTTTTCGAATGAAAAGTGCATTGTATCTTTTTTGAAAAAGGACTTGCGTGATTTGAAAAGGGCCCACGTAATCTTTCAAGGCAATAATTTTCGAGATGAGATTCTTATGAGATTTGTGACATGTAATTTTAAAAAAAGTGTTTCGTTTCAATTTTTTTTAGGAAGGGAATTAAAATGTTTGAAGAGGGGTTTTTTAGATTAGTGGTGAGTATTAAAAAAAAAATGGAAGGCGAGTTTGTGAAGGTTTTTTTGAAAGTATTGTTTTTTTTTTTAGAGAATCTGTAAACTCATTTTTGAAGCTTAGCCATAGATAAGTCACCATAGAAGCACTTTTATTGCAGGCAACTATTATGTTTGTAGGTTGATTTGTTTATTGAGCCATATTTTGTCAATGTTCAATAAATGGAAAAAAATGAAAAGGCTAACAAGGTCAAAGCGATAATATCACATATTTGAGATCTTTTAAGATCTGGAAGTGAAGAAGCAAAAGGATGTCATTGCATTGACATGCATCAAAGAATCTGTGGATGACAACATTCTTCCCCTGATTTCAGATGCCAAGACAGTCAAGGAGGCCTGGGATACCTTTGAGAGGAATTTTGATGTAAGGGGGAGTATTGAATTTGAAGATGAAGGTGGATCTATAGCATTAGATCTACAACAAGATGAAAATTTTGTTGAATCCCACTGTGCTCAGCCACAAGTGGATGATGTCTGTGAAGAAGTAGTAGAAGTAGCAGAGAAGGATCATGTAGATGCTCGTGAACCCACTGTGCACAATCACAAGTGGAAAAAAACTTGGTGATTCCAACAATAGAGCTCGTTGATGACAATATGATGATTTCGGCAACGGATCTTGCTGATGAAGATTTGGTGATTCCAACAACAGAGCTTGTTGATGACAATTTAGTGAATCTAGTAACAGAGCTTACTAATGACAGTGAAGTTGCCATTGGAGCAGTCAATTCTATGGTGAATCCAACAATTAATATTGTTGATGTAAAATTTGATGAAGAATTGTTGGCTAATGATGAATGGTTGTAGGTGATGCAACAAAAACATCATATAGACATGATGTTATTCAGTGAGAAAAGCCCACTTGAGTCAGTGGAAGACAACATGTCTGCAGCAGCACAGGTTAGTACAAAAGTGGAAGAGACAAAGACAAAGACATAGATAAAGGTAGAGGCAAACAAGGAATCCCACAAAGAGAAAACAGAGACATAAAAGAGGCAGAAAAGGAAGCGCAGCGGGAGAAAAATCTCATTACAGAGTAGAAGGAATATAACCAATTTGGTTCTATTTTTAATTCTAACATTGATTTCAAATGTGCAGGTACACAAAATGATTTTAAAGAACAATTAAATTTCCTTGAAGCATGGCTTGCAACGCCGTGTCTAGATGAGGTCTACGTAGAAGCTGCAGAAATGAATTTTGAAGACAACATGCATGATGAAGATATTAATGAAATTTTGAGGTATTAGAGTCGTGAAGAAATATTATTTTATTATAGTATTATGTTGCAATAGATTGATGATGAAAATAGCACTATAGAAGATAATATGTGGCAACAGCTCACATATAATGCATTTTTTAAAGAAGTCTAGCATATGCTTAGACAACCCGAAAGAATGGAAGACCTAGACCAGCAAATGAAGAAACTGAGGTTTGAAGGATACAACAAAGAGAAACAATTGAAACAATTTAGAGGCTACAAAATCTGGAAGAAGAGAAGAAGAAAATAAAATCTATTTGAAGTCAAATTTTTAAATTGTAAGCCTTGCTAAGACATAAATGAGCAAGTATCTTAATTGAATTTTTATACGGTTGTAACTAAGGGGGTGTGTTTTAGAATCTAATTCCAATGACCTGTTAGGTGTCAAAACTGTCCCTCCAAGTGTCCTTGTCAAGTTTGACTTAGTCCATTTTAAGTCGAGTTTAACTTCATTCATTTATTACTGATGTTTCTAATGTAATCTTATTTAACTAATTTGTAATACGGAGAAGAGTAGTCCTATGCTCCATGTTTTGTTTTCTCCAATGTAATCTTATTTCACTGATTCATAATACTAAGAAGAGTAGTTCTCTGCTCCATGTTTTGTTTTCTTCAATTTTTGTTAGGGGATCTGTTTGTACATGAAATCACATGCCTATGATTACTTGCCCACACGGATTAACGTTGTGTGGGGAAAGGAATGAAAACCCACGAAAATTATATCCCACATCTTCAATATAATTCAAAGTGGCTAAGTGATATATTTTGAGCAAAAGTGCCATAATGATAAACATGGAAAAAGGTGTGATACTATATACCGATAGATCTGTGAGTTGTTAAAAAGGATGAAAGGAGATAGGAGATTTGGCTCATTCCTATGTATACTCGATACATGTAAGGTTGGATAAATTGAATACCATGGTTAGGTAATATAATATTCAATTTTGATATTGGAGGAATTATTCAAAAATTATATATATATATATTGGTATGTGTATATTATGGGCTAGCATTCCCAATTACAATTTCATGAACACTATGGAGCAATAATGTTAATGTTTAAATGATCTATGAATTTGAGTATTAAAAACAATTATTATTTAAAACAAGTACTAGAGAATTCTGGAATAGTTATATAACTTGAACTTTAAGGGAGGTTTGTTGCATGTTTAAGGGAGGTTTACTGCATGTTGGAATGGTGGATTATAATGTTGACTAGAAGATAATATGATTTACATTGGATTAATATATAGCCATAGCCATTATACTCAGTGTCCCAATGAAAGGGCAAATTTTAAAATGCCTTATTATATATCCAAGTCAAATGTAATAAGAAACAAGCATGGCAACTTATAGATGTGGTATGCTATGTTATAAATTTGTATGCTATGTTACAGATGTGTATGCTAGCATGGAAAATTGACATGGTATGATGTTGTAAAATCATGGGAAAAATGACTGCAACTTACCAATGTTATGGATTTTGTTGTGGTATTTGCAGGATATATTTTCAAAAACACTTAACTTTGTGTCCATGATTTATATTTGGACGAAATTTATATTATTAAAAGGCTATTAACAAACCAAACATGATTATGGTCTCAAAAATGATTTTTATAATTGTTGAAGGAATGGAAAATTTGATTACCACATCTCCATAAATTAACTTTGTAGATAAGGTAAAATATCTTCTAGACATGAAATATAGAAAAAATAAAAATTTTAAAATAATATTTTGGTATTAGTGAATATTTTATATTATTTAGATATCACAAATTTGACTTGATTTCAAAAACCTCTTATCATTTTTTAGTACAAATAGCTAGAACATGTATCTCATAAGTAATAATATTCACGTAATTCCAAGCTTACAAGAGGAATAAGGAATCATGGCCATTTACTTTAACTATGTAAAAGCAATAAGGAATCATATTCGTTTACTTTAACTATGTAAAATATGTATCTTGAGTAGCAATTATGTATCTTGAGTAGCGACATTTCCATCATGGTGAATGAATTCATATTGTATTTTTTTTCTATAGCACTTAGTTTAAAATTCAAAGTATAATAGGTATATACACAATAATTTCTTTTATATATCAATGCTTTAAAATCACATATTTTGTTTCATTTAAACCATTTAAACTAATGCTCCGATGTTATGAAACTTTATTAAAGTGTTGTTCAATGTTTCTAAATAATTATCCCATAAAAATAAATTTATATGAAATTTTATAGTTTTTAGTTGAGAGAGAATTTGTTAGACATAATCTAGATGGCCCAATATATAGTATGAAATGTATTCTAACTTAAGTTCTATATCTTTATTACAATGTTTCATTGAGATAATGTTATTCGAACAAATGGTGTTATTAGTCCCTGCCATCTGGCATCCGGCAGGGACTATAGTGATCGATAGGACCCCCACTTAGCATTACTTGACCCCTGCGTTTCTCTGTTATACGACGGTTATTAGTCCCTATGCTAAGTTTCGTTTGCAGTCATTCTTTGGCCATCGTGCGCCATCTTATTTGGCCTCTTCCCGAGGCGGAAGAGGCCGGACCATATCTTAAACCTGTATTTAACCACAATCGAGTGGCCCTGACCGTGTGCGGTTTCGTTTTAATGCTGACATTAATTCCTTAATGTTTAATGTTAAGTGCGAATGGGCATACATATGCTAAGGTGCTAAGGTTGGCATATTCTCCGGCGGCAAGTGTTCAGCATGCAGGCGGGGGCAAGTGTTCAGCATGCAGGCTCCTAACTTTCGTCGGTATATTCAGTGTTCGGATGCACATATATGGCAGTGAGGTAATGACCCATCTCCTTGTCATTCTTCACGGCATGTTTGCTCATTTTCCTTGCTCTTCATCTGAACTCCTTCGCTCAGAACTCCATGGTTGCAGGATTTGACAGGTTTGCTCTATTCCTCTTCTGCCCATGGACTCTGGGTGAAACTCCTTCGTGTTCCTCGTAGCTCATGGATGTTCCGAGACTTTGACTCTTGGGTTGCAGCGACTTATCTTTGTCCTTTGGAGCTTCTCCATCAGAATATCGCTTGATAGATATCTAGTTTTTCTTGTATTATTAGTGGTTTGTTTACCATCATTGTTTTACTATATAGATCCGGTATTTCATTTACTTATACTAGTTTGTGTTTTTGTCATTGTTTTATACTACATAATTGTGGTTTCTTTGTTGTTTGCAGGGTTTCTCCAAAGGGCTTACATGGCACGAACCTGCCATAGAAGCTCGGCTCTCCACCCCTTTGCGCTTCACTACGGGATACCATATTCTCCTTCACATCGGGCATGTGAAGAGGAATCAAATGGAATATATGAAACTTTGTTAAGGGTTTCGGCTTTCGACCTGCCTTATTTTATTTACAGACCTGGATTTTGTCAGCGCATTAACTCTTCAGCTCTGTGTAGGGTTTTATCTCAGTTGTGTTAATAATTATTGAGGACCGGCGGTGCCATTCTAGGCTAATGTTCTTTTTTCCTATAGGGTCTGTCGTGCAGTCTGAACCTCCTCTATTTCTACAGACTTGGACTTCAAGCTTGAGCTTGTTTAATTCGAAATTTGTAATTTATTTCTCTTAAAGAACTGGTGCAAAATATATGCATGTAATTTGTTTCTCGGAAAGCTGGCTTTGTTCGTTCATCTCTGGTTCTGGCATTATGTTTTTGCACTCAACATTTCTTTTTTAACAGATACTATATCATATGTTTTTCTAGTAATATGGGTATTGGGGTTTTGACCTCCTTTAATGGATTCTCTTCCTTGCATAATAATTCGACCCATATTATTAGAGTTCTTGTTTTATTGCATTTGCCATATACCACAGTCCTCCAACGACACCGTTTTACCTACTCTTCTGCTATTGTTCTCTGTGACAAGTCGCTGGAGACGAACTATAAATTCGTACGATCTTCCGTGAGTTTCAGAAGCCGGGCCGAGAAAACATCATCGATGCATTTTGGAAATTTAGCTGGCCGGTTGATTCAGGATACTGCAATGGCTTTTGGCGAAGAGCAGACTGCCTTAACACAAGAAACGCCTTTGAATCCTCCGGTCCATCGAGGAACAGTGTGCGTCACAGGAGCTGCTGGGTTCATAGGGTCATGGGTCATCATGCGATTGCTTGAGCGAGGATATAGTGTTAGAGCAACTGTGCGAGACACTGGTAGGTTTATAATATTGGTTCATTTGTATACAGATTTCAGACTGAACACTTTGATGGCGATGACTTGGGTTTGAAAAAGAAGAACAGTTGTAATTACACTAATGGTGTTCATAAACATAAATTTAGCTTTTCTTGATTTTCTTGAAATTGTGCACACGTCTTTTGTATTTTATGCATATCTGAGGAATAAAAGACTGGCATTTTACAGCTTGCAGCTTGATACTGTACTGCTCGAAATAAGTTTTATGTTTTTACGGTTTTGCGCTTTGACTGAAACAATGCGGACATTGGCTTTTTGTTTTCTTACTCTCAATTTCTTTTCGCACGTCTGTTACTGTATATTTACTGCACGAATTGTTTTGGCCAATTATACTATGTTGTTTTCTTTTTCATTTTAAGGCTTGGAATGTCATAAAGAATAGACTCGGTATTCATTCAGCGCTGGAATGTCATAAAGAATAGACTCGGTATTCATTCAGCGCGTGTGTGCACATTTATTTACTTATGCTTTCCCATTTTCTGCACTGGAACTTGACCGAGGATTATCTTCAATTCTACAGTCGGCACTGTCATTCGGGTTGGTTTCATCTTTTTTTTACTTATATATTATGTATTAATTTAACTTTGGTTTAGGTTTATATCGGCACTGTACATATGTTTAAGCTGGTTGGATCATTCTGAGCTATGTGCAGGGACTAGCTGCTTCGCAGCCTTCCTTGTTTATAAATAGGTTTCTACATGAACAAACATTTATTTTCTAATTAAGTAATATAAATGTATATATAATTTTTTAATTTCTAAAAAAAATTCATAAAAACTAGATTTATACAGAAACACAAATGTTTGTAAATTTTCACTTATATAATATGCTTTCTAAGAATAAATATTTACAGAATCTCATATATATATATATAGTCTTGAAAATGTGACACAAAATGTTTACACATTCTTATTAATAAAACTGAAAAAAATACGTTATGAAACTAATTTTACTAATCTTTTCTTCTAAAAACATTTATGAAAATGGATTTGAATACTCACTTTCTATATAATACAATCTTAATATATTAAGCAATCCCAATGATATTTTATCGATGTCATTCAATATTAAAAGTAATCTACTTTGGTAAAAGAGTATATTTTTTTTCAAAACATTCAAAAAGTTATATATAACTCAAATATGTTGGCCATATTTTTTATTCTGTATTTTTTTAAACCTTTCTTTAAAAAAAAAAACCAAAAAACACACTTTCATCTCAGAAAAATATCTATTGAATTATTTATTTATATTATTTAATATTAATTTTTTTTTTTAATTTCCAAAATAAAACATCAATCATCACATTCTCTTTCTCATTTTTATTATTCATCTTATAATCATAATTTAATAAACTAAAAACTCATTTCGGTCACGAAATAATATGCTTTCTATCAATAAATATTTACAAAAATCTCATATATATATAGACTTGAAAATGTGACACAAAATATTTACACATTTTTATTAATAAAATTGGAAAAAATACTTTATGAAACTAATTTTACTAATCTTTTCAGTAATTTTACTAATCTTTTCTACTAAAAACATTTATGAAAATGGATTTAAACACTCACTTTCTATATAATAAAATGTTAATATATTAAGCAATCGCAATGATATTTTATCTGTCATTCAATATTAAAAATAATATAGTTCGGTAAAAGAGTATATTTTTTTTTTAAACATTCAAAAAGTTATATATAACTGAAATATGTTTGCGATATTTTTCATTCTGTATTTTTTTAAACCTTTCTAAATGAAAATTTCAGCTCAGAAACATATATATTAAATTATTTATGTATATTATTTAATATTAATATATATATATATATATATATATATATTCCAAATAAAACATCAATCATCACATTCTCCTTCCCATTTTTATTATTCATCTCATAATCATAATTTAATAAACTAAAAACTGATTTCGGTTACTTTCGTGATAGAAATTATCACTCGAAAGCATACTTTATATTACGATGGTCCATGCTGATTCGGAAATGCTTCCTATTACGTACAAGCACCATGTATTGATGGAATGAATGATTGGAATAATTTATTTCTTGAATGTGGACTTTTACATGTATGGCCACATAAAATGTTTGTTAATCAATGCGAATCGGAAGCCATTTTCCATTAACACCACCCAATTTTTTGTTTGTTTGTTTAAGGAATCATATTCTAAGATAAAAATATTATTAAAATAATGCATCGGTAAGACCGGATAGTACACATGGTGTCCTTTAAGACATCAACGGCTTTCTCTTGAACAATATTTTATGTAAAGGCATTTTGGTTAGCTAAGATAGTTGATGGAGTGAAAGTTTTCCCATAGTTCTACAAAAAATTATTGTGGTATTCTATAACTTGAACGAAACTATGTAATATTTTCAAGGTATTAAGCAATATTTCATAAGTTAAATTTTCTTAGGATTTGTCATGCTATTGTCTTAACTATGTGACACAAATATTATACTCCAAAAGAACGTTTAGAATGTTTGAGAAGAAACTAGTTATCATAAATTAGTTGAAAGCTTTTTGAACATTCTCACATGCGTCTTTTAGGTTTTTCTATAAATCAAAATAATATTAAAAGAAAAAAAATGCATAATAAGGAGTAAAAATATTATTTATAAGGCTATCAATAGTGGATAGAAAGTGGATGAAAATAAAAAATAACTTAAAATACTTGTGTATTTCATGTAAAAAGAAGTGTTAAGATTGTTTGCCATCATCATCTATATTTAGTGATACCCAAACCACCAGTACATTTTAGTTAAGAATTGGTCATATTGAGATTCATTCAAGAGGTTATTAGTGATTAGAATTAGAAGCGTGTATTTAACCATTAACTTACTAAGAGTATGGAAAATCTAGGAACATGCAACAATTACGTTATTTCTTCAATACCATGGTAATTGGGATGTGTGGGAAATAACAATCAAGCATATCATACCAGTTTATAAGAGCTCATGAACAACATTTTAAGTTCTATTACTGTTTTTGAAAATAACTTTCATAATAATTGACATTGTGTAGTTGACTTCTTAGTATTAGTGGTGTACAATGATCATGCTCTCAATGTGAAGGAGAAAACCCTAGTATGTTTCAAAGACATGCTAATGTGTAATTAGAATGAACTATAAATTAGGAAAAATTTTCTGAGTACTTAATCATAACTTGGATGGCACTCAATTAGACAATAATCTATCAACTAATCCTTTATTCAATATAATTTCCAAGGAACCAATATATAAGCCATTAATGGTATATTTATGACCCTTCTTATGAAAGTTCATGTATAGATCCTTGAGAACCATTGTCACTGAATCTAGTTTTTGCAACCATTTAGGTCCAAATCCTACATCATATCCTCTCATTTTGATAGAAAACATGTGTAATTAGAGAAATTAATCCCCCATTATTTATTTTACATTCTCACACCTACTACCTACATTGACTATAATGATTTAAAATTGTATGACACACTGATCATAAATGGGTTTTATTTACAACTCATTGGTAAATAAAATTGTAGGTATTGTCATTATCAGTTAAGCAATCACGTTTTAGTGCTTGATATAACAAATCAACTTTGGTCTATGGATTTAAAATTCATAATAAGGAATCGATGGAAATTTTGGGTCGTCACAAGGATGCTCTAGGGTGGTTTATTCATGCAGAGGGCATTTTTCTAAATCCAAATTTTTAGTTATGTCCTCTCAAACTTCCTCAATATTATTATATTAGGCCGTATATATTTGGAATAATTTTATTTATTGCTCTTATTACCCTTGAAATATTTTTGGTGGCATTTATAATAGAGGAGAAATTTATATTCAATTACTTCTACCCAATTCAACTTGTGAAATCTTTGAAGGGTTGAGAAGTAGGAGTGGCTATAGGCACAAGAGAGGGGCATGGTTAAGGGATAAAAGTGATTTATTTGGTATGGGAAATTCCCACCACCTATGCTTCCCTATGTTATGAAGAATCCTCCATCCAAGTAGTTAGGTGTTCCATTTAAATTTGTGCTTAAATAACCTCCTTGAAACTACTAATATAAAGCTCCTTGAAAAATGGATTTATCATATCTTTTATGCATACTACCTATTTTTCACATGAAGATACACAATATTTTACTATATATATTTTCTTTAACTATGTTAGAAACCCCATAAAATTAACATCTATTTTAAAGTGAAATTCAATTCCTTTCAAAAATTGGCTCTAAGAGTGCATCCCCATAGGATTTATTACATCGTTATCGCCATTACGAACATTTCTTATCCAAGTATAACACACACACTTATACTTCCATTAGGTCATTAATGGTGCATATCGTTTGTGTAAGCTAGCTTCTCAAGCCAAAATTATCACACTTGTTTAGTTCTAGTTTAGGAAATATGTGTAAATTATAGCATTGAAAACGTGGCCCAAAATAATGCTCTAATATTGTGAATGATTCAACATGGTTATCCTCCCACTCTGATTTATTCTAATGTGTCTCTTTGGGTAATTCCTCAACTATAATCTTATAGAACCATGCCTTCATATTGTTCATCATATAAGCATTCCTTTTGATCTAGTCAATGTTAGGAACCTATGAGTTTAGATATGTGTTCTTAGAGACCTGTTTTTCAATATTGGGGACTTGTTTTTCTAATTGGGTGAACATGTTCCCCATTTTCATGTTTCTTATGGTTATCATAGAGTCCTTGCATTCACTAGAAAGGTAAGATCAAAGCTACTCTTAGAGAGGCATGATTTCATATTCTCGCTTACATAAAAATGCATTTATATGTGGTTGAAGGTAGTAACCTACCAGTATGGGTAGGAATTATTAGACTTATTTTCCAATATGAGGGACTTGGTTTACATCTCAGATGAATTTGTTCTCCATGTTGATGTTTCTATGGATTGTCATGGGGCCCTTGGGTTCATCATATGTGTTATGAGGTAATTATAACAGTACAATTCACTTTACGCATGAAATCTTTTGATCTAGGTAACCCATACTAGTATGTCTAGTTCCAAAAAAGAGAGCCAATTGAGTTATATTGCAATCCAATTAGCATCACACAAGAAATATTTTGAGATAGATCTCCCACTATGGTGTAGGATTTCCTCATGCTTTCTTTAATATTTACTCTTGTCTAAGAATTACTACAATAATGCAAGTATGTAATTCTTGATATTTTAGGAGAATGTTTTTTCTTTGGTCATGCTATAGAGGCTACGGTTTGTAAGGCGTTAAGAGAAAATGATTAACAATAGATATCAATCTACAATGTACACATTATTTCCTATATAAGCCCCAAATTATCTCTAAAATCCCTTTTTAAGACTTAGATACTAAGTTATTACATTTCTGTTGTTATCTTGTTATGTCAATTAGAATCTTCTATTGTATCAGTCCATTATAATTGTATCTTTTGTCTCTAAAAAGGATACCTAGTATTAGGATCATCAAATATTGTCTTATACATTATATTTATTCTAAAAAAATGTTTCTACCTTGAAGTGGGTCATAGTTATTTGTTTCTTCCCACTTTTAAGGATAAATGTTCATAACATTTGGCTGCAGAGCTATGATCTTAAGATTTTGCTGCTTCAAATGAGTCATGTCATCATCTTCCCTATAATTATCTTTTGGGGACATTTCAGACCAAGCAATTTTGAGTGCATTGAGAATACATATCAAAATACGTATACTAAAAATATTATATAAATTAAAAAATACACCATGTGAAATTTAGGATGTCAGAATGGTCTTGAAATTAGTTGCAAGCAAAAGATCTTGGAATTTTTCCTATATAGGAAGAATTCATATTTCAAAATATTGATTCCTTTTCTGGACGTTTTATAGTACATACCTCTTGTTTCTCCCATTTTTCTATTCAATCAGAAAATTATTTTCTTTTCCTGAAACTAACTCATCTAAATGTATAAATATTGTACCAAATCATATGCATAATCATGTAGATAATCAATTATAATTATAATGATGGCACTAGAGCAGTTTGTGTATTGCAAAGCCTCATTAGTGAAAGAACCATGTCATCCTATACACTTAAATCCCAATGTATATCAATATGGCTAAATATGAAGCACTTATACATGGTCTCAAAAAAGATATCAGCATGAAGCTACGAAATATCAAAGCTTTTGGAGGCTCGGAAATAATTTTCAAATAGGTGAAGAATACCATTCACTGTGTCTTAAATGAATTAGAAAATTATCAACAAAGTGTCCGTCACCTGATTTGTCAATTTTTTTGCCAGTAATATTACTGCTATTCCTAGGGCACAAAATGCTAATGCAGACCTTGCAAATGTTTGCTCAATGCAAATACCATCAGAGCAGTTCACACCGAACAAATTCTCATTTGAGCTATTGCTCATGCCTTCTATGACTCATAATATATTTATCTGTAAGATGATGACGACATCTTAAACTTTCTTAGTTTAGAAGAAACTTATTCTGACTTTATTGTTGATGAAGATCAACATGAAAAAGATCTCAAGAGATCTCAATCCCAACTTCTTTATCACCCAACCTGGGATGATAAAGAAGGAATTCATTGCCGTCGTCCACATTACATTAATTGGCATGTGATGCAGTTTTGAGCGTTTATAAATTCACCCATATTCACGTCATCATTCAACGTACTCCAGTAGTGTTGCCGTACTGCAGACGCATAGCTCTTACTGTTCATTCAAATTACAGATTCGATTGTGAATAGATGAGCCAAAATTTTTGAGAGACTGGAAGATCTCAAGAATGGAAGCTAAATGTGGCAGGTTTAGTGTTGGAAGTGTCGAGTTGAGGAACTTCTGCCCGACACACTTGGATGACTTGTACGAATGGGCTAGCAACGAAGAAGTGGCCAATGAGAAAAGCTGCAAGAGTTACTTTAAGACATATATTAAAGTATTTGATATTGATCTTTGTTAGTTTATTAATTTTTTTTCACACGGCTCGTCCTTACACTTTTGCACTTTATTTTTTTCTTAGTTACGTTTGAACTTTATTCTTTTCTTAGTTACGTGGCATATTTTAAGGGGCACACTTTATTCTTTTCATCTTTCAAAAGATCGGTCAATTTTTATTTGTTCTCCTTCAGCATTGTCAGAGAAAATATATATAAAATGAGACCGAGAAAATATATATAGAATGAGATCAGTAACTAGAATGTTGAAATTTATATTTTAATATATAGGTTTTATGGTTAGGTAGGAAAGATTGTATTTTAATATTTTATAAATATTATAGAAACATTTTATTTTATAATATATTTTTAAATTAAATGTAAAAGAAAAAATATAAAGGAAATGTAGTCATGTAAAATAATGATTTCATAACTATATTTAAATTTAACTAATAATTAGAAAAAAAATTAGGCTACAAGGCATAGAATAGACATTGATGGGGTGTAGTGTTAAGTCACTCCATGATATGAAGGTCACTAGTTCGGTGGGCAAAAATCCAGCCATGTTAAGGACTTGTGTGTCCCAGGTTAGGTACGACACCAAGGTGATTGTGATGGCTTAGATGCCCCTAGTTCGTTATTTCTCATGCCATAGGTCAACCCTGAAATATTCTCTAGAGAACTCACACATATTCACAAAAAATAATAATAATAATCACATAACAACTTAATACTTAAAATAATTTTTTAACATAACAAGATTGTTAGTATAATAACCTTAACATGTTTACGTGGAGTATCTATGATGCATATTTAGTTAGTGTAAAGGCTATTATTAATGTGCTCTTAATCGGCTAATATCAAGAAACAATTTCCTCTAGAATTAGTTACAAAATAATTTAATGTTCACGAAACTGAAAGAACTATGACAACAAAATTGGGGGACGTTGCATTTTGGCACGAGAACCGCGCTTCAAATTTTAAAGGAAATGAAATAATGGAGAGGGTAATTGTTGATGGTGATCACAGACTATCAAAGTGCCTGCAATGACATGCCAACCCCATGTGCATAATGCACATGACCACAACACTGAGTATTATTTACATTTTCCATGTAGAGGGCTCCAAGCTGGCTGAAATGTATGATGTGTGAGTAGAATTTGCATTGATCGAGCAAATAAGTCTAGAAGTTCACTCTCCATAGTGTTGGTATCTTCTGTCTTGTTCGAAACTAGATTACATGGCTTCAAATGAATGTGCTCTATTGTAGGACTGTTTCTATGGGGGATTTGTGTGATGTGAGCCTAGTTAATTATTGTATAGAATCCCTTAGCACAAGTGTGGTGTAATATTGTAACAAGTTGATACCTCGAGTGAGAAAGGAGATGAGTTCTTTGATTTATTTGGGATGATAAGATGCCTGTAGTTTGATCCCACCCAAATCGTGGACGTAAAGAGCAGGCATCTATGTGAGACCTCCAAGAATTCAAATCTAGAAGCACCCACAAAACTTTTGATCAGCGTCCCAAGGGTTCGAACAAACAACATTGGATACACAAAATAAGAATATGTGTCAATTTTGCAAATCCGTTAGAGCTCAAATTACCAATCAAAATATGTGCAGTATTATTTGATTTGTGGATTACAAGTTATGGAAAAAGTAAAAGAGAAGAACCTGACTCAATTCAATTCAACTTATGAACAGAGGGCAAGTCTCTGCATCATTTGGTAGTATAGCATGGCACACTGGGTGTAGCTTGTGTTCAAAAGCTTGAAGAAATATTTTTCTAAAGAAGAACTCGCAAGTTATTGCTTGGACTCAATAATGATCAATGTGTTTTGAAATGGTGATGCAAATAAAAACCAAGGATTCACTATAGCCACCCGCTCCTTATCATGCAAAGCAAGGCCAGACTACACCAACATATAAGTAACCATGTCTTGTTGGTTAAAATAACAGATAATTCTTGTTGTTGTGCAAGTGATGCCATGTACATGTGATGTTGTGCACACATTGTGAAGGTTGTTGTAGTATAGAGTTGGTATTGTGTACATGTGGTACATATGGTACTAGTGTAGACACATGTATTTCATGGTGTTGTATGATGCGTGTAGTTGTGTGTGTGTGATGCACACTATGTGTATGTGCACATGGTTGAGGAGAAGGAACTGAGTGTTTGTTTAGTGTGGCGACCGGTTCGGAGTGCGTACGAAATAAAGACAATGGTAGAAACTAAGGGTTGATGAAAGGATAAGTATCAACATTTTATTTCAATTTTATTATGCATGTGATTTATGATTCTATTCTATGTCGATTACATGTTATCTATGATTCTAGTTTATGATGATTACATGTGATTTATGATTTTGATCTATGATCGTTGTGTTTTGAGCTAACCTGATGTGATATTTTTATAAATGATGTTTTGATCAAACAGTTAGTTTGACTTGTTGTGAGAGGAAGCAAACAGGATTGAAAGTGTACCTTATTGACGAACTACCAATGTGGTATGATTTGAGGTGTTTTCAATTTATTTGAATCTAATGGAAATTATGTGCTTGGAACAGGAATGCATGAACATGCCTAGTTGGGCTGTTGAAATCAACTGCAAGAATTGGTAGTAGCAGCGAAATAAATTGGAACATTTGCTAGTATGTTGGTAAATCACTTAAGGAATAAGGCCATTGTGGGATGTTGGTACCCAATTATGTCCATTGATTGCCAGGAGCATGCTGTGACTGGTATGATGGTTTTGAGGTAGGTATATGCCTTGGTTTTTGTATCTTTTGATGCAAGGAAGCCTTGCCAAGGGATAGACTGCCGAGGATGGGAGTGACAATGGAATTTGGAAGGTGAGTTACTACATGGAAGGGTTGACCGGATTTCCCAAGGGACTGTGTACCAGAGAAGGGAAGGTCGGGGTTGGATCTTTCTTGGTCATTAGCATTTCCATATGGAATGAGGTGCACATTGAGAGAGCACCCTGGAACAATGAGTCAGTACTGTTATCTGAGAGGACAAGTGGCACAGGAATGTAGCACTAGACATTGGATGCACATTTGACTTTGTAGTGGATTCTAGACTTACTGAGAAGGAGGCGAATCTTGGTATTACCTTGAGGGTGGAGGTGTGAGCCTCTGGGTTCCCTTGTTGCAGATACAAGCATCATATCCTTATATTTCTTCGTTAAGAAAATGTGCATATGTGTATGTGTGTATTATTGTAAATACTGTAATGAGTTATGTTATAAAGCTCCACTATGTGGTATGTTGTCATGTTGTCATGTCTTTTTTCCTCTTGAGCATATATTTCATTATAAAAACTGCATTGAACTGTGTTATAAATCTCCGTGAGTAGTATTCCTTCTTTTAGCAGGTTGTTGAGGTATATGTGTGATTGAACATCGAGGACGGTTTCCCCCAAGGGGGAGGGTTTTGTAACAACCCTCGTGAAAATTCCATGTAAAAATATATAAATACCACGGATGATGGGACACGCATTCCAAGTTGAATGGTGAGTAGGACATCCTAGGGGGTGTTCATTTGGTTGTTTAATGCTGACGAAATTGGGAAAGGTAATGACTAAGGATTTGGAAAGGAAAAAGGGTATTTTTGGCACATTTATTTATGAAAATAATGGAAATTAGGAGAAAACGAAGGCGAAATTTCACAGGTTGCATGTGAGGATGAATATGAAGGAAACTAATGGAAAATGAAGAAAATAGAGGCCTCACTAATAAAAATGTTTCTGAGGATCAGTGGGCAAGGTTTGGTTAGTTTACCTTTGGAGCTCTTTCATTAGTCTCTCTCTCTCATACTCTTGGACACTTAGACTTTTCTTGGAGCACTTTAGTGTTGGAGCAAGAAAGGTAAAGAAGGCAATAGGAAGAAAGGATCCAACAGGGAAAGGCAAGATCAAGCAACTAAAACAGGCTTCATTGTAGGTGTTGACTTGCATGTTTATTTTTGTTGCTAGATTTTGCATGCATGACATTGCATGTGGTTCTTTCATATCATGGCATGGGTTTTGTGAGGTGTGTTAGTGTTTTTCAACCTAGCCCTACCATTTCCAGATAGCCATGGTGTGATGGGGTTCTCATGTTTTGGCTGATCTGGATTGTCAGATGGATTCAAACTTGAGTGGGGTGGATCTCCGAATGATAGAGCACATGGCCTAGTGGTCCTTAAACTGAACTGTGGATCATGATAAAGCCACTAGCCTAGTGACCCTTGAGCCATATTGTGAGTTGCCAGAAAGCCAGGATTGTGTTGCTTTTGATGGCTTAGGAATCCTTACCAGTGAATGGGAGGATATATGGTAAATCCTAGAGGTGATTTTCTCTCCATTTGGCCTAGTATTCCTGGGTTTGAGAAGTGGGTCTCGCTTTAGGGCCTAGTGATCCGGGTTTGGATTGCGGTAAAGACTGAGAGACTAGGAGAGAGGAAAATTCCTCACAGTTTGGGTGGAAAAATCTGGTGGCATCCATGCTTGTTTGCCCTTATGATCGGGTGGATATCATGGTAAAGCCTATTGTGATGTGTTCATTATGTTGGCCTAGTGATCTGGGATGGATTATGGTAAAGCCTAGTTTCTATTGATGAGGGTGAGGTGGTTTACCCTCAATATGCCCGGGTTGAGTTCTTTTGATTTGAGTCCCACATTCATTCTTGGAATATGACATGGGGGTGAATGGATGAAGAGAGATTTGGCTCAGCCATTGTATGGTCGGGTGGAACGTGTTAGTCCCATATCTAGTTGGTTCATTGCATTGACTAATGTGAAATTCATTCCCTTGATTTTCATGTGAAAATGTACTGATGTATATATGGATTTTGATGGTTGATATGTTTATGGTATTTTTGTTCCTATTATGTTGGTTATATGTAAATTTTGTGACGTCATCTATGTATGGCTCTCAACATGTTTTTACTCTGATTTGAATGGATATGGTATTTATGGCCTAATATGTGATAAGGCACAAAATAGCATGAGGAAATAATGGTTCATGCCGATTCTCAGATAAGTATGAGATCCCTACACTTAATTATGTTATTTACACCTATAGGATTACATGTTGACAATATGCTTAATGAAATGCCTATTATGGATACTAGGGGTTTGGTTAAGGTCTTGTTGAACTTATTGATTTTTCTCCATAGCTTCCCTATACTTCACTTTATTATGTGTTTTCATTCCATTCTGGACAGTGGCCTGGGCTTTAGGCCTAAAAAAGTGGTTTATATCCTGAGGTCACTCACATAGAACTAGCAAATTTAGTCCACAGTCACTGGCAGGAAAGCCTATGAGAGTGACTTTAGGTTTGTGGCCACTGCCTTACCCAAAGCATGATGGCATAAGATGTCCATAACAATAGTGGGATGCATGGACATGTCATCTGATTGGCTAACATGTCTTCTGAGGTTCTGTTGACGATGTTGGATGACTGCATCTGATGTTCCAACAATTCCACTTCCTTGAGGTCACATATGAGGTCAAATTTGATCATAGTAGCCTCTTGTCTCATGTTTACCCCAGTTGGGACGGTTACTTGGGTGGATGTGGGAGGATGTGGGAGGATTGTGTTACATCAGGACCTCACGAATCCATGACATAGATGTAAAGTGGAATTTGGATGGTGAAGATTTCAACCCCAATCCCTAACCTTTATTTGTCACTTAATCCTCCTTCCTCTAACTTCTCCACCATTTTCTTGGTTCCTCCTCTCACCGCGTAGAGGTTCAACATCGGGAATACCACTATGGAGCTCCCTTGTAAGGTATAATTATCATGTTTACATCAACTGCGAGTTTTACATATATTTCTAGTTTTGAATAGCTCTTTTACTAGGGTGTTATGATGCATTGTCCGTTGTACTTTATCTTCTGTTTATATTCATTTCAGTGCAAAATTTTTGTCTTATTTAACCATATTTCTTCATTGTTTAATTTTTTTTTCTTGTTATATTTGATTTTCCTTTTCATTCAATGGGAGAAATGACAGGCATATTCGGCTCAAAAGGCTTCCACTGATTCACCCATTCTCACTGGTTCACGGTTGTTGTAGTTGTCATCTTGGCTCAGGAATGAAGTTTCCTCATCACTAGATATGCATATTTTGATTTCAGGTTAGTACTAAGAGAAAACGTTCCTTTACACATGAAAGAACTAGCAAGATTCTATGTGGTTTTTCTTTCAGTTAATTTCCTACTTTTTGGTGTGAGGATAGGGGACGTCTGGTAATTCCTTTATTGGATTTAGTCCCTACGCCTTCTATTCCAGGCTTACATGAAAGTTTACCTAGGCTGATCATGACCGTCATTAAATAATGGCTATATTTCCTTTAATTTTGTGATGTTCACCCCAGTCACCCTTATCTTATTATACTCAAATTGTTTCCCAATTTCTTTTACTGAACTATGTTTTAGTCACTAGTTTACAAGAATTGTTTTGGTTAATTTCTAAAATATGTGGTCACTAGCACAGTATGGGTTGTTCTCTAACTCGTAATCATGTTGGTACAATAACGCCAAATGCATTGATTACCTCTCACCTACAAAGAACCCCTCAGTTTCTATTGCGTCCTTTATGCTGAAATATCTACATTTAAGGTAACATTTGGGATGGGGTTTCTTTTCTATTATTTTTGGACTGGTGAAATACTAGAGTGTTCTTACCATACGCACATCCTCAACCGTTTATGTATATATTTTCCCATGATTATATAAGTGGAGTTTCTCATTCGTATTCACTTCTTCTCCGAATTTTCTCTTAAGAGAAGGATTCATTCCAAATTTGGGTCTGGTTTCAATATATGTCTAGAGGTTTCTGTTTTGTTACCTTTATGGAGTTTTGTTCCAATTATTCCCAGTACAAGTTCTTTGGCTACTTAGCCTTGAGTTTTAATTATATGAAGAGTTCTGACTGAGTTAGTTATTTAGATGATGAGAATGATCTTGCACCATTTCAGCATGATAGCATATGTTGTATGGGTAACCTATATATA
Organism: Pinus tabuliformis; assembly: GCA_031772625.1. Lineage (NCBI taxonomy): Eukaryota > Viridiplantae > Streptophyta > Pinopsida > Pinales > Pinaceae > Pinus > Pinus tabuliformis. The sequence continues at coordinate 1,390,929,600 of CM062817.1, read as the reverse complement.
GATATTATGTCAAGACCATGTAAATTTTGAATACTAGGAGTTAATTGATTATGGAAGAGCAAAATATGAATCTGTCATGATATTTTGAATATACTTTTATAAGTTTTCTTTCTTAGTTGGAACCATTCATTGTTATGATTTCCTTCGAAAGGACTGTAGAACACTGAGGTTAAATTTTAAATTTTCAGTTTCTTCTTCCTTTTTTGTTTATTTTTCAGATGTATTACATCTTTGATAATGGTTTCTAATTCCTTTTTGAATTCTAATGAATAAAATGAATGGATTAGGGTTCATGTTTCCTTCTCAAATTTTGAGTAATAAAATAAATGAATTATGGTTATTTCTCCTTCTCAGGTCCTAGTGAATAATAGTAATGGTTACCACATGCATGGAGTGACCTCATTTTTTTATCAAAGGTTGTAATGTTAATTATAACATCTGCATTAGCTGCTAGGGAATCTGGCTACTTATTATATGTATACATTGTGAGTCAGTAGTTCCAGTCCATCTTAGGGAGTCAAACGCTTTCCATTAGTTCTTCCACATATGTGTGTAAAATAAATCCATCTAAATATTGTTCAGAATCTAATTAACTCTACACCTCAATTTGTTATCTGTAATTGGAATAATCACCGACTTGCAGAAATTCTTTTTATTTGGTATTGCGCAATTTCAACGAACAAAAATTAGTTACAATTTATTCAAACTGTTACTAACAACATATAATTGCACAACATGGATTAAATAGTATACCATTATACTCATACACCAACATTCAAGACCATATCCTAGAAAAAATCTTACTTAACCCACACAACAATCTAGTCCACTTATGACAGACACAACAGGATTCATAATAACTGATATATAGATTATAGAATTATTCAATTATTCAATAACTAGAGTATCTGACGATAACCCACCGAATTAACTTGAAAAGAATGATTTTCCTCCAACTGAAAGTCTCCATGTTTAATAATTAATTTAGAACTAACTGTTTGACCATGGAAGCCACTACTTTTCTGCATAGACGTAAAATAGGGCAACATTCTACTATATAAAATTTTGTTGTTACTCCCAGCAATTGATATACCTAATACACCATACAATATTAATTCAACACAGAACATTAAATATTTTTTCAAACACATAAAATACATAATAAGTCGGAATAAAGTCACAGAGCATCATAATAAGATAAAATCATTAGTGGAGTGCTTGGAAGTTCACACCTGCTCACCACCCAACCTAGAACTATTTTCTTCAGTTCATCCCTGAGCTGAAAAACCCTTGCGAGGAATGAACTACCCCATTGATCCCTTTGTCAAGTATTAAATATTTGTCTTTCGTGATAAGGTTTCCTTTTAGTGGCATGCCATTTTTGTGGATATTCTTATCCACTTGCCTAGGCTTTTCCCATAAAAGCTCACCTTTCTCTCCCACAATGCTTTTATGTTTTTTGAGGCTTAGCATCTATCTCCAACTAAGCAACTTAATAGATATTTATCTCCCATCTATTAAATTTATCATGAAAGAATTATTCATTCCCATTCACCCATGAGATTTTATTTGCTAGGAATCTCATTCCTAGATGTTCTTGTTTCCAAATACATAAGTCCCACTTATAATTTATTATTAAATATTCATTTACATAATATTTTTCAGGACTCTTTCCACCATGCTATGCAATTCGATTCAATATTACCTAAATAATATTCTAACAATGGAGGGATATTACATCCATACGGGGTGAGGGGTTGACAACTAGTTTTAAATTAAACTCTTCCTAAAGTAATCCATGCCCTATCAAGTGACATTGGAAGTAGAGAAAGGATTTTTACATTCTTCCTACGTAAATTGAACTTAAAAACCCCTACACTCGTAGGTGAACATAGGTACTATGGTACCTAGAAAGGCAGCAAAGCAAGTCAGAAATAACTTCTTAAATTTGTGATATTGGAATTAACGAAAATGAAACTAGGAGGAACAAATAAACTTTACCTAAGAAAGATGAAAAATTCTAGAGTTCCTCTTAAATTAACATAGGAATTGAATAGGAAAATGATGTTAGAATAAATTGTGCAACGCCACTATAAAATTATCAAAGATGGTAAGGGGAATATATATATATATAAACTTTGATACAAAGTCACGCCTTATAATACTAGAGAAAATGGAGGAATGGATTTGTGTAATACTTGGTCTAGCCTTGGTAGAAAATGCAAGCATAATTTCCCGGATAACAAGGTGGAGTCGTGCTCTCGTTTCTGGAAGCAAAAGGGAGACAATGACATTTTTTTTTCGAAATCCCGAGTGTAAGTTAGGTATCAAATCATATATGCTCTCTACCATTGAATTCAACATCAAGATCACCACCATATGGAAAAAATGTGGGATCTATTAGCACATGAAATCACATGCCCGTGCTTGCTTGGCCTTATGGCTTAACCTCATCTAGCAAAAGAAATGAAAACTCGCGACAAGTACATCCCACATCTTCAATCTAATTCAATGTAGTTGAGTTATATACTTTCAGCAAGAGTACAATAACGATAATCATAGAAAAACGTGTGATACTATATACTAGTAGAACTATAAGTTGTGACAAGGGATGATAGGATATTTGACTCATTCGTAGGTATAGTCCATACATGTATGGTCGGATAAATTGAATACCATGGGTAGTAAATATAATCCATAATTTTGATGTTGGAGGTGGGATTTCAAAAGTAATATATATAGATATGCATATAGGTATACTCGATACATGTGTGGTCGGATAAATTGAATACCATGGGTAGTAAATATAATCCATAATTTTGATGTTGGAGGTGGGATTTCAAAAATTATAATTATATATATATATATATATATATATATATATATATATATATATATATATATAATTTCAATTCAATTCAATTGAATGTATATCTATTTTGATGTTGGAGATGGGATTTCAAAAGTTTTATATATATATATATATATATCATTATCATTTCAATGTATATTTATCGACATGTGTATGTTGTGTGTTAATGCTTTTAATTTCTATTTCATGAATACTATGGAGTAAAGTATTATTGTTTAAATAATCTATGAATTGAATATTTAAAATAAGTACTAGAGAATTGTGAAATAGTTATATAATAAGTGGTTCTATAATTACCATTTCATGAATATTATGGACAAATAGTCATATCATTTAAATGATCAATGAATTGAAGATTTAAAATAAGTATTAGAGAATTATGAAATTGTTATATAATAAGTGGTTATATAATTACCATTTCATGAACACCATGGAGCAAAGTCTTATTTTTTAAATGATCTATGAATTGAATATTTAAAACAAGTACTAGAGAATTATCGAATGGTTATATAATTACCATTTCATGAACACTATGGAGCAAAGTCTTATTGTTTAAATGATATATGAATTGAATATTTAAAACAAGTATTAGAGAATTGTGGAATAGTTATATAATTACCATTTCCTGAACACAATCCCAATTACCATTTCATGAACACTATGGAGTAACAGTCATATCATTTAAATGATGTATGAATTGAATCCCATCTCATAAAGGTACACTCCGAATTACCATTTCATGAACACTATGGAACAACAGTCTTATCATTTAAATGATCTATGAATTGAATATTTAAAACAAGTACTCAATAATTGTGGAATTGTTATATAAGAAGTGGTTATATAATATGAACCTTAAACTTTAAGGGAGATTTACATCATGTGGGAATGGTGGATTATAATGTTAAGTAGAAGAAAATATTATTTACAATGGATTAGTATATAGCCTTTATGCTCAATGTGCTTATAAGAGGGAAATTTTAGTTTTCCTTATTATATATCTAAATAAAATGTAATAAAAAACAATCATGAAAGATATTAGAGTATATAGATATAGATAAATAAGTGTGTGTTTTACAGACATGGTATTCTAACATGGAAATTTGACATGGCATAGTGTTGTAAAATTATGGGAAAAACGATTGCAACATAGTAATGTTATGGATGTTGTTATGGTATTTAGAGGATATATTTTCAAAAACATGTAACTTTGTGTCCATAATTCATATTTAGATGAAGTTTATGTTGTTAAAAGGCTATTGACAAGAAAAAGATGATGATGGTCTCAAAAATGACTATTAAGGTGGTTGAAGTAAGGGAAATTTTGATAACCACATCTCCATAAATTAACATGAGTAATAAGGAATCATATTCATTTAGTTTAACTTGGAAAACGATGTATGTCGAGTAGAAATATTTCCATCGTGAATGAAGTCATCTTGCATATTTTTCTATCACACTTAGTGTTAAAATCCAAGGTATAATAACTATGTATACAATATTTTATTTTAAATATCAATGCTTTAAAATCATATATTTTGTTTCATGTAAACTATTTAAACTAAAGCTTAGAGGTTATAAAACTTTATTAAGTTTTTTTCAGTGTTTCTAAATAATTATCCCAAAAAATGAATTTATATGAAATTTTATAGCTTTTAATCGAGAGAGAGTATTTATAATGAGACATAATTTAGATAGTCCAATATAGTGAGAAATGTAGTTTAAGTTAGATTTTGTATTTTTATTACATGGTTACAATGAAATAATGCTACCTGAAAAATAGTGTTATTTATAACTAGGATTCTACATGACCAAACATTTATTCTCTAATTAAATAATATAAATGAATGTATATTTATTTAGTTTAAAAAAGGAATTATGAAAAATAGATTTATACAAAAACATAAATATTTAATAGAATATGGTTTATATATATAAAAAAGCTTGATATAGTGTCTTAAAATGTAACACAAAGTTTCTACATATTTTCATTAATGAAATAAAATAAAAAACATCTTTAATTAAACTAATTTTACTAATCCTTTCCACTATATATTTATGGAAATGGATTTGAATACTCACTTTCTATATTGCAGAATGTTAACATATCAAGCAAGCAACCACAATGCATCCACTTTTGTCTTAATTAAAAAAGCGTTTATGGAATATTTTATCTATGTTATTCATTATTAGAAGTAAAAAAGTGTATAAGTTTTAATAAATCATTTTAAAAATTACATATAATTCATATATCTTTGTCATATTTTTCATTTTATATTTTTTTAAATATTTAAAAAAATATTGATTGAATTATTTATCTATATTATTTAATACTAATAATTTTTTATTATTTCTAAAATAAAGCATCAATCATCACATTCTCTTTCTCATTTTCATAAACCATCTCATAATCATAGTTTAATAAATTAAAAACTCATATGGGTTTCATATGGGTTACTTTGGTGATAGAAATTATCATTCCTAAACATACTTTGTATTACGATGGTCTATATCATTTTGATCTCGAAATGCATCCTAGTGAGATGCAAGCACCATGCATTGATGGAATAAAGGATGGACATAATTTCTTTCTTGAATGCGGACTTTTCCAAGTATCATCACATAAAATGTTTGATAATCACATAAAATGTTTGATAATCAATGCCAATAGGAACCCATTTTCCATTAACACTACCCTAAGACATTTTTTTTTAAAAGTCACATTCTAAGATAATGGTTTTATTAAAATAATGAATCACTAAGATTGGATAGTACACATGGTGTCCTTTAAGGCATTAAAGGCTTTCTCTTCTAAATTATTTGATGCTATTGAATTTTTCTTGCTAAGATAGTTGATAGAGTGAAAGTTTTCCCATCGTTCTACAAAAAAAACTCATGTAGTATCCTATAACTTGAACGAAACTATGTAATGTTTTTAAATTATTAAGCAATATACAATATTTCATAAGCTAATTTTTCTTAGGATTTACACGCACCTTTGTCCTATTAACTATGTGACCCAAATATTCTACTCCAAAATTGGCAAAAGGACATTTAGAATGTTTGAGAAGAAACTAGTTATAGCAAACTAGTTTAAGGCTTTGTCAAGATTCTCGACATGTGCCTTCTAAGTTTTTCTATTAATCAAAATAATATCAAAGATTAAAAGAAAAAATTGCATAGTAAGGACTAAAAAATATTCTTCGTAAGGCTATGATAAGTGGATGGAAAGAGGATAAAAACAAAAGGCATCTCTAAATACTCGTTGTGTATTTCATCGAACAAGTAATGTCAGGATTGTCTGTTGTCATCATCTACATTTAGTGATACCCAAACCAACAATCCATTTTAGTTAAGAATTGGGAATATTGAGATTCATTCGAGAGTTTATGAGTGTTTAGAAATAGAAGTGTGTATTTAACCATTATCTTATTAATATCATGCAAATATAGGCACACGCACCAATTACCTTATTTCTTCAATACCATGATAATTGGGATGTGCAGACGAAAATAATCAAGCATATCATGCCAGTTTATAAGAGCTCATGAATAGAATTTTTAATTTTATTAACTTTTTAAAAATCATCTTCATAATAATCCACATTCTATAGTTGACTTCTTACTATTATTGGTATGCCATGATCATGCTCTCCATGTGAAGGAGCAAACTCTAATATGTTTCAAATACCTACTAAAGTCTAAAGTCTAATAAGAGTGAACTACAAATCAATGTGAATTTTATATGAGTATTTAATTATAACTTGGATGGAACTCAATTAGGTAGTAATCCTTCAGCTATTCTTTTCTTCAATATAATCTGCAAGGAACCAATATATAGACCTTTGATGGTGTATTTATGACCATCCTTATGAAAGTTCATCAATAGCTCCTTGAAAACCATTGTAACAGAATCTAGTTTTTGAAATCATTTTGGTCTAAATCATACATCGCATCATTTAATTTTGATAGAAAACATGTGCAATTAGATAAACTTAATCCCCCATTATTCATTTTACATTCTCACATCTACTACCTCTATTAACTATAATTATTTGAAATTGTATGACACATTGACTATAAATGGGTTTATTTTGCATCTCATTGGTAAATAAAATTTTAGGTATTGTAACTATCAATTAAAAAATCACATTTTAGTGCCTTATATAGAAAATAAACTTTGGTCTAGGGATTTCAAATTCATAATAAGGGATTGATGGAAATTTTGGGTCCTCACAAGGATGCTCTAGGGTGATTTATTCATGAAGTGTAAGTGTAATATTTGCTATGTCCAATTTTTTAGTGGTGTCCTCTAAAACTTCCTCAATATTATTATATTAAGCCACATCTATCTGGAATAAATTTATTTATTGCATCTCTTACCTTTGACATATTTCTCATGGCATTTATAATAGAGGAGATTTCAATATTCCTCTACTTCTACCCAGTTCAACTTGTGAAATCTCATCAACGATTGAGAAGTAGGAGCAATGGTTATAGGTATAAGAGAGGGACATGGTTAAGGGAGAAAAGTGAGTCATTTGGTATGGGAAATTCCCACCACTTATGCTTCCCTAGGTTACGAAGAAGCCTCAATCCAAGTAGTTAGGTGTTCCATTTAAATTTGTGCTTCAATAACCTCCTTGAAACTACTAATATAGTGTTCTTTGAAGAAGGAATTTATAAAATATTCTATGCATACTAATGATTTATCAAAGGAAGATAAAAAATATTTTACTATATATGGTTTTTTTAACTTCATTAGAAACCCCATGAAATTAACATGTATTTTAAAGTGAAATTGGATTCTCTTCACAAATTAGCTCAAAGAGTGAATCCCCCATAGGATTTATTATGTCATTATCACCATTTCAAACTTTCATTATGCAATTGTAACACACCCACTTATACTTACATTAGGTCATAAATGGACAATATCATTTGTGTAAGCTAGCTTCTCAATTCAAAACTATTAGGCTTTTTTAGATCTAGTTTAGGAAATATGTGTAAATTATAGCATTGAAAATGTGGCCCAAAATAATGCTCTAATCTCTTGAATGATTCACCCCTGTTGTCCTCCTCCTCTTATTTCTTCTAATGTGTCTCTTTGGGTAATGCCATAGCTACAAGCTTAAATAGCCATGTCTTCATATTGTTCACCATAGACACATTCCTTTCTAGCCAGTGAATCTTAAGAACCTATGCGTTTAGATATGTGCTCTTAAAGACTTATTTTCAATATTGGGGACTTGCTTTTCCAATTGGGTGAACTTGGTCCTTATTTTCATGCTTTCGATGCTTATAATGGAATCCTTCCATTCATTAGAAGGGTAAGATCAAAGATACATGATTAGAGAGGCATGATTTCATATTCTCAATTGTAGAAAAATGAATTTTTATGTGGTTGAACTTAGTAATCTATGAGTATAAGTAGGAATTATTAAACTTATTTTCCAATATGAGGGACTTTGGTTTCATCTCAGATGATTTATTTTCTCCATGTTCATGTTTCTATGGATTGTAATGGGGCCCTTGGGTTCATGAGAAGGGTTATGAGGGAGTTATAACATACAATTCACTTTATGTATGGAGTATTTTGAGCTAGGTAACCCATAATAGTATGGTTGGATCCAAAATAGAGAGTCAACTGAGTTATACTAAAATCCAATTATCATTACACAAGAAATATTTTGAGATATCTCTCCCACTATGTTGTAGGATTTCCTCAATCTTTTTTTAAGATTTACTCTTATCCAAGTATTACTACAATAATGCAATTATGTAATCCTTCATATTTTAGGAGAATGTTTTTTCACTGTCTATGTTATAGATGCTATGGTTCATAAGGCCTTAACAGAAAATTAGTAGAAATAGATGTTAATCTACAATTTACACATTAATCCACATAGAAGCCCCATTTTAACTCTAAAACCTATTTTTAAGCTTTAGATACTAAGCTATTACATTTAGACTATTACCTTGTTATTTCAAGTAGAATATTGTCTTATACATTATATTTCTTCTAAAAAAAGGTTTCCCCATTGAAGTGGGTTATAGTTATTTGTTTCTTCCCACATTAAATGAAAAACATTAATAACATTTTGTTGCAAAGCGATGATCTTAGGCTTTTGTTGCTTCAGATGAGTCGTGTCATCATTTTCCCTATAATTATATTTTAGGGACATTTCATACCATGAAATTTTTAGCGTATTGTGAATACATATCAAGGTACATATACTAAAAAAGATTATGTAAATTCAGAAATACACCATGTGAAATTCAAGATTTCTGAATGGTCCTAAAATTAGTTGCAAGCAAAACATCTCAGATATTTTTCTATAATTAATTTTATAGGAAGATTCATATTGTGAAATATTGATTCCTTTTTTGGAAATTTTATCATAGATGCCTCCCCTTTCTCCGATTCTTCTATTCAAAAAAAAAATTATTTATTTTCTCAAACTAACACATATAGATGTGTAAATGTTGTACCAAACCATACACATAATCATGTAGATAATCAATTTTAGTATTTATTTTCAATGGATCCCATTATAGTGATGGTTTTATAGCATGTTGCATATTCCAAATCTCAATTGGTGAAATAAACATGTAATCTTATAGACTTAAATCCCGATGTACAATAATGTGGCTAAATATGAAGTGCTTATAGATGGTTTGAAGAGACTTGGAAATCATTTTCAAATAGGTGAGGAATACCATTAACTATATTTCAAATAACTTAGGAAATTATCAACAAGTTGCCCCTAACCTGATTTGTTATTTTTCTACCTTTAATATTACTGTTATTCCTTGAGCACAAAATGCTAACACAAACCTTGCAAATGTTTCCTCAATGTTAATACCATAAGAGAAGTTCATACCAGACAAATTCTCATCTGAGAAATTCCCCGTGCCTTTTATGAATGATAATATAGCTATTTGTAGAGTCTTCGATGATGATGATGACATCTTAAAATTTCTTACTCTAGAAGAAAATTATTCTAACTCTATTATTGATGAAGACCAACATAATAGAGAGCTCAATCAACCATCAATAAATCTCAAATCCATGTATGAGAACATTATTACAAAATAAATTGGAAGACTAGAATACTTTTATCACATGAAAGAGCATTTTAAGGCACCTACTAACAAGAAATCTAATAGTTCATTCATGGAGTTTGAATTCGTCAACCTAGGCATCAAGAAAAATCCTCAAAATGTTAATCTTGGTCTAGGATGTTCACCTTCAGAATCATTTTATTTCATCCATTTTCTTAATCAATATAATATGTATTTTCTTAGATTTATAATGACCTAAAAATGTATGACACATCTATCTTCCATCATACAATTTCGCTAGCATAGACTAAAAACTAGTTTAGAAAAAGCTAAAAAAATTTCACCCTATCTTGGAACCCCAAATGAGGGAGGATTTGAACAAGCTTCTTCACGAAAAAATAATATTTCTGATTAGGCATTACCAATGGTTCTTTAATTTGGTACCAAATAGAAATAAGAATGGGCAGATTAAAATCTATATTGATCTTAGAAGCTTTAATAAAGCTTTTGAGAAAGACAATTTCCCCTTTCCTCTAATGGAACAATAAAAGAAAATAATATGTCTGAAATGATGTTATTTTTAGGTGGTTTTTATGGTTATAATCAAGTCCTTGTTTTTGCAGATGATTGACTGAAAGCAAATTTCCAAACAGATTTTCTATGTCGATATATCATAAAATTCCTTTTGACATGATTAATGTTGGTGCTACATTCTAGATAGAAATGGACATCACCTTTAGGGATTATTAAAAATTTGGTATTTTTTCATCTTGATGAAGTAATAGTTTACTCTAAGAAAAATTCTAATCATTTTCGTCACCTTAAACATATTGTTGAGGAATTATGGTATTTCTTTGAATCCTAAAAAGTCATTTTTTCCATTAACTGAAGTTAAACTTTTAGAATTTATTGTTTCAATGTATGGGATTGTAATTGAACCTGATAATGTAAAATATATAATAGAGATTCATTTTTCTCACAAATATAAATATATTTAGTCATTTTTAGGGAATATTAATTTTGTAATGTGCTTTCTACTGAGTTTTCCCAAATAGTTTCCCCCTTACAAAATATGATATTAAGGAAATTTGTGTTTGAATGGAATTTTATGTAGAATGAAACTTTTAAATCCATTAAAGAATCCATCATCCAATATCCTACTACCATATCACTATATTTTGATAAAGAGTTCATCGTCTACTTTTTTTCTTTTGACCAATCATGCATAACTATACTCACTCAAATAAATGATTACAACATTGATGTTCCTATATCCTTTATCAGTACAGTCTTTGAAGGAATTGAGTTTATTATTTCAACAATGAGAAATAAGATTATGCTATAGTTAAAGCCATTAAATATTTTGGTACCCTTTAACTTAAATCTTGAATGAAAATAATTATTCCATAATCATTTGTTAGGAATATGTTAGCCCAAAATGAATTAGGTGACAAATGAGTCAATTGAATGAAAACCCCCCAGAGTATCGCCTCAAATTAAAAACTTTAAAAATTATTAGAGATCTTATGTATATTGGATACATAGCCAATATATTCTAAACCCAACAAGTTTTATGATCATCAATATGAATCCTATGCGTACCAGGAAGTACAATAGGTAAATTACATCCCTAATACTTATATTTCCTTGTATTTAAATCTTATATATGTTTTATCTCATGGTTGTGCCACATCTTATATCAAACCTAAGAAAATGAGAGCTATGACATTAAAGGCGAATGAGCATGAGCTAATTGATGGAGTGTTGCTTCAAAAGAAAAATGATTCAGTCTTACTTTAATTTTTTGAAAAATCAAAAGTTAGCAAAGTATTGTGTGATTTACATGATGGTATTGTAGGTGGAATTTTTTTTTGTATAAACACCATTGCTCATAAAATTTTACATGCCACATTCTACTAGTTGACCTTCTTAAGATATTCTCATCCATACGCAAAAACAAATGTGAAATCTAATAGTCATCAATTGTAAGATAAATGAGGTTGGCCTTCCCACTTCAGCCAACCATTGTTGAAGAACCGTTTAACCAATGGGGGCTAGAAGTTATTGGAGAAATAAATCCTAGAACATCCAAGCAAAAAAAATATATTTTAATAGTAATGGATTACTTTACTCAATGGTTGTAGGCCATCCCTCTTAAAACAAAAACTTCTAATTAGGAAATATCATTTATTTAATAGTTAAGAATTACTAGGTTTGGCCTTCCAAACACCCTTATTTTGGCAATGCTACAATTTTTTTCTCAATCAATCTAGTTAAATTTGTTGTAGAAACCATTTTTTATAGCCAAAATAGTTAGCAGAATTCCCTAGTGAATGCATTATTAAATGATAGTGTTAGTTATAAAGTTGTGTTAAGAAATTCCCCTCGATTATTTATGTGAAGGAATTCATTCTACCTTCAAATCTAGCTTTACCTTTTCTTTAATTAACCCAATCAATCAAAGGATATCATTGCTCTAAAATGAAAGAGTGCATAGAATAATTGCTTAAATTAGAAGAAACTATGAACAAGGCTAAGAAAGCTTTTTGAAATCATTAAATAAATATCATAAGATGGTATGACAATCACTTACTTAGTCATAAAAATATTTCAAATTGGAGACTTAGTTATGAAATGGGATAGAGTCCATGAATAAAAAAGGAAAAAAAAATAAAAATCAAATGTTATGGCTTGGTCCCTTTTATATCTCTAAAAAAAATTGGCACTTCTACTTATTTATCCCTATGGGTGACCAAATTTTAAAAGATTTTTTTTTTCATAAATTTATGTAAATGATCTATTGTAAATATGTATGTAATTTTATGCCTTCGCTCCCTCTCAATATACCCACCCTATACGTTTTTGTATTTTAAGATGTGGGTCATCTCCATGGTTTCATACTATGAAGAACATGTTTTTGTCATAAATATTTATTATGGATTTGTATCATTTAATTGTAATATGGATTATTGTTTTACAATAAGTAATTTATAATTATGATGAACAAAAAAAATTATGTCTATTTTATAATTATATAAGATTAATATTCGATAAAAGTTCTTTTAGAATTATTGTTCATGAAAATACCACCCACCTCACATTAAAAACATGTGAAGACTAGGAATGGTAAAGAAGTACAACATAAGGGCTAATATTTTTGCATTTTTATGACGCGTTACGTCCAAATAAATTTTGCATCACCCGACTTTCTATTCTCCCAAACTGAAATAAAAAGAGTTTTCAAATATTTTTATAATCTAGAAGGTGGTTTTAAATTAAGTGTACGAAATTGAAAATCACAATAAGTGTAGGGAGTGTATGCAAACCCATCTGGGTTATCAATGCTCGCTAGTAGCAGGGAAATGTATACATGATACCAAAGAAACATTTTAAGGGCTATGGATACTTATGGGAAACAAAACAATGATAGGCTATAAGAAAGTTGAGTTGAACTGAATGCATTTAAATTTCTGGTCACATACATTACTAGATACTTAAGTAGCTACTTTAAAGAAAATTGAACTCCATTAAATTTATTCTCTTAAAGGATGGTTTATGAAGACATGAGAGTACTAGAAGTGAATTTCTTAATCACTAAAAATCAAGCATTAAGAGAAAACTTCATACTTATGCGTGGAAATTGTGAAATTATGTTATATTTATTTTATTTTTTATTCATTCTAAATATTCTTTATTGAATAAGATAAATATTTCTCCCGGTGTGCTTTCAATTACTGTGATGTGATGATAACCCCATTTATTTTTATTTATATTAATAAAAATATTAGGGACCCCAAAGTTTATAAATTTTTAAATATCCCTTTGTACAAAAATTCAAACCATGTCTATATACAATTAAACTCTAACTGTAAATAGGGCCACTTGTAAATATATCTTAAATACCATTTTACATTGAAATGTATTAAGTGCCAAGGTTTAAGATCGGGAAATTGGATTAATTCTTAAAAGAATTTGTAAATATTCCATATAATCCTAAAAGACGTTATACCTCTAGGAATAAATAGATTCCCCATTAAACAACAATTACACCTATTTTATAATTAATGAGAATATATATGTTATTGAGGTATTGGTGATCGAAGGGTTGTGTTCATGAAACAATCAAACTCCCATATTTCCAATTTCCCAAAAACCCAAAATTTCTTTCATGATATCATGCCCGGTACATTTTGTAAATTAATGTGAAAATAATCCATGCTATCGGACATCAGCATTCGGAGGAACTCTACACTTCAACAACTTCAAACTACCCAATGAACTAATGTCAACATCATACCATTTTCACATTCACACCCAACAAAACCACTATTTGCTGCGTATAACCGCTTCCTACATTGAAATTTTAGGCTTATGTGTGATCATGACACATGGAAAACTTGCTACCTATGATGACATACGTCACTTATTTTTGTAATATCATACCTATTATAAAGCAAACTCTAAACGAAACATGGAATATGTTGGAAACAACGTTAATACTGAGAGGGGGTGAATTAGTATTAAGGCTAATTTTAGCTTTTATGCCAAATTAGCTTTACTTGTTCAAATTTGGCATCCATTATATGAAAGAAAACATTAAGCAAACCATAACGCCAACCATATCAACAAATACAAGTGTGCAAATCATAAGCAACAAATACATGAGACATAGAGGTTTAACATGGAAACCCTTTCGAGAAAAAAACCACAAAAGTTTATGTTGTTATCGATGTAATAATAAGAGCATCTATTTTATTACGTCAATCTGTTTATGAGCCACCACTGACAAAAAGAACCACCTCTCTTCACTTATTTGATATCACCCACTAGTAGGAAGCACCAACTTCCTGTATGCACGATCTAACATATACTCAAAAGAAAACTTACTCTTGATGGTAAAGTGTAACCTCTTTGCCTATTTTTAGCTCTTGTCTCTTCACTCCCCTTGGTCCATGCAACATTTGGTCCTCTACACACTCTGCAGAAACCCATTGTTCTCCTCAATAGCATTCACTGATACACATCCCATGCATCTCTTTGTCCCTACTACTACATCATACTTCTGATCTCAACCTTATGCTCTCAATAAAACACATTCAACACTCGGTAGCTTCTATTTGATATGTTCTTTTGGCCTACCATAGAACATTTATTTAACACTTTGTCCCTTCTTCAACTTGGACACTTTCAGCCTCTTTCCTCTGCATAGGCACTCTTAGCCTCTCTATGTAGCATTGGTGGACTTAGTCACTCATCAGCAACGCACTTAGCACAAATCTCTCCACTCAACTCACTTGGCCAAAATGTTGCTTTCCCCCATTTCTCAAATGCAATTAGGAGTTTTGGTCCTCTCCTGCACTGTGATGAATATTGTCTTTGTCATCCATCATTTCACCATTCACGTTTCCCAAGTGTACATTTGCATGGTCTTTTCTATCCTATTGTTGTTTCTAACTCCTTGCAATTGTGATCCTATTAAATGATGAGCGTGGGCTTTTGATCATTTTCCCCTATTCAGCTACTCAATAACTGCAATGTACGTTGCTCGAGTGTACTCTTGCACTTGGCACTCCTTCGTGTAATCAACTATTTTGTTTTGAGGATTTGTTTTTTATTTAATCCTATATCGCGTGCTCTCATCTCATGACAGACTCTTATAAAACATGGTGTGAAATCATGGTCCTATCTATTCTTATGTCAGGATTTTTCTACAATTTCCATTATTCCAGTGACCAGCTCTCTTTAGCTTGCTTAGTTTCTGACTCATCCATCCTACATTATCCTCTATACTGCAAAATCGGAGCTCCAAATATTGTAACATTTACTATTTTGATGATATCAAAATAGAAAATTATGTCCCTCACCTTTAGCCCCTTCTAGTTCACCTCTTATTATTTTTCCTCCATGGGACCAGGCGTTGTGACTGACGACATCAGAAATCCCTGTATCCGAACTTTCTCAAATTGTAATTGGAGAGAAGTTACGAAATTTTGAAACTTCGATACTAACATTTAACCGCTTTTTCTTTTCCATTATTGTTTTAAAGCCATAGGTACAAGTGTTATGACCATCAGCATAGTACTTAGGTGCTAAGGATTTTAGGATCCTGTTGAGGGTCTATCTTCTTGTGTATTTTCTCTTCGCCATTTTTTCTCTTATCTTCCAAAACCAAACACCAAATTGGATCTCCGTGGAATCGTGACTTTGTCATAATTCAATTATGGAGGAGTTACGAAATGATGACCTTCGATATACTTTCATGATGATGTCATGCTCTCATCATCAACCCCACATGGTGTCTCCATGGTGATTACACATGTCAACTAGATTTTCCCCATTAGGACACCCAATAATGTTGAAATTTTCCACCATGTGTCCTTTCTACAGCTAGGCCATGTTGACATCATCTGCCACAGTCAACTCCTGAGCGCCAATCAACTGCCTCCATGTCTCTTCGCAGTAGGAGAGAGACATGGTCCCTGCTTCTTTGGTTCTGGGAACAAATCTCTTTGTAATTCCTATTCCCTATAACCCTCAGTGCTTTTAAATAATTCAATTAATAAGTTATGAGGTTCTAAAATATTGAAGTTATGAACTTCCCTAGTTCCAATATGTCGACCTTCTCATATTCCCACCTTCAAAAATTTAGGGTTTCGATATTCTACCTCCTCCCCCATATTATAACCTTTCGAAATTTCAGGTTCCAATGTTTCATCCTACTTCTGATATTTGGCTTGCTCTGATTTTTAGCCTTCCATCATCCTAGGCCTCTGACTCTCTAAGGTATTGAAGTTACAAAATTTGGCCTACTTTTGATTGACTGAGACTCTAAAATTCGGCCTACTTCCTTGGTTCCAAAATTTGGCATGCTCCTAAGGACTTCAATGTCCTTTATTCGGCTATCTTGAACTATTGATGTCAAGATCCATTTATGGACTTCCACATACCACTGGAAAGATTTTTCTCAGCACTAACTAATTGTGCTAACTCCAAGAGTATCTGATCTGATCTCTTGAGGCAGAATGCCCTCCAAAGTATGGGACTCCCAACCATCATAGCCATCGTTTTATGGATCTTGCAATAAGCCTTCTACTGTGATGATTCTCTACAGAGCACTGCAACAACCATGGGACTCCCCCTAAGCTTGATACACAAAGCACATCAATGCTATCATTTTCTACTATCAAAAATAGCCTAGTGGACATTAATGTTGTGTTGCCTAACATCATGCTAGCACATACATCCATGCTAATCTAGTTGACATCAATGCCAATGCACTTGCTAGCTATCAAGAAATTACAACTTTCCAACTTTATCTCCCAGCATGACTGGTGAAATTAATGTCAACGCACTTCTAGTAACCAGACAGGTAATGCTAATTGTCCATAATCTCCCCCTTTGGCATTGATGGTAACACCTCTTCACTTCTCAACATTGATGGACAATCCTCATGCTACTTCCACACATCGTGTTGTATGAGCCAATAATGGATTTCTTTCCTCTCCTAGGTCCATCAAAACTTTTCCAATAATTTTCTCCCCCTTTGACATCAATGGAAAAGGGCTTACAAGTTGCTTCTTCTTCCCCATGCAATCATTGACTGTCAATGACGATGATCTAGTTATTGTTGTGCATTATTCTCTATACACTTCTCTACAAGGGTGAATATTTGTTTCTACTCTATAAACTGTACCTATATGATATGTTCCTCCTAAACATATACTTCCTCCATTTCAACTAACCTCCAGTTATAGACACCTTATTGTTGTTGGCTAGGTATTACATTTTGCCAATGCACTCTTTGTACCAATTAAAAGGAAATTGATACAAATTAGAATTTCTCATGGCATTGTTGCTCTATAAATACCAATTATTAGTGATGCATTGAGCTTGTTGTTCACTTGTATTGTTGCTTCATCATCTATGCACATTTCTCCTAAGCATCTACATTAATCATTTATGCTCCCCCTTAGATCACGCTACTCCAAATACATATTTCTTCTTAAATAATATCAATTGAACCAAAAGAAGATGATGGAAATTGAATATTGTACCAGGAAAACTCTAATACTTCCTTTCATAAATAAGTTCCGATTTTCACAAAAAGGCTACTCCATCCGGCCCTAGACCATCAATTAACATAACAATACAAACTGAAGACTAAGGGACATTTCAAAGATTATACCCATTGCACTTTATGAACACAGGACTACTAGGAAAAATAAGATTCACAATCTTAAATAACATGAGGGTATGTCACCCAAGATGCAAAGTTTTCATTCCCTTTGTAATATTTCTTCCTAAGGCTGACAATGATTGCCTGCTACTGCTTAGTAAAGTACCTCCCCCTGATCTTATGCGCTCTGATCTCCTACATCTTCTCCCTTGCATCTGCGTTAGGACAGATCTTATGGACCTGACTTGACTGTGGGAATCTTTTAATTCCAAACTTATGTTGTAGCTCGTATTCTTCTCTCACAACATAAAGTATTGTTGTATACTCCCCCTGAAACCTGGCTACCTACAGTCCTCCTCTCTCTTTCAATGTTGAGATATTTGAGATAAACAAATACATTACTGTAATCAGTAAGGTTCTAGGTCATACCTTCAGTTCTTAGATGCATCTCATTTATATGATATTTTATTCCCACATCTGACTTATTTGGCCTCACTTGTGGCCATTCTCTTCTTTTAATGAAGAGAAATAGAGGAACTACTTGCCCTAAGTAGATCATCCTACTTGTTCTTCCAAACCTTCAATGGTGGATTCTTTACAAGAGAATGGCTTTCAAGATTCTTCTTTTCCCATGTTTGGTCTTTCTCTTCGCTGCAGATGGGTAGAGGAAACTTCTCCTTCCTGTCATCTGTCTTCACCCAAATCTTCTTGTTGCGTTTCTTTTCCTTACTGAGCGATCTAGTACAAGAGTAAGAGAATCATTCTTCCTTGTTTTATTATGATTTCTTCCTCCTCTTTCTATATCTACCTTTTGACATAGAGGACTGAATATGTTGCAACAACTACAGACAACCCCTGGGTTTAATAGAGGTCAGTGCCTAGGACATCTTGATGAATGCTTTAAGGATCTTCTGATATTTTCTATTACACTCGATATTTAACATGTTTGAGATGATATGTATTCATAACCTTCCTTAAGAGGAGAAATTCAAATCCAAATGCAAAATATTACACACAGAAGTATCAATATCTCACTCTAGAGGCCAACATCACATGAACATGAAATTTTATCATTCATTTGTAGTATATCGAATAGAAGAATGGAGGAAGAGATAAAACCAATGCACATGGCTTAAACTAAGAATCAAATGCATCAAATTTCAGCATGAAATGGATGAGAAGCATATTTAAATGAAATGCTAAGATACATGGAGCACATTTTGAGGACAAGAATTCATATCAATTATATGCATCTTTAATCAACATTAAAATTAGATGAATACAAAAATCCATGAAAACATATCCAATAGGTTTTATTACATTTAATCTTAGAAGAAGAGTGCGAACATATGGAACAAACACAAGAAGGAATACATACTACACATTTATATGAGCTAGAATCGCTAGAAACTTTCATTAATCTTCCATAGAGCATACATTTCATTAACAACTTCCAAAGGTTCTCTCTTAGAGAAAAAAAATTCCAAACCTTTCATTCTGTATCATAAAATTGTTTTGATAGGGCCTAAGAGGGAGGACCCATTACAAAATATTATTTCTTGATTTTGAAGTGAATCATTATAACAAAATATCAACGTGCTCTAGTGGCAAAACTATACTAGCTGGATCCTAACTAGTATTGATTCTTTGAAAATAGAATATTTTCATGAAACAAAAATATGAAAGTGTCACGATTCAACATAATCAACAGTATCGTTAACTATTATAGGGAGGTTCAGAAGGCAGCGCCACTGGGTCGATGATTTAGATCACAGGAGGATTGATGAAATGTTGACACCTTTTCCAAAATGCTGGAGATGGTAGAGGATCCTGGAGGAATCGATGATTTGAAATATTGAGATTTGTAGGCCCTCTATAGTTCAACCTAGGGGGGAATAGGGTATTCACCAATCATAACAATAGAAATTCCTTTCTGAAATAATTAACCAATGTTTTACCTTTAAGGGTGGCAGTCTTCTCATGGGAGGAATCCACCTTTCTCTTGGTCTCCACTAACATCTCACTGTATTGTGCCCATGGGACCAACATTCCCACAAGATCCCAACAGCTAGGCAATCTTACTCTAACTCTCTCATCAAACTTAGAGTTGAAGGTAGCCACAACCTTTGGCACTATATTTAGGAATTCATCATCTTTTTCTTTGGCCTCTTCCTTTTGGACTACTTTGGAGATATCCATGATATAAGATACTCTATCCACCACATATATCGGCCTCAACTCACTAAGTGGCCTTTTATTTACAAACTGAATGAACGTATTGGCAACCTAGGAGTTCCTTTCACCATCTTCTCTAGTAGCTAGGATGGAGAACTCGTAGTCCTTGATCACAATCTTTTGTTCATGCATCATAGTTATGTACTCCCATGTTTTTTCATCTCTGCTGTAATTTCATCCCAGGACAGTTGCTTCGCTTACACGAGAGACATATTTCGTTTCAGATGTCCTTTGACCTTGACAATATCCTAGTTGGTTTCCTACAGGTTCTTCTTGATCATATTTGCATTAGTCCTGCTTATCTCAAGCTTTTTTTCTTTTTGTTACAGGGCTCACTCACGTGTGTCTAAATTCTTTTGCACCTTCTTGAGTTCTCCTTTTGAGATATGGATATTAGTGAGAGTCTTTGTGAGTTGTTATGTGGAATTTTGAAGGTTCTTAGGGACTAACACAAAAAAATGTGAGTGTCTATTCTCATCTAAAGTTCAACAACCTGTAACTTAAGATACACCACCTCATTTGTTTAGTCTATCATCTGCTTTGCCATGATCAATTTCTCTCTCTCTACCTATGCAAGTTCCTTTGACTGTAAATGATCGTTGGTTGGCATTTTTTGGCTCGTGTCTCAATTCCTAAACCTATTCTTGTGAGCTTTGAATAAGGGCCTAAAATGTAGCCTTATCCTCTAGATCCACCCCTAATTTCACAATAAACTCTTTGAATTTTTCATTCTGCATATGAAGAGCTTTGAAGTTAGCTCTTTCTTCTTTCAATATTGTTCTAACCTTCTCTGGTAGCTTTTCTTCTTTACTTATGCTCATTGTGTTTATGTTAAGCTCACTATAAAGCATCTCTCCCACTTTCTTGTGTAAGTTGATCTTATTAGATAGAGGGACACTTTCCAAGTCTAGGGAGACATCTAGGCCTTAAATTAGGAGCTTGATGGCAGTGACTATGCTAGTGGGTGATGCAATGTGAAATTCGTTTGATTTCTCCCCAAATCCATAGTAGATAGAAGTCTGGTAGTGTATGGAACTGAATGGAAAGCCATTTGGTACTGAATATCCTCCCTTATTTTCTTGTTCCTTTTCTCATTGTCTTTTCGAGCAAGTCAGCTATGTTCAATTATGGTTTTACTTACTGTTGAACTCAAAATAGCTACATATGAGGATGATGAGGCAACATCTTTTAGTGGGTCCTCTGAAGTCACCTAGAAGCCTGGATGGTCTAGTATTCTCTCCACCAACCAAACTGGTATTGATTAATTCTTCTTAAATCTCTGGAGTCTTGGTCATTTTGTTAGTTTGTACATCTTCCATTTCTACATTTCCATTCTCATCAACGGTCCTTTTATGTGCATTTTCCTTTGGTGTTGGATTCTTGACCTCCATTTCTCTGTTAATAGGCCATGAATAGAGGTTATATTTCCATTCAACTTCAGGCCTATCTTCATGCTCATAAGTTGGAACTTTTATGCTTTCTCTTTCATTGCAATGACCCCATGAGTATCATAATGCAAAACATCTCCCATGTCAAAATTCATGTGCTTTAGTAATTCATCAGCTGCCAAGAAGGCATATCTAGAGTTAACAATAAAAGGCCCTACAAGTTTTCCAAACTTGAACATATATCCCTTCTTGGCAGGGACGATGTGGACCTAGTCCACATTAATACAAGTTTGTCTAATAAAATCAAGGGAAAATATACTCATAGGTTTGAATACAAGAAAGAGGTATGTAGGAAGCTCACACCCATAGACCTGAGTCTCTATGTAATCTTCAAATAGGTACCAGTCTCCCACCCTAGTGTCCTTGCTCAATTGAAGGATTTCTTTTTGTTGAGGGAGAATTCATGGAGGGGACACATTTTGAATAATTTTTTAGGAAATGGCCATGTAAAAGGAAATGAAATGTGAATATCCATCGCTCTCTGGTTTCCTCCTAATAGCAGTGTCCCAGTAAAAAAAGTACTTCCTCTGTTTTTTTGGGTCCACCAGATGGAGGCCGAGTCATTCAAACTCAACATGTTTGTACACAATCAGATATAACAATAGAGAATAATACCTAAATTATGAATTAGTGGAAAAAATAAATAACTGGAATTTTATGGACTCGACGAAGTAAGAAGGCATGTCAAATAGATGACTTGGATAGATCGTATCCCTAAGAAACCATAGGTATGCTTTTTTGGCCACATTGGCATTGTCATATCCAAAAAGGTGAGCAATCACAAACAAGATAATCTATGTAGGCTCAAGAAACATAGTTATTGAGAAACTATTAGCAATGGGAAAGCACTCTACGCTATGGGTTAAGAAAATTTATAGAAAAGACTATTGTTTAGCAATAGGAAGGGCATTGTAGTTGTAAACCAGGGTGATTTTTTTGAACTGCTAGGGTTCAGGGGAGCTTGGGTAAACTAGATCCTTTTAGATTAGATTTAGGGTCACCTATAGGATTTTAACTCCAATGGGAGAAACAAATGGCTCTTCTCCTCTATATAAGCTGCAGTTACCAAGACACAAACTCGAGGAAGCGATGTACAGGAGGGGTGATCTGATAGTGCAATCCTAAGTCAACTACATCGAATGTGTCCTCTCCTCTAATGTGGTGGCCATACAAGTAGAACCAGAGGTCTGATGAGTGACCTTTCGCCTTACATTTCTCCTAATTTCGTTTATTTTCATAAATAAATGTGCCAAAAATGCCTTTTTACCTTTTAATGCCTTTGCCTTAGCCTTTGCCAATTTTCCACAGCCAAAACACACATCCAGTGATGCCCACTAGGATATCTTTGCCCAACATTCAGCTTGTAATAAGTGTCCCTTAACCATGGTATTATTTTGCCTTTATTAATTTTTATTACATGAAATTTTTACGGGGGTTGCTACACTTTGAAATTTGGCCTTCCTCCCTGGTTCCAAAATTTAGCCTACTCCTAAGCACTTCAAGGCCCTTACTTCAACTATCAATAACTATTGATCCCGATATCCATTTATGTACTTCCATATACCATTGGAAATATATTTTCATGCACTAACCATCTATGCTAACTCCATGAGTATTGAGCTAATCTCTTGAGGAACAATATCCTCCAAAGTCTGGGACTCCTAACCATCATAGCCATGATTTTATGGCTTTTCTGATAATCATTCTACTTTGACGAATCTCTAGAGAGAACTGCAACAAACGCGGGACTTCCCATGAGCATGATACACCAATCACATTAATTCTATCATCTACTGCTATCACACTAGCCTAGTGGACATCAATGTTGTCTAGATTAACATCATGCTAGCACATACATGCTTCCTATTTTGGTTGACATCAATGCCAACACACTTGCCAACTAATAGGCAATGTGAACTGCCCAACCTGATCTTCAAGCATCACTATTGACATCAATGCTAAGACACTTAATGCCACTAGCCAGAAAAACAACATAAAATTGTCCCGCAGAATACATGTGGAATTACCATGTCACTTGAACCTACATCATATCCGTTTCCATTTCATGATATTCTTATCGAATGTAGGAACTTTCACATAAAAAATACAATAGTCAATGCTCGATTAGATAATTAATTAAGTTTTAATAAATGTTTTGGCATTAAGTTCCATCAATGGATCTGTCACAACCTCTTTCAATCCTTTTGTGATTTCAATGCTCAATTCATTAAACCTGCAAGAAATGTTTTCACAGTTGTTCTCACATTACTTAGTATTTACTCACCATCAATAATGACTAACCACCTGGAATTGATGAAAACATTCCCAAACAAGCCATTTTCTAACTAATTTCTGAGCATGCAATTACCCTATGTTCTCTGTTAATTCTCTCTTACCCCCAATTGAAATTTGCAGACTTCACTCTTTGTCTAGCTACAAGTATTATCATGGATCCTAGAAAGGGAGAGAATGAAAACATGAATGAGTCAATGAATAGAGGATATATATGCTAAGAACCCCAATTCTACTCTCTTATTACACATCACTTATAAATTACATTCAAGAAGAAATATTTTATCTAAAATTTACAGGTTCCTAGTTGAAGCAGATTCTTCATAGTCAAAAATTTAATACGACACCCCTTTCTAAGATATTATAAATTTTGGTTGACACAAGATAGTAGCCAAACCTCTATTGAGTCGATGCACATGAATGGTATTACAAGCACTCTACCATGCAAACCTACCAATGCGAACCATATCTAACAACTAGAGGGTCTCCATTTGATCCTTTAGGCCCAACATTATACACGTAATTTTTCAACTTCCTTAACCTGAAATCATTTATAAAAGTGATTTTCTACAATACTTTCATAATTAAGAGTGTGAGAAATATGATTTAGATTCCACAATTTATCTATAGCTGGTAGGTACAGAAAAGTAAATTTCATGGGAATAGCTCCAAGAGTTATTCTACTTCCTCCTGCAAGGTATGAACTATCTATGTTACCAACTTGATGTGTAGATTATATGGTGATAACAACCCTTCGCACCTCAGGGTGGATTGGGTACCCATCAAACATAGATCACTATATGGTTTTATCTCTAACTGGGCTAATATCCTATCTCATAACCTCTATAGGCATATTGATCTCAAATTGTTGATATGTACCTTTTGGATTAACTCATAAATTAATATTTTCAAAGATATTGATATGCCCACTATTCCGTTTTTGTATGAATCAATTAGAGTAGATGCTTTCATCACCGATTTATAGAGACATAAAAAAGTCAAAGAGGAGAAAATTGAATAGTTAGGGAAGATTCACCTCGTGGCCATCAATGAGTTCCCAGTCAAACCATATGGTTATTTATTCATTTCTAAATAAGATAATTCTACTCTACTATAGGATATTCTAGTTGTGGAAGTAAATATGTTTGGTTGTGACAATAATATCCACTCATAACCACCAATTTTAGTATTTCAAATCTTGGAAATGTACTCTAAGTGGAAATAATTTATGGAAGATTCTAAGCCAGCTAGACCTTCAATTGAAGATCGATTAGCACAATCATAAAAATCCTCTATAGAACTTAAGAGTCCTATCATTTCTTAGCATATTTTTTTATAATGAGTCATTTCTATTAAAACAAAACAAGGGGAACCTTCAGTTCATTATTTTTTTAAATTATTTAAACGAATTCCCAAGAGCTGAGAAGGTGTTTTATATTTTCTCATAAAATATATTAGCATGATTGTATGAGTTTTCCTTTGGGGAATAAAGGATCCATGGAAGTATTTAGCTTCTTATGCAAAAAGAATAGTTCCATATTGTTATTTTCCCTTTGTTTCTTACTATATGAAATCAAAATATCATAGGTTACTTTGTTAATTTACACCTTCAGGCATGTAGATGAACTGTGACTATATTACTTCTAGGAACTGGTTCTAAAGCATGATATATTTGTGATTGATTAAGTGAAAAATCCTATATTACTATCATAGCTCTCATGTTATCATTTAATAATTTATGTGATTCATGTATTTTTTGAAATTAAATTTAATAATTGTTTAGATTTGATGATCTAAATATCTTTTTGTAAGAAAATTACTTTAATTCATACATAGTTTTAATTTACTCCAAGGATATGATATTGGTAGTTTAGAGTAGCATGTATATATTTTGGGAAGTTATATTAGGACAATTAGTTCTAATTCCTACATTCTCGATAGACCTTACCCTTTTAGGAACTTCTTTTATAAATTCGCCAACCATGGTGCATGAACACCCATTAGTGGAAACCAGGCCCACATACTAGTGAGTTTTGTCATACTAAACAAGTATAGGTTTAATTGGGACCTTAATTGAGAGATTTCTCCTATTGTTGTCTTTTTTAATCACAAGCATCACTACGGGTGCACAAAACTATCTATTGAAGTAAGTGATGTTGTTCAAGCCTAAACTGGTGGACAAGGCTTGTGTACAAGCACAAAACCTAGAGAAAATTTGGTATAAGAAAGGGAAATAATGTGGGTCCAAGAAGAAAGAGAACCAAGAAGCTTCCAAGGAGGGAAATAATAAGTGTAAAGAGGGGAATGATCAATAGGTAGTAGGAATTTCACATCAATGAAAAGATCCCACTAACCAATCCAACCAATGTAACATTTATGGTCATACAAATGAGAAGTGTTGGAATTTATATCGAGAGCTTAACTTATAGAATAGAAAGAAAGATGTAAAGAAAAATAACTTCAAGACAACTAATTCAATCAACCATATTTAATGTAGCTCATATATGGATGAGAAGAATGTATCTACATCAGTGTAGAATGAGGTGAATCTAAGCAGCCTTTAGAAATAGTAAGAGAATGAAAATACCAAACAATTCCACTTAAAGATACATGTTAAGAAGACAAATTTTGATGGTCTATTTCACTCAGTATCATAGGTAGATTCCATTGTAGCAGTGGTGATCAACAAAAACGGATTGGACTTTGGTCATTATTCAAGCCCATATTATCCATTGGGATGGGCGAATAAGGATGCTGAAATAAAGCTTACCGAATAGTCAAAAAATATATTTTCTCTTAGTGTTGATTTTATTAATGAAGTGGAGGTAGATGTAGTTCCCTTTGATGTAGGTGTAGTTGTGTTTGGAAGTCCCTATATGGAGATATTGTATGCAATATTCATGTGGAAATATAGCCAATTCTTCCTCATCGAGGATGGAATACCATTCAACCTCAATGTGCACAAGGGAATGTCCAAAATTTCATTGGTTAGTGCTAACCAAACCAGGAAAAACATCAATTCTAAAAAGAAGAATACTTCACTATTGTTAATATAAAATCATTCTGTAGGAGAGTTATTGAGAGAAAATTCACGCATGGAGAGGTGTACTAAGTAATATAAATAGAAATTGGAAGAGTTTCTATAAGAATACAATTATTTGTTTCAGGAGCTTAAAGGGTTACTTCCCAAGAGGGATGAGAGCAAGAGACCCACATATTTCCAAACTCCCCATTCCCAACATTGAGCAATATACGAAGTATGTTATAGAAACAAGTGAGATGAAGAAGTAGTTGTAGCACCTACTAGAACAAGGTGTCATTTGACTGAGTACATCAACATGTGGGTCACCCATCATCCTTTTTCTAATAAAGGATGGGACTTGTCAAATTTTTATAGATTATAGAGCATTAAAAAGAAAAAAAACTCAAGATGGGCTTAAAGTCTAGACATCACCAACTTTGAGTAAGAGAATAAAATAGCTAGGATACCACATTCGAAACCAATAAAGGTTTATATGAGTGTTTTGTCATGTTTGGCCTATGTAATGCAACAACTTAATTTATGGATTGAGTTAAATATATATTGCACCTTTTTATAGATTCATTTTTTGTTATCTATTTGAGTGATACTGGTATATAATTCTACTCGGGAGGAGAAATTGTGACATTTGAGGTATGTGCTAAAGAAATTAAGTAAGAACCAACTAATGGAAAATATTAATAAGTGTGAGTTTGCACAATAGTATTTAGTGTACCTAGGGTGTGTGATAGGTGGAGGAGAGCTAAAGATAGATCCTACCAAGATGGACGTAATCATGAAGTATCTAGTCCACACTAATGTTTATGAGATCATGAGTTTCATTGGGGTAGCATAGTACCTGAGGAAATTCATAACCTAATTTTTAGTAGTAAAAGCACCATTGCACACCATAATATCAAGTGGCAAGAGTTTCTAGTGATGAAAGGGCCAGTAAAGTGCCTATGAGGAATCAAAGAAGAAGATCGTTCAAGAACGAGTTATAGCATTATCAAAATTGCAGTATCTCCTTGAAGTGGAGACAAATTTTAGTTGGTATGATATCAGAGAAATCTTGATGTAGGGAGGAAGGCATATATGCTACCATTTTGAAGTATTTAATGGGGTGGTTCTCAACTACCCTACCTATAATACAGATCTCAATGGCTTGATGCAGGATGTGAAAAAGTAGAAACATTATCTTATGGGAAAGGAGAAAATAATCAACATAGATCACTGGCCATTATAGAACCTATAGGCCCAGAGTAAGCTATGAGAGTCTAGGCATTACAAGTGCATTAGGTTTGTACAATAGTTATGATTTATTGATAAATTATAAGAAGATATGAAAAAAAGTAGTTTGACATGCATTTAATACCACCCACATAAAGGATCACAATATTTGGAACTATGATGTAGATGGATCCATTCATCAATGGTCCATATATCAAGGCATATTTAGAAGCTAAGGACTTTAAGGAGGAGTTTTAATACTTGCAAAGTGAAAGTCATGTGGATGATTGTGATAACATATTTTACTACCATCTTTATGACGAGTTAATATATAGGCATTAGAGAAATTTTGAGGTCTAAAATGGGAATCGTAACAAATATTATAAAATAATAGTGGAAATAATAAAATAAGACTAGATGACATCATTAGATTTTAGAGGGAAAAAAGAAAAAACTACTTTTTCAACTCATATCTTCAACTTATCTCCCTACAGTTTTACTCTAATTTCGAGTGGGAGCACTTGCTGGATACAAAATTTAATTCCTCATCCGAGGAGTACCGATGTTGCATTCTTCCAATGGACCCTGCTACACGAAAATGAGAAATACATTAAAAACATGATCGCAATCATTCTTTGCATGCATTTTTCTCATTTTTTCATGTGGCACTGTCCATTAGAGGTATGAAACATGGGTACTACTTGGACGAGCAATTTAATTATGCATCCAAGGAGTGATACTACTCAAAATTTGAGTAAAACCATATGGAGATAAGTTGAAAATACGAGTTGAAAAAGTAGTTTTTTTAATATTTTTACTTTTTAACTCCAAAAATGGTGAATCATCATCTTGAATCCTATTGGGTCTTATAAATTTGATTTTAGTTGTACATTTTTCTTTCTAGGCCCACTTTAGAAATCAAAATTTATCTAATGATGGATATAAGTTATGTGTTCCTAAATGAAAGTGATTGGAGCAAGTTAGATAGGATTATGCCTCCAACATTGTGGGGCACATTTCTTTAGGCAATATAGTGGAAAAATTATAAAGGTATATGTATTTTCCCAAGATATAAGAACATGTACTTAGGTTCATAAGGTTATTCATGGTTTGTTGTACTAGCAGGCCTAGTAACAAGAAACAAGTTCTATATAATATCTTACCTATCCCCACCTGTCCTTTGGTAAATCAATTCCATAGAATTTGTGGGAGGTTTACTAACAACCATGAAGGGACATGACTACCTATTTTTCGTAGTTGATACTTTCAGCAAGATGTATGTTTTAATGCCTTGTAAAAGGAACATCAATAAGCAAGAAGTAGAAATTTTTTTCCTTGGATAGGTTTGGGTGTACTTTGGGATATTCAATAGCATCATTTTCAGAAAAGCATGCAATATTTCTAAGTGAATTTTGGACTACATTTTGGGAGAAGGTGGACATCACATTTAAGAGGTATACAAAATTCCATCCACACATAGATGGGAAGATAATAACATTTAAAAGGAATTTAGTGAAACTTCTGATGGGTTATAATTAGAACCATCCAAAGACTTGGGAAAAAAATATGGTATATATATAACAATCTCATAACACAATACTCCACGCTTCTATTGGTAAGACCTCGTTTGAAACTTGTTTTGAATATTTTCCCACTTCACCTTTGGATATTGCATATGGGAATTAAAGTGGAGTGAGGGAGGGTCTTTCATGGATTCCTTAAGGGCATAAAATTATTTGAGAAGATTAGGAAGATCTATTTATAGGTATAGGAGACATTGTATAAGTCAGGAAAAAAAGATAATGCGAAGCATGATTAGCATAAAACAGAGAAGTCCTTCAACATGGGAGGTGTAAGGTTCCTATACCAATAGGAGTCATAGCTTATGAATGGATGAGATTTAAACCTGTAATATGTACATACCTTTGATTTTTGCAAATGTTTTCCATATTCAAAACAAATAAAATAAAAAATAAAAAATGAAAAGAGGGTATGTCCTAAAAGATAGATCAAAGGACAAAAAGAATGAAAAGGTCAAAACAGAGGAAAAAATGAACCTCGATAAAAAAGAAAAAGACCATGAAAGTGTGCAAGTCCAAATGCCACTGCTATTTGTCTTTCTGCATAATAATGATTGTATGCAACTTGTTATTCATGCCACAATCCATGGTAATCAAACAGTTTAATCTTGGTTATTCCATGTTTAGAGATAGAGAATAAAATCTGACCAAACACTGTAATCTTGGTAGATAAGTAGATAGGTAGAGAAAATAAAAGGAGCTCAACAATTTAATATGAGCCCTTGGATGTAATAAGGATAGACTTAGATAGATTTCCATTATAAAAGAAAAGAAAAAGTTTTGATAAGGGTTTTCCAGCTTAAGTGCACCCTAATAAAGAGTAGAAATATGGTAGGATGAGTAGATGGGTAAGTAGTTGAATGGTTGCAGAATTATGATGAATGGTTAGTTAAGATCATATCATTTGATTTCATCATGAAGTTACTAAAGCATGGATGATAATGGAGCAGTTACAAAAAGTCAACTGGTTAACCCCCCCATTAATTTTACCTTCAATTTTACTAATTCCCCATAAGCAATGACAAAAGTACCCAAAACCTTAAGTTAGAGGGGCTCAGAGCATTTCCCTGAATTCTGGAGGGACCGGACCCTCGGAAAATAACTTATATGGTCTAAGTACTGAAACACCCTTACTAACATACACTCCCTTCTTTTTTTGCTTAAGCAAGAGTTGGTCCTTCTATTCAAAAGAATCAGTAAAAATAGATTACATAAATTACAATAAAACCAAAAAAGATGGGGGCCCTAGAGTTAACTAGCCACCCAAAGTTTTGGGTACTGAGCCTAAGCTCCAAACCGAGCCAAGGGCCCACCAACAAAACAACTAGTCCTTCAGATTATTAACAATTGCCAAAACCATACCATCCTCCTTCAGCAATCTGACGGACATGGTTTCATCTCAGAACGGAAACAAGCACCCTCTATAATTCAGGAAATGGACCCGATGAGAAAATATAGACCACCATAGAAGGATTTCGGGTCCACCAGGGGGGAGAACCCTCGTGTAGGAACTTTGCCCGAAA
Source organism: Pinus tabuliformis (assembly GCA_031772625.1). Lineage (NCBI taxonomy): Eukaryota > Viridiplantae > Streptophyta > Pinopsida > Pinales > Pinaceae > Pinus > Pinus tabuliformis. The sequence goes on along the minus strand of CM062817.1, from coordinate 1,390,898,161 downwards.
TCTACCAGATCCATGATTCAAGCCAGAACATCATGGAAGATAACACTGCCATCATACTTGAAATGACATAACACCATCACATAATTAACGATAGAGTCCCACAAAATAGCCTGATCAATTCTGATCGTTGATCCAAACCTCGAGATCTCATGGATGCTTGCTATTTCGCACTGCTTTATGGAGACGATCTTTAGAATGCGATGCGGGCGGTTTACCATATCGGCCCCACACCACGTGTCAGAAGCAGTATGGGATCGCTCCCACATCACGAAATCCACTTCCCGCTTGAGAGGAGAGCGATCAAGCAAATACCCCTCAATGAGAGGTTTTGTCTTCTGAAGAGTGGAAAAAGGAATACTGCTGCCACTGGAGAAGCCCTGATACCCTTCCTTCGTCAACAAGCTCAGGTTCCTGAACCCGAAACTTAACCTGTACTTAACACCCAATAACCTGAGAATTCCTTCCACGATACACCAGGGAATTTTGAAGATGGAATTACTCATGTTGCTGAGACCATTCGATGCCTGCCTCTTACCAGAGATCTGCTCGACCAAAATTAGGGAAACATGCAGAGGCCAAATCATAGCTATCTTGCTTCTGTAGTTTTGTTTCTATACACTTCTCTATCCTCTTCCGCTTGAGTGTGACAGAGAATTTTTAGACTACCCTGAGGCACTACTTGCCATCCCATTGAAACATAGCACTCCTTACAATTTACCCCTTGGTTTACCAGTATATCCGCTAGCTTATTGGCCTTTCTGCATATGTGGTTGAATTTTACTGTACGTAGTCCCTAAAGGTGACCCTGAATTCTTTGAAAGACTTGGATTAATCTCTAGTGATTAGAGACTTTCTCCGGCACTGTCCCATAACTGATTCGTTTGACCGAGTTAATGACTCACTCAGAATCCGCTTCTATCACCACATTTAAGCAATTGCCTTGTTGTAGATAATCTAAAAATTGCTCCAGAGCCATTAGTTCCACCATGTTATTGGTAGCTTTTTCTAAATGACCATGGAAGAGAGATAAAATTCTCCCATCTTCATCTCGCAGAATCCCTCCAAAACCTGCAGATCCTAGATTACCTTTTGAAGCTCCATCTATATTGTATTTCAAAAAACCTCTCGGGGGAGGATGCCAGAACTCCTTTTCAGTTTCCTTTAGGAAAACTTTCCTATTCAGGCTTTGTGGGATGATCCTTTGCATATCCAACTACCTGAGAATTTTCTTATCAGCCTCTGAGGGAGGATTATTGGGAAGATTTCTCACTGTGGTGCCAACCATTTCCTTAAGTTGTTTTAAGATTTGCTCAAACAGGCTAAGAGAAGGATTCTTTTCATTTTTGAAAATTCTCTTGTTTCTTTCCTTCCAGACATTCCATATAATGAAGCTTGGCATGAGAGCCCAAGCATAGTTAAGAACTTCATTGTCTGAAAAATTTCTTCTCCAATTGCTCAGAGTATTGATGATACTCTCTTTGTCCCTATCCGTTTTTTGGAAAATGGAGGCAAATGTGTCCCATAACCTAGAAGTGAAAGTGCAGCTGTTGAGAAGATGTTCCATGGTCTCCTCTTGGGCTTCACAGAGCTGGAATCTAGAAGGCCCTAGGAAACCCCTTTTTTGGATGTTGTCCCAAGTCAAGATCTTTCTGTGATACACCAGCTACATGAAGAGTTTGATCTTCATCCACCCTTGATGTCTCCATAGGTTCAGCCAAATTCTGTCCTGAGCCTGGGACGCCTGCTCCAGGAGAATACTTTTAGCCTCTTTGATATTAAAGATGCCTTTTTTATTGTTGCCCCACCTTAGTTGGTCCTGCCCCTCAGTAACAAGAATCATCTCTTGTTCTAGTATTCTCATGAGTGCCTCTGCTTTTATTTTCATGGGTCCATCGTCTCTGCAATCTATGTTTCTCTAGGTTCTCCATTTTCCTGACTTGTTAGTGTGATCCCAAGAATCTTTTACTTTTATTAATCCTTGGTTATATGTTTCATGCTTAAGGTCCAAAAATTCTTCTTTTAGCAATGTTGGTTCTTGTTGCCATTTACCCTCCTAAAATAGTGCCAGATCCCCTTCTCTGATTTCCTAAAAACTATTTCTTTGAACTAAGCCTCTATTCTCCCAGGCCTTGTTCCAAATGGATGAGCCCCAAATATTTCCAGAAATCCTTATGAGATTAGTATGACGGTAGGCACTGGCATATTTTTCTTTCCAATTACTTTCCCATTGGGCTTTTGGATCTTTAACCCAATGCCACCAAAGTTTAGCTACTAGAACGTTGCTGAGTATCTCCTGATCATCCAAGCCTAGGCCTCCTTGGTTCTTGGGTTGACAAATCTTTTCCCAAGAGACTAATGCCAATTTATTTCTATTCTCCTCCTTGCCCTAGAGACAATCCCTTTGGATTTTTCCAGAATTGTTGTAGAACTCCTTTTGGAGCTGGGAGTGCTGAAAGCATAAAAACTGGGAAAGATTGGAGCATCGATTTTGCTAGCACCAATCTCCTGACCAGATTTAAAGATCTAATGGTCAAGTTTCTGACTTTATCCTACATCTTATTGATCAACGGTTCCCAGATGCTTTTATGCAAAGGTTTTGCAATTAGAGGCACTCCCAGATACTTGGAAGGGAGGGAATCCCTTTGAAAGCCTAGAATTCTTGAGATGTTTCTCTGAATAGCAATATTGGTATTAAAGAAAAATATTTTTGATTTGGAAAGATTAACTTCCATACCTGTAGCCATGGCAAAGTCATTTAGAATTTGTTTGTACGCTAACTCCTCCTTAACTGTGGGGATACCTTGTAACAAGGTGTCATCTACAAATTGTTGATGAGTCAAAACTGTTCATTCTCCATTAGTTGAAGTCCCTGTATTTTTCCCATAATTCTAGCATGCTTGATCGATGGACCTAGTCCTTCCATCATGAGGATGAAGAGAAAGGGTGAGAGTGGATCTCCTTGTCTAAGGCCTCTTGAAGGAAGAAAAATCTCAAAGGGAGAGCCATTAACCAGAATTGAAAAGCTAGAAGACATTACAAGGGCCATGATCCACCCGACCCAGTTATGATCAAAACCAAATGCAATTCGTACTTTCATGATCTATGCCCAGTTCACTTTATTATATGCTTTGGTTATGTCTAGTTTCATGACCATTACAACTTTCTTCTTGCTTGTTAAGGAGTGAACCACCTCATGAGCTTGAATGAGGTTCTCTAGAATTTGTCTGCCTTCTACATATCCAGTATGTTCCCCTGATACTAGAGAAGGAAGTAAAGGTTTGAGTCTGTTGGCCACAATCTTGGATATAATCTTGTAGACTACATTACATAAAGCAATGGGTCTATACCTTTCTGGAGTTTGAGCATTGTCTTGTTTGGGTATCAAGGAGATGAAGGATGTATTGAGCACCTTCAAGATAGTTTTGTTCAACCTGGAATCCTCCACGACCCTCAAAATGTCCTGTTTTACAATATTCGAGCAGGCTTTAAAGAAATCCACATTGAAGCCATCTCGGCCCGGTGCTTTACCATTCTGCATTTCTTTGAGGACTTCACTGACCTCCCTTTTAGTCATTGATCTGTTAAGGTTGAAATTGTCCTCTCTAGACACTAGCTTAGGAATATGACTGGTCAAGTTCCTAATGTAATGATATCCTTCTAGGTTGTTTTCCTAAGCTATGCCTCGAAAGTGCTGGACTAACACATCTTCTATATCCTTTTGTGATTGTTGAATCTGTCCATTCTCATTCTTGATCGATGAGATTCTGTTGTGAGTTTTGTTGGCCATAGTGGATTTGTGGAAAAATTTGGTATTGCGTTCTCCCTCTTTTAGCCATTAAACTCTGGATTTTTGTCTCCAAGATATTTCCTCTTGTTTACACGAATTATACCATTCTTGATGATGTTTCTCGACTTGATCATTTTTGTCTATGTCAATGCCCTTCTTGATCATGACTTGGTTGAGTTCCTGCATTTTGTTTTCAACAGATTTCTTTTCAACAAAAATGTTGCCAAAGTCATTCTTGTTCCATTCTTTTAGTTTCATCTTGATGTGCTTTAATATTTTGTGTAGAAGGAACATTCTTGTTCCCTGAATTTCCAAATCTTCCCTCCACCATTTTTCAATATTGCTCATAAATTTTGGGTGTGAGAGCCATATATTCCCAATTCTGAAAGGTCTATTCCGGGGAGTCCCTATGCTCTAGATCTCCATTTGGACCGGTCAGTGATCAGATCTTCCAAAGGGAAGAACCCTTGTTATTATTTCATTATCTATTAGCATAATATCCTCCGAAATTATCAATCTGTCTAACTTGGAGGCTACATGAGACTCTCCTCCTCTTTTATTATTCCATGTAAAGTAGCCATTGCTTGTCTCCATATCTACTAGCTTCATATTATATGTGAAGGTTTGAAAGTCCAAAGAGTCTGTATTTAGAGCTCTTGTTCCCCCTTTTTCTCTAAAAGTGATTTAATCATATTAAAATCCCCTCCTATAATCCAAGCTATCCCTGGATGTCTGTTCTTGAGATCCACCAGGGATTCTATGAACCAGAGTTTTTCATCTATTCTTTGAGGGCCATAAACATTCATGACAAGATAAGTTTCCCTATCTCCAATACGCTGAATGATCACTGATAAATAATTCCTCGATGCCTTAGCATCTATTATGTTTAATCTTTGAGGATTCCATAGGGAGAGAATACCTCCTACAAAATTCTCTGCCTTTACTTCTAGAAACTCAAATCTGCTGAGCCATTTGCTATGTATTTGTCTTAAATTTTGGATGCAGCATTTCATTTCCTGGATAGAGATTATATCCGGAGCCTCATGTTTCATTCTATTACTAAGCATTGTTTGTTTCCTTTTCCTGCCTAGACCTCTAATATTCCAAGATGTGAACTTCATATTTAAATATTAGTAAAGCAATAGCTTGCTAGATCTTTCATCTGACCTAAGTCTATCATGAGTTTGCGACATTCCATCAGTAGCTCATTCTGTTTTTTCCTTCCTCTTTTCTTTCCTGGGTTTCTAGGTGCTAATCCCGAAGTCGTTTTTATCGCTTTCACGCCTTCATTGCTTTGCCTGCCAATGTTTTTTGCCCCCTCCAAACCCTTAGCTTGAGTTCTCCATAAATACAGTTGTTGTATTCTACTTAACTCTTCTTGAGGTAATGATTCTATGCCCCCGGTTGTTCCCTGATTTAAGAACCCCTCCAGATCTAGGTGTTCTCTGTTAAGAATCTCCTACAACAGCTCATGGTCCTCCAGATCTAGCTCACTTTGGGTCATTTCCTGATCCATCTCCCTCTTTGTATCACTCATCATGATCTCTTTCTGTTTTTCGTTTTCCTATGTTTGTTCCCTGTTTTCTTCCTTCTCCTTTTCCTCAAGACTTCTTTCCCTTGCTTGCTTTTCTGCTATTAATTCTTCATCCTCTTCAAGAACGTGGAACTGGTTCTGGCTAACCTTTTGTCCTTCTTTTTGTTGTTGTTTCACCCCTTTTTTTCCGCCTTTTCCTTTGTGTACCACGTTGTGAAAATTATCAGCATCTTTCATTGCATTAGATTTGCTCTTGTTGTCTGCTTTTCTGAGAGGGCAATCTCTGAGAAGGTGCCCATGTTCATGGCATCTATGGCACCTGAATAGAATATGCTCGTAGTCTACTGCTTGAACCCATTCCTCGTCAAAGACCTCCAGAATTACCTCATCCGGAAGAGCTCCTGATAAATCCATCTCCACACAAATCCTTGCAAAGGAGGTGTATTTTCCCCTTCTTGTGGCTTCAGAAGCTTTAACAAATTTACCTAATTTGTTTCCAATGGCCGCGAATGATTCAGTTTGGCAGTAATCAAGAGGTAGAGAATAAATTCTTACCCAGACCGGGATCGAAGTAAAATTTTCCCACTCCGGAACGAAGTTCATCTTCCATGGTCTCATATAAAGGTTTGTTGTTGCGTAGAAGTAGGACCCTCCTTCAAACACTATGTCTTTGTCTTCAATGTTCGTAAAAACCACCATAAAGAAACCCTTTGACCCAAGATGTAGATCAATGCTCCCTTTGGGTTTCTAGTGGTATTTGATCCACATTTGCAAAGATTTTCTGTGGGCCATAATCCCATGAATTTACAAATGATTGCATAGGTGCCCATGTGTTCCGTCTGTGCCTGTAGTGCTGCATCATTTAAAACTACTCTGTGAGTAACTTCAACTTTGGGTTTACAAGAACCATTTTGTCTGTTGTCTTTTGTTCCTTATTTTTTGTCAGCTTCCTCCTTGTTTTTAGTGTTGTTATTCTCCTTTAGTTTGGTTCCTTTTTTCTCTTCTGCCATGTTCCTTCTTTCTTCTTCAATGATTTCTATGCCTTTATCTAGAACCTTCTTGCCCTTATTGGCCACAACTTCCTTGTAGGAGGGAGTGGAGCTACCTCCTCTGCGATTTTCCATGTAAAAACCTCAATTGTAACCTAAACCCTAGTTGTTCGCAGTTCTCGCTCCGCCCTATCATATGTTATTATTTTGCTTGAATCGACATTCAATCCCTTCATAATACATTCATTTCATCTAAAAATCCCTCTTCCTAATGAGAAATTATCATTTACCTAGGGAAAGTAATTAACCATACATAAAACCCCTTTTTCCCAAAAAAAAGCATTAGCATAAGCTATAATTTGTAAATGTGGATATATGAATAAATTATACTTAGCACATTTTCCTTCCGCCTTCATTTTCATATTAACTTTAATTTTTATTATATTTATTTAACTCCCGAAAAGAAAACCCCCTTTTCTATATGTTTTATTACAATTCCATATGTTAATATCCCGCCCCGATGGTTTGAAATATAAACCTTAGTAGTAAACTAATTAAACGGATTAATTAGTCAATCCATGACTAAATAAGAGTCGTAACCCTCCGCCAAACAAAAATGGGTTAATTAATCAAACAATGATTAATTAATAACTTGTTCCTCCAATCATTTCACCCCCGACGTCATTAAGAATCCCTAAACTACAATTAACATCCTGTCGAGCCCCTCCATTAACTTCCCGGTCAAATCAATGCGCTGATCACTGTGCAATCTAACCCCTTCAGATCCAATGGCTGATGCTCATATCGGGCAGCCCCCGATGGATGACCTTTCCCTGCCCAATGTGAGTGGTTTCACTGCTCACCCCACTGCTATGTGGCGCCCGATGAATGACATCGGGTGGCCTTTGCCCAAAACCACCTTATCCTGAAAAGTGGTGCGATGGATCCTGCTTACCACCTTCACTACATGACAAAATGTCACATCCCGCAGTTGGCGCCAACTGTCGTTTTCAAACGTACCCATCAATATCATTGGCTTTATGCATAAAACCAAAAAACCCACAGTTTTTCATTTTTTGTCGTAAAAAAGAACATTCTCATTCCATGCAAAGCATAGAGTACGTTCACTGGCCAAACTGCTACCAACTGTCAACCTTCTATGGCTATTGAACTCCAAACCACCTTGTGGACCTATGCACTTTTCGCAAACAAGTGCACTATCACCATTTACCCCATTTCCACTAATAAACCATGTTCTCTTACCAAACCTAAGCTGAATTGCTTTAAAAATTAAGTAATTTAGTAAATTAAGCTGCCTGATAGTCCTGAAATCCTCTGAAATAGACCAATTGTTCCCAATTTCCCTGAAACCCTTTGCCCCATCCTTGAATCCACAAGAACCAAGGATGGAAGCCCCAATTGCACTGAATGTCATGCCCATTACAACTCCTCACAGGGATTTAGACCACCTTCCACTTGCAGACAAAGATTTCCATATTAAAGACACCTCTGTCTCCAAATCCCCTTTGAAACTTTTCTGCAAATACAGAGACCAATATTTGAACCAAGTAGACTCCATTGGACTTTGGGAATCAGGTTTGCCTAAGTACCAGTTCCCCAGAGTGCATGTATTCCCAGAGATTGTACATTACTGCCACATGAACTATGATCTTATCCAAAGGGCAGTAAGAACTCCTGACGAGTCTATTTTGTTTACTATCACTACTGAATCCATTAACCAGATGCTTCAATTACAGCCAAGCCAAAGTCTAACCCCCCTTTCCATTGGAGATATGCTGAACAGATACCCTACACTCACTTCAATTAGACTAGCCCAGTTATTCCAGACTTTTATCAGAGAACCAAAGTATATCCCAAAGGAACCTCCTCCTTACTTATGGACCATATTCTCCAGCCTTGGTCAACATATAATAGATATGATTTCCAATGTACTAGTTGCACCACTAGTGAATTTGTTGATGAGATCATAATATCCATCATGTCAATCTACTCTCCTGGCCAACCACCAACCATCATATTTGACTATGCGAAGTTTATTGCTGACAGAATCCATGATCAATTTATGAGGTTGGAAAATGAAAGAGTGTTTAAATATTGCTCAGTTCTATATCATTTATTCTTATACTACCAAGCTGATAGATTTCTAGTTGCCCTACAAAAGCTAGATACCAGAGGAAACCCCAGATCAGTGATCTTTTGGACTTCTTTGATTCATCAGTTTGATGCTTAGTACTCTTATAATGAGTTCATAGACCTCTTTTTACATCCAGTAGCAACCATCTTGTTGGGAAGCCCTCCACCTTGAATTAGTGTAGACATCACGAGGGTTCTACAGTTGTCAAAGCAGTACAAAGTGGGGGATTGGTACTTGTACCAACCACACCGAAATCAGGATTTATGGATGTGAATTTCCACCTTAAAAATTGCCAAAATACCTCCCCATGAGATTATTTTATCTAGAGTACTACAAGCAAATGATCAATTCAGATGAGGTGCACTTTGTAAAAGCCAAGAAGAAAGTCCAACTTAGAGTAAAAGATCAATTTGTCCCATTTATTTGTAACAATAGGGAAGCAGGAAAGGAGGCATATCAAATCCTCCAAATGTTGAAACCGAAACAGAGTTTCATGTGGATCTATGACCTCTTCAACTTCATTTGTAATAGGAGACAAAATAATAAAATATCTCCTTACATCCACCAGAGGATCCCCGAAATAGAACAATATTCTAATCAATCTGAATGGGTGGAAGGAACTTTAATAGATCGAGATACTACAGAGGTTGCTATTGATAATGTATTAATGGACTTAGACAGAAGACTTGATGAAGATTACTTTGTATAGGTTCTAGGAGAGTCTCAATCTTAGAGAAAAGCGTAGGGCCACAGTGGGCAGACAAAAGAAGCAGGTCCATCAGCAGAGGCAGGACCATCAAGAGAACCAGAGTCTTCAAAACAAGCAGGACCATCAAAGCAACCAGAGCTTTCAGAGCAGCCAGAAGAATCTGAACATCTTGAAATTTCAGAGGAACTTGCTCAACCTGAAAAAATTATGAGCAATCCCCCTATTTTGCAGACTCCTCTTAATGAGGAAAGGAACCTTAAAAGAGACAGAGAGGAGGCCACTCCTTCCAATAGGCCTATTGACCAAACCTTTGCTAAGAGGCAGAGGTTAAATCCATATGTGGAGCAAGAATACACTGAGGAAACAATAGAGATTTCAGGGGTAGAGAGGACAGAAAGCAGGCTCAACACTCCTTTAGGAGGGACACAAGAACCTTCCACCTCTCAAACTCAAATGTTGGAAAGGTAATAGAGTGTGGAAGTATCCTCCTTTAGTGATCCCACAGTATAGAGCCAAGACATCAAAAAAAAAATACAAGGAAATCAAGGTAAGAAATGAAAGGCTGAAGGTGCAAATCTATGCACAATATCTGAGGATGGCTCCAACCAACCAAACAAGGCTAATGTTAGCCTTTGATATAAAAGAAGGCAAGATGTAGATGAGCTTTCTCAAGCCAACCATATAGCAACCAAAATCAATGGCAGACTACTTTAAGACAGATTTTGAGGTATTGGTAAAGGATATCCATCCTATTGACCAAATCAAGTTGCATAAACAAACTGGTGAAATGTTCTATTCCATGTTGACCAGCAAGGCCATAGCAGCCCACCAACTTCATAATTCACTAAATAACATTTCAACACAATTTCAGTTGGAAAAGGCCTCTTCTCAGGCCAAAGACACTAGAATAAAGTCCTTAGAGGACTTGGTCATAGAGTTGGGACATGATCCCAAGGATGTTAAGGCAGCAGAGCAGTTGATAAAGAAGAAAAACGATGACATAGCTGCACTGAAGAAGCAACTCAAGATTCCTCCTCTTCATCATCCTCAAATAGCTGAAGTTTTAGAAACACAGAAAGAGGAAGAACTTATGGACCTAGTCCTTAAGTTAAATGACCAATTGAAGGAAACTAAGAAAGAATTGGATAATTTGATACAGTCCAAGCAGAGTGAGTTGGCCACCACTCCTCAGACTATAATACCTATAGTTTCCACAACAGTACCCTCCACCTTGGCAGCTGCCTTGGCACCTACACTTCCTCCAGCTACAACATTACTAGTAACAAGCACTACATCAGGCACAAGTACATCGACCAACACAGAGACACCAACATATAAAACTATAGAGTTGGTCAAAGCCATGGAAGAAATGAGTATCCAGGCCACAAAGCTCAAGAAACTCAGAGAGCAAGTGACAAGTCTAGAAACCAATTGTAAACTTGCATAGATACAATGCAAAGAAACCTAAGGATGGCAGAAAGGATAGAAGCCCTTGAGAAAGACTTAATGCTACAAGAGCCATTTGGAGAAATGAAATAAATCCTTTGGGCCAACATCATTCATTCCATCAATGATGTTTGGCCTTCTATTCAGATTATTTTTTAGCAAACATAATTAGTCAAAATGGCTACAGAGGTGATCCACAAGGCAGTGGATGAATTGGGAAACAAACTTGAAGAAGCCAATTAGTTGATCACCTTTTTGAACAGGAAAAACAGATATCAGCCTGATGAATTAGAAATAGAGGATAGAATGGCAACAATCATAGACATCAAAAAGGTTCTTACCAAAAGGAACCTAATGCTTATTCTGGAGAAAAGATGTCAAAGTATCCAAATAGACATTCACAGCTTGATGCTAAAGTATGGCATCTTAAAAGAAAAAGGACTTCCCAGTCCTATGGTGATACATGAAAAATTGATGACCCAGGAAGATTACATTGAAAGGTTAGAAAAGCTGGCCAAAAGCCAAGCTAGTACTTCAGGGGTGGAATCTTTGTTGAGTGGAAAGGTGCTTTATGATGGCCTGGAGAATCTGTTCTACATAGAACATGAAGTCAAGCACTTGTTCAAAAGAAAACTGAATTTTTCCAAGTACACAGAAGCCGATGAAATCTACAGGAAAATGATAAGGATGAAGTTACCTAACAGTGAATGGTGGACCAATTTGACTGATTTACTATAAGTTACTATAGTAAATCTATAAGATAATAATTTCCAAGTAAAACAGGTAAAAGAGGATCAAAACAGCATAGGTAAAGAGTATCAGTAGGTCAAAGATGAAAGTGATTCCAGCACATAATTACAAAGCAACTGTAAGAGCCAAATCCGAGTCGTAATAGCCAGCACAGTCATAATAAAAGGGATAGCTAGAAGACAGTTCTCCATCTGTCTCTATCTTCGTGTTGAAGATATTTTTTGTTTCCTAGAATAATTCTCATATAGTTATGAGATATTTTGTATTAATTTTTGTATAAATACTTCACAAATCGAAGTAATTAGTGTGGATTAAAATACATTTTTAAAGACATATTATTTTTGAGCCAAGGAGCTATTGTACTCAAGACTGGACTGGTTTTACTGGAAATGAAATAAAGCTTAGTACATTTCACGGGATTCTTGTGCACAATTGGAACAAATAAGTATCATTTTCTCATTTTTAAATACTGTATTCTCTTTATGTCAGGAAATATTCATATGTCTTTCTTATACAATCTTAAAATCAAACAAGGAATGGTGTCATCAGAATTAGCTTAAGTGCTCTCTATTTTAACTGTTTGCTTTATTTATCTTTTCTACTAAACTGCCTTGGTCTGGGGATCCTTAATTGCCCCCTTACTTCCATAGTGTACCCCACTTTTGGCCCATATTTGAGGATTCTTCATTGCCCTTTGCTACTAGCCATCCTTCCTTTCTTCATCCCAATCCCGGTTAAGGATTCTTCATTGCCCTTGGCCCTGGTTAGAACTTTCACCCATTTTGAACCTGTAGATTTGCTCTGGTTGTGCTAGCCTGCCTTGTGGAATCTTACCTCAGTGATAGATCAAATCCAATTAAGCCTTTCTTGATTGACTCCATAGCCCAATGGCCTAAATATTTTCTCTGCCCATTTGTCTTCTTAATTCCACCACCCAATCAAAACAAACAATCCTGAACATTAAGAACTAGCCTGAAATCTTATTTAAACAAAGTTAAATTATAAAGAGAGAGCCCTCTCTAGACTTAGGTTGGATAGAACTTGAGTCTAAAAGATTAGGTTTGTGGTTACCTCGGACTATTCCTTCTTTGATAACTTCTAAGGAAAAAATCTGAGTGATAACAGGAGGCATAGTATGGTTACAGTTGAATAATTAGGAGGTACAAGGTACTGGTAAGAAAATTAAGGATCTATGATATTGTGCCCTTCAGATATTGGAAAATGTGGGAGATAATTCCTATAAATTCATACTACCCCTAGCATACATGCACATTTACTCGATGGTGAATATAGAGAATATCAAACTCTATGAGCATTCCATGCTAGATCAAGAATAGGAACATATCCTACCTTTTGTGGAGGATTTTGCACCAGATTCTTAGGTAGAGTTGGTACATGATATAATTTTATATAAGAGGTCTGTAAATATTATACAAGTAAAAAGGGTCATTGGAAGATTTGTTTGAAATGACAACTTCCATGCAAGGCTAAATGGTATGCCCAAGATAATGTAGAGGGCAAATCTCCTCATCTAATTCGGTAGAAGCTTTTGGGGACCAAAAGCCACCCAAAATTGGGTGTGATATATATTGGATCTTTAGGTCGTTTTACATCCTGTAGTTATTTTAGAGTGAAAAAAGTGCAGGAATAGTTTCATAGATCCATTTTTACCCATGGGACCTAGTTTTGCAAATTGGGGTTTAAAAGCTTATGGGATCAGTTTAAGGCATCAAATGGAATTTTTTAGTAGTAAAACTTTTATTCTTAATCTTGACACCATGTTGGATTCTTCTACACATAAATACCTTTCGAACATTGCAATAATCACCTAAATTAGAGTTCATATGTAAAATTTATAACTATCAGAAGTTGAACTTCCTCCCTTGACCACCATAATTTTAAAGGATATCATGTTCGCCCCTATTATTCATGAAAAATATGCTTGATATGTGATCATGATGAAGAATACTATAAGATATTAAATATTGTAAGTCTATTTAAGTGTTGAAGGAGTCAAACCTAACCACTGGTAGGATATCAGGTTGTGTTATAGTTGGGTTAATGGGAGGAAAGGTGATTCCATTCTATTTGAGTGCATTTTATTCCATGAATGAGTGGAGTAACCAATATTTCATAGGGAGAGAAAAAAATTAGAGTATTTATTTATTATAGCATCCCATGAGCTACATACATCACTTCTTTATACATATATCCATTTTCAATTTAGAGAAAAAGAGTAGAGTATCTAGTAACCTTCGAGTTGAGTTGTCTCCCAATAAGGTTTCCTAATATATATCTTGTGTTACTTTGTGGTTTGTGAATTTTAATTTAATTTTATGTATTTTATTAATAATTATAATTTTCATGCATATGCAATAAATAGTGATTTACAAATCCAAAAATATGAGGTGAAATGAACCCTCATAGTTTAGATTTCAAACACTAGTTATAATTTGATCAGATCTATTGTGCTGAAATGTCTAATGGAATATCAACAATAGTTTATGGATTAGTTATTTTATTTTTTGGGTACTCAATTGGCTCATAGCTCATCCTATCATCCTCAATCGGATGGGATAGGAAATATTGTGAATAATTTTTTAGAATGATGTCTATGTTTCTTTGCATTTTATAAATAAACACAATCGGTCAAGTAGTCTCCCTTGGTAGAATGGTGGTACAAGACATGCCAACATAATTCATGAAAAAAATCCCCATTTATGTCATTTTGTGTATATCCTCCTCCATCCATTACATCACCCCTAAAAGGGACTATAAAGGCTCAAGAAATAAACGACCACATGAGGCATCAACAAGAGGCTCTCAAACTATTAAAGGACAAATTTGTTATAGAATAAAATAGGATGAAAGATAAAGTATATAAAAATCAGAATGATAGGGAATATGAAGTGTTGGATTGGGCATTTTTTATACTAAAACCATATAAATACATTTCCCTCTAACAATAAATAAAGGATCATGAATTAGAACTAAGGTATTATGCCCCTAATAAGGCGTTGCAAACATTTAGAAGTATGACTTACAAATTGAAGTTTCCTGATTATTAATGTGTACATCACTTCATCCACATTTCTTTCTTAAAGAATGTAATCAATGACATGATCTCAATCCAAAGTATTTTATAATAGAGTATTGAAGAAGGAAAATTCATATTAGAACTAAAAACAATCATGGAAACAAGGACTAAGAAGTTGAGAAATCAAGCAACCATTGAGTACCTTATTAAATGGAAGAACCCACAAATTGAAGAGGTGACATGGGAAGATGAGTTGTTCATATAAGAAAAAAAGTGGTTAGTTAAATGTTGAGTACAACACTTTTTTGAAGGGAATAGGCAAGTTAAGTCTTTTATAAGTGATCTGAATTGTCCGAGGAATGAGACAAAATATTGACAATAGAAGGGTGTCATAACTGCATAAAAGAAATATTGTAAAGCTATATGAAAATATTATGATTATTAATGGTAAAAATTTTGTTGTCCTACATCATGAGAAAGACTTTCTTGTTTTTATAATAGGAAATTACTATATATATATATATATATATAGATATATTATTGACAGTGCTTTCACCTAGCTTCATGGACTATTGTCTTATGTCTAATGCCATGCGTGAATACCATGGGTGAATAAGGTAAAAACAAGTGAATAGTTGTATATCATAAAAGCTAAATGTATGATTATATATATATTTTTTCTAACTATAAAAATCAATGTCTAAATACCATGGCTCACGAAATCCATGGGCTTGGAAACCACCAATAGTAGAAAACAATTATTGACCAGAGTAATTTGATGGAAAAGGTGGATAGCTAAAATTTCCACTTGAATCATATTTCCCCCCTTATGAAGCAATGATCAGTGAACCCATTAGATGGGGAAGATTTTGTTGACCTTTGACTTGGGTGAGCCACTTTCCCTTTTTTAGTGACTTGATAAATCTAGATCCTCTATTGGAGAGTTCCATTAACCTATGTGTCCATTATATGATTAAGGTTGCCTATTCCATGCAATAGGAATTCAAATCTTTCGGTTCCAATTTCTCTACTATCTATACCATGTCTAATAATGGTGGAAATGATGACTAGAGGAGCTTTGCATTGAAGACTTATTGTCATCCAAGGAAGTGGGTAATACTTATCTCAAAAGCATTATCACCAATCACCTTGGTGATTATGTAAATTCAATAGAAAAATGGATGAAGCTTCTAATGGCTTCATGTATCGCACTCTTTCTACAAATGCACTCAAACTTTGTCTGCCACTTCAACTTTGTTTAACACCTGGTCTTGATCATGGTGATGTTCTTTTTCTTAGTATTCGGTTTCTATAAACTATGATGGACATGTTTATTAATGTATTGAATATTCTTAGTGATTTGGGTTTCTTGTTTAGTGTTAGATTGAGCATGGGAAGATTCTTCCTATATGGAGACACATGGAAATTATACATCAGTTGAACCCAATGGTTGAAATCCCAATCCTATCTAAAATGTATATGGCTATTTAACCTATGGATGGATCTATTGTAGCTATTCTAAACATAGGGGACATTTTCATCCCATGTGCGTGCATGGTTGGAGTTTTACATGCAAAAATATAAACAATCAACATTTTGATGAGCTTAGTCTAGACATAAGTTTTGGGGTGGAATTTAGTGAATCTCGTGACCTTGGTGTCCAATAGTGACTATAGGTTTAACAAAAATGTGCTTAGGAACCTATTTTCTGGATATCATATGATGGTCTATGGTATCCCAAAATGTGTATTCATCCATTGAAGGAAGAGCTTGGAAGTTCCCGCAGTCGAAAAATTTATTTTGTAGGATTTTAGAATGGTGATTTTAGAAAATTTATAAACAACCCTGAAAATATAGTCACTTCCTCCTTGGTTGAAGGAAGACTAGACATGTAGTCCATCAAGATGGATTCCCAGGGCTTGTTGGAAGTAGGCAGATGGATGTATAGTCCTTGTTCTTAACTTCTAGTTAAGAAATGGTGCAATTAATGAAGACCTTATATACTTTCCATCATCTTGTTGATGTTTAGACTAATAGATATACTTTTGTACAATTCCAATTTTCTTTTCTATTTCAAAGAATTCTATCATCTAGGTATAGTGAGCTTTCCAAATCATCTTTACATGCTCAAGTGAAGGAACAAAAAGATGGTTTGAATGGCATATTAGTCTATATTAAAGATTAAATTCCATGAAATTCATGCATATCCTTAGAATTTGGTAAGTGGTAATTGTGTAAGGATTTATCTCATAGTGTTATGCCTACCTGCAGGCCCCATGTCTCTAGGAGCAGAGCACCATTTTTATTACTACAATTGGAGTTTGACTCATTTAGCTACTGATGTGTTTGGTGCTTCCTCTCTTATATCAAATGTTGGGATGAAAATGTTGCAAGAATGTGGACCAAATTTGATGGTGATTGTTCTACAATTTTCCTTGTGTTTGCATGATCTACAAAGGATTTTGATTAGTGCTGATTACTATCTCCTTTCAGAGAATGTAATACTCCTATTGGTAGTAAGAGTGTACAATTTAATGTATTTCCTTGTCATAGGTGCGGTAATTATCAATGGAATTTGATAGTTTCTCAATATGGTATGCCACTAGATGACCATGTTAAGTGAGAAATACACCAACTGCATAGTCTAAAGAATTTATCTTAATCTCAAAAGGTTATTGCAAATCAGGTAAGGTGAGCACTCAGATAAAGCACATGAGGTGTTTTACATATTTCAAATCCTTCTACTGTGACTTCTCCCACATAAATGTTTCTTTACCACTAATATTGGTCACTTGGTTAAGGGTCCTCATAGTATGGGAGAATCCCAACACAAAAATGTGATAGAAGTTGACAAGGCTTATTAAACTATGGAGCTTAATTATTGTGGCTAGCTATGGCTAGTCACAAATGACATGGATCCTTTCCAGATCCATGTGAACACCTTATTCATCAATAATGTATCCCATGTATTATACCATGTTCATGTCAAACAAGAAATTTTCCAAGTTAGCATATAGCTTGTGCTTAAGCAAAGTTTGAAGGACATATTGAATATGTTATAAGTGTTCTACCCAAGTCTTGGTCAAGATGAGGATTTCAGCTAGATACACCATGACAAAATAATTGGTGAAATGTTAGAAGATATCATCGGTCAACGTCATGAAATTTTTCAAAACATTTTTCAAATCAAAATGCATGATCATCCATTCAAAAATACATTCATTGGACTTTAAAATAGTTTTCCATATATCAATTTGTTCTAATGGGACTTGATGGTAGCCAAACTTTATATCAATATTAATGAAGTACTTTCTCCCTTTGAGCTAGTCAAGATGGTCACTAATTCGAGGAATTAGGTATTGATTATTTACTATGACTTTGTTCAAGGCCCTATAATCAATGCATAGTCATTGGGTCCCATCTTTCTTCTACATGAGTACAACTAGGCTTTGGCAAGGTGAGGAGCTCAGTTGAATATTCCCTTTTTGAAGCATCTCTTATATTTGATGGTTTATTTCCTCATTTTCCATAAGAGAATTATGATAGATTAACCCATTAGGTAAATATGTGTCATGGGTCAAATTGATTGGATGCTTGACCTAAATGTTATAGCTTAAAATTTCACTTCCTTGGGTCTACTAGAAGGGAATAACATCATGGAAGGAATGACGCATAAATTGGTTTGTGGAAAGCTCCAAGAACCCATAATTAGTTCCTTCAATGATCACTTTCCTTTATCATCCAACACAACTAGGCCAAACACTTCTATCCATATTCTACAAGCAAGAAAAAAAAGGCTAACAATGCACCACTGACATTATGATGAAGAAACATACTGAGGTTTGTATGGATAAGGTTAAAATAGGTGAAAAATGATCACTTTAAGAGGATAAGGATCAATGGACTAGAAATGGTCAGAATTATGTTTAGATTCAATGTGATTACTTCCTAGATATATCTATAAAACAAAGCTCTCGATAGATCAAAATAAGAGGAAAAAATATGATATGTCAAACCGCTAGCATATTTCAAACCCAAAGGATTTCTGTCAATAAGCCATCATCATTGTTTGAGTGAAAATTGAGTTGTTTGTGAGAGGAGGACTATAGCCAAATACCATAGGGAATGCTATGGTGTACCATATTTATTTTGGTGTCATACAAACATAACATGCTTTTCCCTCATTCTTTCATTGTCTCATGTTGGTTTCTTATATTTATATGGCGAATATGAATATGTGCTAATGCTAAGACATTTTTGAAGGGCATAGTGTTTGGTAACTTTCTTCTTATTTGCATGTATTCAAGAACAAGGATAGAAGAAAATATATCTAGTGATTCCCCAAGCTAGTTTCACCAACTAACAAGCTTCTTTGGATAGAATTAGGTATGTTTCCTTCTACCTCCCTATGATTTTTTGTATATGCATCCATATTTTGGGATTGGATTGATTGCCCTTGACTACAACTATTCCCATCTATGAAAGCCTTGGTCATAATTTGTGGCACAAAGTAACTTGTTACTGAAAGTCAAATTTTCCATTCAACAAAAATTGCAAATCCATTGGTGAAGTTCTAGTGGGTGCATTTTTGTATAATTTTTTGTGTTTATAGAAGCAATTTTTAATTTTTCTTAGCATTATACAGTGTCTAAGAGACATTAGGGGAAGTTTGAGGTAAAAAATGAGCCTCAAAACAAAAAATGTACCAAAAAAAAAACTTTAAAAAGAACCAATAAGATTCGAGATGGTGATGCTATCACTAGGGGAAAATATTTAGGATGGACTTTATTGTATTTTTTACTCATCTTTCTGTATGTTCACTCAAATTTCAAGAGTAGACACCCATTCAGTGTGGAATCAAATTCCACATCCTAGGAGTACCCTATTTATATATTTATAAGTAGATCCACAATGGAAAAACTTAAAATATATGAAAAATGAGTGTTCAACATGCTTTTTTAATATATTTTCAAAATTTTTCAACATGGATCTACTCAAAAGTATGTAGAGTGGGTATTTTTTGGATGTGGAATTTAATTTTCCATACAATAGGTGTTTATTCTTGAAATTCGAGTGAACCTATAAGGAGAAAGATGAAAATACAATAAAAAGTAGTTTTCTTTCTTTTTCTTAAAAAAATCATGTCTTATTTTCTTATTTTGACTATTATTATATTATTATCCTTAGGAAGTCAATTTTAGACCTATAACTTCCCCTAATGGATAAGATAAGTTTGAATCTAAAGCCCTAGTGTTGGAATACTTAAGATCTAGTTTTTTCTCTACCAATGCCCCAATGCAGGTCAAAGCATAGCATTATTCGACCTTCTGCTGCTCATTTTTCTATACATTTAAGCATTGATATAATTTTATTCCTTAGATTACTCTACACAGTGTCGATATCATTTTATTTGTCACTTTACTCTAAACCAAATCATTGAAACCTCCAACCGAGTGATATGGTCATGTTTCTCATGCAAATTCTTTAGTTTTCTTACACAATTTTTTTCCTAGTTGGTGTTTTTCTTCATGATTTTTTTTCTTTTTCTTTTTCTGTAAAGCGCTAGATCTACTTCAGATGAGTGAATTTTATTTTCCTTTTCTATTTTTTTGAACCCTTTAGGGTTTTGAACCCTCTTGGGTTTGATTCCCAACATAAACATTGGTGAATAGATAACTTTCTGTCATCACTGTCTTGCTAACATGTAAGGTCCCTATAATACTAGTGTATTCCCTCATTATTATTGTTAGTGTATGTTATGTGGAATTTTTCATCTACGGATAAATAAAATTTCCCTAGGTGGGTAGCTACACCTAGAACAACAGATTAAAAGCGCTTAACCTTTTTCTATAGAAGATAAATAAGACAAGGGACCTACTTGTTATCTTTCGCTTTCCATTTGTCTCCTTTTTATGGCTTCCATCGCTCCCTCTCGAAGTTAATCTGCTCAAAAAGCACCTGTAATCATAAACAAAGGACAAAAAGCAATCAAAGAAAGAAATCTATCTACTATAAGAAAATGGAATCGAAAGCATTTACATATATAATCATCATACATAAAGATAAGAATATGAGAAAAGGTGTAAACAACTTTATTAACTAGAAGGAAGAACTACAACCATGAAGTCCGATCCATTGTCACTCTTCCAGCTTGGGTTCCAACCAACATCACATCAAAGTCACAACACTCTGGAAGCATAACAATACTTTCTTACAATTTGAAACCTCACACCAACAGTATCTACTTACAAATTCTCAAAGTCTAGCCCCTGATCACTTATATGAGTGCTCAATTTATAAGAAAATGGAGGAGGTTTGGTCCTAAATGAGGGTATTGAATTGCCTTCCAAACTTAAAGTTAGTTTCCATGGAGGAAGGGATGAGAGGATAGGAGGTTACTTAACTCATTCCCTATCCAATTTCGAGCTCATAGGGGATGATAAGTGTGGGAATATTCTAGAATGCTCCAGAAGATAAGAATATTCCCAAAACCCTATGTGGATTTCGCTCAATCTCATCCAATGCAAGTCAATGTGGGTCTAAGTGCTCTGGAAAGCACCCTGACATGGGTCTACTTGCACTGAAGCATGCTTACCCCTGACCAAGGCTACACTGGTCTATGAAGGAGGCATTTCTAGAGGGCTTCAGGCCAAGAAACTCTCAGGGAAGGAGGCATGCAAAGTGTTGACTTGTATATGGCATGTAGCAACTGAATTACGGTTTGATGAGCCCTAATAATACTGATATGAATGATGGGAGTGATGTTCCCAAATGGATTTGTAACAACTTCCCCCTAAAGCATGAAGTCGAAAATGATAATGTCGAGTGATATGCTTTACGATGTGATGAGGAGGTTTCGAAGTGGATGGTGACCTATATCAATTACAATACATAATATCATGATATTTTGATCTTTCTCATGAATTGCTGAGGGAAGACATACCCATGCTCAGCATATAAACTTTCATAACATGTACATAGATAGTCATCTATAGATATAGACCCATGATGGGATGACCATCAGTGCAAAGCCATTGTACGAATGATTTGGTACTTTCCTGAAATCACAACCACGATGGATGAAACTAGATCCAGGGTCTTCTATCCCATTCAATATTTCACTCAAGTACGAGCCTAACCATGTGAATATGTGATCTGAAGTTGAACATGGGAAGACACTGTCTAATTACCAACCAATGATGTAAGCCATTCACAGACGCGAGAGAAATCACCAATAATGTTAATGATCCTCAAGGTACTGCAGTACATTCTGCATGGTGTGAATGGATGTTTTGATTTTGAACACCATACAAAGTCTTTCGGTCGAAGGCCAGTGATGTCAACCTATCGCTGAAAGCGAGAAACTTCCATTGATCTATGTGATCCCCAAAGTACTGAAAGGGTGTTTCTAAGTCAACTTCTTGGATAATGTGTTGATGTCGACAAGAAGTGACTCGTTGCAGGAGGGCCTTGATGTATCCCACATTAATGACACGAAACAAGTGTAATGATTTTTGGAGACAGAATACGACTGACAACATAATGTTCATGAATGGTAGTCATGAAAATGAAGGTTTATGAGTATTGCAAAGGATGAATTTAACTGAGTGAATTCTCTTGAACATGTCAGCGACATTGAATGAATTTGCAACATTGACCCAAAACCAAAGTAATGGATGGTATGATAGACCAATGTATAATAACCATCAAGCAGATAACCCAACCCATATAGTCACAATGATGAAGTGAAAGTGTCATTTTCAAGAGTGACCTGTCCCAATAAAGTGGTTTACCCCTTTTCCCATTTTCCCCAGTCATTGCTGACTAGTACCTCTTTATTTTATCAAGCTTGAGGAGGATAACATATGCTTGCCGTATAATTCCACCCTTCGGGTGAATCCATCGCTATGCGATGTTTTAACAAGTGTAGGGAAGGTGAAACTTGATCTTGTCATGATGGACACGTTTTTCGCTATTTGATGTTTTAACAAGTTTAATGACAATGATAACTCAGTCCTTTTCATGTTTAGAGAGTTTGAGAAGGGACAAAAAACAAGTTCTTTTTCGTAGATTTGTCTCTAAAGTCTAAAAAAGCATTAAAAAAATACAACAGAGAACCTATTGACCATGTTCGATCAACGTATTCATTTTTCATAAATAATCTATCTCAGTTCGGAAAAGGGTTAAACTTATACTGAGTAGATGTCATTTCCAATCCGTTAACGAGCTAAAAAGGACAAGAACTCGACAATATTTTTAGATTTTTAGAGTTTGAAAAGAGCTTAAAGAGGACATCGCTTTGAGGAACGAGTGGCATATAGGATAGAAATTGGTTCTGGTGGTGTTCGAACTTCTCAAAAAATATTGATTTATGTGAAGAGGCTGGCTAATAAGACCACTCATTGCAACTGCTCCTCAAAAAGGGTAAAAAAACCAAGTGAAAGTGTATGATCGGCCAAACAGATAATGACGATGAAAGGAGAAAAACCAAGGCTCATATTATGGAAGAGGCTGATAGAATGGCAATCACGAGGGTTAAAATGGATATGGGTTCATTTTGACACAAGCTTGAACCATAGGGAACTATGCTTGGATTCATTTTCATGTTTACTCAAGCTTGAAACGAAAGACTATGCTTAGATTTAGTTTCATGTTTACAAAAGCTTGAAATGAAAAACTATGCTTGAGATTAGTTTACATGCCCTTAGCATGATGACTCAATTCTAGGTGCACGACCCCCAAGCTTCATTGCATTCACCTAAGTAGACTACTCTTTGATGGAATGAAGGTTCATTTATGAGATCAAATGAAAGACTCTACTAATATTTACGATATCTAATCAAAGACTTGACTTGGAACTTTGCTCCAGGGGACCTTGTTTGATTTTTTAATGAGCTTAACACAAGACAAGGAACTCTCATCAGATTCCTTGTTTCATTTTTTAACGAGCTTGACACAAGACAAGGAATTATGCTCTGGGACTTGTTTCATATTTTAATGAGGTTGACAAAGTAAAATAACTATCCTCATATCCCTTGTTTCAATTTTTAACGAGCTTGACACAAGACAAGGGACTATGTTCATGCCCTTTATTTCATTTTTTAACGAGGTTGACACAAGACCAGGGACTATCCTCATATGATCTTTGTTTCATTTTTTAACGAGGTTGACAGAAGACTATGAACTATCCTCATGGAACCTGTTTGATTTTTTAATGAGGTTGGCACAGTAAAAGAACTATCCTCATATTCCTTGTTTTGTTTTTTAACAAGCTTGACATAAGACAAGGAACTATGCTCCGATATTCCTTGTTCATGACCAATAAGAGGTCATGACTTCCAAGAGGTTCTCATCAGATGGGAGAACAATCCTCTAGAAGGCATACGTAGCAAGGAATCCATTAGAGAGATCTCATTCAGATGCCCCCAGCACATAATGTATAACATCACTGAATTGAATGTCAGTTGATGTAGGCATGGAATGGGTTTGCCACATAATTGACCCATGGTGGGGAAGACATCATTGGGACAAAAGGACCATTTAGGGAAGATGGTTGACTAGAAGCCATATTTGGACTAGGAAATGAAAGTTGGTTGACGGTGACAATTATGCCTTCATGCAGGAAACACATCAATTGAAAGAGTTTTGAAACAATACCTCCCATGTCATAAACATATACGCGCCCAAGAAGTGAATTGTAATCTAAAGGGCCTGGGACTACCATCACATTTAGATAAGCAATTTTTCCACCCAAAGTAATAGGCAACTGAGGAAGGATCCCTAATGGATGAATGGTTCCTCTGTTAAAAGCCAATAGATTCTGGGTAACGGTCACAAGTGGCATCGAATCGATTGCTTTCCAAGATGTGGAGGAAAGTATACTCACAAATGCACCTTCATCTATAATAGTGCCATGTACAATCATATTAAAACCTGTACTATGATATGGAAAGACACATAAGAAGGAAGACGACATCCTGTTAGTTGATTCTAATCAAAGGAAGTGAGTAGACTACATGGAGGGGGTACCGTAAAAATGGGAGAATTACCCCCTTGAGTTATGAGAATGGGAGAATTACCCCCTTGATTGACGAGAATTTTCCTCCTGTCTTGATGGAACAGGAGGATTTTCCCTAAGCTCATTGGAATATGAAGAAATGAAAAGAACCTGAGTGGTATCACATTCACTCTCCTCGGGAAAGGTATGATTAACTGAAGGTGAAACTGGGTCAACTCTTTCCTTGACTTGTGATTAGTCAGGTATAGACTCATGGGATTCACATTCAAAGAGAGTGGGTTTGACTGACGGTTGTTTTGGTTCAGTCACTTTATCAACTAGTGAAGGATTAAGGGAGAGTCTCCTGTAACCAGATGGAAGTCGCTGTGGAGAAGCAGGATGGTTATCCAACACTTTTTTGGCTTCATCCAGATAGGTAAAAAGGTGAATGGGGTGATTCCCTTCACATAACCTACAGGGAAAATTAACTTTACCCTTCTTTCCATGAACTTTACTACCACTAGTTGATGGTGTGTCACTAGCATGATGTCTAGAAGTTGATGACATAGGATGATGTGAACGAGAAGATCATTCTTCTAAGATCTGAGGAATATCAAGACAATTTCGAAGAAGATGGTCTCTTGTACAAAGTTTCCATGGATGTCGAACTTTGTGAGGCTTATCAGATAGTTTCTCATCGGAAATTTCATTCAAAGCAATGGTTGTTTGGTTTCCCCCCTACTAAATTTTCTTCTTCTTCTTCCTACCCACCTGGTTACTACTGTCAATACTTTCACCAGGCGAAGAGTAAGAAGGGGAGGAAGAAGAAATCGAGTAATAAAGCAAAGGGTCAACTTTAGGATCAACTGGAGGTTGATTTTGTCCGGTTGAAGGAGTACTCAATTGCAAAGAAATCACGACATTTTGAACCAAGGAGGTTGAAAAAAACCATACTTGCAAGCCAATGGTAAATCCCAGAAGGGACAATGTAGCCATATAAGGAGCACCAATATTTTAGAAAGGAGGAAAAGGACTAGGTTTCCAATCAAGAAGAATTCCTTAATCAGTGGATTCCGGAGTTGTTTCTCTATGCCTCAGCTTAAGATAAACTAAGGAGTGAGCATGGAGGATGTTATCCATTGTAAATTAATTTTATTTTAATCAAAATAACATAACAAAACAGAAAAGGGATAATCTAGGCAAAAGGATTACTAAGCAACTGTGAACTCCAATATACTGCCTCACTAAACCAAGGACTTAACATACATGCAGGCAATCTCCCCCAATGTTGTGTTCGATGTATCATAGTGTACAAGGTAGCCGACTCAGTTACCTAAGAATGGATAACAACCTAATGTATTCCTCCCATATATGCTTGAAAGTACGTGGAGGCCCAATCTGTGTTAGCGTTGTCTAATGCGAAACCGCACAGTGAGAGCATTCCTTTATACTTTACGTACTGTGACACCACCCTATATACCCGAAGGTATGTGGATGAGCTACGATATACTCACATATGTGGAATGACATATCACACTCGGAATGTATCGTAGACAAGTTAGCGACAGTTGCTATGTTCTACGATGCCAAAACACGTCTCTAGCCTAGAACCTCTAAATGTTTTGCATTAGATGACAATGCTCCATTAGGTTAATTGAAACTAATTTTGAGTCGATCTTGATTAAGAATTTTCCTTTCAAGGTTCACCACATGATGTCTTTGAAATTCCTAGAATGCAACTAATATGATAAGAATTCTTTTCATTCAATTTGAACAATGAAAACCTTGGCTAGTAGGGATAGAGCAATCAGATTCTTTTAATCAATGAACAAAGAACACATCTAATGCAATTTCCCTAAACTATTCCTATGAGCACACACAAAATTTTTCCATGCACAATGTAATTTTTTCTTTTCAATTCCCTTAATGTTGAGATGAACAAAAGGAAACTAATGCACATACAATCAATCAATATTTTTGCAAGAACGAAGACTTTACGACAGCTCCATTTCGAAATAAATCAAGACTTTTACGACAGTTTCTTTTGAACAAAGATTAATCGACTATAAACTAACTCTGTCAATGAATTGATAGTGATAAAGAAATCATTTAAGAAAACACAAATTGATTTTAGAAGTACAATAATCATTGGTTATTCAACAAGCAAAAATAGAAGGAAATTTGGGAAAAAGCAAGTCAAAGGAGGGAATTTTGACCTAAGGAGGATGAACACAGCCTTGAATGGGAGACAGTGCGCTTCAGAGCACTGTACTCAAGCTAAGGGTGCTCTGTAGTGCTCTGTCTCTTGACCAAACTTGTGCTGGCGCCAGAGCACTGTACTCAAGCTAAGGGTGCTCTGTAGTGCTCTCTATCTTGACCAAACTTGTGCTGGCGCCAGAGAGGCCATCCTAGGGGCTGTCAAGCACAATTTTTTTCAAAAAACACATCAAAAAGGTTGAAACAAGACCAATGGAAGCAAGTAAAGTCTACTAGGGTGTACTAGGATCAAGGTAAACTACCTGGAATGATGATCATTCCCCAGTGGAGTTTCCAATTTGTTATGTGGAATTTTGCATCTACGGATAAATACAAGTTCCCTAGGTGGGTAGCTACACCTAGAACAACAGATTAAAAGTGCTTAACCTTTTTCTATAGAAGATAAATAAGACAAGGGACCTACTTTTTATCTTTTTCTTTCCATTTCTCTCCTTTGTATGGCTCCCATCACTCCTTGAACTAAATATGCTTGACAAGTACTTGCAATCACAAAAAGAGGACAAAAACCAACCAAAGAAAGAGATCTCTCTACTATAAGAAAATGCAATCAAAAGCATTTACACATATAATAATCATACATAAAGACAATAATATGGGAAAAGGTGTAAACAACTTAATTAAGTAGAAGGAAGAATTACAACCATGAAGTCGGATCCATTGTCACTCTTCCAGCTTGGGTTCCAACCAACATCACATCAAAATAACAACACTCTGGCAGCATAACAATACTTGCTTACAATTTCAAACCTCACACCAATAGTATCTACTTACAATATTTCAAAGTCTAGCCCCTAATCACATTGATGAGTCCTCAATTTATAGGAAAATGGAGGAGGTTTGGTCATAAATGAGGGTATTGAATGGCCTTCCAAACTTAGAGTTAGTTTCCATGGATGAAGGGATGAGAGGATAGGAGATTACTTAACTCATTCCCTACGCAATTTCAAGCTCATAGGAGATGATAAGTGTGGGAATCTTCTAGAATCCTCTAGAAGATAAGAATATTCCAAGAACCCTATGTGGATTTCACTTAATCTCGCCCAACATAGGTGAAACTGGGCCCAAGTGCTCTGGAAAGCACCTTAACATGGGCCTACTTACACTGAAGCACAATTACCCCTGATCAAGGCTGTGTTGGTCCCTCAAGGAGGCATTTCTAGAGGGATTCAGGCCAAGAAACTCTTAGGGAAGGAGGCATTCAATGTGTTGACTTGTCTAGGGAATGTAGCACTGAATTAAGGTTTGATGAGCCCCAATAGTACTAATGTAAATGATTGGAGTGATGTGCCCAAACGAATCTGTAATAGTATAGCCACCTTATTTTTCTTGTTGTTCCCATATTGTCCCCATATTGTCATTAATTTTCCCCATAGAAGCCCACTATTGTTATTGTTGTGCCCTTACATTATTATTGTTATGTAAACTCTGATTATATTGTGACCCCTTATACACTTATATACAGAAAGGAGGTTTTCTCATTTGAATCAGCCAAGAATTGATCATTTATGTAATGTAAATGAGGTTTCCCCCTCGAAGATGATAAGTTTTAAGTCACTGATCTATCTATTTATGAGCTAGTTGCATAACATTTGGTGTTAGAGCTTTGGATTCTAGGGTTTTGCTGCTTCAATCAAGTTATCATGGAATTTTCTCTATTACATGTTTTATACGGAGCTTCAGATGATGAAATTGAAAACCCATGGAGCTAAAATGTGGATGAATGTCGTGTGAGAATTACATATCTTGGCTCACTAAATTTTCGGATATAGGATCTGAGGAAGTTAGGATTTTTGCATGATCGAGAATTCCATATCAAATAGGCGACCTTGGGAAAATTGGCATAAATTTCTCTTCGACCATTGGAATTAAATTTCGTAAAAGAGACAGAAATAAGACGAGTTTACTTTTTTTGGTATCAATTTTAAGGCTGAAGGTCAAAACTGTGACATGTGCAACTCCATACAAGTTTGCTCTACTAAACTACTCTATAATCAGGCCATCGTGGGAGATTTTGCATAAATATTTATTAAAGAATCCAAACTCAATCAGACTTGTGGGGTTGGAAGGAGGACTTAAAGGGATACCATAGGATGAAATTGTGTACCTTGGATATGCAAAATTACAAAGATACAATAGATTCAATATCGAGCTCCTACCAAGCAAAAAATAAGGTTGTGTTTTTTTTAAAATTGCATAACTTTTGTTTGAAAAATGATTTTGAAGTGATTCAAAGGGCATAATGAAGCATATATATCATTGTTTTATTTCAAAATTACTCTAAGAAAGAAAATGGAAACACCTAGTAATCAAATGGAAATCTCTACTATGACACATGAAGAAGAAGAAGAAGAAGAAATGAAACATGATATATCAAAATTACGAGACCAAGTGCAACAATTTTTTCTCTCACAAAGAGTAACCAAAAATGAAGTGGAAGCTAAGATGGATGGTTTGAAGAATAAATTAAAATAAGACATGGAAGCTTGGAAGGATGGAATGAAAGCCAATAAGGATGGCATGAAAGCTAATATGGATGGCATGAAAGCTAATATGAATGGTATAGAAGCAAAAATGAAAGGTAACATGGAAGATTTGAAGAATGATTTAAAAGAAGACATGGAAAGTTTGAAGGAAGGTTTGACAAAGTTGCTAAAGAAATTCTTCCTAATGGTGAAAATGTATTAGATGAAACTCATGATGAGAACAAAAGAATTATTAATTATGATTTCACAGAATCTAACATTGGATTGAAGACCCATCATATTCCAAAGAACGATATGAGAAAGTTTGATGGCAAGGATTCGGTAACATGGATACTACAAATTGAGAAATATTTTTATCTTCATAATGTACAATACACACAAAAGGTATGCATTGAAACTTTATATTTAGAACCCAATAAGTTTGTATGGTATCGATGGATTTTTTCTTGTAAATGACTTGTTACTTGGCCAATTTTTATGGAGCAAATGATAGCACATTATGAGGATACAAATAGAAACACCTTCTTTAGCCAATTGATAAATCTAAAAAAATGGGTTCAATGGCATAGCATATTTTGGACTTCCAAAAATTGAATATAAGGGTAAATGATATTCTAGAGGAGCATAGGATTGATGTGTTCATAGGGACTTTAAAGGATAACATCCAACATGAAGTTCGCATTTGGGAACCTGATTCATTGGAGAAGGAATTTAGGTTGGCATGAAAAATTGAAAGTAAAATTATGGAAACAAGGAAACCTACCACTCACAACTATAAATATGAAAGTGTTATTTCCCATTTCTTTCCAGAATCTACAAGGTTGACACCACAAAAATTCAAAGAAAAAAGAGAAAAAGGGCTTTCTTATGGTTGTGATAGAAAATACACTAAAGGTCATAAGTGTGTTGAGAAGAAATTATTTTACCTATATTGTGAAGAGGAGGAAGAAAAGGAACAAAAAATGTCAAAAGAAAAGGATATACATGAGGAACCAAGCCTAGAGAAAGAAGAAAGGAATCCAACTATATCTTGTAACGCATTCGAAGGAATTACCACCCGTCAAACTCTCAAGATAGAGGGAAGTATCAAGAAGAAAAAGGTAATCGTGTTGATTGATTCGGGTAGTACCCATAATTTTATTCATTGTAATATAGCCAAGGAATTGAATTTATATTATATTTAGCAGCAAAGTGTCAAATGATGGTTGCAAATGGAGCTACCATAAATTTTTCTGGAAAGTGCCATAATATCAAACTATCCATGGAAGAATATGTACTGAATAGTCCAATGCTTTCCATTCTAGTGGGTTGTAGTGATGTTGTACTAGGAGTCCGATGGTTACAATATTTGGGTACAATAGCTTTTAATTTTCAAGAATTTTTCATGAATGTCTTTTGGGAAGGAAAGGAAGTTGAATTAAGGGGTATCACAGAGAAACTAGGAAAGATAATCAATTGTAATGGCATGAAAAAGCTTCTAAATAAATAACAACGAGCTGTAATTAAGCAATTATGTTCACTAGAGGTTCCCACATCAAAATAATTTACTTCTCCAAATCTCCAAACAGTCTTGAACAATAATTCCAAGGTATTTAAGACTCCCAATGGACTCCCACCTATTTGTGATCATGGTCATGCTATTCATTTGATTCTAGGAAGTGATCCTCCAAACATCAGGGCTTACATATATCCCTATGCCAAAAAGAGTGAAATTAAATGTATGGTTGGAGAAATGCTAAAGGCTGGTATAATTCAACCTAGTCAAAGTACATTCTCTGCTCCAATACTATTGGTGCACAATAAGGATGGATAATGGCACATGTGTCCAGATTGCTCAATAAGCTCACTATTAAAGCTAAATTTCCCATTCCTGTAATTGATGAATTATTGGATGAATTACATTGAGAAATCTACTTCACCAGGTTGGATCTTCATTCAGGATATCATCAAATTAGAATGAAGACTGAAGACATTCTAAAAACAACATTTAGAACTCATGAGGGTCATTATGAATTTTTAGTCATGCCTTTTGGCCTTACCAATGCACCTTCTACATTTCAAGGTTTGATGAATTC
The DNA here is from genome assembly GCA_031772625.1 of Pinus tabuliformis. Taxonomy (NCBI): domain Eukaryota; kingdom Viridiplantae; phylum Streptophyta; class Pinopsida; order Pinales; family Pinaceae; genus Pinus; species Pinus tabuliformis. The sequence continues at coordinate 1,390,866,922 of CM062817.1, read as the reverse complement.
CATTTTCAAACCATTTCTTAGAAAATTTGGGTTATTATTTTTTGATGATATACTAATATATAGCAAGTCTTGGAAGGATTATGTTCAACATGTTAACAGGGTGCTCAAACTATTGGAGGAGAAACAATTATATGCAAAAAACTCTAAATGTTTCTTTGGAGTATAGTAGTTGGAATATTTGGGACATATTGTATGTGTTATGGTAGACCCTAGCAAAATTAAAGCCATTAAGGAATGGAAAATCCCCACATCCATAAAGCATCTGTGATAATTTCTGGGGTTGATAGGGTATAATTACAAATTGGTTAAGAATTATGGGAGAATATCAGCACTGCTAACAACATTAATCAAGAAATATACATTTTCTTGGACTCCGAAAGCAACTAAGGCCTTTGAACATCTTAAAGAGGTAATGTGCCAAGCACAGGTGTTAGCTATGCCAAACTTCACAAAAGCCTTTATTGTGGAATGTGATGCCTCAGGAAATGGAGTTGGTGATGTTTTAATGCAAGAACGATGACCCATTTCTTTTGAAAGTGATCCAATCAAAGGAAAATATTTACACAAAGCTATTTATGAGAAGGAAATGTTATCAATAGTACATGCACTTAAGATATGGTGACCTTACCTAATGGGAAGACACTTCAAGGTAAAAACAGATCATGATAGTCTCAAATACTTTTTAGAACAACGATTATCTTCAAAAGAGAAGCACAACTGGGTGAAAAGGTGTTGTAGAGGCTATGACCACCCTCGAAAATTTTGGCTCACATGCAAATTTCACAGCCTACCTTGGATCTAATGATCGATTGTTCCTTGGTCACTTGTTAGTAAGCTGATGATCTCTAGCTCCCCTCCTTGATCTTAATATTTGTTCATGTTCTTACGTTTATGCAACATGTGTCATCTTTGGGCATAAGGATTGTTATTTGTCATGCAAATGGAATGTTGTTTTGTTTCAAAGGAAATCTTGTGTGTATGAGTTGTTTTCATTACATAGACATGTTTCACACTCACTTGACACACTCTCGTCGCAAAGTTTGTTGCATAAAGTAGAGTATGTTTTGTAAATTTTGGATGGTATACATTGTATCACTAAGTGTTCATGTGTGATCATAGTCAATTTCTATCACTGTTTACATATGTTCCCTGATATCACACTTAGCCAATTTCCTGAGCAACCTAGCCTCATCCATTTTCCCAGAACTGTGCACTTTGCTTCTACGACCCCCAATTTCTTTTTCCTTGCCTCCTGGAACTGCATAGTGCATAGAGACCCCAACCTCCCTTGGTATCCAAAACTGCACAATGGTTTCCTCCCATGTCCTTCCCGAGCCAGAACCCACTGTCCTCAAAAGTTGTGCAGTATTATCCCTCAGCTACTTAGTCTACCTTGCAACTTGAAACTGCATAGAGATGTCCTCCCCAAACCCATCCCACGGCGGTGCCTTGCATCCCGAGACTACGCAGTATTGTCTCTCAACTTCCTAGGTTGCACTGGACTCAGAAACTGCACAGATGTGTCCTCTTGGGAATTCATCTCGTAGCACTGTCTTGTGCCTCAAAACTGCACATTTTTTCCAAGTTGTCTTGTATGTCTTGCATGCAGAAACTATATAGATGGGCCTTCTAGGGCCTCATCATAGTAGCAGTCCCTACCTGCTGTAATTGCGCTAATATTTCTCTCAGTGACTATAGGAAAAGGTGATAGGCTAAGATCACTCCAAAGGAGTTGAGGAGAAGGACCAAGAGACTAAGTGATTTCAGTAGATCAAGACTGCATGAAAATCCTATCAGATGCATAATCATCTTGAGAGTAAGTATGGTAAGTAAAGAACACATTTTGAAGTACATCTCTTAGTATATTTTATAGGTTCTTGTTATTGCCATATTTTCCTATCTTCAATAACATGCATGTGTGCAAACACAAAAGTCACTTCATGCATTCCTCCACATGTCTTGCTTCCTTTTCACTTTTTTGACCAACTATCATCTTTGGCATGCTGATTTTTATGTCATGCTTGTAACCTTGTTCTGGTGATATCGAAGGTTGGTATTTGTGTGCATGAGTTGTTTCGACTATGTAAACACCTATCGCACTCACATACAACATTGAAAACATTGTCACGCAAGTGTCATCATGGTCATTCAAAGACATATTTCAATTGTCGCACTTGTTGCTATCAACCTTTGAGCTTGTCTCACTAAGCACATGTTCTCTTGTCGGTTTGAGGTGTCTTGTCATCGAATCATGCTAAGAATGTTATCACATTGTCATGTATGAACAAGTGCACTTGCTTTCAAACTTAGTCAATTTGCCCAAAAATCTGTCGATTAGACAACCTTCCGTTAGTCACACTCGATCTCAGTGCCCTTGCACTGCTGGTCAGAATTGCACAGAGGTTTAGGTTGGCCTCCACATAGCCTAATTTTCAAAATTATAGAAATGAGTCAGCTGACTGACTCCGAGAACTACGTAGAAGTTTTCCCACAAACCGATCTAGTCTGCACTTCCCGCAAGACTTCCCATCAAGCCTCCTGCTGGTCAACCAGAGAAAGAACTTAAGATGTGAGCCTAGACTGTATTGAGATCCAAAATTGCACAAAGTTGTCCTACCCTACCCATATTTCCTACTCTGCAACTAGCCTATGAATTGTGCAAAGATGTCCTATCCTTCCCTTCCTCTCGCTCTCCAACCAATGCAACAATTGCACAGAGCTATCCGGCCCTACAATCCCTTCTTCCTTGATTTGCAACCAACTCAGAAATTGCTCAGATTTGTCCTGCCCATCCCTTATTACCTACTCTACAACCAAATTAAAGATTTCATAGAATTTTTTGTGCCTGGACTATCTCTCTAGATTGCGTAGTTTTGACCAACAGCTCCCGCAACCAACCTTGTGCTCCTTCGGAAAACTACGCAGATTTTTCTGCCAAGTGCCATCTATTGAATGCACTATCCTCCTCGGAGAAATTGAACAGATCCCAACTGGATAGCATTCCTAGTTCTCCCTTGGAAAATTATGTAGACTTGCCCAGTAGCTCCTCAACACCCCACCTTGCCTTCCTCCTAGAAACTACACAATTCTGCCTCCCAGCTAGGTTTTTCCCCTAAGCTGTCACTATTTTCTCAGATTTCAAATTTTTTTCTCTCAGTGACATCTATGCAGTTTTTCCTGGTAGTGCTCTAGAGCCTCACATCCTGGCCTGTGTTGTTCTCTCGATAATCTTGGTGCCTTATCCCTCTCCCGGTCAACTGCACCGAAATGGAAAAAAATGCATCATGATAAACTAGGAGATTTTTGGATTTGATGTCATCCCGTCGTTAGTGATTGCAGAAATAGGTACATCGATGAAACATGGCGTGGTGACAAATGGGATGGAAGAGAGGCACATGCTAGAAGAATTTGTTGTGGTAGAAGAAACCCATGAAGCACATCGAGAAAGTGAGCAAAAGGGACACATTCACATGCACCATCAACCAAAGACCAAGACCATTTAAGACCTCGCACATTTTTCCACACGAAGGTTAAGAATATTAGACTCATAGAATATCATCACTCAGCAGCACAATAGCTTGACATGGACACCACAGTCAGCCAATATATGTCAGCAGTGTCCTTGATGAGCCTCAGAATTGCAATAAGAATGTTGCAACTCCCAAGGCTACCGACTTTAATTATCAATCGAAGGTTCATACAAACTTAAGAGGTATTGGCACTATATATTAAGCATACAATGTGTCCTTCCTTTGATGTCGTTATGTAATGGAGTGCATGTAATGAAGTCAAATCCTAAACTAATTGCAAAAAATGAAATGTTTCAAATGGAACCTTAACCTATTGCAAGAAAGAAAGAACAAGGAAAGAACCTATTCTAATTGCATAAAGAACATGAACTAAATGTAAAAGAAACCTAGCTTAACCCTATTTATCACATGTGATGATTTAAACTAAATGAGCATAAAATCTAATCTACAGAGTACTAACTATCATGTGCATGCGTAAATATCAAATAACTCATTTTTAAAATCTTTTTTCTTTATAAGTGCAAATGCTAATCTTTCCTTGATCTTTTGCAGGGGAGAAAAGTGTGGAGCAAGAGGGTTAAAATGGTATTGATGACATGGAGGTCAAGCAGAGGCCTAGTCCCAGCTTCAATGATGTCTTTTCTCAATTTGAGCCAAAACAAGCTTTCCTACAGGATGCTACAGTGATTTCCTACAGGATGCTACAATGATTTCCTATAGGATCCCTTGGTTTACTACAGGATGTTACAAATTTACTATAATTCATCGAATGACCAAGAAAATCAAAATAAAATTCGATGGGAAATTTTTTATATTAACTAGATGTCTTAGGTCCCCATTCCAAGTGGAGTCACTCTAAAAGATCTATGTTAACCCATGCTAAAAAATAGAAAAACATTACTAGTCAAAAATATAGAAATTCGAGAAATAATGAACTAGTAAATCTAAAAAATGCCTAACCTAATGAAGTGAAAATGCATTGGGGTAGTTTTTGTTATGAACTAGAATTTTTTTGTGATCCAATGCAAGTGCAACCAACTCGACTGAAGCTCGTTAACATGTTCTTAAAAATAGCATACATTTACTGTTCTTTGCCACAAAGGAGCTCTAGAAATCTATATTTGGGAATAAGAAAGATAATACAAGTAACTCAATGATTACTATGACTTTCCAATGTTTTTCCAAGGATGAAATGATGCTTGTGATCCTGCAAAAGAACTTACATTAACCATTTAACTCAATCTTACAATAATAAATCATTAATACTAGATGCAGAAGTAGAAAGAAATGAAAACATTATATGCATGTGAGTAATAAGTGAAAGGAAGGAAATAAAATAATACAAAAGGGCTCTGAGGTTCCTGGGATGGCCAAGCCCAAGGAAAATTAGAGACCTATGGAGTAGAACAAGATTTAAAAGCTGAACATGACACCGAACTTCATTATTTTCATCAATACAATTAAGTCCCTCCATGAAAATACAATGGAGTTGCAACAATACAAGTTCTCTCCACAATAACACTAATGAAAATCTCTCTCTATAACACTAATGAAAATCTCTCTCTAGAGGGAAATTTGACTTGGTACTTATATAAAATGATTAGGAACAATTCCCATGAATGGAAAAAAATTTTCCCACAAAAATACCTTGATTAGTGGATCTGGTCCCCAATACTAGGAATTTGCATTAAATGGCAGGGAACACATTCCTAGATTTTCTCAATCATTGGAGTTCCATAATATGTGCCATAATTCCATAATATCTTGTTGATTTATTATTTATTATTGATCCTACTATAGTAGGGAACAAGTCCCTAAATTATCTCCTCCTCCAAATCTTCATAATCTTCCCAATATTCTCATAATATTCCACAAAAATAAATAATATTAGGCACAAATATCCAATTATTTATAAACGTTCCTAATAAATATATTAAAGTTAAAAATACAGTATCTAATGCAGAAAGAGAGGTTTAATGTGCTGAGGGATGGTCATAGGCGTTAATTTATGTTTTAATTTAGAGGCATGGGCCTTAATTTATGTCTAATTTAGAGGCCAATCATACCCCCTGCTGGAAGTGTTGCTCATCCTTTGAGAAACCGAGCGAACTCATTGTGCCTCATCCATGGCCCTGGTGGCCTCTCTCTTGCACATTAAGAATATTGGCTGCAAGTTCTACAAGGACGAGCCCAAAAACATAATTGTGCAAAGAAAAATCATTGTTTCTTGAGACCATTAGCTTGCATACTTCCCCTTATTGAAGATGGGTTCTTGAATAGTTTTTAGTTTGGAAATGTCTTCCACACCCTTATCAACCTTCCTCTACCTTGTCCCGCCATTTTGACAACTCTAAAACCTTAAAAATGCATTTAGATGAGAACTGTGACATCCTATACTAATTCCTGTCAAAAATACTGGAAACCTACAGGAAACCCTGTTAAAACTACATGAAAATAATTTTGAGCATAAATGATAGTCTGAGGTTATGGCAGGCCCTCAACTTGACTCCCATGCCTTTTTCCATTTTTAGGCCTTGGACAAAAGCTAGAAAGAGATTGGAGACCTCTTGAAAAGCATATATTCATCACTATAGCTTGAGTTTTGTTTTAATGGTGAATGCTTCATTTCCTTCTGCTGCCTTCTTCTTCTCTCTTGTGGCTTAGATGACTGCCTAATGACCTTGGAGTTCTATTTTTTTGTTAGGTCTCTCTTAAGCTCTGTGATCTTGGGGTTTAGCATAATTTTTTCATTTCTTCCTTCTTGTAGCAACATTTCGCCTTCCTGTAGTAGTCATTCCTTCACTTTCAGGGTCTTCTAACTATATGGAGTGATGAGAAATGATGAAGAGGGATTGGATGATGATGCTAGGGCTCAAAGGAAGTAGTTTAGGTTTGCGAAAATGGAGAGGATGCTTTGTTTTGTTTTCAAGAATGAAATGCGATGGATGAATGATGAATAGATAGTGAATATGAAGTGGATGGATGGCTCGGAGTTCTGTGGTGACTTGGTCTTTGCAAATATTTCTTCTTCTAATTGTTTTCCTCATTCCTTGAAATCATCACCCTTCATAATTTGACTTATCAACATTGCATGAGTGAAGGAGTGAGTTGCAATTAACTAGTTGAAGATGGATGAGACTACTGACCCATCCTTAGCTTATAAAACCTCATCTCTCATGCACTGAAAACAAATTTCTAACTATAATATGCTCAAGAGAAGAGGTGAAGAATATTGCATACCTGTACTTACCTGATGGCCTTCCTGTAGATGTTGTTTGTTGGAGAGTGAAATCCTTGCTTGTATTTGCTGCATGTTTTTTTCTCTTTTCTTCTCTGATGTTGTTCCTTGATGTGCATGTACTAGATGGTGATGCCGATGAATCCTCACTATGTTGGTGGCTTCCCTCTTGTTAAATCCCCTTGCCATGTTTCTTTGATGGATGTGGAGGGATGTATATGTCTCCTTATCACTGTTTGATGAATCCAACCTCTCGTTTTTCCCTTTAAAACTGCACGCTGCCAATCATGTGGGTGTTGTTCTATATCCTTTAGGATCCTATAGGTTTTTAGGGAATCATGTAGGTTTACAGGATAGCCTTTTGTAGCCAACTTATTTTGTCCATATCTCCCAAATGGTAGAATGGATTGACCTAAAAATTTTGAGCATGTTGCCATCATCATTATGCACCTCCCCATAAATAACATTTGGTCAATTGATACATGGATTTCGAGAAAACTAAAAAGGGTTGAAGGTGATGGAGGTCGCTTTTTTGTAAACTGTGCATTGGAATTTACTGAAATTGCTTCAGCATGTTACCATCATCCATATGCATCTCCCCATGAAACATATTTTTAAATGGATGCATGGATATCGATAAACTGCAAAAATGGTTGTAGGTGATGGAGGTTGATTTCTAGAAAACTGTGCACTGTAATTTCTTGAAATTGTTTGAGTATGCTACCATCATCCATATGCATCTCCCCCAGAAACATCTTGGCAAATGGATGCATGGCTTTCAAGTTATGGTAAAAACAAATTTCTTCTCTATGTATTTCTGTATCCTGTAGTAAAATAGAGCATCCTATAGTTTTTTAGGACAACAAGAAAATTGAATGGTAGAAGCTTGATAATTATGGGTGGATGGTGAAAATAGATGAGGGTGACGGATTGGCATGGCCTTGGCCTTGCTGGAGCATTTGAGCAAAGGAGGTGAAAGTCAAAATTTGACTTCTTTTGACTAGGCTTGACCAATTTTCCTTTTGGTACCAACTTGTTCATGTTGCTTGCAGATGTTGGAGAGTACATGCATTCATCAGAGAGATACATGAAGCAAATATTTTTTATTTTTTCCTCTTTTTTCTTCTTCTAGACCTACTAGCTACCTCAAGGAGGTTTTCAACTAGTAGGTCAACCTAGGCACCTCAAAGGAGGTTTTCACCTAGGATCTTTCTATTTTTTCCTCTTTTTTCTTTTTTCCCAACCCATTGACCATTTCATAGAGGTTTTCAATCAATAAGCTAATCTCAGACACCTCCAAGGATGTTTTCACCTAAGATTTTTATTGTTTTCCTTTTATTTTTCAAAATTTTTTATTTTGTTTTTCTCTACCATACTCTACTTGAAAAACAATATCACTTTCAAGTATAATAGTACTTCCAATGGAGCCATGTGCACATCAATATGACACACAAAATTATGTGTAGACTTGAAATGTATGCTTTGACATGTACTTGGATTTCAGAGACCAAATGATTTGACCTTGATGATATCAAGCACAATTGAAGAAGAGACTATTGCTGCAACCTAGTGACTATCTGGAACCATATTTCAATATAGTTGTGACGCCTCTGGTCCACTTGTGATTTGGACCATCTTGGATGTCTTTTTCTATCATGACCTTCAAGTCTTCCTCTCTTTGTTGATTGATCTCTTGAATACATGGAGGATTTGATGGTAACCATGAGGGAGCTTTCTCAATCTCTGATTTTGATTTCTGCTCTTCATGGAGTGCAACACATGATTCTTTGCTCTTCTTATTCGAATCTCCTTCTTCTTGATGTTGTCCCTCAATGGCATCAAGAGAATCACTTTTTTGTAATGCTCTTCCTGAGCTATGGTGAATACCATTGAGCTCAAGAGGAGATGTTTGGAAGTGTTGTACCTCACCATTGTAAGTGGGTTGAACTACTTCAATGTGTGGGTTTCAAAATGGTGGTATATGTAGTTGAGTGGGAGTGTATATTTGAGATGGATGTGGATGGGGTTGTGGTTGTGGTGGAGGTGAATGGTAAGGATGAAATGGAGTTTGCTATGGAGTATATTGAGGAAAATACTAAGGATATTGTGGATGTATCCAATAAGTTTCTTGCCAACCTTGTTGCCAAGATTGGTTTTGGGGTTGAGATGGCCAATGTTGCCAAGGAAAGGGTGTGTTCCAATTACTTTGAGGTGGATGTGAATAAGCTTGAAATTGTAAAATAGGCTCTTGCATCATATCAGGCTGAATAGGCTACCATGGTCCTCTTGGAGCTACATAACATAGTTGCATTGGCAATTGACTTGCTCCATTTTCCTCTTGGTTAATTTCCTTCAACCTTGGTAATGAGGAGCAACATTTAACATCATGTGATTCTACATGGACAAAACAATCATCTTCTTTTTTATAATTTTATATTCTTAACATCTCTACTTGTTTGGTTAGATTGTTAACAATTTTTCTTTAAAGTCATCAAACAAATTTCCAAGTTTATCTTGACTTGCTGATCTTTATGCTAATTTACTTACTCTTTCCCTTCCTCTTGATATGTGTTTGCATGTTTCACAAATTTCTCCAAATTATAATTTGTATACATCACCTCTACTCATGAGATCAAGGAGATCAATCCACTCATCCCTAATTGTTCTAAGTAAGAGGGTTTTTAATGTGTCGGATCCTAAGTGATGTAGTTTTGCCTTTAACATTATGCATGAACCTCTCTATTAGATCCTCTAGACTCTTATATTCTCTTTGATTCATTCTAAATATTTATTCTTTAAGATCATGATATTTATATTTTTCTAGAAATATCTTTTGCATATCATTCCATTAGCTTATTAAATTAGTCCCTAAACTCATGAACCATTTAAGAGCTTTATCCTTCAATGTTGTTGGAAACAATCTCAATTTTTGAGTTTTTAATAAGTAACCATAAGATCTACAAACAATTTCAAATTTACAGAAAAAGGTTTTTGGATCCCTTGACTTAGACCATGAAATTTTGGAAGAAAAGATGGTGGGATGTTCTTCATGTGCACACTACCATTAGTATCTTGAATCAAAAATCTGAGAGGATCTTCCTCATTGTCATCATCTCTATCCATTTCTTCTATATTCTTTGCCATATTCTTCTTTTACCTGCAAAAGTGAATGGCGGTGCAACTCTTACTGCACCACGTGATCAAATGGGGGGTGGGTTGGTGTTGGATATTTTTTTGTTTTTATAATTTAATGAAAACACTAATGCAATGCACTTTTATATTTTTGAAATAAAATATGCCTAATGCAATTATATTTTTTTTTTTGCAAAAAGTAGAAAGAAATTAATCAACTATGGAAGAAAATAATGAATACTTTGACACCTCCCTAGAAACGGCACAAAAAAGTGATAAGCCTCAGTATTGCAACAAGAATGTTGTAACTCCCAAGGCTACTGATTTTAATTATCAACCCAGGGTTCATACAAACTTAAGAGGTATGGACACTATATGTGTAGCATACAATGTGTCCTTCCTTTCTTGTCATGATTTAATGGAGTGTGTGTACTGAAGTCAAATCCTAAACTAATTGTAGAAAATGAAATGTTTGAAATGGAACCTTAACCTATTGCAATAAAGAAAGTAGAAGGAAAGAAACCTATTCTAATTGCATAAATATCATGAACTAGATGTAAAAGAAACCTAGATTAACCCTATTTATCACATGTGATGATTTAAACTAACTGAGCATGAAATCTAATATAGAGAGTACTAACTACTGTGTACATGTGTAAATATCAAAAAACTCATTTTAAAATGTTGTTGCTTTATAAATACAAATGCTAATCTTTCCTTGATTTTTCGCATGGGAGACAAGTGTGGAGCAAGAGGGTTAAAATGGTCTTGATGGCATAGATGTCAAGTAGAGGCATAATCCCAGCTTCAATGATTATTTTTCTCAATTCGGGCTCAAAACAGACTTTCCTATAGGATGCTACAGTGATTTCCTACAAGATCCCCTGGTTTACTACAAGATGTTACAAATTTACTATAATTCATAGAATGACCAAGTAAATCAAAATCAAATTGGATGGAAAAAATTTTTTGTTAACTAGGATGTCTTAGGTCCCCATTCCAAGTGGAATCACTATAAAATACCTTTGTTAAACCATGCTAAAAAATAGAAAAACATTACTAGTTGAAAATCTAGAAATTCGAGAAGTAGTGAGCTAGTAAATCTCAAAAATGCTTAGCCTAATCAAGTGAAAATGCAATGGGGTAATTTGTTTTATGAACTAGAATTTTTTTTGATTTAATGCAAGTGGAACCAACTTGATTGAATCTCGTTAGCATGCTCTAAAAAATACTAGAAATTTACTTTTCTTTGCCACAAAGGAGTTCTAGAAATCTAGATTTGGAAATAAGAAAGCTAATCCAAGTAACTCAATGATTACTATGACCTTTTAAATATTTTACAAGGATCCTACAAAATAACTTACATTAACCATTTAACTCAATCCTACAACAAGAAATCATTAATACTAAATGTAGAAGTATAAAAAAATAAAAACAAGAGATGCATGTGAATAAGAAGTGAAAAGAAGGAAAGAAAACGATACAAAAGGGCTCCAAGGTTCCTAGGATGGCCAATCCAAAGGAAAATCAGAGACCTATGAAGGAGAATAAGATTTAGAAGTTGAACATGACACCAATCTTCATTATTTTCATCAATACAATTACATTCGTGCAAGAAAATACAATGGAGCTGCAAAAATACAAGTTATCTCCACAATAACACTAATGAAAATCTCTCTCTAGACAAAAATTCAACTTGGTGGTTATAAAAAATGATTAGGAATCATTCCCGATGAAAGGAGGAAGCTTTCCCCACCAAAATCCATTGATTAGTTGATATGGTCCTCAATACTAGGAATATGCATTAAATGGCAGGGAACATGTTGCTAGATTTTCTCAATCTTTGGAGTTCCACAATCTGTGCCATAATTCCATAATATCTTGGTGATTTATTGTTTATTATTGATCCTATTATAGTAGGGAACAAGTCCCTAAATTATATTGTCCTCCAAATCTTCATAATCTGCCTAATTTTCTCATAATATTCAACAAAAAAAAATAATATTAGGCACAAATATCCAATTATTCATAAGCCTTCCTAATGAATATATTAAAGTTAAAAATACATTATCTAATGCAAAAAGAGAGGTTTAATGTGCTAAAGGATGGTCATAGGCCTTAATTTATGTTTTAATTTAGAGGCATGGGCCTTAATTTATGTCTTATTTGGAGGCCTATTAGTCATGTCGAGTTGTGTCATGAGTTGTCTTAGCCACATCACTACTATGGGCCCTACTTGTTGTAATCAATGTAATGTAAAGTGGAAGTCCAAGAGACCCACATATGAAATCAAAGAGTCATGTAGAGTAAAAAATTCATAGGAAGTCAAATAGTCGTGATGGAAGTCAAAGAATGACAAGGGTCAATTATACCACCTTGGCTATATATACCCCCTCATTGTATGCCAATCAACTTTTCACCTTGGCTCATCCCACATAGCCTTGAGAGTCTATAAGTTTTTCTTTGAGGAGCGAGGAATGGCTCCAATGTCCCACTACTGGGAATAGTGATATATGGTGTACAGATGTGTCATGGATATTTTGCTTAATCCATAAACTTGTCTGAGGCCAACATGTTTTCACACATGTTTTGTGTCTGTATGTAAGGATATTCTTTAAACATTTGTAATGCATGTTTTATTAACCTGTACTAAGATACTTGAACTACTTTGATTATTTTAGTACTCATATTGTTGAAGATGTGTTGTATTGTTTATCATTATTGTCCCGTCCATGTGGACTACTCTGCCAGACATTAGACAGACCACTTTTTGTATTTCTTGGTGTTAATGATCGTCACCCCCATGTGGACTATTCCACTTGATAGTGTACATGTTTTCCCTTGAGTTTTGGTTTTCACAACTACCGCATCCACTGTGGGCTATTCTGCTGGATGCTGGAAAAACCTTTGTTGTTGTTCGTGTGTGTCTCTTCATGGGTTGAGATTATTCCTTCTCATCAAGAGGCTCACTTTACCTCCCCCTTTTGAGAGTAAGAGAGCCCAAACACAAAGTTAATTATGCACTCACTAGGCATACTCACCTCGCCTTCTTGAAGTTACAAGCATAAAACTCTCATGTGTTGAACAACAAGAGCTAAGCCAAATATCTAAGATAATGGAAACCGAGCCATCGTACCAGATGGGACTCATACACCAAATGGAGTGAGGTCTAGTTGGGACTTCATATCGGGGAGATACCCTTTGTTGGGAGTTCCAACACCATCAAAACAAAAATGTTGGGTGATGACTTTGAAATCATCTACAAAGAATGGAACCAAAATGTTGTTAGAGATGCACTCTCAAGAAAGGATGAGGATGTGGAAGCATTGCTTTGTGCCATTTCTATTATCCAACGAGATTGGATAACCAAAGTAAGGGATCAATGTAAGAATGATGAAGAAGTGTGGGCACTCATTCAAAAGTTAAAACAAGATCCCAATACATATGATACATTTAGCTGGAAAAATGATTCATTATGGTACAAAGATCTTTTATAGCTTGGTAATAATTTGCAACTTAGACAAAATATTCTTTTGGAATTTCACACCTCTCCCTTAGGAGGGCACTCAGAATTTTTAAAAACTTACCACAGGGTTAAGAAGGAATTTTTTTGGGATGGCCTAAAATCTGATATTCAAAATTTTGTGGCAGAATGTTTAGTTTGCCAACAAAATAAATTTGAGAAAATTAAAACCTTGGGTCTGTTACAACCTTTATTCATTTCATGTCAATGTTGGAGGAGGTTTTAAAGGATTTTATCACATGTTTACCCAAGTTCGAAGGAAAGAGTGTCATCATGGTGTTAGTAGATATATTTACCAAGTATACACACTTTTGTGCATTATCTCAGCCATTTAAAGCTAGTTCGGTTGCTACTACATTTATGGAAACAGTTCAAAAGCTACATGGAAACCTAAAGATTATTGTAAGTGACAGAGATCCCATTTTCACTGGAAATTTTTTAATCAAATTATTTTCTTGTGTGGGCACTCAATTAGCTCATGGCTCATTGTATCATCCTTAATCTGATGGGAAAACTCAGATAGCGAACAAATGTTTGGAAGGATATCTTCGTTGTTTTCTATTTGATAAACAAACACAATGGATCGAGTGGTTACCTCTAGATGAATAGTTCTATAATGATTCCTTCCATACTGCATTAAAAATGACCCCATTTATGGCACTTTATGGATATCATCCTATCCATGACATCGTATTTAAGAGAAAATTCTAAGGTTCAAGTAGTATAACATCACATTGAGCATCAACAACAAGTTCTCCAACTCCTAAAGGATAACCTCACTTTGGCACAGAATAGAATGAAACAACAAGCAGATCAACATCGCAGTGAAATAAGTTTTGATGTAGGTGACTGGGTATTTCTATGGCTACAACCATACAAACAAATATCCTTCAAGCAAGCTAAGAAGAATAATAAATTATCACCAAAGCATTATGGTCCATACAAGGTGTTGCAAAAGATTGGTGGCATACAAAATGGAGCTTCCTGCATCTTCCTGAGTGCACCCTTTTTTCCATCTTTCATGCTTAAATAAGGTTATAGTTGACAAGATTCTATTTAAAACAATATTTCCAGAACTTCATGAGGAAGGAAAAATCATATTGGAACTTGAATGAGTCACCGAAACAAGAACTAGACAGTTATGGAATCAATCAATTTCAGAGTATGTCATCAAGTGGAAGAACTTACCTACTAAAGTTTCCACATGGGAGGATGATAATTTTATACAGAACCATCCAGAACTACTCAAGATTTGAAGAAAACACTCTTTTGAAGGAGAGGGACATATCAGGTCCCTCCAATACTAGTGTATTCCTTCATTTTTATTTTCACTGTAGCCCCCTTATTGTTATTGTTGTGCCCCTGTTGTCCCCATATTGATATTAGTGTGCCCCATAGAAGCCCACTATTTTTGTTGTTGTGCCCTTACATTATTATTTTTATTTCAGCTCTGATTATATTGTGACGCCTTAGACTCCTATATATAGAAAGGAGTTCTTTTCATTTGAATCATCCAATAATTGATCATTTATGTAATGTAAAGGAGTTTTCCCCCTCAAAGAGGATAAATTTTAAGTCATTGATCTATCCATTTGTGAGCTGGTTGCATAACACAACACTTTTCTTTCCTAATTGCTTGTGAGTGTGTCTCACTGATTGGATTTTTTCTATTAGTGTCATACTAGGGTTTTGGTTTTGAGTGGGTTTTAGTGTGTTTCATTTGCTTTATACATTTTCTTCTTGTAGAAATTATTTTTATCTACAACTTGTCTATGAGTGTTCAACAAGAGGGTTGACGGATTATATTCATGTATGCATTTAAATAAGCTCCTACCTTCGCTTAATTAGGTTTCATTGAAAATAATATGTTGCGTTGCCATTTTATGAACAATTTTTATTTAAGTACAAGACACAAATTCCATACACATTTCACTTAATAAACAACCTTTAAAAACAATACATAATAAGATTAATTTGAGATTTTTCTTTTCTCTGGTAGTTCATCAATAGTAACTTAGGCTAGGGCATTGGAATAGGTTGGTGAGGTAAAATATCCAAGGACATAAGCAGAAAAATAGAATATTGATCTAGTGAGAAAAAATACATTTGAAGTTGGACTTTTCCTAGGAAGCCCTTCTAGAAAAATAATAAATCATGAGGTCATATTGGGGCATGTAGAGTGATTTAACCCACTTTGGTTGGTCTTGGTTGTGTTCGTCTACACATACTTGGGGTTTCTCCATATGAATTCTTTAGACTTAATACCATACTTTTGCATGTACAATCGACTGGCAAATATTCCTCAAGGTTGGGTAGTTTATGTGGTATTTTTAGTGGCCATATATTAGGGACATTACATAAGTGATAGTGAGGGTGGTGTCCTTGGTTTACTTGAGGAATTCTTTAGTCAGTACTCATTTGGTTCTCTTGGATATATCCTCCATATAATTAGTGTTACTTACATTGGACCTCATAATTGATAAGTAGGACACTAGCATAACTTTCCCAACCACATCTTCACAATCAACTTAGGCATTGATTAACTAGGCTCTAGCTATAGGAAGATCCATTGGATGACTGGTTTTCTTGTTTGGTACTTAGGTTGTATAGGTGTGTGATGTTTGATTATGTCCAGTAGCCTTAGGATATTTATTTTATGTATTTATATTCATCCTTTTCCACCATCATGGTGGAGTTTATTTTGCATCATTCCTGTTTCCTTGATGGAATTCCGCCCTACAAGGAGGGTCCACTTAATTGTAGATGTAGACTTAGCCCTTCCACTACCATAGACAAACCTATGTGAAGTGTCACTTTGCATGATACTCAAAGGACCAAACCTTTCACTCAATGATTCGTTTACCATAATCTTCCACCTCATCTCTATACCCCCTGAATTCATACCTCATCACCCATATCTCAAGGTGGGAGTGTACGTTTGTCTAGATCTTTTCATAGTCCTTACCTACAATCCTTTCCAACTAGTACCACATCCATATATGATCTTATTATTTCCATGCCTATTGTGACCAATGGTATCTAAGACACTGCTTCCATACCTACCACTATGACCATATGATTTATCCACACTATATCTGCAATGAACCCCTTCTCATTCTAGAGAAATCTTTTGGGATCCATTTTCCCACCATTTAGTACATCAACTATGGTTATTTCCACCTCATTTATCACGGCACGTCTATTCATATTTGGCAGAATCTCTAGCTTAGATATGAGTAGCAAACCTATGTAATAGGTAGGAGTTTCAAACTACACATTCACATTTGGATCCTCAAGGCCCATTGTGGGTTGTTGCATATCAGTAGGGATGGCATTCATACCACATTGTGGGTTTCCATAAGGTTGGAATATTTTTACCCAGTCCATGTTGTTCCCTAGCACAACTAGGGCACTCTCATTTCTAGTGGATTTACATCTCCTCGGGGAAGACAATCTTTGGGAGGGGGATATATGTTCCAAGGGACCATGAATTTTCCTTTGAATGTCTAACAGGTAGGGAAAAATTTCTCTAATGTGTTTAATCCTTGGGATACCAGGCCATTTGGTCAATATTTTAGCACACCCTTTGGCCTAAAAGTTTAAAAACCTTTTGGGAATCCTTTTTCCAATGGGGACATTCACCCTACTAGAACTAACCTTTATGATGTTTACATGTGTGCTAGAGTCAACAACTCCAACCAAACCACATCCTCACGTCAAACCACCACTGAAACCCAAGCTATCAATGGAGCACCTCCTCCACCTGAATCACAAGGGGCACCTAATACCCAAGGATCATTCAACTCACCCTTCTTAGCAACCCTTGTGCTACTTGATGTTTCAACATTGATGAATTATCCTACAAAGAAAAATCATACATGGCCCTATTCCCACATAAGCTATCAACATACATCCTTAAGTTTGATGATAAACCTGGAGAAGACCCTGCATCCCACATTATGAGTTACCATTTATGGTGCTCTTTCTATGCTTTCATGGATGATAGAATTAGGTTGTGGATTTTCCAGCAGACTCTTACTAGTGGTACCACCAAATGGTACATTGATTTATAGAGCGTTGCTTATGGAAACATCATGTATTTAGCCCTAGACATTCTTAACCACTATCAACTACTTGTTAGGTATGAAACTGGAACTGACAATATCACTAAATTCCATCAAGACACCTCCACCCATATTTATGATCATATTCATGAGTAAAGATGAAAACAAAGTCTATTTAGAACCAAGTTCCATGGTGATTTGTTACGTGAGTCGTTTACCAAGTCACTCTCTCCTATGATTGTTGAATAAGTGGCTAAGGTATGAGCCCAAACCAAAGAACACGATAGCATGTGTGATCATTAACTATAATTGATTTATTCTTAAGTGGGTACTCTATATGAGATCATTCTTAATTGTCCTTAGTCATTAACCGGTCCTTAGAATCACAATCTTTTAACCATGCCAATAGTGCAGTGGGGTTCATGTCCTTAGAAAACATAAACCAACTAGTCACATATATAGGAAAAATGAAAATCTCTTATGGTTCCTCAGTTGTTAAGATTTCCTATCAAACTCTTAATACTCCTATTCCAACCTCAGAGGTAAAATTAGTCCAGTCCACATCTATGAAGAATGCTCAACAACTAGGAGGTAAGAAGAAAAAGAACAATTACAGTGAGGCTTTCAATGATGAACAAAGATCACCTCAAGCCCAACATACCATTACAATGGTATAAAAGAGAAGAATAAAAATAAAAAAAATTCTTACAATTTTTGTGGGGAAGATCACCTTACTCATGAGTTCCCTTGAATGGATGAGATCCATTATTACTTCTCATAGAAACCTATTGCTTATCAACCTACTATCTTCATGAATCCTTTTATAGCCTAGTAACAACATATCGTTGTGAATCCTTCACCTCCTCAACAATGGGGAAGTGGGATAGTTGTTATAATAATGTCTCATCATCCACACCATATATCATTATGGTGGAACAACCTGTCAATGTCACAACAAGAGCAGAGAACTATGAGAATCCTGAGAGTGGTACGTCCACATTGTAACATGTGAATCCTTCCCCACCCTATGGTCTTCTTCAATTTGAGAAACCATAATTAGACACTATGACACATACTCCTAAAGGTGCACTTCATAGTACTATACACAACCCCAATGTAATGGCTACTCAAAACTATAATATTGTCAGGGATATAGCCCAAGCTCCTTTTGCTATGTGTGCACTCAAAGCTTTGTAAATATTCCCAATACAACACAAGGAACTATAAACTAATATTGGTCATGTGGGTCCCCCTAATTCAAATCTTATGACCTTCGTTCCATCCTCATAGACACCCTTTCATCCATATAATATATCCTTATACATAATTATTTATTTGCTCAGACAACCTATTCATCAAACAATCGTATATTATGGGTCATCTACCTATATAATGGCATCAGAGTGTTAGAAATTTCTATATTCATGGACTTTATATCTACATAGATCCATGTTAAATACCTTTGGTGGGCATTACTTGCAACCTCAATGTGTTTTTTCTATTTTTGTTTTTGAGTTTAGTAAAAAACAATCTCTGTTGAGGTTGAGGTCATTGATGCACCATTAGATTATAACATATTTATTAGGAATATTTGGTTCTATGATATGACTAATATTATGTCACCAGTATTCTATATCATGATATTCTTCTATCAAGGTAAAATAATCCCTATTCACAAATTAACCTTCTATAATCTTGACTTGCATTTCCATAATAATCAGTTAATTCCCTTTGTAGGAAATTCCACTTCTACTGCTAAAATAATTAGAGCATGTATATTCAAATACTTATCGTTAATGGGCATGTTCTTACTTACTCCACCAGACCCATTTCCATATTATTGAACCATTAATATGATATCTTCCATCACTAGTTAATCCCTTAGACTTCCTAATCCTCGAGTAGTGTGTACAAAAGATGGATCGCATGCGGGCATAGTACTAGAAATTATGGAAGTGACTGCCTCATCAGTGGTCTTCAAGGAACATAATGACACTAGTCATAAAATCCATCCTAGTATGGAATATGATGAGGATAATCTACCAACATGGTCCATCACTCCATCAATTTCACATCAATCCCTTGATAATGAGTATCCTTCAGATAAGGCCATCTTGGAGGTCACAACTTCACATGATAATTAAAGTGAGACTATTCCTCATGATGCTTCTACTCTCCCAAAATCAAAAATGATGGGTCCTCAAAATCAAAATCTTGAATTGGTCCAAAGGGAATCTCCTCAGTCATGTAACAATGTACAACCCTTGGACCTTGTCAAGTCTAGGATTTCTAGTGCTGAAATTGACATGAAATTAGCCACTCTAACCTTCTACGTTGTTTAGTATCTCATGCCCTCTTTTTTTATTGATCGTAATCATCAATGATATTTCTTAGCTAATGATACCATTCAACCTTTATGTACTCCTCAGGCCACCCTTGATAATTCTATGGTTTTGAGTCCTCCATGGAATCATTAACCTTTAGGAACATGGAAATTGAATTGGATGTGGCATGGCCCCATCATGTTATGCCATATGTTTCCAAAAGCTACACATGAGTTCATACATGTCCATCAGAATCCTTGGCTTACACGTAAAAATGGGAACTACATTGCATAACATATCTAATGGTGTCATGCTCTATTCATATATATATAATACATCATCAACAAAAATAAAATAAAAATGATAATAAAAAAAATTAATGTAGCCTTGAGGTGTAATATTGAAATTGGCATATAGGGTTTGGATTCATCAATATTGTCATTGGATTTATAACCTTTCCCTCACCATTTAACATTCCCTTAGGTCCCACCTCCATAAGTTTACAACATCAACCATGTCTTTTTGCACATCGTAACTTGTGTCCTAGATCCTACCCCTCATGGAGGCCCTCGAATAGAACTCGATTATCATTTTAGTGTCCATGATATGTTCATTCATAGGTCTAGGGATACTCTTTAGTACACTCCATGAAATCGTAATTGATCCTCATGCCTCTCTTTGTTTGTCATTTTTGGACACTATTAACTTATAGGGGGTCCCCACTCTTTTATTCATTTCTTTTTGGTCACCAATGCTCATTGTCTTCAATGTCTTGATAGGTGGTGTCATAGCAATGGTTAACTTCACCCATCCTTACAACATTGTATCTATGCTTGACCTCTTTCCTCAACATATATATTTCCTCCATTTTGAAACTCATATCACTTTTAAGGGAGGAAGTTGCAATGAGTGGATTTGCATTGCAAGACACGTTTCCACTACTTTTCTTAGGTCGGTTCCGTCATCGTAGGAACAAGATGCATATCATTTAACAATCATCTACCAAGAAGGAGATTTCTTTTGGTTTTATTGTCATGCTCAGTAAAACATTAAAATCAAGAGATTCTTTTTCCATATTTCCAAAATAATTAAACTAACTAAAAATGTTTAGTTCCTTCCATTCTTTCCTACTAATTAGTTAAGTTGAAGGCTAACGAGAAATATATTTTCCATTCTCATGCTCATTAAACCACGATAAGAACACAAGTGCACTTTTATCTCTTTTTTGGTCTCCTTACAAAACTTATGAAAAAGGAAACCATTCTGAGCATTATTTTACCTCTTTGTGAGGCTCATTAAAAAGGAATGAAAAAAAAACCTATATAGCATGCTTGGCATCACTTTCATTCTTTCTAAATAGTGAAGGAGATCCACCATACAAAAAGAGAAGGGGAATTTTTTATATGTTGTATAATGTTTGTTGTATGTATCGCTTAAACATGGAACTTATTTGAGACATCCTATTACAGTTTTTATTTGTCAGGCTTTAGAGCCACACCATTAACCTAAGTTTATTCCATGTGTTATTAAGTCAACATCTCACCCAATTATTTAACCTTCTAGTCTATGGGGTGTGTTGATGTCTCATGTTTCCCCACTATTTCTATTTGGTATTCTTCCGTCCATGTTACCAAGTTCACATTTGTGTTGTGCCATTATATGTTCAAGGGAAGTCATAGCTAGAGTCAATCATCTTCAGGTATCGTTCTACTATTTGTATCAACCATCCCTATGTTAATTGTGCATCAATTATTGAGTTGTTATCATCGAATACCTCAAATTGGTTTCATTTTTTTGTTGATTGAAGGGGCATACATTAAACCCATCCTTCTAGGAATATCTTATCGTCAACATCAACACCTTATCTAGGATGTAAACCAAGAAATAATTTAGTATCTTGGATCTTGGAGTCCTTAGAGGTAGGTTTCCTCGCGATTAATAGTGGGATTCCTCATTGGCCCATGTTAAATGATTTTATGAGTGATTGAGATCATCTCATTCATTAATATTATGTATATTGTTCTAGATACCTTGGAAACCATTTTATTAATCAGTGTTCTCCCTTTCATATGTTAAGATGATCCATTAATGCATGGTAATCACACAATCTCCCTCCATGCTCAACATTAGCTCATTCATTCACATGTATTAGAGTTATACCATTGGGTCAACTCAAAGAACTTGGGGCATGGGGCTATGTCACTCATCCATGTTGCCTCCCACAAGGTTCATTGGAGAATGTATTATGTACTTTGAGGGCCACCATTATGTGAACTTACATCGGCATCCATCCCTATTGATAGTTATTGTGCTACAAATCTACATTGTATCATGACAAGTCCTTGATGATAAGGGTTCATATTATGTTCTATGGGAAGCCATACTGTATTTTCTCAATACTAAGTATGGTTATGCCTTCTTTATGGATGTATTGTATATGTATTTGACTATGATTTTTGTAGTGTCTGCATATATTTTTTCTGCGATCTTTATTTCCACCTCATTCACTAGTTTTATTGTAATGTATTTTTTCCATTAGCTTCTCCTTTTACCTCATACATTAGGGGGCAGGTGTTATAACCTAAATTGTCACCATCATGGGTCTAGAAGGGAATAACATTTTGGAAGCCAGGATGTAGAAATTGGTCTATAGAACGCCTCGAAAACCCATAATTGGTTCCTTCAATGCTCTCATGCCTTTATAATCCAACAACTCTATGGGAAACAATGCTCTGTGTAGTTTGAAAGAAAGAAACAAAGGGATAAAATTGCATTAGTAATACTCTAATAGAGCAATAGAGTGAAATTTTACATGGCTAAGGTTGAACTAGGTCAAATTTGATCACTCTAAGAACATAAGTATGAAAGGACCACAAATGGTCAAAACGATGTCTAGATTCAATGTGATCACTTCCTAGAGATACCTATAAAAGCAAGATCTCCATGGATTAAAATGGGAGGAAAAAATATGATATGCCAAATTTCGACTAGATTGTAAGCCCAGAGGCTTTCCTGTGATAATCCATGATCATTTTTAGAGTGAAAAAATGAGTTTTTAGTGAGCAAAGGACTACAAGCACAGAAGATAGAGATAATGATGATGTAACACATTCCCTTTGGTATAATACAACATAACGTTGATTTTACCCCATTATTTCATTCTCTCATGTTGGTTTCTTATACTTATATGGTGATTATGACTATGTTCCAATTGTTAATGGGATTTTGTAGGACATGTGTTTTGGTAACTTGTTTCTTGTGTGTAGGAATTTATAAGTGATGATAGGAGAAATATATCTAGTGATTCTGCAAGTTGGTTGCGTCAATTACTTTAATTCTCTCAATAGAAGGTATGTTTCCTTCTCCCTCATATGATCTTCCTTATATGAATGCATGTTTTGGGATTAGCTTAATTGACCTTAACTACAAATCATCTCATCTAGTTGTAATTTGCCCTTAAACACTGATAGTGTATAGGTGACCAGTGGATGAAAAGATATGTCTTTACACTCTTCAGTGACATTTTCCACTTTCCTCTACTACATGGAAAGGCCTTATGTGGAAGTCACGGATATTCCCATGAAATTATACCTACTTTGAGATCAAATTAGGAAGAAGACAAATTATTTGATATGGGATATAACATTCATGCACTACCTAACAAAGATTAATGAAATGGTGGAAGCAAAACACTCCCTCTAGTATCTTGTATAGTTTTATTCCCAAAATAATAATGACACTACTAGGTGTAAAGTAAAATACAACATAATACTTCCACAAGTATGGATCTCCTAAAAGAACCTCACAAACTTCGTGGGGAGAAATAGCAAATAATTCCTCATCCTTTGAGGGCCTAATGCCATAGGGAAGGTCACATTGTTGGCTAATGAGGAGAGCTCACCCTTAGCGGGGCCACGCAATGGTGTATGGCTATAGGTTTGTTGTAAGAAAGTCCAAACGCTTGAGGAATTATACAAAGATGAGGTCCTTTTGACTTCCAATATCGAAAATGAAGTGCAATGAAGCACCCTTCACCCACATCTACGAGTTAAAAAGACTCTCACCTTCCTCCAATTATTCAATCCAGTTTAGCTAGAAATTGGTGGTAGAAATGCTTGCATTAGGTTCCACATCAATGATGCAATTCCCCTTCTCTTGATCTAAATGAGAGTCAAAACCTGCATCTAGGCTTACCACCAACTTATGACTAGAGTTATACATACATATCTAGAATTGTACGTCTTGATAAGAATGTTCAAGTTATCATTCTCTCGGATGTTTTCCACTCTAGAAAGAAAATTTTCAATAATATTTCCAACCCGGAAGTGTAAATCAATATCTCAACCATTCCTCCCCCTTGGGATAATTTCCCTCCACTTTTTAAAAAAAGAGTTTGGCTATAATTAGTAAATATATTGTTGGTCGTGTCTAGGGTGAGAATCATGGAGTAAATTTAGGAAGGGAGGATCTCCTACAATCACCCCACTTAGTAACGGGAGGGTTGTGTGGTGAATTGATTCCCACAACTAGCTAGTTTAGACCATAAACTGCATCAAAGCTATGGTTAGCTCCTTAATTGCATGAGATGGTAGTGTATAGAATAATCTAGAAGGGAGGTGGCTTATTCTGGTTTTGTGGACAAAATTAAGGTACATACTCTTCATCTTGACCGAGCTAGGTATGTGCTTTGTGTCTTAGTTCTAGCTTAATGGAGGCATTGGTTCCTTGTAACGTCTAATTTTTTTATTCATATTTACGGGGGAGGAATAGGTCCTCGTGACATAGCCTTCGCCATTGGCATGGAAACCACCCAAACTAGTGAATTTTCAACAGTGGTAGGTAGAGTGAAGGTTTTACCGATGTGAGACACAACCACTATAAAAGTTAGATCGCAATTAATGTAAAGTCAAAGGAATTGAATAATCTTGTTCATTCTTACATGCACTCATTAGCTAGCTTGAATTGGAAGTCTATTGTCAAATGTATTAACTTTTATTACTCCATATTATTGGGGTTGTTCTTGGGACTTTTAGTTTTTCACTCCATGTACATGATTTTAATTCTTGGTTTGAGGTGTTATTACCTACGCAATCATCTCCTTTGTTCTCATAACTTTCTTTGAGCTCTGTTTTCTCCTTCACTCTTGCTACTTTCATGACAACATGGTTGCTCTCTTACAACTTTCTCCATTGTGGTGACTTTTGTATGTGTGTTCAATTGTGTTTGAGTTTCTAGAACACCACTTTCACTGCAATTCGCCAATAGTGAGCAAATACCCATAAGGGCTCTTCAAGCTACATTGAAGGCAGTGTAAGGGAACACCTTTGTCTTCACTTTGCTATCTGCATATTTCATATTTATACCCTCCTTAAGTGCAGGAAGAAACTCAACAAGTCTATGAGCAACTAGTGGTAGACAGAGATGAGTTAACTAATGCAAAGGTTGTTGCCTTTGTGGCTGACTCGGTGCTAGACATTGGGCACATTGAAGGATGCCAAAATTAGTATATTTATTGCACATTAAGGCTCTCCTTGGAAGAGTTTTAGTTGAAAGAAATGAAGCCAAAAGGGAGATTTTTGTACAGTTAGATGACATTCAAGTTGAGCATCATTATATGGCACTCTATCTAGCATTGATTGACACAACTCACCCATTCGAGTGTCACTGAGATCTCTAGCTTACACGATACATGTCTCAACCTCTTCTTAGTTGGTTTATATGCATCCTGTTTCTAGATATATGTCCAAAAAGGCTCTATGAAGAACTTTGGTAGTCTTTTTCGATCATGTTTACAACGTTTTAGCAATTTTTTAAATAAGTTGATAGGCTAGAGATGCTTTCTATTTGTAGTCATAGTCTAAATTACGGTTGAAGCATTATTTAATTTTGGACTAAAGTTCTTCTCTTTCAACCATGATCTCGTTTCTCTAATGACAAACTATGCTGATATAAAGTATGGCATGAATGTGAAATATTACTTAGGTTAATATAAAGCAAGTAAACTTAAAAAAAAAATGTCAAAAAAAATGTGTTTAAAGCAAACAAATTTACCCACAGTGCTTTTCATCTAAAGCCTTTCTCAAACTCTGATCTGTACTGCTAAAAATTCAGACATGCGCTAAAATGTAAACTAGATGCATTAACATATTTTGGTGGCCAGTCCATTGATAGATTTCAAGAACTACAGTGTTGTCGCTGCTTTATCGAATTAAAAGAGTCGCAGAAAAATCCACCGTGAGAAACTATGGCAACTACGTACATTTACTTGAAACATTCTTTCACACTTATTTTATCAACGTTATTGTTTTCTCATTCGGCAAATGCTCAATGAAATTTAAGAGTCCACTGAGTTTTAGATTGGGTAACTTATTTTTCAATAAGCTTTCTCTTAAATTGGGAAAACAAAGTATTACAATGAAGTATCTAAGTTTTGATTCAAATTGGAGGAAAAATTATTAAAGTGAAGTACTTAAGTTGTCGGATTTCAAAAGATTAAATATTTCAAGAATTTTCAGATTTCTCATTCTAGTTATTAAAAAAAAAAACAAAAAAAAATCATCAAACCAAAAAAAATCATATAAGAATGGGAAAAAATTAATTCTTCTTCCTTATAAACGATTTTATACGTTTTTAAGCAGACCAATGATATAACAAAATCAAACATTAATTATACATGTCAAAGATCTCTCTCGATTTTACACACATTTAAGCAGACCAATGATATAATAAAATCAAACATTAATTATACATGTCAAAGATCTTTCTCACCAATATAATAAAATCAGACATTAATTATACATGTCAAAGATCTTTCTCACCAAGGATGTTAAGATCCGGTAAAAATTAAAACTTAACCACATTTACACAGGTTATATTTCTCATTCAAACCACAGTTTCTATTCTGAATTGTGGCACCGACAATTAAGAATTTGAGACAATTTACGGTATTAATAATGGAAGATAATTGTGCTATGAGTAACAAGATTAGTTGTTGTGTTGTTGAGTATTGAAAGAGAGAGGGCATAGTGGAACGGGCCGCTATAGCTGTCCACTCACAAATATATTTTTATCATGTATATAGAGTAGTAAAAAAATAACAACATATAAAATATCAATTTCAATAATTGAATTAACCTCTCTTTCAAATACAATACTTTGTTTCCAACAATGAATAATAAATCAATTGTAGCAATAGTAAAACCAAATAGATTTACCACCACAACAGAGTTGTACTAATAATAATATCTAGTGAAGTTACAACAATAGGAATAGCTAAGCTCAATAGAGTTGCAATAATTAACAACAACAACTATGAGATATAGCCAAACAAAAAATACCTGGTTTTTATCTCGTTACTCTTGGTGTCCTTCCTTTTGTTACATTCATCCATACTGACTTTCTATCGGTTAATTTGATTTAAAAAATTAAATTGCCCCTTTGCTAATAACCTTTCTAATATCAATTGTGAAAAAAAAAAGCGCGCTAAATTAAATTTTATTGTGTTGCTGCTCCGGACTCCAACGAGTTGGGGGTGGTGGTAGTTTTTCACAATTTCATGTTCTCTTCACAATTTTATGTTGCCCCTTCGGACATTAATGAGTGGTGGAGATGGTAGCTCTTCACAATTTAGACCGCTGGTGAAATAATTACTATTACTAACCTTTTCCTCTTTAATTATTGTATAAAAAAATGTTGTTACACCATACACACTCTTACATTTTTCCTATGAATTTGAAATAACTTCTTTGCCAAGGGTTTTGGAAACATATATGAAAAATAATCTTCTCCAAAAATCCATACAAATTTAATGAGGGTCGACTAATTATAGAATGAAATGATACCTTATTTCAATACGTGTACTCCTTTTATGGAAAACATTATTTATTCATAATGTAATAACAAATTTGTTGTCCAAAAAATATGATTTGATTCTTTGTGTTCATGCAACAATTTAGCCAAAATCCTTCTCATCCACATACTTTGACAAATTGTTGTGGTTGCAGTAACATATTTTGCCTCAAAAATTATAAAATTATAATGGATTACTTTTTCAATGGCCATTCTACTACGCCCATCCAATCCAAAACTGAATGCATACTCAAATGTTCTCTTGCTATCATCAAAATTGACCTACAAAATTATTATCTGTATATCTAGTTGACTTAAAACCTAGATGTGTTTTATACCAGTTACCATATTTTTCTGTTTGAGTTATATATCTTAAGATCCTTTTTCCATCTTCTCAATGGGTACTTTTCAGAGACTCCATAGAAATTAAACTTACAACGAACATTATATTAAGCCTTTTTACTCTCAAATAAATAAAAGATCAAACTAATCTTTTATTATTTTTATTGGATTGTGTACGAGTGGCAAATGGTGTTACAATTGGTTTACAAATCACCATCCTAAACTTTTTCAATATATCTTTTGTATACTTACATTGAAAAATAAAAATATCATATTCACATTGACTTCTTTCCATACCAAGAAAATATTTCATTAGCCCTAAATCAATCACCTCAAACTTTGTTTTCACATCTTTGTTAAAATAATCTATTGAAATATATTTGGTGAAGATCAAATCATCAACATGCAAGCACACTATCCAAATTTTACCTTCAATATTTACCTTTGTATACATGGTTGGCTCACTTGGAATTCCATTGAAACCTTTGTTATTCAAATATTCATCAATCCTCTTGTATGATACTTAGGGTTCCTATTTTGATTTATATAATTATTTCTTTGGCTTCTAGACTTTATCTTTATTTTCTATCAATTTCAAATCCTTGAGGTTGTGTCACATAACCTCTTATTGGGAAAAATCATTTTAAATATGTATACCTAACATCTATTTGATAAAATCCACATTTATTTTTTCCTACAATATCTAAAACCATCGTTATTTTGTTAGGTTTAGCTACAAGTAAAAAAGTTTCGATATAATAAATGTCGGTTTGATGGATGAACCCCCGGAGCTAGATTTTATTTTTTTTTCAACTTCATCCTTAGCATTCAACTTGTTCTTGTAAATCCATTTAACACCTATACCATTTTTCCCTTAATGTAGATCTACAATATCCTAAGTATTATTTCTTTTTATGGCATCAATCTCTTCATCCATACCCTTTATCCAAACTTATTCTTTAACAACTTCTTGAAAACTTACAGGATTATATGAAATTAATGCAAAATTTGGAATGTGGTCATCATCATTCTCATATAATTCTCCTAGGCTTCTAGCCTCCTAACATTTAATTTTATTCCTTAATGTATTTAATGTAGGATTTTATTCATTACATACCTTTAATCTTATTGTTCGGTTTCCACCATAACCTGATGCTTGACAATGTTCTTAAGTTTTGGGTGTTCAGAAGTGTAAAGAGATTACTCCTTAGTCCCGATGATTACCTTTTTGAATCCCTTGTAGCATGTGTATGTGCATATGGAATCAACTATCCACCATGTACATCCTACCCATCTCCATCGGAGAATTCAACTACTTCTATAACATATTTATATATGCTTCCATCCCAAGCCTCTTATTCCTTGAACTCAACATATCTATAAATAATATACTTCTTGTGGATGGGATTATAGATTTTATATTCCGTAGACTCCTCATTCTATTCAATAAAGATACATTTCTCACTTCTAGCATTCAACTTCCTTCTCATCCATTTATACATGTGCATAAGTTACACACCCAAAGATCATCAAATGAGATATACTACAACTCTTACCACTCCCACTTCTTCACAAACTTCATTTTTCGCACTCTTAGTGAGACTCTTGTTGAGAATATAAACTAAAAAATTAATTGCTTTTCCTTAATATTCATTTGGTAGATCCATCTTCTTCAACATGCTTCAACTCGTATTCATAATGGTTTGATTCTTCCTTTAAACCACTCCATTTTTCTATGGAGTATAACATGCAATACACTATCTCTTGAATCCATCATACTACAAAACTCTATGAAATTATTTAGCTTATATTCACTACCTCTATATAATCTTAAGACTTTAATATACTTTCAACTTTCCTTTTTAATTGACTTTTAAAATTTTGAATACGCTAAAAGATTAAGGATTTTTCTTTTACAAGATAAACAAAAAATTTACAACTGTAATCATTAATAAAAGTTAAAAAATAAACTTTACCATCCAATTAAGGAGTTTTCTCTAGTCCACCCAAATATGTGTGCAAAATATGCAATGGATCTTTTTCCCTATAGGAAACTCCAAATACAATATTTTGTCTCTAACACATTGCAAGTATATAGCTCTCACATGAGGTTACAACTCATTGTTGAATAGTAGGCAACCCCTTCATCATCCTTTTCTTTAATAGAAAATCTAGACCACTAAATAGTAAATGACCATATCTTAAATGCCATAACCAAGATTCATTCAAACCCTTAGTTTTATAACCATTCAAGGATTTAGTTAACTTATTTCCCATTATAAGTTGAGACATCATATTATTTTTCATTGCCACCTTTGTTATCAACTTGTTATTTGGACATTTATCAATAATTGTACATACATTATCCTTGAAGAAAACTCTGTATATTTTCTCTATTATTTGTCTAATTCTCAACATACTGCATTTTAAACTATATACATAATACACATCATCAATCGTTCTTCTTTCATTATTTCTAGTGTATACAACAATCACTGCTTTACCTTAACACATAGCTTATTATTGTTTTCCAACTTTACGTCAGACTGAATACTGGTGTCTAGACTAGAAAATAAATCTCTATTTCGAGTCATGTGATTGTTAACATTGTAAATTATTAAACGAGAACTGTAAACTCGAAAAGAGAACTTTAGCCAAAAACCCAAAAAACACATGAAAGACAACCCAACCAAAAGTGTTGATTTTGCATCAACACTTTTTTTGGGTAAATTTTCAACATTTTTAAAAAATGGCATTAAAATCCAATAAAAGCCATTTTTTTTTGTACAAAAACACCTTAAAAGTGAAAAGTGTTGATGTTGGAATAATGACTTTTCTTTACAATAAATTTTCAACATTTTTTAGCAATGACATTAAAGATAAAATATTATTACTCCAAAAAACCTTAAAATTCCAATAGATTTTAGGCATTGCATTAAAGATAAAATATCACATCTTTAAAAATCCTTAAAATTCCAACAATTTTCTGCCATGGTATTAAAGGTAAAGTATCATGTCTTTGGAAAACCTTAAAATTTTGATAAATTTTCAACCATAGAATTAAAACCAAATATCATGACTACAAAAAACCTTAAGTTTTCAATATATTTCAACCATGACATTATAGAAATATTATATGACTAAAAAAACGTTAAAAATGAACAATTCAATTAAAAAATCATTATAACAAGCATAATTTATTATTTAAATGGTAAAAGTATAGTTATTTTAAAATCTTTGCTCAAGACAGCATGACACATTGCAATAAAAATTTAAAAATCAACCATCAACTTGACATGAAGTGTAGGCGAACTTGACCAATTTCAATGAAAAGTTGAAAACCAAACATGAATTTGACACATTGTGGGGGTAGACACAATCCATTATAACGAAAAAACATTAAAATCAATTATCAAATTGACATGTAATAAGATCGGGCTGCTAATCAAGGATCAACACGAACTCTACAGAAAAAATAAAGTAAAATAATAAATAAATAATTAAAAATGAAAAACACAAAAGAAAAGAAAAACTAAAACTATAAAAAAAAATATTAATAAAATAAAAACAAGTAAATAAAAATATACATTATAAAATAAAAAATAAAACCCAACAAAAAAAATCAAACATAAAATATATATAAGAAAACAAAAAAATAGCAAACATAAAAAATAAAAATAAAAAAGAAATATATTATAAATGAATAAAAATTATTATAAAAAGATTATAATTTTTTTTTATAAAAAACAATTAAAATTTATAAAAAACATAAAAAAATAATTACTCCACTATCTAATTCTGGAAATCAACCAGCTTGCCCCAGCAGAGGGGTCGCGGGCCATGACGGGTGGATTTGTGTCCTAGCAGGGGGTAATCAACTTCTTTTATGATTTTGATTTTTTTCAATATTTTTAATTGCTTTTACTTGTTTTTTTAATTTTTTTTTTTCTATTTTTCTATTTTTTTTTAAATTAATGGTCTTTTAATATTCTTTTCTATATTTGCATTTGTACTTTTTTTTATTTGCATCATTTAATTTTAATGATTTCGAGTGGCTGGGTTGGGCTAGTGGATTACCTAAATCGGTCATGCGGGCACAACTATTTTATGTTTTTATTAATGTATCTATAATCTTTTTTATTGTCTTTTTAACGGTTTCTTTTCAAATCCATTTTTTTAATGGTATGTTTTAAAATATATTTTTTTGTTATTTTTACTTAAAATTTTATCCCGATAATTTTTTTTGGAAAAAAAAATCAGATTTAATATTTTTTTATATAAATTCATGAAAATTTCATAAAATTTACTATTTTCTCAAATTTTTTTATTTAAAATTTTCATAATAATATTTTATTTAGCATGTTATTTTTAATGAAAGTTCTTGAAATAACTATTTTTCTAATTATATCTATATGCAAAATATGTGTATTTTTTGTCGAGTGTTTAAAATAATTATTTTTTTAGTTACAGTGATTTTATGTGTATTGAAGTATTTTTTTTTCTCAGTAAAGACTAATTATATTAAAAGAAAATAAAAATACAGTTACAAGGAGGTCGAAACCTCAGAAGAGAGTCGAAACTGTCCATCAGCACATACAAATTGTCCCAGGGTTGGGAAAACCAGATACAAAAAGCCCAAAAACCATACATTGAGAACTGAGCATGTTGGTAAACCATAGAAAGGTCAGAAGGAGGACTGTAACCATGCTATCTATACTGACCAGATACCCATAGGCAAAACAACTGCAGAATCGAAGACCTGATGCAAAAAGACATTATCAAAGCCAGAGAAACATAACATAGTGATATGGAGAGCAAAGAGAGAAGTCGGGGAAGCAAACATGTCCCAGGAGGCATCAAACGACTGTTTCATGGTCCTGAGCTTCCTCCACCACGGGGCATGCATTTCCCACCCAAAAATTGCCCTCTGTATCCTCAGCATCCATACCGCTGCCATTTGGAAGAGCCGCCGAACGACGGATGCCACCAGAACAACTTGTCGGATTAACAGAGCCCGAGACTCCCTGGAGGTTGTCGTCTGGTGGCTTGAAGACATCAAGAACACTTCCCTCTACCTGCACATCATCACAATTGAACACATTTCCAATTTCTTCCCCATGCTGCTCGCTCCCATGACCATCTTGAGACTGCGTCGCTGAGGTATGCACAAAGATGCTAGGCCAAGCCTCTTCCTCCGCAAAGATGACAATGATGTTGGTCGAGAGAATAGGTTTGTTGATTCTACTTTGAAATTTGAAATGGGTGGTCTAGAAGGAGTTATGCGGGAAAGGCTTACCACCAGAACTGTTCTAATGTGGAGTTGCACAATCTGAGGGAGGGGACACAGGAGCCATAGGGATATCAGGTGAAGGAGTAGGCTAAGAATGCCCACGGCCTCCACGACTACCACCATAGCGACTACTAGTGTGGTGACGCACCATTATCAGAATGCAAAGACAACTTGAAGGGGAATTGGAGCAGGCCGAAGCAAAGTAGGTGCCGAAGTAAGGGAGCCCCTTAAAATTCAAAAAACAAACATTTAAGGTTGCATCCGAAGCACTACCGGAATACTGAGTCTGAGGTAAGATAAGGCAGGGGGGCCAGGGGGAAATGATAGATGAGAGAGCCGACGAACCCATAAGTAAAACCTTAGGTGAAGTTTCTCGACCAAAGGATGCAATAAATTCGGAATGCCAAGTGATCAGCAGGTACCCTGTGTGAGCCTACTTTATCCAAGAAAAGGCATGGAGGAGTGTGCGATCTTGCCACCTGCAGGACCAAATGCCAGCACGGGAAAGCCACTCCATTAATATTGCATTAATACACCCACATCTGGGTTATGTGTACTGAAGTATTAATTGGTTATATATAAATATATAAAAACTCATAACCTCAAAATATTAATTCAAAAAAAGAAAAAAATCATTATAAAAAACATTGTAAAGAAAAACAAAAAGAACAAGTTCGGAAAACCCCTAACAAACCAACATTTTAGGACGAAAAACAATAAGAGGACTAAGACAACTTGAAGAGTTGTTAAATACTCAACATTTAAAAAAACATTGTGCATAATTAGGACATAAGAAAAGTGAAATGTAAAAAATATGCCTTAAAAAAGGGTTGATGTTTTTGGAAACCTACTTGAGTCTGCATGAAAATCGCCGACATTTAAAAAAAATTATCCATACATAATTATATAAAAAAAAAATAAAGTGTAAAAAATAAGTCCTCTAAGAAAGGGGTTGATGTTGCAACAACACTTTTCAAAAGCATCATTAAAAATTACTAATATTTAAAATAATTGTTCATACTTGACACATATGAAAATTTAAAGGCTCAAAAATATGATCAAGAAATAAAGGTGTATTATAAATCAACACTTTTCAAAATCAAATGATTTTTTGATTACCTCAAATAAATGAGAGCTCAGTATGGTTCATGTTTGATAGTTTACAATGTTTTTTGCACTTGTTTTCGAAAAACCAAACATCATTTGAAATTTCATGAGTCTCATTATAATTTTAAATCATAGGCTCTTGATTATCTTTAGACTACTCTATAATATTTGCAGTATATTTGTTAACATCTACCTTATTCTTTTAACATTGTTAACAAAATGACCATACTTTTTGCAATAATAACATTGTAACTTCGACTTATCATACCTCTAATTTCCTCGTTGCCGTGTTCTACTGTTACTCACCCTTAAATTAAAAATATGTTGTTTCTATTTCTCCTCATATTTAGAAGTATTTTTGTTGTCTCTTTGATCAACTATTTTGCCTCCTTTTACTATGTTAATTGACCTTCCTCTTCCTCTTCCTTTAGTAAGATGTATTTGAGGTTTGAAGGAATCGTCCAATGGAATATCATCATATCTTTTTATCCTTGATTCATGTGCAACTAGAGAACTAGTCAACCCATCAATTTGCATTTGACTAGTATCTTTAAACTCTTCTATGGATACAGCCACAACTTCAAATTTCTTCGGAAAACTTTGAAAGACTTTCTCAACCACTTTCTTATCTAGTATTTCATCACCATATTGTCTCAACTGATTAGTAATGCTCATTCCCTAAGTAATAAAGTTGTCCACAATCTCACTATCTTTCATTTTCAGTTGGTCAAAATCTCTCATCAAGTTTTATTGTTGGCATTATGGCACAGGTTTGGAGCTATGGCACAGGTGTTGTCCTTGATGGCAACTCTCTCTGGTGATAGATCTCAGTTCAGGCTTTTAGAATGAAGGAAAAGACATATACGCAGGTTTACCTAGACTAAGACACGTATACACGTAGGTTAAACGTTACAAAGGCGCGTATGCGTATACACGCACTTTCACAGAAGGAAAAGCGCGTATATGTTGGAGAACTTACCTTTGGTCAGTGGTAGTTAGTCCTTGGTATTTGAACCGATGGTTTTGGACCATGCTATCTCGTCAGAAGGGTTGATCCCAAAGTATTGGGCCCATGGTATTGTGTTATTATGGTTTTGGACCGTGGTATTGAGAAAGGCCTAAGACTATAAAAGAGGAAGGAGATCATTTGGCAAAGCATCTTTGGAATCAATTGAATATCTAACATGTGCTAGATCTGAAACTTTTGTGATTGGGGTTATGGTGCAGATCTGGATCTGAATGAAGGACAAACATAAGCGCATAAAGAAGGATAAGATCTATTGATGGGTCATAATATTTAAGGCTTGAATGATAGTATCTTTGTATGATTTTGATCTGTTCTGTGAGGCACACGCTTGATGTATAAATCTGACAATCTGGGTTAATTAGTATCTGACTATTTGAAAGAGTGAATTATCCTTTATAGATCTGTACGCAGGTTCAGTGAAGTGAAGGCGCGTATACACGCAGGTTCAGTAAAGGAAAATTGTGTATACGCAGGTTTCTCCACACACAGGAGCGTATGCACGCAGGTTTCAGGTTGTTTAAGTAGCGTATATGTATTTTATTGTGATCTAGCTGCCTCTGTTTGTTGCTGCAGTGTTCTGGGTTCAGAATTTGGTATATGGTTACTGTGTTCTGGGTACAGCTATCAGAGAAGTGTTTATTGTGATTCGGTTTTTGTTCGGTGAAAAGGAGATTGGTTGAAGCAGAAATTTTTGATGTTCATGGATCCAGTCTGAAAATTTATGAAACGTGGTCCCTGGAAGAAAGAGAAGGTTGTAGCCTTCAGTAGGCCAACACCTACGTACTAGTATCTTGGCTAGTACAAGAGCTAAGGGGGTTGTATCTCCCTTCCAGGAGAAGCTGGAGAACGAGAGAGGGTTGTAGCTCTCTGCAGGTTGCAGCCTGCGTACTGGTAAAGGACTGCACCAATACATTGTAAAAGGAAGTTTCTAATTAAAAGAAGATAGAGACGAATTGCAGCAGGTGGTTTTCACCCACATTGGGTTTCCACCTTATATCTTGTGTTCTTGTGTGTGATTGTCCTCTACTCTGTTTTACTGTTTCTGGTTACTGGTTATTTGATTCTGATACATAGATTAATAATCATCATCTGAAAGATAAAGTAAATTATAAGTTTGCATTGTATACGCGGGTTTCCTTATACATAGTTGCGTATATACGCAGTTTTAATTAAATGAATTAGCGTATATCATCTGGATTTGAAAAAGGAATATTTGACTTGATAATACTGATTCAGCCCCCCTCTCAGTGTTATTTCCAACAATTGGTATCAGAGCAGGTCCTTCTCAAGAAGCTTGATCGCTTGAAGGAAGATCCATCATCATGAGCAACTATGAGAGAGAAGCATCTATCAAGCCACCGATTTTTGATGGGACAAACTTCGTATATTGGAAGGTAAGAGTTACTGCCTATCTTCAATCACTTGGTACGGAAGTCTGTGATATCATAGATACAGGGTACACTTTTCCTTCAGCAACTCCTACAGATCCGGCTGAGAAGAAGAAATATGAAACAAATGCAAAAGCAGTCAATACTCTATTACGATGCCTATCTCAATCATAATTTGTCAAGGTAATGTAGTATAAATCCACAAAAGAAATATGGGACAAGATCGTTCTGAGCTATGAAGGAGCTGAATAGGTAAAACGAGCAAAACTTCAAACCCTCAGGATTCAGTACAAAAATCTCAGAATGCACAATGTTGAAAGTGTGGATAACTATTTCCTTCATGTAGATGAGATTGTTAATTGTATGAAAAACTTGGGTGAAGAAATAAAAGAGGCTGTTGTGGTTGAAAAATTTCTAAGATCCTTGTCCCCTAGGTTTGAATCTAAAGTTTCTACAATAGAAGAAAAGGAGAATCTTCGAAACCTTACCATGTCACAACTACATGGGATTTTGACTACTTATGAAATTAGGAAAGGAGGACCATCAGATAGGAGAGAAGCAGCTTTCAAGGCTTCAGGCAAAGGAGACTACTATGAGTTAGGACATGCGTCAGAAGAGGAAGAAGAATCAAATTTTGTCAAAAACCTTCAACGGGGTACTGGAAGATTCAGAGGTAAGTTACCTTTCAAATGTTTTTCTTGTGGGAGAGTCGGTCACTATGCTGCCAAATGTCCTCATAAGGATAAAACTGACAAAGGGAAGGAACTTGTTAGATGGAACAAGAAACAGAATGTAACTAAGAAAAGTTACTACACTCATGAAGATAGTGATGGTCTTTCAAATAGTGATGAAGATGAACGAGGTAATAACTACAAACTTTTAGTGGCTTTTGAAGATGATGATTACATGGATGCTATAGATGTGGATGGCTTTTATGAACAGATTTCTAGACTCAAAACATGTTTAGAAGAAAAGAATGTGATCATTGATACTCTGCAATTCCAACTTGATGAAAAAGAAAAATTTCTTGAGAAGTTAGAATGTGAAATTGTTGGCCTTAGAAAAGAAATTGAGAAAACAAAGGCTCTTAATCTTAAATTTGTTAAAGGATCTGAAACTCTGGATGAGATTATCAATGTACAGTGTTCTCCACTAATCAAGGCAGGTCTAGGATATAATGGAGAAGCATCTCAAGCATCCACCTCAAAGAGTTATCTCGATGCAGCAAGGAGGAATGAGCAAAAGCCCAATAGAGATCACTAGGTAAAACAGGGACGAATTACATCAAGAATAAACAAAGACTACCAGGTAAATCAGGGGGAATCCACCTTACGGATGAAAAAAAGCTACAATCAGCCACAGGTAAAATCTTCTCAATTTGCCTCAAGAATGGATGACAATAGAAACTACAATCATTTGGCAGGTAGATTTGATAATCGCAGAAGTTTCTTCAATGGCCAATGTTTCTCTTGCCATAACTTTGGCCACAAAGCAGCTCAATGTGTTGCCTATAAAACAATCATGACTAGAGAAGCTCAAAAACAAAGAAGTATGACTGGGATCATGAAAAGGACCTATAACAACTTTTCGGCCCTTGAAAATGAAATTGAATGATCTATTCGTAATAACTTTGGTCATGAATATTCTGAATGCAGGAGCAGGTTTTGGCAGACAAAGGAACAAGCCTCAAGTACCAGAACATGGAGAATAAAGGAACCACAACCAGAAAGATGTGGGATAGCTTTTTATGCAGAAGGACAGGAAAATCAATGGTACATCAACAACGGATGTTCGAAGCATATGACAGGTGATAAAGAAAAACTTGAACCATATCGTGTTTTAGAAAAGGGAAAGAAAGTTTCTTTTGGAAATGATACCCTTGTAGTCATAAATGGGAGAGGCACTACTCAGTTGAAAGAAAAGGTCAAAGCTGGAAATGTTTTGTATTTTGATGACTTGAAGCATAATCTATTGAGTGTCAGTCAGATGTGCGATCAAGGAACCGGGGTAATATTTCGATCAAATGGATGTAGTGTTCGTTATCGTGATATAGGAAAAACAGTGATCAAAGGCAGAAGAACTCCAAATAATTTATACATATTTGAAGAAGGACAACAACAATGCTATTTGAGCAAGGATGATGAACATTGGTTATGGCACCAGAGGTTGGGGAATTTAAGCTTTTCACAATTAAGGAAAGCATGCAAATACCAGGCAGTTCGTGGTCTTCCAGATATCAAAATTCCAGACAACACCATATGCAAATCAAGTCAGTTTGGTAAGCAAACCAGAACTAACTTCCCTGAGAAGGAAGGATCAGCTAGCAAGCCTCTTGAACTAGTCCATACAGATGTATGTGGTCCATTTAGGACAAGGTCAACTCGAGGAGAAGAACACTTTATATTATTCATTGATGACTTCTCCAGGATGGTTTGGTTAGGACTTATGAAACACAAAGACAAAGCATTCGAAAAATTCAAATCTTTCAAAGCCTTGGCTGAAAACGAATCATATCACAAAATTAAGTGCCTCAGGTCTGACAGAGGTGGGGAGTTTACCTCAAATGATTTTTTCGATTTCTGTGAAGAACATGGAATAAGAAGGGAATTCTCTACAGCTAGGACTCCTCAGCAAAATGGAGTGGTGGAAAGGATGAATAGAACGGTTCAACAAATGGCTTGTGTTGTGCTTGATGAGTTTGGAACTCCCGCAACCTTCTGGGTTGAAGCTGCATTTGTTGCGGTTGTTATTCTCAACAAAACAAATGTCCGAGTGAACAACACTCAAACTCCTCATGAGCTCTGGTATGGTGAGACTCCTTCGGTAAAGCATTTCAAAAATTTTGGAAGCAAATGCTATATTAAGAATAATAATGAACAACTTGGAAAACTTGAACCTAGAGCAGATGAAGGCATTCTCCTTGGTTATTCTCTCCACAGCAAAGCATATAAGCGTTACAATAAAAGACTTGGAAGAATTGTTGACAGCATTGATGTGGTGGTTGATGAAAAAGGAAACATTCCTAGGCAAGTAAATTATGAAAATATCGAAGAGGATGAAGACTACCCTCCAAATCAGACTGAAGATGAAGAAGAACCTCAAGAGGCACTAGAGGAACAGACAAGGTTAGAAGAGAAGACTCCATCCAGGTATGTTCAGAAAAATCATCCAGAATCTCAAATTTTGGGGCAGAAAGAGGCAAGTATACAAACAAGAAGAACAATTACAGAAGCCTCAAGCTATTTGGCTTTGCTCTCCTCCACTAAACCACAAAATGTAAAAGAAGCATGCAAAGATGAATGCTGGGTCAAGGCAACGGATGAAGAACTTGAGTAGATCGAAAAGAACAACACTTGGGAGTTGGTTCCTAGACCAAAAGATAAGAATGTCATAGGGACAAAATGGATCTTTAAAAATAAGTTGAATGAAAATGGAGAAGTGATTAGAAACAAGGCCAGACTTGTTTGTAAAGGATATTCTCAACAAGAAGGAATAGACTTTGAAGAAACTTTTTCTCCCGTTGCTAGACTTGAGGCCATCCGAATGTTCCTTGCTCTCTCAAGTTTTTAGAAGTTCAAAGTATTTCAAATGGATGTGAAATCAACCTTTTTGAATGGAGACTTAGAAGAAGAAGTGTACATTGAGCAACCAGATGGTTTCATTCTTGGGAATGATCCAAATCTTGTATGTAGACTAAAAAATGCTCTCTATGGTCTTAAACAGGCTCCAAGGGCTTGGTACTACCATTTGGACAAATATCTTCATCAACAAGGATTCTCAAAAGGATCAGCAGATAGCAATCTTTATATAAAAATTGAAAATGAGAAATTGCTAATACTAGTTGTGTATGTAGATGATATTATCTTTGGCAGCAATGAAGAAGCTATGAGTCAAAGCTTTGCCTTGGTGATGCAGAAAGAATTCGAAATGTCCTTGCTTGGAGAACTGACATACTTTCTTGGATTACAAATCCAACAAAATGAAGGCGGTATCTTTTTGTCTCAAACCAAGTATCTCACACAGATCTTGAAGAAATATGGCATGGAAGATTCAAAACCAGTGTGTACCCCTATGGTTACAGGATGCAGCCTCAGTGAAAATGATGAATCGGCTGCAGTGCATCAACCAACCTGTAGATCCATTATTGGAAGTCTTCTTTATTTGACAGGTACTCGACTAGACATCATGCATGCAGTGGGAATAGTTGGAAGATTTTAGGCAAATCCTAAAGAAAACCATCTTCAAGCAGTAAAGAGAATTTTCAAGTATCTTCAAGGAACTCAAAACTATGGCTTATGGTATCCTAGAGATACAGATCTTACTCTACATGCTTATACAAATGCAGATTGGGCTGGAAGCATGGATGACAGAAAAATCACAAGTGGTGGAGCGTTCTTTATG
Source organism: Pinus tabuliformis (assembly GCA_031772625.1). Taxonomy (NCBI): domain Eukaryota; kingdom Viridiplantae; phylum Streptophyta; class Pinopsida; order Pinales; family Pinaceae; genus Pinus; species Pinus tabuliformis. The sequence goes on along the minus strand of CM062817.1, from coordinate 1,390,825,708 downwards.
GGTTCCAGATTAGTATCTTGGTTCAGCAAGAAACAGAGTTCGATTGCTTTATCTACAGCCGAAGCGGAACATGTGGCTACTGCATCTTGTTGCACTCAACTTCTTTGGATGATGCAAACCTTGCAGGACTTTCAAATCACTTGTACACCACCTATCTCCGTCTTATGTGATAATACAAGTGTAATCAACATTTCAAAGAACCCAGTCACGCATTCAAAAACCAAGCACATACCAATCAAGTATCACTTTCTCCGGGAACAAGTGTTGGAACAAAAGGTCAAATTGGAATATGTTCCTTCTACGGAACAAGTTGCTGATATTCTCACTAAACCACTGCCTAGGGAAACTTTTGAATACCTCAGAAAGAAGTTGGGAGTAGTTGATGCATCATCTTGCTGTTAAATCTTGTCTGTTTTAGAGAAAAATTGATGTACGCGAGTTTCCTGAGGAGGATCCGCGTACATACGCTGGTTTGTGCAGAGACAGTCACATATATGGAGGTTTGATGGATATCAATAGGGATAGGCTCTGGTTGAAGATATTCTGATATGGGTCTGGCAGAGACCATCCAACACAGGTTCAAGGGGAGCAGATAATCTTCTAATAATGCATTGTTGGCAGTATCTTAGAAGCTTTTGGTTCTAGTTCACAACTGTTGTTGGTTTCAGGTGGAACAAATGCAGAGGGAGAATAGAAGGAAATCATGGTTGCTGACCTGAATGGTGATTGGCAGATGCTGCTGGTGACTTTCATAAGTCTTGCTCTAGTTATTTCATCTCTATGTCATGTATCTCTTTTATGGTGTCAAGGTCATGTAACGGCCTATTTTGGTTTCCCCACTATGCCTGGGATGAAAATGTAATGTACTTGGTTGTCATATGTAAATTTCTGATGTATCCCCACTTGGTTGGGTGATGGATGTATGTATTGAGTCTTTTGGTGATAGGAAGGTCCTTTATGATGTATAAGTCATGGTTCTTCTTGAAGAACATCTTTTTTCAGATCTTGCCTACAGTCAAGGGGAGCATGGTCAGCACAATAGTGCAGAGATTTCGGCATGTAATCAAGGGGAGCACAGCCCTTTGCCCTTGATGACAAAGGGGGAGAATGACTTTGAGGATCTTGTGGTTTCCATCAAGTCCAAAGGGGGAGATTGTTGGCATTATGGCACATGTTTGGAGCTATGGCACATGTGTTGTCCTTGATGGCAACTCTCTCTGGTGACAGATCTTAGTTCAGGCTTTCAGAATGAAGGAAAAGACATATACCCAGGTTCACCTAGACTAAGATGCGTATACACACAGGTTAAACATTACAATGGCGCGTATGCGTATACACGAACTTTCACAGAAGGAAAAGGGCGTATATCTTGGAGAACTTACCTTTGGTCCATGGTAGTTAGTCCTTGGTATTTGAACCGATGGTTTTTTACCACGCTATCTCGTCAGGAGGGTTGATCCCAAAGTATTGGGCCCGTGGTATTGTGTTATTATGGTTTTGGACCGTGGTATTGAGAAAGGCCTAAGACTATAAAAGAGGAAGGAGATCATTTGGCAAAGAATCTTTGGAATCAATTGAATATCTAACATGTGCTAGATCTGAAACTTTTGGGATTGGGGTTATGGTGCATATCTGGATCCGAATGAAGGACGAACATAAGTGCATAAAGAAGGATAAGATCTATTGATGGGTCATAATCTTTAAGTCTTGAATGATAGTATCTTTGTATGATTTTGATCTATTCTATTGGGCGCACGCTTGATGTATAAATCTGACAATCTGGGTTAATTAGTATCTGACTATTTGAAAGAGTGAATTATCCTTTATAGATCTGTACACAGGTTCAGTGAAGCGAAGGCGCGTATACACGCAGGTTCAGTAAAGGAAAACTACGTATACGCAGGTTTCTCCACACACAGGAGCGTATGCATGTAGGTTTCAGGTTGTTTAAGTAGCGTATATGTATTTTATTGTGATCTAGCTACCTCTGTTTGTTGCTGCAGTGTTCTGGGTTCAGAATTTGGTATATGGTTACTGTGTTCTGGGTACAGCTATCAGAGAAGTGTTTATTGTGATTCGGTTTTTGTTCGGTGAAAAAGAGATTGGTTGAAGCAGAAATTTTTGATGTTCATGGATCCAGTCTGAAAATTTATGAAACATGGTCCCTGGAAGAAAGAGAAGGTTGTAGCCTTTAGTAGGCCAGCACCTACGTACTAGTATCTTGGCTAGTACAAGAGCTAAGGGGGTTGTAGCTCCTTTCCAAGAGAAGCTGGAGAACAAGAGAGGGTTGTAGCTCTCTGCAGGTTGCAGCCTGCGTATTGGTAAAGGATTGCACCAATACATTGTGAAAGAAAGTTTCTAATTAAAAGAATATAGAGACGAATTTCAGCAGGTGGTTTTCACCCACATTGGGTTTCCACCTTATATCTTGTGTTCTTGTGTGTGATTGTCCTCTGCTCTGTTTTACTATTTCTAGTTACTGTTTATTTGATTCTAATACACAGATTAATAATCATCATCTGAAAGATAAAGTAAATTATAAGTTTGCATTGCATACGCGGGTTTCCTTATACATAGTTGTGTATATACACGATTTTAGTTAATTGAAGTAGCGTATATCATATGGATTTGAAAAAGGAATATTTGACTTGATAATACTGATTCACCCCCCCTCTCAGTATTATTTCCAAAATTTATAACTTGACATTCTCCACATTGGATACACCTTGATAACATGTTTCAAGAATGCCCCAATACTTATTTGAATATTCTACACTTGACACCTTTGGAATTATGATGGCATTTAAGACTTTCTGAGTGAGAGAAAGAGCTTTGTTATACTCCTTTTTCTTCTCCTTCAACAGAGTTTACTCACATTCGTTAGAACCATTTCTTCTATATGGTCAACAATCTTTCGATACCCATTAGTGCCAAATCCGGAAATATAATGTTCTCATTCTAAAAAATAAATAATGATATTTTCTCTCAGTTAGAATAGGAACTTGTGACTAAGCCATAATTGTAATTGCCATGATTTGAATTCAACTTCTAGACAACTTAAATCATCAAATGGAGGGCAAGAGTGCTTTCTAGTTCTGAAAGAAATTTGAAAAAGAGAGGGAACAATGGAATGCCTAACTACAATTTCCAACTCACAAATATATTTTGAACATGCAGACAAAAAGCATAGTGTAGCAAGAAACTTACAAGATTTAAAACACATATTTCATGAATTGAATTAACCTTGGTATAAAATACAATACTCTATTTCCAACAACAAGCTACAATTGTAGCAAAAGTAAAATCAAATAGAGTTGTGAAAATAACAAAATCAAGTGAAGTTGCAACAATAATAAGAGGTACAAATAGCAGAATTGCAAAAAAATATAGCAAAGGAATTGTATTAATGTACAAAGGGGTTGTGACAACATACATAAGAGTTGCAACAACTATAATAAAGAAATTGCAATAGTGAATAGTTGCAATAAAAGAAATTGTAACAAAAGGAATAGCTCTAGTCAATGGAAAGATAAGAAAGGAAATGTATCACTGTACAAAATGGTTGTGACAACATACATAAGAGTTTCAACAACTATAATAAAGGAATTGCAATAATGAATAGTTGCAATAAAATAAATTGTACCAAAAGGAATAGCTCTAGTCAATGGAGTTGCAGTAAGAATAAAAGCTACCGTCAATGAGTTGCAACAATAGGAAAACAACAAAAGTTACATGGGATAGCTACAACTAAGTTGCAAAAACTACGAGCTGTAACTAAACAAAATTTACTATGTTTTTATCCCACTACTATGCATGTGCTTCCTTTTACTACATTCGTTCATATTTATACATAACTTTCAGTGTGTTAATTGAATACCAAAAATTAAATTTCCCCTTAGCTAATAACCCTTCAAATATTAATCCGGAAAAAGGACAAATATGAAATAAATTATATTGCAGTGCTACTCCTATGGATTTCAATGAGTTGAGGCTAAGGTAGTTCTTCATGATTTATCGCTATCCTTTCATATTTCCATGAGCTAAAGCGGTGGTAGCACATCACAATATTGGTCATAGTGAAATCATTTCAATCGCTAATAAGCATGTCCAATCGATGAATTTATTGTTGGCATAGTTGGATGATTGTTATGAATGGGTTAACGACGAATAATTAACCATGTTCATGACATGAGAAACTATTATATCCAAAGAGAAGATGACATAGTAGCCCGTAAAGGTGGTGAATTCACATTCATGATTCAATGAAATGTGTCTCAAGGGGAAACCCATTGACCATCTTATGCTCATTCAAGGAATTCGTATTCACGCCAAGCTCACATGGGTTATGCCATCGGTAGAAATATTAGAGGATGAGCTTCACCAAGCGGTGACAACAAAAGACAACCCATTTAGAGTGTTGTTGCCACTACTTCGGAGGTGAACCTCATCCTTTAGTACATTGTAGGGATGGATACGAGAAGTCTACCAAGAAGAAGTCTCTCAATTCGATAACACGATATTGTGGATTTCTGAATATTTCAAAAATTTGGTAGACACGACATAAGTTAAACAGTTAAATTGGATTGCTGGTATTTTTAGAATATTCAGGAATTTGTAATGGAAATAACACTGTCCCACCAGAATACTCGAATGATTATATGTTGAAATATTATAGAAATCTAATAAACATTATCAAAACCAAATAATTGACTTCACATATCCCTATCAAATTTTTGGAGTGTGACAAAATCTGTAAGACCACACCACTATAACTATTACCCTTATTGCTCGCGACATTGATAGCTTCCATTATTTTGATCTTCTAAATGCTCAGTTGTAGTTAAGCTGCTCTGCTCACAATGGATTCTATAATTTCGGATTGAATGTGTTAATTATTTCCAGTTATTCCTAGTTAGTTGTTAATATCTAGTAGAGTATATATTTAGGGATAATATTCATGCATTTGTGAGATTAAATTAGCATAGCCATAACTAGTATTTTAAAGATCTTTCTAGAGAACTATCCATAAGTTTTTTTGGGCTTATTTTGTTGTTTATCCTAAAGCAATTCGATGAATAAAAGGCAGAGAGCTGCAATTCTATTATGTACCATGTGGTTTTTCTGTGAATTATTTTGGGAGTGTTTAAGTTTAGTTCCCTCCTCTAACCTTTATGTTAGTATCATAGCTAGCTAAACCAAGCTATTAGACCTAGATGAGCTAAACTCTAAGCAAGTGATACGAGTAACTTTTTTTTAATGAGTCATCAACACTATGAGAAACCCAACCTTCATTGCCATCAGACAAAGGATTATATTCATTTCCCATGATCTACTGGGAATAGATAAGGAGTTAAAAGTTTAACTATTTTAAGGAGAGCCAAAATCATCTTTTTTCTCATTTGCAATCACCGTCACTACTACATGTAGGGGGCTTTTAAGACAATATTTAAGACAATATTTGAGTCAATTGTCTTAACTTAAGACAAAAAGAAACTCAAATATTGTCTTAAATATTGTCTCTAAGCGGGTGTCTCAAAATATAATGTCTCAAAAATTTGTCTCTATAAAGACAATATAGGACACATATTATTATTGTCTCTATAAAGACAATTTGATTTGTCTCTCTAGAGACAATTTCATTTGTGTCTCTTTAGAGACAATTACATTTTTGTCTTTTTAGAGACAATTCCATAATTCAAACTATTGTCTCTCTAGAGACAATATAAAAAATTATTTAAAAAAAAATATGTCCATAATTCAAACTATTGTCTCTCTAGAGACAATATAAAAAATTATTTTAAAAAAATAAATGTCCATAATTCAAACTATTGTATCTCTAGAGACAATATAAAAATTATTTTAAAAAAATAAATGCCCATAATTCAAACTATTGTCTCTCTAGAGACAATATAAAAAATTATTTAAAAAAAAAAAAAAAAAATCATTTTGAATGTCTGCTGGCTCGTATCGTTCTCACCTGGAACAGATTCGTAAGATAATAAGTAGGAATCTTCCACACAATACAGAGTTAACAAAATGTGCGTACGCCTCCAGACGCTTAGTATGCACGTTAGTATTAGATAAAGATTCAATTCAGACAGGGTGTTAGTAGCTGAGTTCCAACATATAATTGATCAAGACACAATGTTCTGGCCGTAGCTGATCAACAATGCCTGCCTGTAATTGATGAAGAAATATAAAATGTTCAGGAGTAGGATTTCTTTATACGTGTAAAATCACTAAAAGCATGATGCTTTAAAAATTTTAAGGCTTACTTCAGGTCTGCTTCAGAGTAGCCTGTATGAAGGGTAAGTGTTTTGTTCCAACATGGATCCTTCCTCAAAGTGCATCGAGTAGTGTAGACAGCAGCAGCAGCAAGCATTGATGGACCGTAGATAGTCCATGCGCTTTATGGACATATCTTGCCATGCCAAGCACTTAATGTCCAAGAGGCTTATAAAGGGATAAGAGGCAAAAAGAGGAAACATGCATATTCAACAATAAAATAATAGAACGAATGAGAAGTGAAACACAGCCAAACCACATAGCCTCCAATTCAAATTTAAGTAGACAATACTGGCATCCGTTGTATGATTGAAAACAACATAAATGTTTTCATGTCATTGTCAATAAAATTGAATGTAGGCTAAGAGCATCATGCTTTGAATTCCCTGAGACTCTCTCAACCAAATATTTTTGTTGAATTTACAATTTCTTTCATCCAATTTACAATTTCTTTCATCCATTAGGACATCAGAACATGATGGAATAAGAACACAGGACATACTATTCACATTCTTGAATATAAATTTAACACCATGTATAATCATAATTCCACAAGGCTTGGTAAGCAATAAGAAGCACTATTTCTATACAGTTAAAAGGTGGCCATAAAAAGGTTTGACACAAGTTAGCAAGACTGATGGTCCCAGTGCATAATTATTTTGCCAAATCATAAAATACACATCTTTGTGGATGCACACTACTGCACTCTAGAAATATTTACATTAATCTAGGTGAAGAGAGCAATTCTCCTAGTTAAGCAGATAACTAACTCTAGAAATTCCTCTCTGGCATCTTCGTCACTATCTTTAAAATTTGAGAATTGTCGTCGCTGATACTTCCTTGTGTCCAATGTTTTAGCATCTCCAAGGCTACTTTTGAATGATCCATTGGGACCATATGACCTGCATCATGAACCTGGTGCAGTAAAATAGAAGATTCCGTAAGGAAGAAATTATCTACTTGTACAACGAAATCAAAGATGATCATCGCGTGCCTTTTACCTTGAGAAAACTGAGTGGTCCATAACTGGTTATTAAACCTGCTTCCTTATCATCTACAAGGAAGGATTTTGTAGGTGCCTTCTTGAAATTCTGACTTCCAGACCAATCCATGGAATTCACCCATCTTGAATTGCCTGAAAGACACATAATTTGAACAATTAAATTTTCAATTTTGAAGATTAGACTGACAAGCCTGAAAAACACAACTGCAAATAAGTTAATAACAGACTTAACACCTAGATCATAAAGTCATTGTCCAAAACAAAAACAATATGTTATATGTATACAATATCATTACCTAACCAATTTCAAATGAGATCATATTCTCCTGCATAAACTAGCAACTTAACACCATCCTCCAAGAGTGTTGGAATGCCAACTTCCATATTCTGCATCCAATCAGTAAGCATAACTTCATAAACCAAGGGGCTACAGGAGAGAAATTTTTGGCCGCCAACCCCCAGGGCATCCCTAACGGAACCCTGATTTAAGTAATTCTCCATATTTGAAAAATCATAGCACAAGCCACCATTGCACTCCTTCCGAACATCATAGTACTGCAAAATATAAAACAAAATAATGAAAACTAATATCATAAGATATATAAAACAATGATGATAAACTACATTTTAAGATACAAAATGATGATAAAATAAACATAATGTCTGGTTGCCCAATATTTAAAATTTAAGTCTTACATTGATATTCCCAGCTAATGCCATAATGGAATTGAAAATTGAGGTGCACACCAAGTATGATGCAAAGCATGTGACAGTCCCTTTGGTACCTGGCAAGTTATCACACCGGCTATAATCAGAACCTACATTAAGAACCATCGATAAAGGATCCAACATAAGATCAGCTGTAACCAGTTACTTAAAACACTTCACAAATGGTAACTAAGGATCATAAAGCAAGCAACATTTAGCCATCAAGCTTCTCGCAATTTAAAACATAGTAACAAGATTTCAATATGAACACATACAGATCTAGTTCAGTAAACAAAGTATACATCTCATAAATATGAAAATATGCATTTAGTTCCAAATTTTAATAGGATTTCAGCCCCATGAAAAAATGTTCCTTGAAATTTGATGACTAGTTTATATTTATAGGTGTCTATTTTTGAGATTTTTGGGCTATTTTTTACGGATTAAAGGCCTACAAGCATCAAATACATGAGATATATTATCAAAAACGATAAAAAGTGGACCATACTTCAGAATGTTTGTAAAAACACACAATAAACAAGAATGAACTAACTAGAGGAGGGAAAATCATCACCTATGCACAATATTTTGAGATCCAGATAAGCCTTCACTACTGTTATGGAAAACACTTGCACAAACAACTTAAAAAATACATTGAATATTTCAAAAACCACATCAACAAACAAGCCTTCCATAGTGGATAAGTGTTCAAAGCCCTTAACACAAATTTTATGGATTGTACTTGCTCATTATGTACTGAAGCAAACACAGTTCAACCAAGAAGAATGCTAGATTTTCCATCTGAATAATAGATAGTACGACTTTTCAGTACAGCAGGGTATTATTAGGAATACAATAAAGAAAAGTAATTAAAAACATGAATGCTAGATTTTATGAGGCAGTTTCAAAAGTAGATTTGATCAATGCCACACACGTTGCTTTCAACAATATAAAGAGTGGTGTCATTCAAAACTTTACCACTTTTTTGGAATCAGCTGCCTTTAGAAACCTGAGGAGGAATGCATATGGCCGAGTAGGAACTGTAAGCTTGAAGTTCAGTTGCTTTAATATCGTAGACTCCTACGAAGAGTTATTATCAATTGATCAGTCAATCTGAATGTTTGGAGACTATGTTGCAATCAATGACAAAGAATTATCAGTTAGAGCTAATTACCATGGCCACTATCTATTCTGACGTGCATTCATTTGGGAAGATGTGGATGAAGTCATTGACCTGTAGCCAAGTATAAACCAGCTCTTATCAATATTGTGTTACTTATTATAATATAATTTTTTTGTTGATTCCAGCATAAAGCGTAATCTTCTATAGGAGTAGATATTGCTGGTGTATGTACTTTTATACAGCCAACAAAGTGTTCTTTTAATTAGATATAAACACATCCTTTCTTATAGATGTCAGCAAGCCATCCTACATGTGGAGGACAGACTTCTTCATATTTGCTAGCTATAAACATTGCAGCGATAGCAAGTAATGGCAAATTCTTCCTTGCAATACTCTGAATAGAAAGGTATCTGTCAATGATGTTCACAGTGAGATACAACGTCTCTGGCATTAATTTGTAAATTTAGAAAAGTAAAAAACGCATGTGAAGAATGTAAATTTGTAAATTTGTCAAAGAAATAATGAAATTACAATTAATTTAAATAAATATAAAAAAACCAAAACACAAACTTTTTTGGGTGCCAGCACACTAAGATCCTAATTCCTTATTCATAAGATGGATACATTAAAAATTGAGAACTTAGATGCTTTACAACCTAAAAAATTAATGAAAATCGTACTTCTTGCTTAATAAATCTAAGTTTAAAAGGATCTGTGTTGAATATCAATAACAATTATCACTTGTGTTAGCTCTGTAGTTTTCCATCATTGGTTTCTCTGTAGTTTTCCATCATTCAGGTGAACCCAATGATTTTGTTAGTGTATAGGCTTTAAGCGAAACCATAATTTTCCATCTTTGGAAGAACCAATAATTTTATTTAGACCCTAGGGAAGAAACCACCAAAGGCATAGAGATCAGAGATCTGAATCCATCAAATTGATTTCACTAGCTTAGATTCATCTTGATTCTTAACCCATAAAAAAATTCTGCAAAGTTCATTTTTGTTTGAAGGTGCAAGCACTTCAAATTTGCAACTTGAGGTTTTTCATCATCTTGACACGTGATAGATTAGACATTGTTAAAATGGATCTATGTTAATTTTTTTTTCTTCGAACACAGCATTACACATCCCCAAACCACCTGGACTATACAATGTGCTACTCTAGACAATAAAATCAACACTGTTGAAAATATATCCTACTCAGAAGTTAAAGAGAGATGCCTAAATAGTTTGCCAAGATAGCAATTCTGCAATAAAATAAATGTCAAATTACAAATCCATTATCAGTAATTTTTAGAGGTGTAGATAGTCTTCATGTCTAGTCAACAGAGATATGCTAGCCCTCTTGCTTACAGCAGTCAGGGGGCTAATGTACAGATATCCTAAGTCTCCCGCTTACAGTAGGCAGGGGACTTACACATACATATGCTAGCCCTCTTCCTCGTTGTAGGGCTTATGTATAATTTCTTTTCTAATAAATTCATTTGTTAGTAACATATATGGAATTTTCCAAACAAAAAGGAAAAGGAAAACACCAGCATAAAACGTAACGTTTATTCCTGAGTAACATACAACAAAACATGCCAGAAGAAACTTTGAATAAACTGTCCATTGGAATTTTTCTAAATGCTGTAAAGAACCAAAATTCTGCAAATATTCGAAATTGTTTACAATTATTTATAGGCACACTCCCATACCTCAAGTATTTGGTTTCAGCTTCAGCTTTAGCAGTCTGGAGATTTATCCAAGCTTCAATTATTGCTTCTTCTCGCTGATATCTGAAATTTACAGACAACCTGAATGCTCAGACATTTTATTGCAAAATTATATATAACAAATGCTAGTAATCTCTTAAAAGGCCATTTCATACTATTGTAAGCTAATTTTGATCATGAGTTTGTGGCAAAATAAATTGAAATAATTTGAAATTGTTTAAAGCAGATTGTGACTTATGTTAGAGATTTGCATCAAATGAGCTTCTTCTGGACTAACGGAGTTTCTCATCCTAGAACCATTTTACACAGACTGAAACTACAAATCAAGAAAGGTTTAGCTTCAATTATGTATTTTGTGGAAAAATAAATTGAAGTAATTTGAAATTTTTAAGGCAGGATGTGATCTACATTATAGTATGCCAAAACTCAGCTTCTTCTGAATCAACTGAGTTTTTAGAGCCATTTTACAGAGAATGAAATTACAGATCACAAAAGTTCTGGCCGAATAATTTAAGGCAAGGTTATATAAATTTCCTATAATTAGGAGCTACTGTAAGGAATCACTGGTTTTTGATGAATATAAGGAGAATCAATAACAAATGGCCCTTATTCTTCTAGTCCATCAAAAATTTCCCTGGTAAAGGTTATGTACTTTAACTCAAACACGATGTTAAATATGTGCATGCTCGGTTTCTATCTCAAGTTTCAACTAACTGTGCATTCGCAAAAGTTTAATCTCTGAAGTGGTATAAAAGCAAGTACTAGGAAACTTTTTGATCAGAGCTATTTGTCTAAAATTCAAATTAGAGATACTTGTCTAAAATTGAAACACAATCTTTGAACTTTGGGCTATGCATCCTCAAAATATATGCTATCCAATTTGAAACGAGTTGACTCGTATCAATGAAGCCTTTTCCATTGTGGTTCAATTCAATTTTCTATTGCCCTATTCTATCACATTATGGATCTCCACTTGTTTAGGCTATGCTCCCATGCTGTGGCTTCCATCTATTGATGCAGTACACTAGGAAAACTGTTACCCACAACTGCTGAACTGCTAGGAAAAATGGTCCTAAACAACAGGGGATGACTGTTTTTAGCACAAGGTTCCACTCAATCCTGCAACTTCTTTGCTTCTCCTTCAAATAGGGATACATCACTGTGATTTAGTAGGTTTCCATGTTAATGTGAACGTTTGCAAATACGGATGCAACACTGTGATTTAGTACGTTTGCATTTAAGAAGGCATCACAAAGACAGCGATCAGAAGCCAGGGAACCCATAAAACACATGAACACCACCAAATAATTTTAGTACTGAAGTGAGGGAGAAACTATCACATCAATCCAGAGACCTATTGGCAAATCTCTTGGTTGGCGTAGTATTCCATGAACCCCACCCTTGGCAAAGCAGCAGACCATTAGCTTATTGCCAATTGGTCTCTGCACGCTATCTATATAGTCCTTCATCTATCTGAGAAATACCCCACAAGAAACCAGTTTCTTTCTCACTTGCATGAAATGAATAACAGAACGAGAATAACTAGATTAAAACATAGTATGCAGACTCAATATTTAATCCTGGGGATGTTGTTAAGCCTGGGTTACGATTAAGGTGAGATAAGAAACCGGACGGCTATAGCAAAATATCGAAGGGTAGATAAACTAGAACTGTATTTAAACGAAAGTAAACACATCGAGCCCTGATAACTCCCCATTGTACAAAAACTAACTTTTAATGAAACTATAACAGCAGCAGACAGTAAGCATATAAATGAATGACGGAAGCAGGTAATTAAGCATATAAACGAATGACAGAAATGAATTAATATATTCTAGCCAACCCGCAAACGTTGGAACGAAATTATTTACATAACTGTGACAGAGCAGTAACTCAAATACTCCTAGTAGAAGTATTAGATTTGATAGAGAATTAATTCGAATGTAAAAAC